>JARLTB010000118.1:2157500-2900000 GCA_030141615.1 Unio pictorum
TTGGTTTTTACCGCCTTTTCAGTGAGAATAATCCATGAGATTAGCATGGCCAGTAGTGAAGAGCTAGTATTGACATGTGAATTATATGGAGGGGGATTACCGCCATAATTCTATGAAGATTACAAAATACATGCATAGAATTATGGTGGTAATCCCCCTCCATAGAATTACCTATTTTTATTTAGACCCACCTGTATAAGATGGTCTAATTAAAAGTTTGGCAAGAATATATAGGTGGTACAAAATTTGTAAATAAAGGCAAAACATCAAAAGCATTAAAGCAATTATTGTCAAATACATCCGCATTTGATTAGAAATATCTACCCAAAATGTGACACCGTCGCAAATCGGTAACAACTGCTGAAATAATTCAATTTTCATGGGGACAATGCTGTTTTGGACATCCTCGTTTGGTGCAACTTATTGATATTATCATTATATAAAATCAAAACAAAAATGTATAGAAATTTTGTTTGTAAACAGTAAAATGTAGTTCTATTGTGCGGACTCTACAGGTAATGAAGTTTTGCAGATTTTTCGCGAAATGCACAGATGGTATGGTCCTGTAAACTACGGCATGCACAAACTCGCATCATAATATAAGATTACTTGAATGTTGATTTTCCACGAGATATATTTTTCACAAAATCTTCACAGAACCTTACATTGTGATAGCTTTTAGAAATGTAAGACTATGGGGAATTTTCATGTTGTCTAATAGGCAAAAATGTTATAATGCCTGTAATCAGAATATAGCATTTTAATTTATTTTTTCTGTTTACACTTTAAATATATCAATATTTTAAAAAGTATTATGGACATTTCTCAGGTTTTTAATGTGCAAAATTGTTTTTCACAAATTGATAAACGTCGTGCACACGATTAAAACGGAGTAAAACTTATTTTTTTACGTTTTTTTTTTTTATAAAATTTTTATTTATAAAAGGACGTCGTTGTCATTATTTATTATCGAGTTCTTCATTCAACCAAGTAAGATGGATTCAGATAATTTTATTCTATAAATATAGTTCAATCACTTATGTGCGTTGGGAGGATCAATTAATGAAATTTTCACGTGTTCATTTCTTGTTTATCAGTATTATAAATAATGCTTTTTTTTTAATAAAA
The DNA here is from genome assembly GCA_030141615.1 of Unio pictorum. NCBI lineage: Eukaryota > Metazoa > Mollusca > Bivalvia > Unionida > Unionidae > Unio > Unio pictorum. The sequence continues at coordinate 2,158,629 of JARLTB010000118.1, forward strand.
AAAAAACTTCTCTTGTTGACCCATATAACCGCGGTAACTTATTTTGTAAAATGTCTTACTCGTTATCATAAGGGTCACGAATTCTAACCATCCTGTTTCATCTTTTTCATGTTTCTTGGAAAGACACTTGACTCACGTTTCCTGTGTTTCTGCCCAGAAAGAAAGAAAACAGAAATATCTTCATTTTTCGTTAATTTGTGTCCAAAGATGCTTGTCGTGATTGTTTTGGAGGGTTTTTTTTCTCCATGTGTTACCATTAAACAATGTTTCGTATAGTAACACTAACAAGAAATTCAGCTGAAGTATAGGAAAAAAACTTTCATTTTCTGTATAAGCAGGGGCCCCGAGTAGCCGAGTGGTCTAAAGCACTTTCCGTTATGGATCACTGCCGTCTCACCTCTGTCTGCGTGAGTTCGAGTCTAAGATTTGGCTAATGTAGTTATGTGAGAAAGATTGCCAGTAGCTTCTCGTGGGTCGGTGGTTCTTTCCGGGGGTTTTCCCCCGGGTTCTTCCTCCACCAATAATACTGGCCGCCATGTATAATCGTGTGCTGAAAAATGGCGTTTAAGTTTTAGTATATTTATATTCCAAAAGGTTTGTAGCTCCCGTAACTTAAAAAATACATCATTAAAAATTGACTCTCAAAATGTAGTGAACTGTTTCTATATGCGATTTAAGGTTCAGATTCGATTTCGGCGAGATTAAACAGCTTGAGTTTACACGAGAATGATATGTTAGTGTTGACAATTTACCTAACTACTTTATTTACACTAGAATTATGTATTTGTCTTGCCAGTTTACTTAACTGTTCCTAATTCGGGAATGTTTTATTTTGAGCAGAACGATTCATATGTTACACGACAATAAACTGACTATTATCACCCGAAAGTTTAATGTCTTTTATGAACAAATTTTAAAGGGTGCAGAATGTAACATCTTTCAACAAAGTTGGTGTTTTATAATTGTTAGCGGGATAAAAGAATTACATAGCCAGTGGTCAGTGGCCTAACAGAGGCGAGAGCCAATTGGATGTCACCTTAATGGACACTTTCTTTTGTACACCGAAAAAGAGTGACAGACGTCTGTATGATTTTCGACCACGCCTACGCAACTGGCCACAAGAGATTGACATTTAAAACTTCAAATAGTAAAATAGAATGGACATTTTATGAAAAGGTGCGTTAACAGTGACGAATTTGGTGCACTTATTAAAGAGCAAGTTTAAAACATTACCAACTGTGTTAACAATTAGACGGGTTTCAATATTGGATTTTACGAAATTGTTCCTCTAGAACTTTAGAGATATATCATTTTAAAAGTACGTTGTTTAGGGGATTTAGTTGTACATTTTTAATTAAAGTGAAAGAGTTTAATTAAAAAGAAAATGGCAGATCCAGTGAGCAGTGGCATATGTCTTAATGATACTTTGACGTCAGATGAAGAAACTTGCGATTACGTCGATATTATTGGGGACTATACGAGTGAAACTGAATCGCAAGGAATACGTACAACAACAGTGTCGTCAAGTTCTTATATTTCAAGCCCAATGAAAATCAAAACCAGTTACACAAATAATGGTCTCTCTCCGGAAGAAATTCGAGAATTACGGTCCAAAGTGAATAGTAGAGAGAGAAAACGCATGCATGACTTAAATGTCGCTTTGGACAGTTTGAGAGAAGTTATGCCATATGCCAGAGGACCCTCAGTACGGAAATTGTCCAAGATCTCCACTCTTACGTTGGCCAGAAACTATATCCAGATGTTGACGAAATCGTTAGAAGAAATGAAGCAACTCTTAGATGACATCTACCGTTCCAGTGCAGCAAATAGAATTCCAGGAACGGCTCTACCGCCTTACAGATCGTTTCCAGGAAGTGTTCCACTTATCGGACATTCGGTACCGGTAGCTGGAGCAGGATATACACTTCCACCGTTGGGGAATCCACGGGTTGTCATGGAAAACTGTTCGTCTGCCTGTTCACATATGAACTGTTCATGTTACATGCCAAATTCAGGTTCATTTAGGAATCCTAGGGAATATGAAATCACTCCAGTGTTTGGAAACAGAGCATCAGTTATTTCTTCCTCTATTCCAACAATTATGTATGGTAATCCGTCACGTCATATTAAGTAAGGTGTCATTATTAAACTTTCTTTCTCTGATTAGAAAATATTATCCTATTTTTTCGTTTGAATTTTCGTAATTATACAATATTTGTATAATATGTGAGTAACATATGAATTGGTTTCAGTTTTATATTAGCGATAATGTAAAACCACATCACAGTTTACATGTTCCATAGTTCCCTGTATAACGCAGGTTTTAATATTCCGAAGGTGTATATAACTACATAATTTGAACATATTCACAAAAGATCTAAGACAAATGAGCCATAGCATAGGTACAGAAAATATTAATACTGTCTGATATACGTATTCATAATCAATGTATAAATAATTAACAGTATCTGATATACTTATTCATAAGCATAGATATAAATAATTAATAGTATCTGATATACTTATTCATAGGCAACATTTGCTTGTGTCTGTGAGAATATTCTGATGACTTTTATCCATGAAGCAAGTGATGTTTTTGTGCTTGCTTTTGCTTTATCTTTTTTCTTTAATTTTCTGAATGAATAAATTAGTTTTGGTGTAAGACGAACTGCTTCGTCATTTCAATAGATAATGTTATCATATCATAGTTTAATAGATTTAGACATTGTTTTTCGATACTACCAAATCACACAGGAAAGGTTTGAAATAGAAAAATACGATGAAATTGAATGGACACACACACACACACACACACACACACACACACACACACACACACACTTCTAATAGACACATTATGCGACGCGTTAATAGGCAACGCCTAATTAATTTTCTTTATTTTTAGAAATGTACTATCTCAGAAACCCGTAACAGAAACTATCTTATCTTGCGCATTTTCTCGTCTATGTTTCAATCTTTCGTACCCTAAGAATTCCAGTCTACAATGAATACCTAATTTATGCAAGACAGGTGGGGTCTTTTTGGTAATCGTCAATGTAATAGAAATTATATTTCAAATAAAGGATATTTAAGCACTTTGAAATTATGATAACACCCATTCGAATATAATAGGTAGTGATGTACTGGAATATCTATTTTTCAGCCAAAATTCAAAAGTTAAAATTGTTCTTGAACTCAGAAGAATAGATATTGAAACATGACTGACAAGTCATTGTGAATTCACTATTTTTGTAAGGTAGCCATTTCTTTGCGTTTTTAGTAATTTTCATGAAGCATGAATAAATGACAGAACTAAAAAATAATTGAACCTTGTCCAATTCCAGGTAACTAAGTGCTTTCAAAAGTAACATCAGTTTGCCAAACTTATGAAATTGATAGCCACACACTATAATTAAATGCATCTTAAATTAAATGCTGCATAATTACAATAAACTTATGTATCTCACTCATTGTATTTACCATTATATAAAGAATTAACACATTTATTCAAAATGCTAGTCGATGTATATGCTTCTATTTTTCTTTGCAATTAAGTTAGTATATACAAAAATAAACAGTTCAATAAGCTGGTTTAACTAATGGAAGGTAATAGAAAGATGTCCAAATATCCGTAAAATACAATGCGATGTAACAAAGTAATCCTATAGTTTGTATATTGCTATATATAGGCATTGTATCACGAACCAACAAACAAAACAGATAAATAAATAACACAATGATTGATCCAATTTAGAGGGAAAGGATTTCGGAAGAACATGACTACTTTGTATTCACCGCATTGCTTATACTACTAAACATTTTGTTCATAAATTTGGAAACGATAGAGGAATATATGAATGATAGAAACATATATCCGGTAGAATTAACTCTAAAGATAAAATAAAGTACATTATATTAATTGTGATAAAGAAATACGAGACACCATCTTACAATATCTTTAATAGTTTAAGAAATATTTTTTATGTATGACGTCCTACATTATTCTGTTTGCTAAATAATATATATATATATATATATATATATATATATATATATATATATATATATATATATATATATATATATATATATATATATATAAACTCAGGACACATTTTATAACATTTCTTAGTTTGTAGCTATTCATAGTGAAATTAGTGTTCCTTTGTGTTTTCTTCCAGTGACTCTTTTCATTAAGTACAGATTTTACATTCTTGCCTTTTCAGTAGTTTTATAAATTATTTTGCTTCTTCTTTTTACATGTTTATCTCAAATGAAACGCATTTACAAAACACAAATATAAGAACTATAGATTTTTTTAGTACATAGCAACACATCATAAATTAAAACGTATAACCTTTGCAATACAACACACACACACACACACTATATATATATATATATATATATATATATATATATATATATATATATATATATATATATATATATATATATATATATATATATATATATATATATATATATATATATGAAACGTGTAAATTTTGCAATACAAAAATCATATATTAAAGCGTGTGAGCTTTGCAGTACTAAACATCATATATTGAAGCGTGTGAACTTAAAAGATGATAACAACATTGTGTCCGGTTCAATTATGTACACAAGAGTTAAACCTTTTTGAAATCGCTAAATGCATTTCGTGTTTTGGACAACGTCAATGTAACAATGCTGGACCAAATCGTTACGCTTTGTCAAACTCTTTGGAAACACCTCTTGTCTATAACCATCCTCTCCTAATATGTTGAAGCTATTCTTCAAAAATGTCGCATTTAGTTGTCAAACAACTTAACACTAGACTCTTTGAGAATAGGCGGTACCAATCGGTCACTTTTAAAATTTCGTCGCAAATTGTGTAAAGGTGCTCGTGCCATCCAGCCGATGTTTTCATGTTATTGCATAAAACCAATTAATAAATTAAAACGGCGATTCTATTTGAAAATAGCCCCAAGGCATGTCAAATAAAAATACAATCTGCACGTGCAGATATTCTGTCCCTACATTAAAGTAAGGGGTGGGGGGTATAACTATCCTAATTAATGTATTACAACGATTTAAAGATTAAATAAATAACTGAATCCAGTAGATGACAATGTTGAATTGCTGACATGATCATTTTTTTAAAACGCTGTCGTCAACTGCTACTATATTGTAGATATTTATTTAAATACAAACAAATCAAACTCTGTATTTAAAAATAGACCTAACAGGATATTCGATAAACGAATAGAAAATATCATCTAGCATGCATTAATTGAAAGAGCAAAGATACGTTTTCTGTCTATATCTATCTGATTCTATTTCAGTATCATTTGTTTCAAATAGCATTTTTTCCCCACAGTAGTAAGGGTTTGTAAAATATATTATTTGTCACCATGGGACTTAGATACGATTGCTTGAAACTTTCCTAAAAGGGTTGGTAGACACAATATATTCAGATTTAAATAAGTATATGCATCTGACAATCAACCGTTTATTGTTTCATGCAAAAAGCTACTGACTAAATTGAATGATTCAATACGTGACATTTTTACAGTTAGTATTCGTAGCTGTGTCTTCTGAAGTAGCGTTATGTTTTAGACTGATGATACGGATAATAAAATGGTCACAGTGATATTTTTTAGAGTAACATAACAACTGATTTAATATCTATATATCAACAAACTCACGAATATCTAAGAAAAACATTTCTAAAACGCTTTTATTACAATTTGACTAACGAATCGATTAAGCCACTCATTCCACCACACCCCTGAAAATATTTGAGAATATTGGTGATATATGTACAATATGCATCATACTGAAATATCACCATGTGTTTCAAATAAGAACGTGTACGTGAAAACTCCTATCTTAAAATTTTTTGACAAAAATAGGCTTTTTTCTTTTACCAGAATAGACCAACTTTAACGACTATTTTAAGAGAGTACCAAAAAAAAAATCTTTCCAAATTGTGTTGTTAGTCCAAACTATATTTTTTAAAACGTAAAGTCAAACTTATCCATACATTGGTCTAAAATAGCACCTATTACCGGTGCCAAAATGACCCTAATAGTAGGTCTACCATCCAAGTTGACTTCCGAAATTATACACTTGAAGATGCTAATAAATGACGCCAATATAAATAAAGAAGCATGGTTATTATGTTGAGTTGATACATTTCTCATTACTTTAATGGCTCTTTGTTTAGCTGATGAAATTTCACATTACTTTATCGGCCGAATGCTGCGTTGATAAAGTTTCTATTATTTTAATGGCCGAATACTGCGTTGATAAAGTGTCTATTTTAATGGCCGAATGCTGCGTTGATAAAGTTTATATTACTTTAATGGCCGAATGCTGCGTTGATAAAGTTTAAATTACTTTAATGGCCGAATGCTGCGTTGATAACGTTTCTATTACTTTAATGACCGAATGCTGCGTTGATAAAGTGTCTATTTTAATGGCCGAATGCTGCGTGGATAAAGTTTATATTACTTTAATGGTTCTTTATTTAGCTGATGAAATTTCACATTACTTTAATGGCCGAATGCTGATTTAATAAAGTTTACATTACTTTAATAGCCGAATGCTACGTTGATAACGTTTATATTACTTTAATGGCCGAATGCTCCGTTGATAAAGTTTCTATTACTTTAACGGCCGAATGCTACGTTGATAAAGTTTATATTACTTTAACGGCCCAATGCTACGTTGATAAAGTTTATATTACTTTAACGGCCGAAATGCTGCGTTGATAAGGTTTATAATACTTTAATGGTTCTTTATTTAGCTGATGAAATTTCACATTACTCTAATGGCCGAATGCTGCGTTGATAAAGTTTACATTACTTTAATGGCCGAATGCTGATTTGATAAAGTTTATATTATTTTAATGACTCTTTGTTTACCTGATGAAATTTCACATTACTTTATCGGCCGAATGCTGCGTTGATAACGTTTAAATTACATTAATGGCCGAATGCTGACTTGATAAAGTTTATATTACTTTAATGGTTCCTTACTTAGCTGATGAAATTTCACATTACTTTAATGGCCGAATGCTGCGTTGATAACGTTTATATTACATTTATGGCCGAATGCTGCGATGATAAAGTTTATATTACTTTAATAACCGAATGCTGATTTGATAAAGTTTATATTACTTTAACGGCCGAATGCTGATTTGATAAAGTTTCTATTACTTTAATGGCCGAATGCTACGTTGATAAAGTTTATATTACTTTAACGGCCGAATGCTACGTTGATAAAGTTTATATTACTTTAACGGCCGAATGCTGCGTTGATAAAGTTTCTATTACTTTAACGGCCGAATGCTACGTTGATAAAGTTTATATTACTTTAACGGCCGAATGCTGATTTGATAAAGTTTCTATTACTTTAATGGCCGAAATGCTGCATTGATAAAATTTATAATACTTTAATAGTTCTTTATTTAGCTGATGAAATTTCACATTACTTTAATGGCCGAATGCTGCGTTGATAAAGTTTACATTACTTTAATGGCCGAATGCTGATTTGATAAAGTTTATATTACTCTAATGGCTCTTTGTTTAGCTGATGAAATTTCACATTACTTTATCGGCCGAATGCTGCGTTGATAACGTTTATATGACATTAATGGCCGAATGCTGCGTTGATAAAGTTTATATTACTTTAACGGCCGAACGCTGCGTTGATAAAGTTTCTATTACTTTAACGGCTGAATGCTACGTTGATAAAGTTTATATTACTTTAACGGCAGAATGCTACGTTGATAAAGTTTCTATTACTTTAATGGCCGAAATGCTGCATTGATAAAATTTATAATACTTTAATAGTTCTTTATTTAGCTGATGAAATTTCACATTACTTTAATGGCCGAATGCTGCGTTGATAAAGTTTACATTACTTTAATGGCCGAATGCTGATTTGATAAAGCTTATATTACTCTAATGGCTCTTTGTTTAGCTGATGAAATTTCACATTGCTTTATCGGCCGAATGCGGATATAACACTTTAAAGTAATATAAACTTTATCAACGCAGCATTCGGCCATTAATGTCATATAAACGTTATCAACGCAGCATTCGGCCGATAAAGTAATGTGAAATTTCATCAGCTAAACAAAGAGCCATTAGAGTAATATAAACTTTATCAAATCAGCATTCGGCCATTAAAGTAATGTAAACTTTATCAACGCAGCATTCGGCCATTAAAGTAATGTGAACGTGGATATAACGTTTATATGACATTAATGGCCGAATGCTGCGTTGATAAAGTTTATATTACTTTAACGGCCGAACGCTGCGTTGATAAAGTTTCCATTACTTTAACAGCCAAATGCTGCGTTGATAAAGTTTCTATTTCTTTAATGGTCGAATGCTGCGTGGATAAAGTTTATATTGCTTTAATTGTTCTTTATTTAGCTGATGAAATTTCACATCACTTTAATGGCCGAATGCTGCGTTGATAAAGTATATATATTACTTTAACGGCCGAATGCTGCGTTGATAAAGTTTATATTACGTCAATGGTTCTTTATTTTGCTGATGAAATTTCACATTACTTTAATGGCCGAATGCTGCGTTGATAAAGTTTATATTACTTTAATGGCCGAATGCTGCGTTGATAAAGTTTATATTACTTTAATGGCCGAATGCTGCGTGGATAAAGTTTATATTACGTCAATGGTTCTTTATTTTGCTGATGAAATTTCACATTACTTCAATGGCCGAATGCTGCGTTGATAAAGTATATATATTACTTTAACGGCCGAATGCTGCGTTGATAAAGTTTATATTACTTTAATGACTCTTTGTTTAGCTGATGAAATTTCACATTACTTTAATGGCCGAATGCTGCGTTGATAAAGTTTATATTACTTTAATGGCCAAATGCTGCGTTGATAAAGTTTATATTACTTTAATGGCCGAATGCTGCGTTGATAAAGTTTATATTACTTTAACGGCCGAATGCTGCGTTGATAAAGTTTATATTACGTCAATGGTTCTTTATTTTGCTGATGAAATTTCACATTACTTTAATGGCCGAATGCTGCGTTGATAACGTTTCAAATACTTCAACAGCCGAATGCTGCCTGGATAAAGTTTATATTACTTTAATGGCCGAATGCTGCGTGGATAAAGTTTATATTACTTTAATGGCCGAATGCTGCGTTGATAAAGTTTATATTACTTTAATGGCCGAATGCTGCGTGGATAAAGTTTATATTACGTCAATGGTTCTTTATTTTGCTGATGAAATTTCACATTACTTTAATGACCGAATGCTGCGTTGATAAAGTTTATATTACTTTAATGGCCGAATGCTGCGTTGATAAAGTTTATATTACTTTAACGGCCCCATGCTACGTTGATAAAGTTTATATTACTTTAACGGCCGAATGCTACGCTGATAAAGTTTATAATACTTTAATGGTTCTTTATTTAGCTGATGAAATTTCACATTACTTTAATGGCCGAATGCTGCGTTGATAAAGTTTACATTACTTTAATGGCCGAATGCTGATTTGATAAAGTTTATATTACTCTAATGGCTCTTTGTTTAGCTGATGAAATTTCACATTACTTTATCGGCCGAATGCTGCGTTGATAACGTTTATATGACATTAATGGCCGAATGCTGCGTTGATAAAGTTTATAATACTTTAACGGCCGAACGCTGCGTTGATAAAGTTTCTATTACTTTAACAGCCAAATGCTGCGTTGATAAAGTTTCTATTGCTTTAATGGTCGAATGCTGCGTGGATAAAGTTTATATTGCTTTAATTGTTCTTTATTTAGCTGATGAAATTTCACATCACTTTAATGGCCGAATGCTGCGTTGATAAAGTATATATATTACTTTAACGGCCGAATGCTGCGTTGATAAAGTTTATATTACGTCAATGGTTCTTTATTTAGCTGATGAAATTTCACATTACTTTGATGGCCGAATGCTGCGTTGATAACGTTTCTATTACTTCAACAGCCGAATGCTGCGTTGATAAAGTTTATATTACTGTAATAGCCGAATGCTGATTTGATAAAGTTTATATTACTTTAATGACCGAATGCTGCGTTGATAAAGTTTATATTGCTTTAATTGTTCCTTATGTAGCTGATGAAATTTCACATTACTTTAATGGCCGAATGCTGCGTTGATAATGTTTCTATTACTTTAACGGCCGAATGCTGCGTTGATAAAGTTTATATTACTTTAATGGTTCTTTATTTAGCTGATGAAATTTCACATTACTTTTATGGCCGAATGCTGCGTCGATAAAGTTTATATTACTTTAATGATTCTTTTTTTAGCTGATGAAATTTCACATTACTTTAATGGCCGAATGCTGCGTTGATAATGTTTCTATTACTTTAACGGCCGAATGCTGCGTTGATAAAGTTTATATTACTTTAATGGTTCTTTATTTAGCTGATGAAATTTCACATTACTTTAATGGCCGAATGCTGCGTTGATAAAGTTTATATTACTTTAATGGTTCTTTATTTAGCTGATGAAATTTCACATTACTTTAATGGCCGAATGCTGCGTTGATAATGTTTCTATTACTTTAACGGCCGAATGCTGCGTTGATAAAGTTTATATTACTTTAATGGTTCTTTATTTAGCTGATGAAATTTCACATTACTTTGATGGCCGAATGCTGCGTTGATAACGTTTCTATTACTTCAACAGCCGAATGCTGCGTTGATAAAGTTTATATTACTGTAATAGCCGAATGCTGATTTGATAAAGTTTATATTACTTTAATGACCGAATGCTGCGTTGATAAAGTTTATATTGCTTTAATTGTTCCTTATGTAGCTGATGAAATTTCACATTACTTTAATGGCCGAATGCTGCGTTGATAAAGTGTATATTACTTTAATGGCCGAATGCTGCGTGGATAAAGTTTATATTACTTTAATGGTTCTTTATTTAGCTGATGAAATTTCACATTGCTTTAATGGCCGAATGCTGCGTTGATAAAGTTTATATTACTTTAACGGCCGAATGCTGCGTTGATAAAGTTTATATTACTTTAATGGTTCTTTATTTAGCTGATGAAATTTCACATTACTTTAATGGCCGAATGCTGCGTTGATAAAGTTTATATTACTTTAACGGCCGAATGCTGCGTTGATAAAGTTTATATTACTTTAATGGTTCTTTATTTAGCTGATGAAATTTCACATTACTTTAATGGCCGAATGCTGCGTCGATAAAGTTTATATTACTTTAATGGCCGAATGCTGCGATGATAAAGTTTCTTTTGCTTTAATGGCCGAAATGCTGCGTTGATAAAGTTTATATTACTTTAATGGCCGAATGCTGCGTCGATAAAGTTTATATTACTTTAATGGCCGAATGCTGCGTCGATAAAGTTTATATTACTTTCATGGCCGAATGCTGCGATGATAAAGTTTATATTACTTTAATGGCCGAATGCTGCGTCGATAAAGTGTCTTTTGCTTTAATGACCGAATGCTGCGTCGATAAAGTTTTTATTACTGTAATGGCCGAATGCTGCGTCGATAAAGTGTATATTGCTTTTATGGCCGAATGCTGCGTCGATAAAGTATTTATTACTCTAATGGTTCTTTTTTTGCTAATGAAATTTCACATTACTTTAATGGCCAAATGTTTCTTTGACTACGTTTCTATTATCTTAATGACTCTTCGCTCAGTGGATAAAGTTTACATTACTTGAATGGCCTTATGTTGAGTTGATGAAGTTTCTATCGTTTTTTCGTTAAATTCAAGAATGCGTCGTGTTTCAAAAGGACAGAATCCTTTAATTTACAAGAGTACCTCCATTTAACTACATAAGTACTTGTTCTTTCCTTTGTTTGTTAACATATTTAATCTTATCAAGAAATAAATTTTCAGATGACAGCGGAAATACTGATTTAGAAATTGTCTTATCTTATTATTATACACACAGCTTCAACTGTAGACTTTGTTAATCCATAATATTAGATATGTACATATGTCATGTCTGCATGCGTGTCACTTACATAAATTGGGACGCTGAAGGAGTGATGGTGTATCAAAGGCAAGAATGGCGAACTCTCATGAAGTCTGGAGGAATCAAACTGAAAAGAAAAGGCAAACTATTCATCATGTTCAACGGAAAACTGTTTTTATTGAAATTATAGAACACGTGGTATGAATAATTACATTCCAGATGCAAAAATACGTATACATAAGTGCTTCATTTTTAAGATATAGAAAACCCACATAACATTTCAATATTCCTTCAAGCTTTCCTCTGTCTCTTGGAATACAAATGTAAATAATTAAATATGGAATAAATTAACGATAGTCAAAGTGTTTAAAAATTCAATATATTGGACTAATAATGCAATTTTGCTAAATGTTTGACCTAACATACCGAAATATTATGTTATGTAACTTTAAGAATATTTTATTTCTAAATTAAGTATTACTGAGTATGAACTTGGTAGCAAACTCGTCTTTACAATAGTCATTTCCATTATTATAAATACATAAAAATTCTTAACATAGTTAAAACAATCTATTACACATTTAAAAATTCATATTAAATAATTAAGAAAAATACAAAAGTGTTTGAAAGCTTCGAAGAAGACTTGAGTCCAATTGTTTCCAAACATCATTGCTTTTCTAAAGAAAATATTTACAATATAGTACGTCGTTTGATACTTATCAATAAATAAAAGGTGATCATGAAGTTCAACTGAAAATTGTTCCTGCACTACTTTACGCGTTACTTATTATAATTCTGGAAAGCGGAAAATCAAAACTCGTTTCCAAAAATGTCATGACCTCGAGTGACTAACTTAACCTAAGCTTCATCATTAAGAAATAACTATAAGGTCCGTTTTCCAGACTTTTACGAAATTTACTAAACGTAGTATAATATCTTTGTTTTCCAAATATGGTCTCCTACCTGGGAACTTTCAGCTTCTGTTTACCTTCATAGTTGATAGCTTTTTCAATTTGTATTTTTTTTAGATTTATACACGTCATCGAAGGCAAAGTGGCTGTAGTAGCACTTGTTCATGATGGACTGGTAAAAGCCAGCCTTGGAGTACTTGCTGATGAATTAGAGTTCTTCCGGCCTAGATTTGTCTAATATTTCTGATTAGAGAATTCGCAAACTTATAAATAAAAAAGAAAACTTATAATACATATTTGAATTATAATAGTAGACATTGCACTGATTACAAATTCTTAAAATTCAAATCTTAACACATATCATTAACTAATAAAATTTAATTAAGTTCATTAATATTTTTAATCTGATTGCTTTATGCTCTTTAGCTAAACTTTAATTTCTAAATTAATTCATGCCAGACTTGCATAATTCTGATACTGTATAGTGTAATGAATTTAATTTTAGTACAATGTTTCCTTTTTGCATTTGTAAACTGTAAGAACATCTTATATCCATGATATTGGCATAGTATACAGATTTTACATTGGCATAGTATACAGACTTGACATTGGCATAGTGTACATACATGACATTGTCATAGCGCACATACTTGAAATTGGCATAGTATACAGACTTGACATTGGCATAGTGTACAGACGTGACACTGGCATAGATTCAGACTTGACATTGAAATCGTGTACAATGTGCAGTTTACTTTGGAATTCTTTATTTGGCTCAGTAGGTCTTTTGATATGTTGCATATAAAGTTACACAACTGTGACCAGCATGTAATTGTGCGAGGACATTACTGTTTCCTATACAAGATAACGTAGGTTTCAACGAAAATGTGCCGATATGTATCTAGATCTAGGGGGCCTCGAAAGATCATTTTCATTAAGCATCAGGTTAGTAATTCAAGAGTTGTGGGTTCGATACCCGCCCATGCCGACTCAGGTCAGCTGGCTCTGTATTGAGAAAGGCACTTAGTTTAAATTTTGTCATCATCATAAGCAAAAATAGAGTTCGGAAAGTGCCGTTAAAAATCAAACAACACCAATACCGTCACTCCGTGTTCGATTCAATGCAAATCAAGTACGAAACTTTGTCTTCGTTGTATTTGACATATTTACGCATTTTAAATATTTACAACGGTTCCCGTTTGAGCTGGGTTTTAGTGGATACATTTCCGTTTAAAATGATCGTATTACAGGCCCAATCTCCAAACCTCAGATTATCATTTTATTGAATAATTCCACATATTTTATCTGTCCCCCCATCCCACCCTCAATTCTACTTCTTTCAGTAAAAAGCTGTAGCCCAATATATACTGCTTACTTAAATTCATTGTATTGCTGTATATTTGCAAGTGACTTGTCTTTCTTTCTGAAGTTTAAGATTAATGTCGAATGAATTAAAACACTGTTTGGTTGATCGTTTGAAAACGGTGGCACATACATTTATTGTAACAAAAAAGAACAAAATCAGCACAACAGTTCTTAGAAATAAAAATTAAATAACAGGTAAAATAAAATCAGCACAGTCTCAACTGTGCCATTGCTTGCATTTTCACAAGAAACTTTCGATAGTGTAAATATGTTATATGCCATAATATTTTTAAGACGATGTCTATAACATTTTTGAAAATAAACAAGGCAAAATTATTCAGAGAAAACATTGAAATCATAATGTAATTGCAATGCAAAGAGAAAAAAAAATTAGTTATCGAGAGGTATGTATTCATCGGAAGTATATTTGATGAATTCAGATCACTTCTTCCTCATTGGATTTTAATCTGATTAAGGGTTCTTTGTATCTTAGTTAAAATCAAGATAATGTATCGAAAAACTAAATAAATTATACACTTATATTTTGCAAATGAAGAAAGACAACTGAGCTGTAAAAGTAACAAATGACTTGACAATTATGATTTATAAAACAGTCTCGCAGATTGCAATTTCTGGATGGCCATATCAAAAGATACTATAAATATGCCATCGCCCCAAAATAACAATACCAATATTATATGCAACGACCGGTTGCTAGTTCAGGCTTTATCTGATAAAATGTGTATTTGTTTTTGCGGAAAAAAATGATAAAGATGGAAAAACATCATTGGCTTGTCAGAAATAACTAATATATTGATAACATACACCATCATCACTTGAATTTTATAGATTTCAAACAGATTGTGCAAGACACTTGACTTGCCACGGCAAGATATAACCTTCAGAAATATTCCCCACCCATCCACCCCGACAAAATAAAATCTAAATTCACTTAAATTATCTCATAATAATTAACTAAGTCACACTCACTTGATCTAAATGTATCCACGCCTGAAATGTCTGTAGTATTGATTAAAAATTTGAAATAAAATATTAAACATTAAGCTTGTTAACAATTACAAGCCAACTAGATGGTTTTTGTAGTGTAATAGTAAGTCAAAAGTTAATTAAAGGGGACATAACTCTTTGTGAACAAGTGGTATGTAGAGGTTAAATTCGTTTTTAAAAAACATAAGATTTCACATGTGCCATCTTTTCTGAGCTGTATACATTACTGAGTGGTGTTCATTGTGATAAATATCAATACAATGCGGCTTTTTATGTTGCAGATTGCATAGTTAATGGAAACTATTCTATGCCGTAACCTCCTCAAACATCACGGCAAAGTAATTATAAAAGTTCGACCCAGACCGCATGCCATATGCTGCAGAATCTGTCACCGATAGTCTGAATTAAAGTGGGTTGCACTACTAATAACGCCTCAATGTGTTGACATTTTGTCATTAAGAGGGGACAGACCGTGTCAGCGTTTTCCAGGCATCCCTCTGGGGCATGGAGCAAGGGACGCTCAAGATGTATTTCACTTTCCCTCAGGGATTTGTTTACAGCACTTCTTTCACATTAAAATTTTTCAAAGAATTCAATGTAGTCTGATATTGGGGAATTATGCTTTGTATAGATATCCGCTGTGTTGAAGAGAGCCAGTTTTGTACCTGGGTATTAATTGAGTCAACCACCCTTGGCTGCATTGTCTGACAATGCAGCTCCCAAGACTGATGGATAAGAGCTTCAAATGGAGATTGGCCAGAAATAATGGCGTTCTAACGAGGCTAATATAGCAAATGAAGCAATCTTCACGACATTGTTGGACAGACTAGATACTTCTCCATAATCGCCGCACCATGGTTAATTTAGACATTTAAGTGAATGTAAGTGAAGTTTAATTCAAGCTGCATTAGATGCATTTTAACATTATGTAAAGGTCATTTATTTTTAAAAAAAATAGTTTAAAACAAAATACATTTGACGTTAATTTATTTTTTAAATTTATTTTGATAGAAGACATCTAATTGATTTATACATGTATGTATAAAAACAGTAAATAGACAATATAATCGTGTTATAGATTGTAACTGCTAAACAAAACAAATATCATGTTCAGTAGAAAAGAGACCAGTAACGATTAATACAAGAAAGTACTAAAATGACTGAAGATTGTAGAATTATACACAATACAACTACTTTGATTCATCTTTGGGGAAACACGAGCAATTTCAAGTATCTAAGTATTGTGTTTTTTTTAATGTTTTTTTTGTTGCTTATTTTAAAAGGTGTTTGTTTGTTTTTGTTTACGCAAGAAACTGATAACACTCGCCTTGAACACACACACAAACACACACACACACACACACACACACGCACACACACACACACACACACACACACACACACACACACACACACACACACACATATATATATATATATATATATATATATATATATATATATATATATATATATATATATATATATATATATATATATATATATATATATCTTGCACTTTTGTATTCTTTTCACTAAGTAATTTGTGAATGGTTGGGTGTTTGTGTGAGTGTTGTATAGAAATATCAATGATATACCAGAGACCAGTATTTATATATTATTGAATGTGCTCAAAGATAATTGACTTTTGAAATCAATCACACCTTAACTGGCATTTAGCAACGGAAATCTACTTCCGCCTCTGTCTAATATTTGACATGGAATCTTTGACCCCTGGGTACTTAAGGTCAAATCGCTCCTAGCAAGGTGCACGCTACTTGTAACCCCTTGTTTAAAGATGGGGATAATCTGCAGCACTTCAGCTTCAATATGAATACATTAGTGCGCTGATGATTATAACATGCCTCTCCTACTGCGCCCCGGGCATGAATTGGGTTTTAAATTGGCTTTGATCGACTGCCGTATGCTCTCGAAGTTAATACGGACTAATAGCCCAGAAATATAAAATTCTCAGCCATTACTCGTCACTGATCCTATCACGGCGAGTAATGTTCGTGCCAACTAGAGGGGCTAAAGTCAACAACCCGCCTTTCATCTTAACTTTTGTAAGGGAGACAAAAATTATATTTTTATTTTCGCTTTACCGTGCGTCATGCTTCGGACTTCATCGTTGTGGTTGTCGCATGAATCATCTTTCCATTTGCTAATTTTTTTGTCGGGTTATTTTTGTAATGATACCGACATGTTTGAAATTGTACAATCCATTTTATTTCCGTACTGTTTAAAAGAGTACTGAAAGATAATTTCCAGTTAAAATCTCAAGCGAATTACCCCATGGTTAGAGTTTCATATCTTTTTCACTTATCATAATTTGTGTTGACATAAAGTAGGTTACTTTTTCCTTATTTCTTAATCACGATGTAACAAGGAGTAAGTAGCCAGTTACTGTATAATTAAATTTAGGTCATGTTAACAGTTTTATTATTTTATCACCGGTCAGCTCCAAATATAAACAAATTAAATAAGATGACCAATTTTATATGAATATTGGTTTATGTCAATGTTCAGTGTATCTTTTTATATCAAAATCTTATTACCTAAGGATACATAATAAATACTGATAATAAAATTATGACCGCCTGTAGTCACATTTATGTCTACATATTACCGAGTTCATTATCTTTCCGCTGCTGTTTTCGTATCTGTGAAGAGAAATGAAACTCGATGTATGTTACAAGAAGGAAGGAACAAAATGTGTATTACGTGTTTATTGGACTATTGTATTCTCCAAGACGTAAGTGTATAGAGTATTGGATATTATTCAATGCCACCCAATATCGCTGATATGAAATAATGAGTGCACTTTGCATTGCTATTTTACATTAAATAGACAAGCTATTACAGAAGTGTTGATCTATAACAAACCACTCTGGTGGTCTAGTGGTTAGTGCGTCCACCTCGGACGCGGGAGATCGTGAGTTCGATCACCGGCCGAGTCATACCAAAGACTTAAAAACCTGTACTAACATCTGCTTCGCTTGGCGCTCAACATTATAAAGCTAACTTTATGACTGCTAGGCCTGTTGTCAGAATAATTTGACTGGATGGGACATCATGCTACATGTCTGCGACACGATGCCCAGTGCTAGGTATTATTATAAACTGCCACATTGCAGACATCGAAGCAATATGGCTGAAAAATTGTTAAAGCTCGGTTACAAATCCAAATCACACATACGCGCACACATGATCTATAACAGGACAATATGTAAGGACACGCATACAATAAACCGAATTAAGTTCAACTTTTTTGTGTGTATAACCCATCACTTTGCCAAGTAGCTTATAATCTGTCAAGGTTACACATGGATTATTAAACTACCCTTAACCACCAACAGGTGGTGGCTTTATATATATATATATATATATATATATATATATATATATATATATATATATATATATATATATATATATATATATATATATATATATATATATATATATATATATATATATATATATATATATATATTTAAACGATACAACGGGGAATCGGGTGTGAGGATGTATATTTTTAAATATTCCAAAGGTTGAATCGTTTAAGTAAAAGTGCTTATAGTGATTATTTTCATATTCATGTATGGAGCTCTTTGTAATCTAGTTCCATTCCTTCCTACCCAGAAAAGACGTATCTCGCAAAAAATATATAAGTAAAGACTTTCAAATTATATTTACAAATTGCAAATATTATTATACACAAGGTAATCTCAGCCATATGATATTATTTACAAAGGAAATTGAGCTTTCTTTTATCACTTTCAGCGACAATTCTGTTCAGTTCAATCTTGCTGCTTTCGCTCATTATAGATCTCGTTTTACTCGAGAATTATTGAATTTGTTATGGTTTTCCTCACGGGTTAAGATGGTTATTTAAAAAGACCATGCATATATTATGTATTTTTAAATGAACGCTTAATTGTTTGTTTGTTTTGATGTATCATTGATGTGTGTAATTTGATTCATAAATTGTACAGCTTAACCTTACTTTAGATGTGTTATGATTAAATTTGTAAAAATTAATTTTCATATAATGCAATTTGTATTGTTATAATACGAATTTGTTTTATTTCGATTGAATTTCCTTGGATTGTCATAAAATGTAGTTTTATTCTTGTAGCTCAAATATGTTTCATTTGTATTAAAGATTATAATTGCTGATTTAGAGCCACAAAACCTTTTACATTGCACAAATATATTATGTTTCATTTAAGTTAGTGAATTCAGTAACATTACTCAAAAACTAACGTGTTATTATTTCAGTTCTTTTAAAATAATTATGTCGTATTGCAGCTTGGTAATTAGAGTGAGTAGAGACATTATGATATTTACTTATTTTGGAAACGATTTGACTAAATTCTCCCTTAAATATTTGAAGTATTTTTGCATTCTTTTATTATGTAATATTAATCAAGAAATATATTGTACAATCGGGAACTAGATTGCATTAAGAATGTATATGTATCTTTAATAATAATATTGATTTGTAATAAATATTATTTCGCAACCAACTTCATGCTCAGTAATAATTATTGTAGAAATAAAATAGCTTTAAAGTTACAGAACTTTATATTTTAATATATTAGGTCAAAAATTTAATAATTTGTTAACTACGATCAATTTTGGTGTTAGTTTAAAATATTTAATTTATAAGCATTTTGGCTATTGATAACTTGTTCGATGTTACATTATTTGCATGATACTATGAAAGACAGAACTATGTGAAGTTGGTAGATTGACCAAATATAATAATTTATATGAACTTCTGTATTCAAAATGTCCCACTTTTTTGTGTGCAATTTTCTATATTTAATTTTGTGTGATTTAAATTGAAAAGGAGGCGCAAAAACGTCCAGAACTCTTTATCCCTTTCCTCCATCTTGATCTTCGAGTGTCCCACCAATAAAGTTTAGACATAATGAAAGTATTTTACATAAGTAAACATCACATACTGACGTGTTGAATATACTACTAACAAACTTTTCATAACAGATGTTCACCTAGAAAAATATATCTGCTAGCCTGGTCGTTTGCACCTACTGGACTTCGATATTAAATTATATAACCACTGCACGTTTATATGCTCGTAATGCATTCATTCACAGCCACAATTATATTTTTTCTATAATAATTTTTTAAAATTTACTTCTACATTTAGCGTTTTTTGGACTAGTTCGGAATGATTTCTCTAGCACATGGTAATTTTGGTTTGCTTTGTGATTAGATCATATACAGTTTTCAGCCACAGTACATGAACTTAGCTTGTAAAAACACACACACACACACACACACACACACACATATATATATATATATATATATATATATATATATATATATATATGTAAAAATTCTTTACATTGCAAATGTTGAAAATACAATAATTTCACCTCACACTTGTCACTCGGTCAGAAGCATTTAATATCTGTTCAGTGCGACCTAAAGTGATGTTGGAATAACAATCTTTTGTATAATCACCTGCATTTGTCACTGATATGATTCTGGATTTTGATAATGAATGCGAAAACAACCTCCGTCCCCTGGCAACAAATAAAACTCGTAAAAGCTCTTAAATGTTAAATCATGAATATAGATTAAAATTATTATGATGATTATAATGCACTCTTTGTTTTAAAAACTTTGATTTTTGTCTGTTGAGTCGATTTTGTTTTATAAATATTCAGTTAATAATCCTAAAGCGAGTATCGTAAAAACAGTGAATGATTTCTACATACAAGAACGGCAGGCGCAGATCATTTAACCGAAGAAACTATCACTATTAAACTCTAACTCTTCTTCTAAAGAGTGTTTATACATCGTTACCGAGAATAGCATAGCTTTTGTTACTAACATTTTGGACTTGAAAACATTACCCATTAAATCAGGGCGCTCGGAAAAACAATAGCACAAGGAAAAGAAGAGGTGGTAGATGAGTTTTATGCCAGTTTCCCCCATTTTTCACGGGATAGTCATTTTTCCAATTAGTTGAAGATATGGGAAAACAAATCAAAACTTAATCAGTATGTTGTATTTACATCACACACACACACACACACACACACACACACACACACACAGAGTATATTTTCTTTATAAAGAATAACGTGGTTTTCTTTTTGTATATATAACATTATTTAATATTTAATCTTTTTTTATAAATAGTAGTTACATTTTTTAATAGTAGCTTATTACAACGAGTGACAAATCCTAAAGTTCGTTAATATGTTTAATATTTGATACTGACGCACAAGTACATTACAAATTTGCACTGTTTTGTAATATTTCAATGTTTCATTAATAACATTTGCGAAATTTGATCAAGCATAAGATAGAAGTTGTGTACGAATGTCTAGTTCACTTATGTTCTATGTGAATTATGTACACTCAAACCAAGAATCTCTCTCTCTCTCTCTCTCTCTCTCTCTCTCTCTCTCTCTCTCTCTCTCTGTGAATATTATTTTATTAACTTGTATCGTATATGTACATAATAGATGGCCTCAAGGTAGATTAGTTTTCATTTGTCTAGTCACCATCTGAAAATAAAGTTGTTGTTGTTATTATTATTATTATTATTATTATTATTATTATTATTATTATTATTATTATAGTATTTCGTCTATGTGGTAATGCTCCTACTCTGCTACTAATGGCTACTTTGTCCATCACATACATCAGACCAGCTTTAGGGGCTGCTCGTAAGCACCACGAGATGACGGTCATACTGGCGAATGCATATCTCTTCCATAAGGACGACGGCATCGGTGGGGAACATTTTTCAGTTTGCTCCAAGAAGAAGTATTTTATACCACCATGGGAGGAATAGAACATTAAGAATACATTGACATTGGAGGATGAACATTGAGAAATAAATTCATGAGATGAGATATCTAAAAACTTTATTTTAAGTCCTTTTCCTAGCCATATTTATTCTCTCTTTATTACGGGTTTCTAGAGGACTAAGCTTGGATTGATCAGGACAGTTTTTAATTATTAAATAATTTAGAACGCAGTATTGTGTCGTTGTGTGTTATTTGTTTTTAATACAAAGAGATTTCAAACCAATTATATTATTGAAATTGTTATGGAGGTATGGGTATTAAGCTTGGTGACGTCAAGTATAAGTGGATCTGAGTTTTTGTGAAGAAATGCGATGAGTGGGACTAGGTGCACAAATCCATCAAAATTGTGTGCGTCATATATGGTTGATCTTTTTCAACGTATTTCTACCATTTCATGCATATTTAGCTAATATGTATTTAAATTTTGAAATACTGCAAAGGTGGACATTGCCTTCTACCATAAGCTACTTCTGTATTCATTTATTTTGTGGGTTTTTTTTAACAATTGTAACTTAGTTTTATTTCTGTTCTTCTCAATATACAAATACATGTAAAAACTTTATGTGATAAGAGAAGTGTAATTTTTTCCACAATAAAAATATCGCACTTGTGCAAAATATGTAATATTAGAAAAAGTATGCATCCATTTTGACTACACATGACCCTGTCATTAAAAATCGGAAACTGGAATCAAGAAAAATTAAAGGCATACTATATATGAAATATAACCAGATAGTGTCCTGGTGTATGAACACAAATCACATGTGGACGTTATTTTGCAAGATGTGTGTGAATTGTCGTTAAAACTATGCAATGCATTTTGTTGTGGATTACTTAGCTGGATTTCTTTGTTGCTTAACCATTGCAGGAAAATTTTAAAAAATATTATTTTTTATTAAAATAATTTGAAGAAAAAAAATCCGATTATGATGTTTACTTTGAGTGTACGCATTTTATTGTTTAAAAAAAAGTCTCCGATACAACGGGAATAAATTGTAAAATGTGCAATCTGTCAGTTATGAATAGTGTTGATAACACTAAACCTACAAGAAGCAAAACAGGATATAAACCATAGGTCTCACTCTCTTAATAAATACAGTACTATTTTCGAATTCCTTTTTAATAGAAACTTTTTCTTCTCAAAACTAAAACGAAATAAATAAAATAACACATGCCAATAGTTGTGTCCCAAAAACACCGAGACAACATGTTTAACCCCACCACTGCCATTAGCGCTAGGCAACTCTGACCACTGTCCTGCTGAGAGGGTTGGTAATGGGGCGGAGTCGGAACCAATAATTAATCAGAGGATGAACATCTGCTAAATCATTATGTGGTATCAAGAGTTTCTAGTTTAGCTTCCGAAAACGATTCTTTAAGAACGACATGTGTTTTAATAAGTGTGAACATTTATACTTAAATATAAAATTGTTCAGTAAAAATTATGCTGCCTGTCGATTTTTTTTAAATCGCAAAACTTCTTGTTGTCTACTTAATGGACGGATTCTGGCACAAACATCTAAGCAGTTCGATTATTTTATTTTGTCTACTTTTCAACCGACGTAAATGAACACAGAACCATCAGAATCAAAAGCAATATACTTTTGAACAATAGTCCAATCATTAAATTTTTTAAATAATGTTTTTCAAGTGTAGGCTGTGGGCGAATAATAAATTGATAACAAGAGTCTGTAATACATTTCATAACAGAAACATTAAAGATAATGAATGGTGTCCGATGAAAACAGCAACACTGCAAGACCATTTGCTGAGTTTTTATAACTGCCGTACGGTTGAAATGTGAAAGTGTTTTCTATTGAAAATCATATTTCTTAAAAAGAGGGTATACTCGGATATAATTTACATCTTTTCAAGGATAATTATATTTCGTTTTTAAACGTAAAAACTTATTGGAGTTTATGTTAATGATACGATAGAATAATTGATGATTTTGGTGCTGTTTTATAATCACCGTATCTTTTCAAGCCAACTTAATAATATTTTTCCTTAAAACAATAGCATTTCTCTGCAGAGTTACTTTAAAAAAAAAACACACATAATACTTCATTCAATGGCGAATTATGTGATCTCTTTAACTTTTTATTTCAATGTATAGTTTCTTCAAAGAAGCTATTAGTCGGGAAGAGATGAGATGTATATGTTTGATCCCAAAAATCCATTTTGCAAGGTTGTAAAAAAAAATTCTTCTGCAACACAAGCATGGTTTCCATACTGTGATTCAGAGCCAGTTTGTTTTATCCTATAATTTCACAATTTTACAATTTGTAGAAATTTTGTATATTTTTTTCGTGCTGATGTTTCATAAAGATATTTGGCTTTGATGATGGGATTTTGTATTATATAGAAAGTTACCCCACGAGAGAGAGAGAGAGAGAGAGAGAGAGAGAGAGAGAGAGAGATTGAGAGATTAAATAGACCAAGAAATTGTACAATATCCGAGAGAATATAAAATTTCAAAATAATCCCATACTATACACCGTTAGGTTTTAAAATTCTATTCATCTGACGCCAGGCCCAATTTGTATATCACATGTACAATCTGTCAAATTGCAGCTTGATGGAGAGGGCTGGTAAGGCTAATTGTAGAGACTTCTGAAAAACGAATGTACCTAAGATGGCTCCTTCATCACTGTGCATTGTCGTCTGCAACGAACAGAAGTCACAAGAGGGCACTGATTGGTCGGTCTTGATAATGATCTGATTAATCGTGGGTTAAGCGCTATCAAATTTTCTTCGTGAAAAATTTTAAATTGTGTTAAATGTTGTTTTGGTACAAACAGCAGTTAGCACCGGCAAATACAAGCAATTTTCGCAGCATGATGGCGTGAGGATCTGTCGTTAGCAGACACAATGAAAGCTGTCACCTCCAGAGAAGATTCGGCCCACTAATAGCATCAGTCTTTTGAATTAAAATGAAAGATGGCAACGATTAGACAACATTGTCAAAATATGAGAGGTCCTTTCTAAAACGAAATCAAAGCAAGAAAGACTATAGTAGTTGAAATTTATTGCAAAAGGACGGCGCTAGCTGATGTAAAAGCTAAAAAGCTGAAAAGATGCCGTCTTTAAGACCACATGATTAAACCAAATATGCACCAACGTTCCTAATTAAATTTCTGATGAAAGAAACTTCTTCTTAATTTTTGTCATGCAGATCTGAAAAAGTTACAACTTACAATTTCTTTTGAGCTCCAACACATTATAGATAACAAAATTAATATTCCATTAAAAATAATCTTGAACCATTTGAATAATAATAATAATAATAATAATAATAATAATAATAATAATAATAATAATAATAATAACAAAGGTCTTGACATAGATTATATACATTTCTAAAAAGATATG
This sequence comes from Unio pictorum, assembly GCA_030141615.1. NCBI lineage: Eukaryota > Metazoa > Mollusca > Bivalvia > Unionida > Unionidae > Unio > Unio pictorum. Next base: position 2,184,119 of record JARLTB010000118.1, read on the forward strand.
GTACAACCGCGAAACACAGCAAATCTAAGATTAACACGTTGACTATAACTTTTATAGATTTTGCTAGATAACGAGCACAAAAATGTAGAATATGAGTAGTGCTGATTCATTGCATAAAGGTATAAAACTGTATGTGGTTTGCATTACAATAAAAGTACGAAGGTAAGACATATTTTTCAAATTATCATGCAGGGAACATTTAACAACAAAGTCTTTCAGCATAGGAGATATTTTAAAACCTGTCTATATTTCTTATTATAGGGAAGACTCCATTTCTGAATACCGCCAACACCACCACCACCAATAATAATAATAATAATAATAATAATAATAATAATAATAATAATACACAAACTGTATTTATATAAGTTTTAATTAGTGAACTAATCTCCATTAAGGCACTTTTATACAACACACTGACTGAATAAATATAATATAAAAACAAACATAAGCAAAATAAAATGTAAGCATATCTACTGATGAAGCTATTTAAATATCAAAAGAATAACTACAACATACTTAAACACGTCTACTCGCATGCCGATAAACACTTAATATTCATGCGCTCTCACACATAAAATACTATCGCTAGTTACTTCGCACAAACACACGTGTGTGTGTGTGTGTGTGTGTGTGTGTGTGTGTGTGTGTGTGATAGGAACTGGCGATATATAGAGCATGCATAGCAATTTCGCCAGTTCCTATCAGCGCGCGCAAAACACACACTCTCTTTAATAAGAACAATATTAACATCAATATGAGAAATACAAAGCTAAAATAAAACGTGTAAGACAATAGACACCCGAATAAGCTTGACTAAGAATAGTGTCAGTGTAGCAGGAAACGATTCGATACCGAATTTTAAAAGAGGCAACATCGTGCATTACTATATATCTGCATACTTTCAGGAACTGCGTTCTAATTTCTGTACCAAAGTATTTGAATGAATGTTTGCACTTTTCAGCATTTGGCCTAGGTAGTATGCGACATGTCGAGAATGTAGTCTAAAATGATATTTATTGGAAGCAGAAGAAGGAAGTAATTTTTAAACAAATGTTATGAAAGTTAGGAATTTTATTCTCATAGATAACAAACATTTTAGTACATGTGCAGTATATATCGGCACGAAACGGTGTCACGGGCGATCGTCGCACTTGCACCTACACCCAAAATACCGCATACTCTGCGAAATGTATTCAATTGTATATAATTTATTTACACGAACTTCAAAAAGGTCTTGCACGCTTTCAATGATATTTGACAAAAATAGGCACGTAAATGAATTACCGTGTCTTGAATATTTTAATGTAGCTTTAACAACGTTTGAGTCATATCTCTATGATGTATGCAGTGTGGCAGTTTATAGCGATGTCTAGCACGGGGGTATCGTGTTGCAGAAATGTATCATGATGTCCCACGCAGTCACACTATCCTGAAACCAGGCCGACCAATCATAATACTAACATCTTAATGTTAGTATCAGTTTTGTAAGTCTTTGATATGACACAGTTGGGGTTTGAACCAGCGATCTCTCTATCCGAGGTCGAAGCTCTAACAAGTCAGCTACCGTTGCGCTCCATATACATATGAAGCATTAACGGTAAGAAGAGTATTATAAATACGATAACTGACTTGATTGGTCCTCAGTATAAGACATCAGACCGATGCAAATAATTTTTAATTCAGATTACATGCCATGCTAAACTGCGATAAAGCATGTACCTCTAGAGAATAGTATCAAATGCAATATAACATGAGTGACTGGGCGATTTGATGCAAGAATTTACGAAGACAACCTTCCCAGTTTAGCGCAACGATATATACTGTTCCCGAGGCGAGGTGATTTCCCCTAGAAAGAGCAGACGGACTTCTAAAATTAATGATACATGTCAAAGTTACATATATTAAATAAAATTGGCGAACTATATTTAAAAATGTCTACTTTAATAAATATATGAATCTTTATTTTCTTCTTACGTAAATAAATAAAATTGAAGACTTCGTATAAATGATAAACCATTGCCAAAACAAGGCAGAAACAAAGATAGCCATGTTTAATGTGTATTCAAACAAGAAAAGAATTAAGACGTATGAATAATCAAGTTATTTGTTGAAGAAAATAATAATGCAGACTTAGTATCAAGCCTAATCATTCGAAACTTAAGGCGATTTACAAAATTAGATAATTCATATGAGTGATATAACGATATGAGTACAGACACAAACAGGCTGACAATAATTAAGAAAGTAAACATTATTAAGTCTTTAAAGTGCCATACCAGTGCAGATAACGTAAATCAAATTCAGTATTATTTGCATAGAAAATAAAGTCTGGAAGCGGTATTAACAAACCCGATGGAAAAATTCTCCATAATAAGTGAAAAATACGCTCAGGTGTGTTTTCGAAAATATTACACATCGGAAGATTTTATCGCTCGGTAATTTCCGGAGTGTATATATCGTCTGACGTCATATTATGAACACACGCCTTACTTCCGTTTCTATCGAGACATAAACAAAGCACGTTTTCTGTTCCATATTAGTTATTTTATCATTCCAATCATGCCAAAAGCACATCGTTGAGGTACAAGCAAGGGCAGCGGGGTCAGGTGTGTTGCAGCAAATTGTGGGAATACAAATGCTGATGGGTTTTCCATGCATTCCTTCCCCAAGGACCAATCACTTCGTCGTAGGTGGACAGACTGAGACTTTGTAAAAAATCAAAAGAGCAAACTGGGATAGTCCGACTGAGTTTTCTGTCCTCTGCTCTTTTAATTTCACACCCGAATGCTTCCCTTTTACGTATAGATTTGAGGTTGAACATATGTGTAGGGCACCAAAGAAAGTCAAACTCAATGATGAATTAGTTTTACAATTAGGGTAGGTAGTACATTTTTTTTTAAAAAAAAACATTATTATGCTAAGTGCTTCAAGTACTTTGTTAAACCAGTTTAATTAGATGCACAAATTAATTTTGGGAATTAAAAAAAATCTCTCTGCAAGGGAAAAAAGTGATAGGTTTAGCGGCAAAAAAAAAAGTGACAGTCAGCAACCTGAAGCACACACTTTTGTTTGTCTTAAACTACAAAGTTGCAGTTTTTGGTTTGTACAATACAATGCATATTAAATATTTCTTTAATGTGCAGATTATGTTGAAAGTCTGATGAAAACAGCATTCAGAATTGGACAGGTGAATGAGAAAGGAGTCAAACTTTGGGTAGATGTACCACCACCTATGTGTTATCTGTATGAGAAGCCTGATAAGGATATTGCTACTCAAAATCTTCTTAGAAGGTTTAATTGGTCTCAACTTCATGAAAGCATGTGTAGTTCAGGTTTTGATCAAGAAAGGCAGTGCGGATCCTCTGAACAGCACATGATGGAATGATGACCCTCACTTCCTTGCCCAAGAAGTGCCAACATCACCGAACAAATTGTCTATATGCTGTATACAGATGTCTTATGAAATAATAATTTGAAAACTAAGTTGAGATAAATTATGCTTTGTGCATTAGATCAAATTAGGAAATCAAAACTTTCAGTAGATCTTGTTATTGGTCCAGTGTGATTTATCGTTTTTTTTATAACAATAAAGTTATATGATTCCAAAATAATCTGTGCATATATATATATATATATATATATATATATATATATATATATATATATATATATATATATATATATATATATATATATATATATACATTTTATTTTCTGACACAAAAACTGAAATAAAACAATATTTGAACATGTATATGTGGGTTTTTTGGGGGGCATGACTTATCAGTATCACTGTGGTATAAAGGTTAGACGGTGTAGGTCTCAAAAAGATGGGTTCAATCAATGAAGGTGACATAAAATTACTGGAAAAAGTGGTTTATTTATTTTCTGTATAAATAATCCCAATACTATGCTGTCATGCATAGATCATGAAAACAAAAGAACATGAAAAATTACTCAGGCATTTTACTTACTCATATCCTTTTTCTGGACGTTCTCCAAATTGTTGTCTATACTGGTAGTATACAACTATTAAAGCATGGATGTGGAGACAAACTGGACTGAACAATGGATGGTGTGTTATACATTATATGCCTGGTATTCATTGCAGACACTTCTGACCTTCTCTGTGTCAAAACAATATACACATTCCCTTGCTGTGGGCATTACCAAACAATGTCCACAATTACACCTAAAATAAGAGTTTTCTTTAATGCATTGTGCTGTGCTTATCAAATTTATTCCTATATTTATGAACACATCAACATCACAGTACAATGACGCAAACTAACTAATGTCAGGAACAGGTAAAACATTTAGTACAGCCCTGTAAAATTAAACTAGAGATGAAAGAAAATAGAATTTGCAAGTAGATGACTATCACATAAAAAAGGGTTTATTTCATAGTTTATAACATACACTATTTGCATACATAAAAGAAATTATACATTTTAACTTATAATACAGTGTACAAAATATAAATTCAATTTTGCTATCATGTATCAGTAAATATCATGCCTTTTTCAACAGTTGTGCAAAAGAGGACGTCCTCTCCTAGGAATCTTAAGTACTTCTAAATCGTATCAATTTTTTCACAGGTTTTCGAAGCTTACAACTGTTATCCAATGTACCTTTTACTTATCAACGTATAAATACGTCTCTACCCATGAAATGCAATACACTTTTACATCTTTTATTACAGGTGAGAAACATTCATTTGTAAACTAATATGGTACTGTGGAACACTACTGCAAATATCGTCGGATACATATATTTATCGTAATTTAGGCCGTAGACATATTCAGAAAACAATTTCCATAAACTGTCCGTCAATCTATCTTGTCTTTTTTCTTCGTAATCTTCATCTGCAGCTTCGGATTCGTCGGTATTGGAGACATAGGGTTCAATCTGGTTCGGATTAATTTGGGTGCCGGCAGCCGCTTGTACACCATTATCATAATATTCTGAGCTTATTAAATCACCATCTTCGAATGGCTAAGACCCGCAGGACAGTGACAATTCACTTCCTTCAAAATCGCAACTTTCGTGGAGTTTCTGAGGACTTTTTCATAATGTGACGATACCGACTCTACCATTGTTTACAACAAGTGTTCATAATGTGACGCCACACTTTGTTTTTACTAAATACCGGAAGTGGTCGGCAGTTGCGTTCGGTTATTATCGTAAACAGGTGCAAATGCGATATTAGATCGTCTCCCATGCAGTTATTACTTAAAAATTTTCAATCGGATTTTTTACATTCGTATTTTAAATATATATTCCCATTAACCGAGAAATAAACTGAATAAGTGTGAATACACTGTTATGGCACTTTAAGTCTTGTCTTGATGTCGAAATTGGTCATTTTACTAGCGAGAACGAGATCACAGTGTTCTTGTGTCAAAGGGACAGTCGCTGCGCGTAGCTGGACCCTGGCACACAAAAGAACGAATTTGAATGCGATTGTCTGAAGAGGAGCCTAAGTTTCCAGATGGGGTTCTACACATGAGTGAGGTCAGATAGGTATATTAAACTGAAGAAAGTCAACAAAATGTAGTATAGTGAACATATTTTGTGTTTGATTCTGGATCGAACGGGTAGCCATTGAAGGTTACTGAACGGTGGTAGGGGTAGGGTTCTAATTTGTTTTCGTACACTAAGAATGACGCGAGCAGCCGTATTTTTTTAAAACTATTTTGAAATTTTTGTTGTAGAGAACCATATAGAAGTGAATTACAGTAGTCTAGTCTTGAAAGTACTAAGGGACACATAAGTGTTTTAGTGGCATCAACTGAAAGAAAACTGCGAATGGAGTTGCTGCCTCTTAGCTCCAGATATGCAGCCTTGCATATGTTCATTTCACGTTGTCTTATGATAGTGTACTGTCGAGAGAGACAAGTAGTTTTCGTACTGACTATGAATTTAATATTGGTATTACTGACACTTATTGCTAAATGCAAAGGATGTGAAAGAGAAAGTGTATGCATGTTGACCAGGATGGCTTCAGTCTATCATCATTCATCTGCAGCTTTTCACATGTCATCCATGACTTCATGTCCGACATTTTCAAATATTTAGTTCAAAATTAATTTAACATATTTGTAAATGTATAATGGATATGGATCAACATAAGAATGAGCAAATCTTAGAAAAATGAAAACGAATATAAGTGACATAGATAGTCAACCGTATTTAATGGAAATATAAACGACGCAAATATACTGACGTATTATGTTAAATCAGTGGTGCTCAATCTATTTTTTGTGGGACCACTTTAACATTGCCGAGGGTCTGAATGAATGTCGTCATTTACTTAAAAATCATCAATATAGTTTCTAGAATGGTAATCGGCTCAGCCAATCAGATGCAACATCATCTTATTAATATGCATACTAGTAGATTTTGCTCCTCGTATTCAAACTTATTCAAGATCTTAATAATACAAACTTATATTTCAAGTGATCAACTTCAGATTTAAAACATGGGCTCCATAGTGGTAACATGCAAATTTTGATGGATAGATGAAGGCCATATCACAAGTTCATTAGCCCATAAGCGAGTTAAGGAGGTCAGATGATCTGAAGAAAAAATGACCTTCTTAATAGGCATGGATGTTACTCATTATTGGACATGATTTATATCTTTATTTAGTGGTAGTTATGTATGTACAATCTTTATTAAGGTAGTTTGAACATTCTGTATGCTGACGATTCTAGGCATAAAGATCAATGACGAATTTCCGCTCATTAATCAATAATGACATTAAAATAACGATACAAGTATTATAAGTCCGGTTTTTTTTCTAAATGAATTTAACATGGTACACAATATCATCTCAATCATTTCATTTTTTTCCGATCTCATCTAATGTTTAATATATAAAATACGCAGAAATATTGAGTGAGTGAAAAACAATTTGGGCTGAATGAAAATCTTAAAACTGAGTAACCTACAAGAATATGATTTGTCGTAAGGTTATGTTTACACTTCTCTTGGAATCTATCAAAAGTGTTCATAATATCAATGATACATAGTTGCATACGTTATACTTGTCAGTTACGTGGTACACATACTATAATGTAGTTATTACTTTGTTGTTATTATTTCTTAAAAAAAACACAACCTATTATAATGTTCTAAGAATCTATTATTAATTAAATACGAAAATGTCCAAAATGGCCACCATCTCTATCTTTGTTGACCATTGTATCAAGATATGGGCAAATATCCATGACAATACGATGTCTCTGGACCTATGAATGAAGGAAGGTACAGTTAAGCTAACTTATCCAAAGGACAAAAGTGAGACAGAGAGAAAGATAATTTTATGGTCGGTTGTGATGTTAATTAAAGCAGCATAATGACTTAGATGAACTATAAATATATTAAAATACTTTAATTACCTTTTGTTGGTTCGTCATGTTGCTTACTTTCTATTCCACGCAAATTTATATATGCCAGTACGCAAATGCCGGAGTGTTCAGTGTCAAGAAACTATACTGCTCTACTTTCTTCATAAAACCATCTTTCACATTTAAATTATAAGTGTCTCTTATATTTATTTAAACAATGTGAAATAAAGAAAAACTAAATAAAAGCCAATCAACTTATCAATCTGCAAATGATCTTCTTGACTACAAGAAAAGGCTCAGAACTACACATTGTAGTGGACACACATGGATGTGAAGATTAATTCACTCGGTCAATCCACAGTTAGCCCATAGCATATCTTAACTCTGTTCAAAGGGCAAATATGCGTAATTGTATGCGATATGAATAAAATACATGTATAGTATGGATGAATGAGCTATATGTATTGGGTTACAAGGGTTATTATCCCGGTGTGGATGTGGGTGTTAGGCACCGACTATCCTTGGGGAACCCCGAATGACTTGAATCTGACAAACCAAATTCAGATCCATGCCTTCACGAGTGGCTTAACTAAGCCAGACGGAACATGTTTAAACGGACTGGAGAAGCGATGACAGGCGAGTTTCTGGTGCCTTAAAACAAGACACTTCGGGCATATAGAACTCATAACCATAGGAGAAGGTAAACTCTGATTTCAAATCTTCGCTGCATTGCGACTATTCCCTCTCATGGGAAAGGCTAAATTAGTAAACCCTAAGAGAAAATACGGAGATGGAGTCCCTAAGGCGACCTGGACTTGTTTTTAGTGTCATCTCGGCTACTAAAGAGGAGGAATCAGCTGCATGGGCAATTGATTCTCCACATCACCCTGCCCAGGCTTGCGCCTTGGAGAGGAGAACACTCCAGCTTCGTATCACAGCGTTGACAACACGGAAATCAGCAGTTTAACGGTTAGAAGTCATCGCTCGATTGGTGTTGAGTCAGACGCTAAGGGTTTCTTCTGACGGTGGGAGAGACCAACAGTTCTCACTGGAGTGCTACATCCTGCTTAAAGCTGGGCAGCCCACAGACGATAAGGTTCCATCCCGCCAGTTCTTCTGCCTTACTGGGTGCCTTGAGCTTAAAGTAAGCGAGTACTTGACAAAGCGGACTGAAAGTACTGCACCAAGAAACAACAAACGAAAACCAACCAGGAAACCTACAATTCTCTAGCTATGCACCTGCAATATATCTGGACCACGCTGACTACTCTCAGATGATCCCAAGGCAATCAACGATATTCGAAAGACATGTCATCAATAACGAACTAGCATGACTCCAGGTCAACACTACAGGAGGCACGGCTACCAGATTCTGGGTTCCACAGATAAGAAAACTACACGTTCTTCTGGCAAGGAAAGAGCGCTGACAAAGCCAGAGAGTTTGGTGTTGGATCGCCGTCAGGAACTCTCTGCTGGGGATGATAGAACCCTGTCAACAAGGAAACGGACTACTGTTATCTCTCTGCCTCCACACCACAACCTGATCTGCGTTTACGCTCCCACACTAAGCGCAACTGCAAATATGTTCTACGACGAAATAAATGCACTCATCGACAAAATTCTCAAGAGAACATGATATTACTGTGAGACTTCAACACACGGGTGGGTGCTGACCATGACTCTTGACCTTCCTGTCTTTACAAGTTTGGCATTGGGAAGATGAATAAGAACGGGCGGAGATTCCTAGAGATGTGCCCATACCACGACCTCAGCATCACCGGTCCAAACACTTTACGAGGCGGTCTACCATGAATGGTGTGCTTCGTACACATACCTTCCACAGCGCTGACTACGACACTTACCACTCACTGGTGTGCTGCAAAATGAAGATTTAGCCATAGAAGATACACCACTCTAGGCAAGATGGTAAACCACGCATTGACGTGAGCAAGACTTCGTATTCAGACAAAGCTGAGGAATTCACTTATGCCCACTCCAAGACGTTTGATTCAGAACCTATCCACGGCAGTGCCAAAGAGAGATGGGATCATATCAGACAGACTGTGTGTGTACAGCACAGCCACATGGATCTTTGAAGCAGTCAAAGAACAAAGACTGGTTTGTAGCTAACTCCGCCACACTCACGCGAGTCATAGAAGAACTAAAGGCCTTAGAGAAAATGTTCTTAGGTAAAGTCCCAGGGAAGAATGGCATTGCAGCAGAAGTTATCAAGTGCAGCAACAGCGTGCTGGTCACACACCTGCACCTTTTTTCTGCCAGTGCTGGGATGAGGGTGCAGTGCCTAGGTACATAAAAGATGCTAACATCGCAACCTTGTACAAGAACAAAGGTGACAGAAGTGACTGAAACAATTACAGTAGCATACCCCTTCTCAGCATCGTGGGTAAAGTCTTTGCACGCGTCAACCTGTACAGACTGCAGATGTTTGCTGACAGTGTATCCAGAGTTGCAGTGGGAGATTCTGCGCAGAGAGGTCCACAATCGACATGATCTTCTCCACAAACAAACCCCTCTTCCTGGCCTTTTCAGACGTCACCAAGGTGTTTGATCTGGTCAGCAGAGATGGACTCTTCACAATCCTGGCGAAGATTGGGTGCCCTGCAAAGGTGCTAAGCATGATCCAGCCCTTCCACGATGACTTGAAAAGGACAGTGCAGTACGATGGCTCAACATCCAACCCCTTCAACATCCGCAGCGGAGTGAAACAGGATTTAGTCCTTGTCCCCATGCTTTCGGTATCTTTGCTGTCCTGCTCAAGCATGCCTTTGGACGTCCACAGAAGGAATCTACCTGCACACGCGAACAGACGGCAAACTTTTCAACCTGCAACGACTAAAGGCAAAGAGCAAAGTATGTGAAGCAACCGACACATACACTGGATCACTTAGAGTGATCAAGTAACAAAAAACAAGGTGCTTGAATGTGCCAAGATTCCCAGCATGGTCACACCCCTCTGCCAACGTCTCATCAGATGGCTGGGTAATGTACGTCGGATGGACGACGGATGGATCCAAAGACTTTCTTTATTTGGAACTTGCCTCTGGCAAAAGGTGGATCGGAGGGCCACATCTCCGCTTCAAGGATGTCTGCAAGCATGACATTTAAGCCCTCGGCATCGATATTAACACCTGGGAAGAGCTTGCTCTAGACAGACCCAGCTGGCGACACGCTCTGATCACTGGTTTGAAAGCCGACGAGGACAAGCTACGTTTTCTAGCTGATGAAAAGCGACCTCTGGAGGGAAGAAGAAGTAACTCCAACACAAACCAGACTCAACTTTCACGTGCAGCAAGGACTGCCACTACTGTGTTGGGCTACATAGCCACTGCACAACCACCAACAGGGACATCTCTCATGGGCGCACTTCCATCATCTCTCGAGACTAATGGTTGCCAACAATAGTATGTATGCTTTATCTATGATATAACATTCTCATATATTTATTCATTCAAAAATAAAAAAATTGTAGGCCTCGTTTCATTTTGATGATAAATGTATACATCTCCTGGTATATATATATATATATATATATATATATATATATATATATATATATATATATATATATATATATATATATATATATATATATATATATATCTTTGCCTCTCATTAAAAAATAACTATTTACAGGTAAAATATGTACAAACACATAATACAAACATTATGAGGGTAGAAGATATTAATGGCATAAATGTTTGTCATATCTCAAATAAATATGCTTGCATCAAGTTCTTTTGTATACATAGCAGTTAATGATCACTTCTGCCTTATACCTTTAATCTATGATGCAAAAATGTCGCATATAGTAAGTTTAAATCACTATTATTATGACTTGTATAACAATATTAGGTACAAAAATAGACTTTCACACAATGAATTTATTTACATGTAAGCAACATATTTTTATATATTCTGAAACCAGTAAAAGTTTTCCATATTTAGGAACTGTAACCAATCACTAAAAATATATAAGCATTATAGCAAAGAATCCTGGAGTATTTTGTCAGGTACTTGTTTTATGCTATTAGCAACAAAATTCTCGATTCAAGTGACCTACAAATATTGTCAACTTGTTTCCCACTTGAGACTTCTGTCAAAAATTACTGCTAATAACTTATCATAGTTTACATTTTCAACTGATTATCAATGTACACTGATGTCATCACAAGTTTTGTAGATGTTGCCGTTAAAATGCATTTTGTCTAAGATTAATTTATTACCATCTTATTTTGTTTTGACCAATCCTACATTGATGTAAGATCTGAACTTAGTTTGCACTCCATGGTATAGACATGGCTACTTGATGAAGAAATTATTACATCATCTGCAAACATGTCAGTATCATTACACAATAAAGGGTTAACAGTTAATAGAGATTTTACTTGGATTTTACAACTAGTTGTCCTGGATACCTATTGTGGTAAAAATAGTAGTTCCACCAGTAAAAGTTGCAGTCCCCTACTGTAAGCATATTGGGCATACCTGAAGTGGCCCAATGTCCAGATGAGAAGAACCAATGGTTGGGTGTGAGTTTAATTTTCCAATTCTTTAAACCAGTGACAAATAGGTCTTGTTTGTCCATTAGAGTGTGACTGAACTTTGTCAATTCAAGGAAAGGTCTTATTTAAAACACTAAGTCAGGCATCACACACTTTCTTATACTTGGCTACCATTCCATCTGAACTATCAGTGTAGCACCTTTTGCACTCTTCTGAATCTCATTACAATCTTCGTCAATTTGCCCTTTAACCACAAAATACTTGTCCAAATTTGTGAACTGCCTTTTTTTTATCGTCTTGACTTGTCTTGATTTCAAGGTTATATGCACTACTTATTCAGCTACACAAAGAAACTAACAAGATATTGAAAGCTAAAGTTGTTTACCTGATGTTCTCTTATAATGACCACAGGCACATCTCAGGATCTTACTGCCATTTATTGTAAATATCAGCTCATTTTCCTACTACACAACAGCAGTCTAAGTCTTTGAACATGCTGCCCAGCTATTGGGTCATGTCTTTTAATGTACTCTTGTCATGACAACAAATACATCTGGGGGCCTTACACTGAATTTTGTCATTGTAAATATCAGCACAACTAAAATTATCAATTTATAGACACATTTTCCCACTCAGCAAGTGGCTGAAGCACGACTGGCAAGCCCTTGATTTTGTTGTTCAGATATTGTGTGCATAAGGAGGATTTCTGTATAAGCAATTTCTGTGTCCAAATACACGTGATTAAGTGTTTCCAAGAACTCTGGTTAACCATTTCACTATTCAAGTTATGCAGTATGTGTAAGAAATCTATGTAAACTCTCTCCTATACTCTTTCCAATGATAAAGGCATACTTAATGTTGATATCATCTTGCACATACTTGCAGTCATCCATGAGATTTAAAAGTTTACTGACAAAGCTTTGATTTGTGGTCTACTCTCAAATGACTTTTACATATGCTCAAATGTAAATCTCATACCTCTTTCTTTTTTTTTTTGCATGAAAAAAGCACATTCTACAAAAATAATATTTCTAATCTGAACATAAAATACAAGTGGCAGATAATTTGCGAGCAATATCACTCACTAACTGAAATGCCATAAAATAAAAACAATATAATGATAAAAATTACTAATGTTTTAGGCTCTTTAACCAGGAAATATTATTACATATATTTCACCAGGACAAAAATACTTGCTTAAATTACTTCAAAAATTCATTTCCAAAATTTGAATCCTTAATTACAACACTGCTCTAAAGTTTATACTAGCTTCCATTTGTATACTGCCTCAAACATCAATGCATGTTATCAACTGTTTCATCAGTTGCTATCTCTGACTTTATTGGTTTGGATTAGAGATGTTAGAGTTTTAAATGCTTTGCCTGATGGTTTTGATTATAGTAAAAGTCATACAAATCAGGTAAGCATTCAACTCCAATTATTTCAGTAATGGGTGTCATTTTTAATAATTTGATAATACATACCTTTAAATGGTAATTATTCACTTTATCTAGATCCTCATGCATCCATATTCCTTCAGGTCATTATTTACATACTGGAAAATTAATGTTCAAATGCATGGACATTTTTTGGATCAGATCAAACCAACATGCGTGATCCAGTACATTTAAGTTTGAATGTTGTGTGCAGTATGTTATCATGAAAGCTATGCATGTTGATCAACAAATTAATACTACCTTGTATGTACTGTGATGATTAGATTTCACTTGTATACCTCATGTAGTATTGTTATTATTGCTATTGTTGGATTACTGCCATTTGTCAACACTATAGGCTATACATATCAGAACCCGAGAAACTATTTATGAGCTTTCGTGGATACCCATGATGGACAAGCTCAAGTCTAAAACCCATCCGGACAGGTAAAATGTTGTTAATCTGTAAAAGCAAGCACCTTACACCTGCATGCAATATACATCTAATTCATAAACTCATTCATATGCACAATACACACTTCAATGCAACAGGTAATCACAAAACAATGTTTAGTCATTAATAAAGACAGTTTATCATTGAATAAACATATTTATTCCTATTTCCAAATGCATAGGTCAGAAAGGACTTTCTGCATAGTCTAGGATGTATATAGGTCTAGCATGGTTGAATCAATGTGATCATAGACAAAAATACTGGATTATGCTAGTTAAAATGTAGGACACAGTTCCCTTTTGTTTAATGGAGTAACAGCAACAGCAGTGCATCCAATTGTCAAGTTTCCTGGATGGAAAATAAATAAACTTTAGACACAAGATGTGAACAAAGTCACTGAAGCATGATATACAGCTCACATATACTTAATGTTTCCAAAAAGGATGTAGATGTTATCATCATGCATTCACTAAAGCTTATAATAATTCTAGACAGGATTATTATCCATATGGCATGCAAAAATCTCACGTGGTCATGAACTAAGTGTGAAAATTCAACCAAAGAAAGTAAAAGATGAGACACAGATCAAAATAAGGCTATTTTGTTGTAAGGGTGTTGGAGTAACAGATAAACATATCAACTTAATGACTGAACAATGCCAGAGAAATGAACATCAAAAACATAATTTAGTCCAAGCCAGTGAAGCAAAAGTAGAGGCAATAGATGGAGGAATATTTACAAAGTTTAATTTGTCTAAATAGGAATGTATGTACAAAGCATTACAAAACTTATGTAGTCTAAATAGTAATGTATGTACATAGCATTACAAAACCTATGTAGTCTAAATAGGAATGTATGTACATAGCATTACAAAACCTATGTACTCTAAATAGGAATGTATGTACATAGCATTACAAAACCTATGTACTCTAAATAGTAATGTATGTACATAGCATTACAAAACCTATGTAGTCTAAATAGTAATGTATGTACATAGCATTACAAAACCTATGTAGTCTAAATAGGAATGTATGTACATAGCATTACAAAACTTATGTAGTCTAAATAGGAATGTATGTACATAGCATTACAAAACCTATGTAGTCTAAATAGGAATGTATGTACATAGCATTACAAAACTTATGTACTCTAAATAGGAATGTATGTACATAGCATTACAAAACCTATGCAGTCTAAATAGTAATGTATGTACATAGCATTACAAAACCTATGTAGTCTAAATAGGAATGTATGTACATAGCATTACAAAACCTATGTAGTCTAAATAGTTATGTATGTACATAGCATTACAAAACTTATGTACTCTAAATAGTAATGTATGTACATAGCATTACAAAACCTATGTAGTCTAAATAGTAATGTATGTACATAGCATTACAAAACCTATGTAGTCTAAATAGGAATGTATGTACATAGCATTACAAAACCTATGTAGTCTAAATAGTAATGTATGTACATAGCATTACAAAACCTATGTAGTCTAAATAGGAATGTATGTACATAGCATTACAAAACCTATGTAGTCTAAATAGGAATGTATGTACATAGCATTACAAAACTTATGTACTCTAAATAGGAATGTATGTACATAGCATTACAAAACCTATGTACTCTAAATAGTAATGTATGTACATAGCATTACAAAACCTATGTAGTCTAAATAGGAATGTATGTACATAGCATTACAAAACCTATGTACTCTAAATAGTAATGTATGTACATAGCATTACAAAACCTATGTAGTCTAAATAGTAATGTATGTACATAGCATTACAAAACTTATGTAGTCTAAATAGGAATGTATGTACATAGCATTACAAAACCTATGTAGTCTAAATAGGAATGTATGTACATAGCATTACAAAACCTATGTAGTCTAAATAGGAATGTATGTACATAGCATTACAAAACTTATGTACTCTAAATAGGAATGTATGTACATAGCATTACAAAACCTATGTAGTCTAAATAGGAATGTATGTACATAGCATTACAAAACCTATGTAGTCTAAATAGGAATGTATGTACATAGCATTACAAAACCTATGTACTCTAAATAGTAATGTATGTACATAGCATTACAAAACCTATGTAGTCTAAATAGTAATGTATGTACATAGCATTACAAAACCTATGTAGTCTAAATAGTAATGTATGTACATAGCATTACAAAACCTATGTAGTCTAAATAGTAATGTATGTACATAGCATTACAAAACCTATGTAGTCTAAATAGTAATGTATGTACATAGCATTACAAAACTTATGTAGTCTAAATAGTAATGTATGTACATAGCATTACAAAACCTATGTAGTCTAAATAGGAATGTATGTACATAGCATTACAAAACCTATGTAGTCTAAATAGGAATGTATGTACATAGCATTACAAAACTTATGTACTCTAAATAGGAATGTATGTACATAGCATTACAAAACCTATGTAGTCTAAATAGGAATGTATGTACATAGCATTACAAAACCTATGTAGTCTAAATAGGAATGTATGTACATAGCATTACAAAACCTATGTACTCTAAATAGTAATGTATGTACATAGCATTACAAAACCTATGTAGTCTAAATAGTAATGTATGTACATAGCATTACAAAACCTATGTAGTCTAAATAGTAATGTATGTACATAGCATTACAAAACTTATGTACTCTAAATAGTAATGTATGTACATAGCATTACAAAACCTATGTAGTCTAAATAGTAATGTATGTACATAGCATTACAAAACCTATGTAGTCTAAATAGGAATGTATGTACATAGCATTACAAAACCTATGTAGTCTAAATAGGAATGTATGTACATAGCATTACAAAACCTATGTAGTCTAAATAGTAATGTATGTACATAGCATTACAAAACCTATGTAGTCTAAATAGGAATGTATGTACATAGCATTACAAAACCTATGTAGTCTAAATAGGAATGTATGTACATAGCATTACAAAACCTATGTAGTCTAAATAGGAATGTATGTACATAGCATTACAAAACCTATGTACTCTAAATAGGAATGTATGTACATAGCATTACAAAACTTATGTAGTCTAAATAGCAATGTATGTACATAGCATTACAAAACCTATGTACTCTAAATAGGAATGTATGTACATAGCATTACAAAACTTATGTACTCTAAATAGGAATGTATGTACATAGCATTACAAAACTTATGTAGTCTAAATAGTAATGTATGTACATAGCATTACAAAACCTATGTAGTCTAAATAGGAATGTATGTACATAGCATTACAAAACCTATGTAGTCTAAATAGGAATGTATGTACATAGCATTACAAAACCTATGTAGTCTAAATAGCAATGTATGTACATAGCATTACAAAACTTATGTACTCTAAATAGGAATGTATGTACATAGCATTACAAAACTTATGTACTCTAAATAGTAATGTATGTACATAGCATTACAAAACCTATGTAGTCTAAATAGGAATGTATGTACATAGCATTACAAAACCTATGTACTCTAAATAGGAATGTATGTACATAGCATTACAAAACCTATGTAGTCTAAATAGTAATGTATGTACATAGCATTACAAAACCTATGTACTCTAAATAGTAATGTATGTACATAGCATTACAAAACCTATGTAGTCTAAATAGGAATGTATGTACATAGCATTACAAAACCTATGTAGTCTAAATAGTAATGTATGTACATAGCATTACAAAACCTATGTAGTCTAAATAGTAATGTATGTACATAGCATTACAAAACCTATGTAGTCTAAATAGTAATGTATGTACATAGCATTACAAAACCTATGTAGTCTAAATAGGAATGTATGTACATAGCATTACAAAACCTATGTACTCTAAATAGGAATGTATGTACATAGCATTACAAAACCTATGTAGTCTAAATAGTAATGTATGTACATAGCATTACAAAACCTATGTACTCTAAATAGTAATGTATGTACATAGCATTACAAAACCTATGTAGTCTAAATAGTAATGTATGTACATAGCATTACA
Source organism: Unio pictorum (assembly GCA_030141615.1). Taxonomy (NCBI): domain Eukaryota; kingdom Metazoa; phylum Mollusca; class Bivalvia; order Unionida; family Unionidae; genus Unio; species Unio pictorum. Next base: position 2,201,927 of record JARLTB010000118.1, read on the forward strand.
AAACCTATGTAGTCTAAATAGTAATGTATGTACATAGCATTACAATACCTATGTAGTCTAAATAGGAATGTACGTACATAGCATTACAAAACCTATGTACTCTAAATAGGAATGTATGTACATAGCATTACAAAACTTATGTACTCTAAATAGTAATGTATGTACATAGCATTACAAAACCTATGTAGTCTAAATAGGAATGTATGTACATAGCATTACAAAACTTATGTACTCTAAATAGGAATGTATGTACATAGCATTACAAAACTTATGTACTCTAAATAGGAATGTATGTACATAGCATTACAAAACCTATGTAGTCTAAATAGGAATGTATGTACATAGCATTACAAAACCTATGTACTCTAAATAGTAATGTATGTACATAGCATTACAAAACCTATGTACTCTAAATAGTAATGTATGTACATAGCATTACAAAACCTATGTAGTCTAAATAGGAATGTATGTACATAGCATTACAAAACTTATGTAGTCTAAATAGTAATGTATGTACATAGCATTACAAAACCTATGTAGTCTAAATAGTAATGTATGTACATAGCATTACAAAACCTATGTACTCTAAATAGTAATGTATGTACATAGCATTACAAAACCAATGTAGTCTAAATAGTAATGTATGTACATAGCATTACAAAACTTATGTACTCTAAATAGTAATGTATGTACATAGCATTACAAAACCTATGTAGTCTAAATAGTAATGTATGTACATAGCATTACAAAACTTATGTACTCTAAATAGTAATGTATGTACATAGCATTACAAAACCTATGTAGTCTAAATAGGAATGTATGTACATAGCATTACAAAACCTATGTAGTCTAAATAGGAATGTATGTACATAGCATTACAATACCTATGTAGTCTAAATAGGAATGTATGTACATAGCATTACAAAACCTATGTACTCTAAATAGTAATGTATGTACATAGCATTACAAAACCTATGTAGTCTAAATAGGAATGTATGTACATAGCATTACAAAACCTATGTAGTCTAAATAGGAATGTATGTACATAGCATTACAAAACTTATGTACTCTAAATAGTAATGTATGTACATAGCATTACAAAACCTATGTACTCTAAATAGGAATGTATGTACATAGCATTACAAAACCTATGTAGTCTAAATAGGAATGTATGTACATAGCATTACAAAACCTATGTAGTCTAAATAGTAATGTATGTACATAGCATTACAAAACCTATGTAGTCTAAATAGGAATGTATGTACATAGCATTACAAAACCTATGTACTCTAAATAGGAATGTATGTACATAGCATTACAAAACCTATGTACTCTAAATAGTAATGTATGTACATAGCATTACAAAACCTATGTAGTCTAAATAGTAATGTATGTACATAGCATTACAAAACCTATGTACTCTAAATAGGAATGTATGTACATAGCATTACAAAACCTATGTACTCTAAATAGGAATGTATGTACATAGCATTACAAAACCTATGTACTCTAAATAGTAATGTATGTACATAGCATTACAAAACCTATGTACTCTAAATAGTAATGTATGTACATAGCATTACAAAACCTATGTAGTCTAAATAGGAATGTATGTACATAGCATTACAAAACTTATGTACTCTAAATAGTAATGTATGTACATAGCATTACAAAACCTATGTAGTCTAAATAGTAATGTATGTACATAGCATTACAAAACCTATGTACTCTAAATAGTAATGTATGTACATAGCATTACAAAACCTATGTAGTCTAAATAGTAATGTATGTACATAGCATTACAAAACTTATGTACTCTAAATAGTAATGTATGTACATAGCATTACAAAACCTATGTAGTCTAAATAGTAATGTATGTACATAGCATTACAAAACTTATGTACTCTAAATAGTAATGTATGTACATAGCATTACAAAACCTATGTAGTCTAAATAGGAATGTATGTACATAGCATTACAAAACCTATGTACTCTAAATAGGAATGTATGTACAAAGCATTACAAAACCTATGTAGTCTAAATAGGAATGTATGTACATAGCATTACAATACCTATGTAGTCTAAATAGGAATGTATGTACATAGCATTACAAAACCTATGTACTCTAAATAGTAATGTATGTACATAGCATTACAAAACCTATGTAGTCTAAATAGGAATGTATGTACATAGCATTACAAAACCTATGTAGTCTAAATAGGAATGTATGTACATAGCATTACAAAACTTATGTACTCTAAATAGTAATGTATGTACATAGCATTACAAAACCTATGTACTCTAAATAGGAATGTATGTACATAGCATTACAAAACCTATGTAGTCTAAATAGGAATGTATGTACATAGCATTACAAAACCTATGTAGTCTAAATAGTAATGTATGTACATAGCATTACAAAACCTATGTAGTCTAAATAGGAATGTATGTACATAGCATTACAAAACCTATGTACTCTAAATAGGAATGTATGTACATAGCATTACAAAACCTATGTAGTCTAAATAGTAATGTATGTACATAGCATTACAAAACCTATGTACTCTAAATAGGAATGTATGTACATAGCATTACAAAACCTATGTAGTCTAAATAGTAATGTATGTACATAGCATTACAAAACCTATGTACTCTAAATAGTAATGTATGTACATAGCATTACAAAACCTATGTAGTCTAAATAGGAATGTATGTACATAGCATTACAAAACCTATGTACTCTAAATAGGAATGTATGTACATAGCATTACAAAACCTATGTACTCTAAATAGGAATGTATGTACATAGCATTACAAAACCTATGTAGTCTAAATAGTAATGTATGTACATAGCATTACAAAACCTATGTAGTCTAAATAGGAATGTATGTACATAGCATTACAAAACTTATGTACTCTAAATAGGAATGTATGTACATAGCATTACAAAACCTATGTACTCTAAATAGGAATGTATGTACATAGCATTACAAAACCTATGTAGTCTAAATAGTAATGTATGTACATAGCATTACAAAACCTATGTAGTCTAAATAGGAATGTATGTACATAGCATTACAAAACCTATGTAGTCTAAATAGGAATGTATGTACATAGCATTACAAAACCTATGTACTCTAAATAGTAATGTATGTACATAGCATTACAAAACCTATGTACTCTAAATAGGAATGTATGTACATAGCATTACAAAACTTATGTAGTCACAAGTTAAATGCATAAACATTAAAGTAAGCTGGTAACAAATGTGAAGCAAATGTAAATGTGATCTTTTTCTAGCATGGGTGTAGTACTGAAAAAGATATCTACAATCATAAATTGGTCCACAGCCAGTAAAATATAGACCAAAGTGACCCATTTTTAAAATGCATCCTGCCACCTAGTGTTATGATTCAGTTCAACAGTATTATACAGTAGATGAAAATGAATCTTTACAACATAAATGCCACCCAAAAAAATTAATGAGAAATAGAACTAAGAAATCTTAATGAATTCCTTTTGCTGCAGTGACATAGCACTAACAATCACATTTGATGATTTAACATTAACAGTGCTTGAGACTCAATAAAGTCAGTGAAGCATGAAATATTGGTATTAATGATATGTAATCATCATCAAGATGCATCCCTTCATCAAGTTTAATGAATCTAGTTATAGCAGTACATGCATTTGGTACATTAACTTATTTGGAGTTAAATGTTAAGCTAAGAAAGTACATGCAAAATATAGATCACTGTCACCTTACTTTGTTGCAAGGGTATGGTACTAACAGAGACGCATATGATCAAATAGAATGTTGATTCAAGCTGAGCTTGAAAAACAAAACAAAACAAAACATACAACAAAATGTAACCAAATTCACTAAGCATGAAATAAAAGTAACAGTGACCGACCATTGTTATAAGTTATTACTGTTACGTTTATCTGATTTAATTATTTTATTTTTATTTTATTGTTTGCTTGCAAGTTTTACATTTCTTTATTCTATTACATGTCATTTTATTATAATCTTGTTTATGTGATTTGGAATTTTTCCAGAAAATCAGTTGACTTTATTTCTTCTTCCAAAAACACATTAGGCTGACCTAGATCCTGAACTTAATTCAAAATTTGTCAGTCAGGAAAACAACATTTTTATAAAATACAAATTTATTTTTATTGTGAGAATAATAAGAGAGATCGAGACTGTATTGGATATGTGACCCTAGACTTGTAAATAGTAGTTTTGGTGAAGTAAACAACTTTTTAAAAAAATTCTAACAGTAAAATGATTGGTAGTTGTCAGGGTCATACAAGAGTACAGGACTAAGATGTAAACATGACCCTTTGAATACAGAATTCTTGGACAAAGACAGCTTTTGAAAATATTCAGATTTCCAACACCGAAGTGTTATTTCGTGTGTTGTAGGGTTTAATGCCACTTTTCAGCACACAATAGGCTATATATGCCGGCCAGCACTAATGATGGCGGTAGAACCTTGGAAAATCTCCATAAAGAAAAACTGACCCACAAGAAGCTAATGGCAAGCTTTTCCACATTGGCCAAATCTTAGACATGAACCCATGCAGACAGAGGTGAGATGGCAGTGATCCATAACGGAGAGCGCTTTAGAGCACTCCGAGCCTCTGTCTTGGGTTTTCGACAGGAATCTAACTTGAATTCATTTGAAAATTAATTACTAGGACTTTTGAAATTTAATTCATGGATTATTCTTGAATTATTTTCTTATTTGATTCTTAAAACCTGAAGTTCTTTTTTCCAGGGAAATAAATTATCTGTTAAATTTTACAAAGCTTGTTGTTTTCACTCTTTCTTTGCTACAGCTTATTAGTCTAAATACATAACATGACTCATCAAGATGCATCCCCTCAATTTGATAATTACTGGTAAAACAATATTAATACAGAGTTCCATTACCCCAAAGAAAATTCAAAAACTTTACCAAGAAAATAAACTAATGTGTATTAATATACCAAGTTAGACCCTACTTTTGTGAAAGGCACTTTTAAATCAATTTTAAAAAATTTGGCCAATGTGGAAAATGTGACTGGGTGGAATATCATGCTAAATGTGTGCGGCATGATGCCACAGTGCTAACTGCCACACTGCAGAAATTGTAGCGATTTGACGGAATTTTTATTTAAAGCTACATTAAAAATCCTAATCACACCCACTCCTTGTGACAAGCTTTATTCCACTAAGATGGCAAAGACAGAGTCTTTATCAAATGTCGTTGCCTTGGATATTCTGTTTGGAATTTCTCTACTACACTGTTTTTACTACTACTACTAATAATAATAATAATGACTTTATTTAAAGAGGGTAACACAATTAGCTAAGAACTAATCTACCTTGAGGCCCTCGAAGCTGATAAGTTAATTATTCTTCCACTTAAGGGCTGCAAAAAGCTAATTCATTTTGACCTTCCAATAAGTCATAATTTCATTTGCAAGTCAGATTCATCTGTAAGGGTGACTTCTCGGCATGGAATCAGAATTTACACTTTAAAAAAAATAAACAAGCCAAATTGGATGGACAGATTGCAAAATTAAAGACAAAACCAGTATACCATATTTTCCGGCCAATAAGTCGATACTTCTTTACTTGAGTAACAGGGCTTCGTCTTATACTCCAAATTGTGTTATATATGGATTGTGTCATTGAAAGTTTATATAAGTTATGTTCGCAACTACAGGTAATAAAATAAACTACAACATGGATGTGCTTTCAATTATAATAAAACAAGCATGGACTGTTTATTCAGCTGTGTCAATTGATAACAGAATATAGCAGTGATTTGTTCAGAAGTAAAATCACAAGCATGTTAGCATCAGTAACGCAATTTCACGATTGTCGGTAATATGGAATATCATACAACAATACCATTAATAGTGTAAAATACGAAGCCAAGATATTGACCTGGTCTCGTCTTATACTCTGCATCGACTTATATATGGAAAGAAGGATGGAAAATAAGTCAAATTTGTGAATTTGACTTGTACTCCGCATGGATTTAAAGGCCAGAAAATACAGTAGAATGAATTTTTTTAAAAATTATTACCGAGTGGAGTATGTCATATATAAACTGTCATCACTGTTTAATAAAATCCATAATGCTTTACATTTTTTTTAAAAAAGTTTAGTATAACAGTGGAGATCTGATTTTAAACAAATTACCTACAAGGTACTCTGATTACTTAAGTAGTTCATACAAAAATGAAAAAAATAATTCTAAACTGCATCATGCATCTATGACTGACTACTCCATACTGAAAGCTGCTTCAATGCATCTCAAGTTAGCTACTACATTTCAGGAAAATAAAAAATATAATAAGTGTAAAAAAAGTTACAACACAAAATAACTTGATTCTGTAATATTTCCAAGATCTGTATATAATTTTATCTTAATTGTAATATGTACTTAAATTCATGTACCAATAACTTAAGTAGATAAAAAAAGACCACAAAAGTAAACATTGTGATATACCATGGCATAAAGCAAAAAACAATGCACAAGACAAACATCAAAATTATTTGAAAGTAAAACAGAGTCTGCAAACTTAGTTTACTCCCCACCATAAACTCTGTTATTACACTTTCACAATTGTTGAAAAGCAGACTGTAGCTGTCAAGTTTTGCTTTCCTACGAAAATTTACACTTGATTCAGCACGCTCAATGATTGCTTCAGGGGGATACTTGGGGTTACCATACTGAACCACATTTACGTTATCACCTGGTACATAGGGCTCTACTGTTTCATATATGTCAATCTGTCTACCACATTTAATATAATGAATCAAAGTCAGCATCGCTGTTTTATCAGGAAAGACAACAATGTCCTTGAGAAGAAGGTGGTGTCTATAGAATAAAAAGCCAAGGGGACTTTGTCCTGGACGTGTCAAGTGCTGTCCATTCTTCAAATCATCAGCATCCTTAACGGGTAATTCCTTAGCACACACACAGAAAACAACAATTGCAAGCAACTCTCGAGACAACTGGCACAAGGACAGGATAAGGGTCTGAAAAAGCAAAGAATTAAAAAAATTTATTTAACTGAGAAAAAACCTGTGAGTTTCATGCATTTTTATGTCCAATGACCACCATATCTTGACCCTGTGTGTCAAGCTGGGCATGCTGTATTTGTCAATACAAAAGTTATAAAAAATATGCAGAACATTTTTTGTTTGGATCTCAAATCAAGTGTATGTTGGAGCTAGTAATGGCCGAAGTTGCTAAAGGTGATACAAACTGGATGATAGCAGTAAATATACATGTTTATGCTAAAGATACCCAGGTACTCAACCACTGATAATAGCCAGGGTAATACAATGGACACTCATGTATCATTTTTTAAAAAAGTTTCCAAGTTCAGATTAAGACAAAGATATCAATAACAGTTTGAGATTTGCGTTGTGTGTGACTTTATTCATCATCACAGGGGCTGGTATCAATTGCTTACAATTTATGTCATATATGTACTACATAACCGTACAAGGAAGGACACTTCTCTCCTTTCTCACATGACCTATTCAAAGAATCAACGCTAATAAGTCAAGCTAGATTTTGCAAAGTGAATTAAATTTGGTACTGTAACGTCCCGAGCTTTATTTAATCACAATGTCAGTTTTTACCAGATGTCAACATGGGCTTTTAATCACGAGACAGAAAGCTATTTAAGTTCAAATGATTTAATAAACGCTAGTAAGGATAAATATTAACTGTGCAATATGCACAAACGGATCAACAATAAGATAGTAATGTTTCAGTCAAAACACCGAAATAGTTCTAAAATGAGTTGATATTTGAAATTCCTTCATCACATAAATATGTGGCTCATTGTAATGTTAAGAAAGTACATAAACAAACAGTCACTGAAAACAGTTAAACTTAATGTATTTCTAAGTGGTATAATACAACCCCAAACAAATGGGATAATAAATAACACATAATAAAGACGATACCACTCGAATGTGTTTCCCAGTGAATTTAGTATTGCTATGGTCCAGAATGCACTAGTATTTCGGAATTTATATTTAGAACTGTTTTCCTTCTTTATAGCCAACTATATAACACATTAGTGTAATATAGAAATAATGAATACTCCGTGTAGGAATATTATAATTAATGCTCCCTTCTATACATGTTTAGTTATTTACCGTAGCAACGGTACCGATATTTTCATATATTTATATGATTGAATCTCCACATATAATTCCTAGGGGAGCATCAGTCTTTAATACTGAATAATATATTGTAGTTTTATTTCATTTCATTTGGAAGATTATATCATCCGTAATGATTTATATTGTTACAATGCGATCTATATAGTAAACGTACATTGGTTGTATAAGCTCTCCGTCCTCTTCTTATATACAGTCTCTGCCGGTCAGAATGCGTCTGCAAAACACTGCACACGACTGGTATTTATACCCTTGAGACCCATTGGTCTTACGCGGAGACTGATGGGAAGAATATAGGTCGTAAGTGCGTGAGGGAAACACACGAGTGGTTCGAATGATACTTAACAACACGTTAGAAACGCTCAAAAGTATGATGGCGGGTGAATTGTGAATCGCACTTACACAAATAGTTTGGTAGTGGAATTTCTCAGTATTTGGACACTTGATGTGAAGATATTCAAGTCAGAATTAAACTCTTTATCTCAGAAAATGAATATATAACGCAAAATAGTGTTAGACGATTTAAAAGGGAACAAACCACAACGACCAAAAAGACCAATTTGGACCAACATTGACAACGGAATACAAACCCGTACCAAGTAAGTGCCAATCACAATCACCCAAATTATTAATATATTAATACTCTAAAATATCACGAACGTGATATTTAAACATTCATATACATATTTATTGTGCCTAGCATTGATGCAACCCTACAAGTCCTTTATGTCTTCATGTATGTACTGAAATATATCTTACTTTGTTGACCTTTGGTATAGACATGAACCACTAAAAGTTAATATTTAATGCTGAGAAGTGTGAAAATTATGTTTAAACGAGCCACAAATCACTTATATTTTATAACACCATAATTTATCACAGGTACCAATGCTTAGCTCAGGCATTCGACTTTATATGCCTGTCCAAAGTTTGGCTTACTATAAATACCTTTAAGGAATGCCACCACTTGACATTGCCACGGCCATGCCAGCTTAATATGCAAGCGCAACTCACTGAATGGAATACTGCATTTTTGCTGGCCATATAAAAATGACATATTAAACCTATTTACAACATATCTTGTGGTATTATATAGTACATATAGTTAAACTGGAAACAGCGATACTAATCCTGGTGTTCATCGTTAGACCTCCCAACAAATTTCCTTATTTTCAATTTATAGTATGTACATGAAACAGTTCCATGAAACCAGATATTTCCGGACTGTGAAATGTGTCACAAATTCATTCTATATTGATACCACATTTAGAGCAGACCAAACTAAACTGGAAATTAATCTCGCCAGATGTCATAATAAAGGAGCTTTATCGATGTTACTGATGAATGTTATATGAATGAATAATGTTAGGTGAGAGGTGTTTTGTTAAACTTAAAAACATATCGCATCCAGAAAGGGACAAATCAACAGCACTTTAAACATTTTGAACAAAGAATTTGAAAGTGTAATAAAACAGTTATCATTTGTGGATTTTATGACTATTAGAAAGATTGATTTATGCATAAATAATTTATAAATTTCTTTTGTGTCATTACTCTTGTACTAAATACTAATCCACATTTTTTAGTAGATTTGTGACAATTTTAACTGTAGATCTACCAGTAGGTAAGTAGCAACAAAAAAAATTCATTTTTCAAAGTTTTCTGTATGTCATGTAGTATATTATATATATATATATATATTGCTCTTTTTATGCTCGGATGTTTTTCCACTTATATTATACCTCTCTTGTTCACATTTAATACAATTTCCCTTTGATTGAATACCCAATCATTAGGCTCAAAGGGTACCTGGTCCAAGTTTCCTAAAATTTTGACAGCTCTAGATAACGCATTAACCTTGGAGATTCTTACCGTTTTCGACTGAAATGGTGGTAGGAAACACATTTTAGGGGTCCCTTCTGAATATATCTAAATATATCTGCTTCCAAAGAGACTCATTGTTAGCCAGATGCCTAGTTTTGTGAAAGATGTTTTGGATTGGTTATTTCACTCTAGCATGTGCAGATGGTTAAACAAATGGACTTTTGAGTTTCTGTTTATGGTTTTCAATAGACACATGGGTGCAATAGACCCTAAGGTTTTGACTCCTGGAATTTAAATGTGGCCCATTTTTGATGCAAAGAAATTCCAACCTCTGTGTGTGTGTGCGATTTGGATTTGTAACCTAGCTTTAACACTTTTTCAGTCATATTGCTGTCTGCAGTGTTTTTTTATGGTTTAATGCCATTTTTAAGCACAATATAGGCTATACATGGCGGCCAGTATTAATGGTGGAGGAAGAACCCGGAAAACCCCCGGAAAGAACCACTGACCCACAAGAATCTACTGGCAAGCGTTCTCACATAACCACATCAGCCGAATCTTAGACTCGAACCCACGCAGAGAGAGGCGAGATGGCAGTGATCCGTAACAGACAGCGCTTTAGACCACTCGGGGCCCCTCTGTCTGCAGTGTGGCAGTTTATAGTGATGTTGAGTACTAGGGCATCATGCGGCAGACATGTAGTATGATGTCCCACCCAGTCACATTATCCTGACACCAGTACTATCACAAAACTGCTAGTGCTGAGCACCAAGTGAGACAGCTGTTAGTACCAGTTTTAAAAGTGTTTGGTATGACTCTGCCAGGAATCGAACCTGCAACCTCCCCCATCTGAGGTGGGTGCTCTAACCACTAGACCATCAGAGTGGTCCCAATCTGTGTGCATTATGACACGTGTTGATTTGAGTCAGAACAGGTATTCTTACCTTTAATTTGCCACAATTTAAAGCTTGATCTTCCTCTTCAACCACTGTGTGCTCAGATTCCAGAGTCAATGTACCACCAATTGGATCAGAAATGTCACCCGAATGCTTCCCTGTATCATCTGGCAGCAAATCATACTCTTCATCTGTATATTGGGGCTTTAACACCTTTATTGAACTTCTCAGTTTTTTGGAGCCTCTTGTGCAGACATCTGGCACATGTTCCCCCATGATTTTGATTCTACAAAGAGATGGAATCAATATAAATTTATCAATCACTGATGGCAAAATAAAAATAATGCAAATGTTTGCCATAACATGTCCACTATTTTGAACCTAATGATAAAAAAGCTTAAAATTTTATCCAGCGCATAAATTATTTATACCTGAAAGAGCATACATACATGGAAAGTAAAGATGACCATTTATAGATTATTCAAGTGTGACCAAATGGATTTTATGACCATTAATAGGTTATTCAAGTGTGACCAAATGGATTTTGTGACCATTAATAGGTTATTCAAGTGTGACCAAATGGATTTTGTGGCAGTGGATAATGTAAAATATAGAAGTTTGAATGGGCAGGAAAAACATAATAGTAGCAATAATATCAGGTTTTTAACTTGTAATATGTGGGGTTAATAGTTTGGGAAATATATGAATTACTGGAATAGATGTTGGGGAAGCAATGATAAATCTGGGTAAGTTTGGTGTGAGTGTAGGGAAACATATTAAGTATTTGGGTTTTAGGAAGGCTTTGACAAATCTGGGTAAATTCATCATATTCCTACGGTTTCAAACCAATTTAGTTATGGTATGATCTGGGGGGAAGGAGGCTGTCCTTCATTTGGTAGTAGTTAGTCAATCATATTTTTCTGTGTTTAAGGAAAGGAGGAGTGGAATATATATATATATATATATATATATATATATATATATATATATATATATATATATATATATATATATATATATATCAGGCCTTGAATTTAACACAAATTTCCTGGTAGCCAGACGGACTAGTGTACTGAGAAATTTACTAGCCCTGCCAAACTTTTACTAGCCCTGTCCCCAAAACAATGTCACACACTCGTATTGAGATTAACAACAATTTTATTTCATACATAGCATCATCATATAAAATGTAGAAGTACAGAAGTATAAATTCTACTCTAAATCATCAATAAATTCACATTTCTTGTTTATCAAGATAATCTGGATCCAATTCCAGAAAGGGATCCAGGTGTCCTTTCTCGTCCTCCACCTGCACTCTGGGTCCATATGGGGTTTGTTCTGGTGTCCTTACCGGTCTCCCTGATACATTCCACAAATGTATTGCTGATAATGGATCATATGTTGGAATGTCATTTGTATGAAACATGATGAAGAGTAGGTCGGACAGAACCCAAGGTTGCAAAAACACGTGCCTTTGCCCCCCCCCCCCCTTTCCATCAAATGGATTCTTCTTAATAAAGACTTGACATCAGCGGATGTTCTGCATGATCAAAGCAGTGGCTAATGCAAACACTTATAAAATATTAACATCAAAAGATAATGTTAGTTTCAACTTGGAGAATATGTGCTCCCATCAAACGAAGCCAGCTGACTCGGCGCGTTGTATTGAACTCCGACGAGTGCTTGATGTGAATGAAAAAGAAAACAATAATCAAAAGGAACAAAATCATACATAGCGACAAAAATACCAAAAATATTCCTGAGATATTTTTCTAAGGTATTTTTGTCACTCTGCATGATTTGTTTCTTTACATTTTTTCCTCCTTCACACCAAGAGCGCATCGAACACTTGTGGTATTTAACAGCTCTAATTACGGTCTCATCATTCGAACCTCAGTGTATTGTTGAAATTAATAAGCGTGAATATTTTCAATCTTAGATGCCCATGTGAGATTTTAATTCCTATCAAATGCTTTGATATCTCCACATGTATTCAATTATTTGTTCAATCGTTTTTGGGGAAAAATATAAAAGCTTTTCTTATTATCACTGAAAAAGTAGTTGCTTGGAAAATGATGTGTGAGTAATGTTATCATAATAAATTGATCTAATTCTTCTAATAATTTCGATGCAAACATAAAATATGAGTTACCCGTTTGTGACTCGGAGCAAGCAAAAAAATTACCTTCAAGAAACAAACATGTAAACTAATTTCTCTGAATAGTTGATGCTATGTTCTTTTGTGTGGTGTAACGTTTCGTAATTTGTTAGTGTGGTCGCGTGAATAAAGCGTGATACCATTTAATTCGCTATCAGATTAATACGGATCAATTTCCAAACTGTCTTTGTTTATGACGGGACCTAAATTGGCGCTGTTAAGTGAAACGCACATAATCAGATGGCTTCTTGTAATAGAAACACATTTCCGAGGCAGAAATTAACTTCATCTTCACATGCTAATATTTTATGACTGTGTTTACAAAGGTCGCTGCGTTGATTCTAAAGAATATCGGCCGAAGTCACGTCTTTATTAGGGTATTGAGTAAACAAACTTTGACTGTTGATAACCAAAAACTTACTAGCCAGTTGGACTATTAACATTATGAAAGTTACTAGCCCGACAGGAAATCTACTAGCCTCGGGCTAGCGGACTACCGCTAATTTCGAGCCCTGTATATATATATATATATATATATATATATATATATATATATATATATATATATATATATATTCCACAAATATATAAACACACAAATATACAATTACAGTGCACATTAGAGCTGTACCGATGTCGCTTTTTGCCGATTATGCCGATACCGCGTATAGCCGATTATCAAAATTGACGATACCGATTATGAGACCGATTATTTGATTATCATATTATGTACTCAGGTATAAGCCGACAAATTTAGAAAACAATAAAGGCCTGGAATGGGGGGGGGGGGGCTTGATGTTGTATAATTTTTAGAATCCTTTCCACCTCTGGAAATGCATGCTTTGCAAAGTGTGCAATGTGCTGTCGACTCGTTGACTGCATTTACTTTGAAGTAATTCCAGACTAAACTTGATAGTTTCAAGTTCGACATTATGCAGAGCCGATATTAATAATCCAATCTATTCGGGCTCTTGAAACAATGTGTCCAAATAAATTACTACTCTGTTGTCCACAGACCGTGGGGGTGGGCGATTTTTTTTTTTGCAAACAGGAAAGTTTCGCGGCACAATAAATATGTTCTAATCACTGTGTAAATTGAGGCAATGCTTTTGAGTTTATTGCCGACTTTCTATGAGCAAAGGTCATCGGCTTGCTTTGACGACAACAAATACTCGTTATTGCTGCGGCAACATCAAATAATTGTAAAACATTGATATAGAATTGTTTTATTTGTTTAGTATATGTCGGTGCTTCAAAGGGACAGTAAAACCTGTTATGACTTATGAGAGACCGCCCCTTCTGCCAGATGGTGGCTTGGTGAAACACTAACAAAAGAAATAAAAAATAATTTTAAAAAATCCGGAAATGATTCTCACTTACTAGTATTAAAGACAATGAGTTCGTTCACCCTCCAGGCATCACGGATTAACTGAAAGACAGATGACGTACTCAAACCTACACTGAAGCCCTTTCAAACAATTTCTCACTGGGACATAAAGACTATCTGTGTTTTGTGAGTTTTCATAAAGATAAAGAAAAAACACAAACCTCAAAATTGACTGTGTATATATCCATCATTACTCCCTTTGATGTTAATCTTACTGGCTATTCACATGACTTTGGCACTACAATGGCGGTTAGCGACATGTACTTTAGTCTGGTTTACTGCAGTTTACAAATGTTACCGAACGCTGGAGTTGAAAATTTCACACAACTGGCAGCAAGATAAATTCTTTTTAAATACTTTATTAGAGCAATCTTTGTTACAAAAGATTAATTGATGGTTCGATGTGTTTATCTCGATATATGGTTATTCGACTATACAGTAGTGTTACTTAATGAGCAACTTGTTTGCATATTGCATTTATCCCGAGCTCTAGTGTTACAAAGGATTAAGTTACGGTCAGTCAAAACGCGACTGTATATACAACTTTTATCTGGAAAAATAAGTTATTTAAAAAAATTATTTGCATCGGCACCGATTATTTTTGACGATACCCGATTATACTGATTGTGCTAATAATCGGCCCAATTACGCGTACGGGCGATTAATCAGTACAGCTCTAGTGCACATAAGAATACAAGAACAAGAAAAGAAATGAAATATGGACAATATACAAGTTTGAGATACAAAAATGGGAACATAATAGACTGACATCTCACTAGGATTTTAAAACTAGGAGTCCAGGACTCCTATTTTGTTAAAAATAGGAGTCTCACAAGCAAAAGTTGCATTCCCTCCCAGAAAATGCTGAACTTTGCAGATTAAAACAACTGTTGGTTGCCATTGAGTTTAATTTCAACATTCTTTATAACAGTGACATGTCTGGCAATTCTGCACGATTCTTTATCTCTGTAAACAATGGATCACATGCTGATTTGGTTGAAAATTAAATTTTATTTAGGCAAAAATGCCAACAGAAATATTCGAAAGTAACATATTTCATTTCCATAGCCTGATGCATAAACATTACATGTTTTCAAAGCCATGCGCAGAATAATCTGCCATATATAAAGTCACAAAAAAATTGCCATTTTTCAACTAGTAAGCATTGCAAAATTTTATTTTTGTCAATTGAATTTGGAATGTATTTTGCGCCAATAATAGTGATCTTAGATGCCCAGAATAGCCTGACAGCTGTCTAACTCTTGTCAGTCCTTCAAGGTGAGTCTTTAATTTTGTCAATCCAGGGAATGTTCTTATTCCAAACACTAAGTTAGGCATCACACACTTTCTTATACTTGGCTACTATCCAATCCAAACTATCGGTTCTAGCAACTTTAGCACTCTTCTGAATCTCATTAAAATTATTGTCACTTTGCCATTTAACTCCTAAATATTTATCAAAATTTGCAAACTATCTTTTGATCAAGTCTTGATTTTGTGGTCACATGCACTATTTATTTTGCTTCAATCAGAAATGAACACCACAATGTAAGCTAAAGTTCTGATTTACTCTTATAATAACCACATGTACTTCTCAGGGTATTTCTGCCTCTGAATTTCACAATTTCCCACCCAATTGCTAGCTGAAATCTTTGAACTTGCCACCCAGCTATTGCATCATGTTCTTTTGATGTTCTGAACTCTTATAGATACAGCAGGCACATCTGGAGGGTATTTTCACCACTAAATTCTGTCATTGTAAATATCAACACATTCTCTAACTCAGTAGGTTGTTGAAGTAGGACTGGCAAGCCTCTGAATTTGCCACCCAGCTATTGCGTGGGCGATTTTCTGTGTCTCAGATAAAAACTTGGCATCCATATATATTAAGTATTTCTGAGACCTCTGATAAAGATAGGATACACCGCATATATAATGGAGTGATAGTGTAGAACTTGGAGAGGTGGACAGAACTTTATAGAGTTCTGTATACATGTATGAGATATAAACAGTAGCTCGCATAATGACTGTTTTTAACAAGATACCACCGGTATCCACTCACCCCAAAGTCAAGAAACAGACCCAAAAGGTAACTACATCTAATGGGTCACATATGTATGGTAGTCCTACATGTAAGACCTGACGCTGATATTTATGTTTTGGGCATCAGGGTCTTACTGCCTAACGAACAGCGCTGTGTAGTGTTTTTAACTATATTGACTAGAGAGTAAGAGGTGAAATTTTCATGATTATCACATACTTGGCAATAAATATCAACATTCATCCACATATTTAAGAGTTATTGATATACTTACTTTGTTGTCTTGATCGTGATCGACTCAAAATCTAACACTAGCAAATGAATGCATTTTTATGTTCCTATGACACACGTTTCAATTGGTTGCAATGCGATGGTGGCTGAAGAATGCAGAAGTAGGTTTCAACAAGGCTGTTTTATTTTAAAGAAACGAAAGTATCAAAGTATTAAGAATTTGAACAGCAAGCAACATTTTGTATCGTTTCAAGAAACATTTTCTGATTGGAACCTACTTGAACATACTTCGGCATACCTCGACTACTGTCACATTTCAACAAATTCAAATGTATGTCAACTGAACAAGAAAATGCGTCCGTTTGCAAGTGTCAGATATTGATTCCACCAGGATAAAAACTGCACAGTAAGTATATTAATTAAACATAAATTAGTGTTAGAGTGTAGATATAGGTTGCCAAGTATGTGCGATATTCGTGAAACTTTGACTACTCGTTCCGATGTCGTCGACATCGGAACAGACTACACAAGGCCGTTAATCGGATCGTAAGACATAGCACTTAAACAAAATCAACATGTGCTATGTCTTACAGGTAGGACTACCCACCTAGTCCTACCCGTAAGACGTATCACATGTTGATCTTGATTTTAGTGCTATGTCTTATGTCCAGACGCGAGCAAACATAAATATCAGCGTCGGGGCTTACATTGTAGGACTAGACTACCCACCACCCATCCCCAATTAATGGCAATCATACAATTTATTCACGGATACTACTAGTTTTCTTTGTAACAAACCCTGTGAACTAATTTAGGCATGGGGAATCTAGGACCATGGGGCACCTTGTCACGTAGTCTTACATGTAAACCCTCAGCGTTGAGATCTTACATGAACTTGAAGGACTATCTAGACACGGAGAAGAAACTTTTCATCTGTCCACAGGTCTCTGTAACACAAGACCAATATTTTTACGTTGGACAAGAGTATCTACTATTAATTATATAACAACCATACTACAACTCTGTAATCCGTGATATTACCTTTACCGTATAGAAAATATCAGTGAAGAACTGTTGATAAACATGCGCCGATTCTCCTTAACATGTGCGACCGACATATACAACGAAAAAGATAAAGGACCATCGAATCCAAAGTGTAACCTAATGGACGAAATAGGGAGCGGAAAGGGTACTGTAGCATGCAACCCGGTCTTGATCTTACACAGGACTGACTAAAACAGACTATTCCTAATTAATTTAAGCCACATAGCTTTACCGTTACTCCAAAAAACTAGGTGTGGGAGGAAACCAGCCCAGCTGATGACAGATGAAAGAGAGCTGGCTCTGAAACCGAGATTGAATTACCAAATAGGACCGATAAGCGCGCCCAAATAAACCTGCAAACCAATGAGGAACGGTTAACACAGAAAGGACTAACATTAGGACACATACGCGTGATTCATACTAAATACCATAGGGGAGAACTTGCAGTAAATGACCAGACAATAGAGCAATAAATACAAAATAATTGGCACACACGGCAAAGATACCTTGCTACAAATTACCCACGCCTCCGAAAAAGTGTGTCCTCACACTAAAACTGCTATGTATTTAGATTTTTCTTATAAAACTGCAAAATATATCTGACATGACTAGATACCATAAACAAAAAAAAAAATCGTTGCGATTAAAGTTCTTTCCATTTTTAGCATAAGCAAGTTCTATTATATAATTCGAGAGTTCTAAATGCATAGTCACACACCGTACATACAGCCGAATATTACAGGTAAGTCCTATTTTAGCTTAATGGCCTTTAATGTCAGCACTCTTTACTTTTTAAATTTCCACAACTGAAGTTCATAGTCTATTACGATTGGAATAAAAGTTTCTCTCTAAAATGCATATTCCTTCCACCAGCTCGGGCGTCGCCTTTGGCGTCCACTCTGGGTCGTTGGTAACGGGTGTTCCGACGCGATACTTTCCATAGGGTATGGCCAAGGTATATTCTTAAATATGGATGGATCATCGCGATTATTGTAGCCAGCATCGTCATGCTCATCGATATCATCATCACTTTGATGCATATCCCCATTGTCATCGTTATCTCGGACCTTACAGGATTTCATTCTGTCCACATGAATCACTTGCGGTTTGCCCCTATATCCACACTTTACCCGGTATGTCACATCACTGAGCCGTTTAACGACTTGAAAAGGCCCCTTCCACCAAGACTGCAGTTTACTTGACA
Organism: Unio pictorum; assembly: GCA_030141615.1. Taxonomy (NCBI): domain Eukaryota; kingdom Metazoa; phylum Mollusca; class Bivalvia; order Unionida; family Unionidae; genus Unio; species Unio pictorum. Next base: position 2,220,915 of record JARLTB010000118.1, read on the forward strand.
GTCCTGTTTTTCTCTGAGGAGTGTAAACCCAAACCGAATCACCTGGTTTGAACTGTTCCCATTTCATTCGACTGTCGTAGAATCTCTTCTGGCGTAACATACTTTGGGATACGCTTGGGAAGCGAGTCGGCGTATCGCTTGTCCCAGTTCTGGGAGTGTTTCATGTTCCCGTCTTTTGCGGCTTTTTAGCTGTACTCTGTAAATTTCCGTTTGGTTCTTTGGCGCGAACCTTCTTTCTAGCGAATCCATGAGCTTGTCGTAATCCGGAGTTCCAGATCCCAGTAGCTGTTGAGCCTGACCCCTGAGACTCACTGCTAGATAAAGCCCTGTCTCTTCTCGAGTCCATTTATTTATGCCGGCACACGTACTAAAATGCGCTTGAAAGTCCATTAGTGGTGTGGTACCGTCGAACGTTTGTGGCGTTACAAGTGGTCGTTTCAGCTTATTTTGTTCCGAAAATTCTAATCTTCTTTGAGGAGCATGATTTCTTTCTCGGGGTCTCGATGGCGTCATTTGATGTTCGATTCTAAGAGTCCTTCGCGTACTTTCTTCTATTTCACGTTCCAGTCTCTGAATTTCACGATTAATTCTTTCTTGTGCATCCATCATTGACGAGACTGTCTGTGATTGCGCCATATTAATTTATTCATACGATTTTCCAGGGTTTGCAGCTACTTCACGAAAAACAAATAATCCCATCGCTGCCACCAAATTGTGTAGCATGCAACCCGGTCTTGATCTTACACAGGACTGACAAAACAGACTATTCCTAATTAATTTAAGCCACATAGCTTTACCGTTACTCCAAAAAACTAGGTGTGGGAGGAAACCAGCCCAGCTGATGACAGATGAAAGAGAGCTGGCTCTGAAACCGAGATTGAATTACCAAACAGGACCGATAAGCGCTCTCAAATAAACCTGCAAACCAATGAGGAACGGTTAACACAGAAGGGACTAACATTAGGACACATACGCGTGATTCATACTAAATACCACAGGGAAGAACTTGCAGTAAATGACCAGACAATAGAGCAATAAATACAAAATAATTGGCACACACGGCAAAGATACCTTGCTACAGTACGAACAAAATCTGGACACAGAAAGTTGTTCAAATTATGCGGTTTTCACGATGGTACTAAATAAATAAATAAATAAATAAATAAATAATTAAAAACATAAATTGTAACACTGATTTTAGTTGGCTTGAATAAATCGATATATATATATATATATATATATATATATATATATATATATATATAAGTATGTGTGTTTAGTATAATAATAATAATAATAATAATAATAATGAGGACTTTGCATAGCGCCTAATCTTCAGAAGCTCTAAGCACTTCACAACATCTATAATCATACGACTACCAAATACAAAAAACAAACTCCATGAAACTGGAAAACATTAAACTACTGAAAATATTTAAGGTAGGAAACATTATTTGGTCTTTAAGTTTGTTCTTGCAGTCGAAAAAAGTGAGTTTATAGAGAACTCTTGAAAGGGATCACTGTGTCTTTGTGTTTAATTTCAATGGGCAATTCATTCCACGTTGCTGGGCCCTGGTATACAAAATAACGTTGTCCATGTTACTATTATTATTAATATTATTATTATTATTATTATATATTATCACACACACATTATATATATATATATATATATATATATATATATATATATATATATATATATATATATATATATATATATATATAGAGAGAGAGAGAGAGAGAGAGAGAGAGAGAGAGAGAGAGAGAGAGAGAGAGAGAGGTGCTGAAATGTATGTACCTGTGTACTGAATATTGTTCATAGTTGCATGTTTCATTCACAGTATAGTCACACATAGTCATAATGAGTGTGCGAAGATACCTGGTTATGTGCCTGATCATATAATTTTATCTTGTGTATTTATTTTCCTTCTTATTTTGTTTTAATATTTTTATTTTAAAAAAATGTAACCTAGCCGATTACAAAACTGAGGACCACACAGCAGATGGGTCAGCCATGACCAAATGTGTTATCTTGATTAAAAATAAATTATTATTATTATTATTATTATTATTATTATTATTATTATTAATGCATACTTCACTTTGCATAACTCATATCCACGCCTGAGTTTTACATATTAATTTCACGCGTTTCTCTTTGTTTTCCACCTTTGGTTCAATGTTAATTTCTCTTTGCATTTTGTAATAATAATAATAATAATAATAATAATAATAATAATAATAGTCTTATGTGATGATGGTAGCACAATTAGTAACGAAACTAACCTCACTTGTGGCACTTTATTATATACATATGTAGAGAAAAATATATAAAATACAGTTGAGAAACAAACATTGTACAGAAAAGGTTTAATGATTGATATACACAGGAACAATTAAGTGTTGATATTGCACAGAAAGCATTGTGTTCACCACATGCATGATTGAAAGCTTTTCATTCAAAACACACACGCACGCACACACACACACACACACACACACACACACACACACACACACACACACATGGGAAAGCTTACCATAACCGGTTATAGACGTTATTTAGAGTCTATCCATTTCAAACGCCCGTGACGAAAGGAATGTTCTGATGGTTCTTCTTTAACATCTATAGGTAGACAGTTCCAAATGATTGGAGCCAAACTATTTTTTATACAATTCCATTTCGGGCTTAGAAAAAAGAAAGTTACAGTTTGGTAGAGAGTGTAGTATCGATGGACCAGAAACTGTACTTGCATTATTTGTCCTTTTACGGAACATATTGTTTATATAGTTTGGCGTCGAATCATTAGAAACTAAGTCTTTATACTGTGAACAAATTTCTTTTAGAAAAATAACCACGTATGATGTTGTCACTCATATTTATACGTAATATTAATTTCATGCCATACACTATCATTATTCGCATCGCGTTCTAAGTCATGCTGTTGTACGTACATATTGATTTGAATGCATATATCGCTCTCCTTTTCATAATACATTTTCCCAGTGCGCGCCTGCGCATGTGATACTACTGACATATATACATATTTTATTGAATACAATTTGTGAGAAAAGTTATAGATCGTTACTGGAGTTATTCTTCAACAACAAAACATTACAATCACCATCACTGTTTAGCACCACTTAGACCATAAGCGGCCCCTCCAGTCATGTCTGAAAAATGCGGATAAGTGCTTGTAGGTGTGTACAGCACCACAATAAAACAATATCAAGATAATAAATTAAAGACACCAGGAGCACAAATATCATGTTCAACAACAACAGCAATAATAATAATAATAATAATAATAATAATAAGAAGAAGAAGAAGAAGAAGAAGAATTTACTTGACATAATAAATCTGATAATGGTGCACAAAGTTAGATTTTCTTAAGCTTTACGGCTTCGCTTGTTTCTCTTACTTAGTTTAACACCATAAAGTTGTAACACTTCATATAGACCCAAACTTAAAGTAGCCGTCGCATCGCTTACCTTCTTTGCTGAAATACTCTTCCAACGGGAACAACAATAACAACAACGGGAGCCTTGCCTCCAACGTTAGTCATTCTCACAATGGTCACCTCTAAAACCACAATCCTCGTTGACACACTTCTCTGACCTCGAGTAAGCCCTCGTACAGCAGAACTCTTGAATATAGAATAACAATTCCCAATTTTACTTAATGTTACACAGTGACAGTTCCACGAAGGTTTCCTCACATTTGTACATCCTCATTATTTGCCCGTCAATAAGTCGTATTTTGACCGTGTCAACATCGCTATAAAAATAGATCTGGAACAAAATATTCCATTTACCAAAGAGACAGTCACAGGGAAACTCATTTTTTCAAAAACGATTATTTAATGACTGATAGGTTATGTATCATGTCGCTCGACAACGAAGACATGGATTAGGAGATCTGTTAAAATCGGCCTTACGTTCAGTGACCCTCGTTTTCAAACCGATGGTGACACGAGGATTGCACGCTTTGAAAGATACAGCATTGACGCACGGCAAAGAATTTCTTCAAAATGTCCAAATTGACAACAACAAAAAACTAAAGATTTCTTGAGAGCAGGCAAAAACGTCTTGGCTCAAACGAGTCAAGAGATTTTGGGCCGACGAGAAACTCCTATAAATGCTCTGACGACATAGCAAGGACAATGCAGAAAAAGACGACGAAGACACCCCTCCAAAGGCCGTCATATTCCTAAAGATAGAAAGACCAAGAAAAAATATTCGAGACTTAGACGTTTTTGGTGATTAAAAATATCATAGAGACAGAAAAATATTATGCACCGAGAGATTTGCGCCTATTCCAAGTCGGAACTAGATGCCATGTCACCCACTATGATGACCATGCAAGAATCCTAATTGGTCTAATTTTATCCAGTCTCTTTTTTGACGGAATTAGCTGCCATTGAGTTTGAAATCAAAGGGCAAACCGAAGATTACATCTATCTGAATAGTCGTTACTTGTATTTGAAAGTGAAAGGGATCAAAACGGACAACAACAATCCGGGAGACGATACTAGAGTAACATTCCTTATTCAGAGAAGTGGATTTGTACTTTAATAACAAACTGGTCATCAGCATCATGGATATTTACCTAATCGAGCATACCTAGAAAATCTCTTGACGTACGGAAAGGAAGCCAAGAACACTCATATGGATGCTTGCGTGGTATGGAAACCTGACATAGCAGGTGAGGCTAAGTTTAACGACATGGCCTTGACAGCAGATGACGATCCTCACAGTGAGAGTTTTAACGACCGTCGAAAGAAAATACTGTATTTGCTGAACGGTATGGATATTTGTTTGAGACTGAATCGTAGCAGTATCACTTTCCATTTGATGGCTCATGCAAAACCATTATCCAAAAAGCCAAGCTATACGTGCGACGTGTGGAAGTGTTACCTAAAGTGGGAAATGACATCAGTCACACTCTGAGCAGAACGTAGAGCCAGATATCCGATACGACGCGTGGAAGTAAAAACTTTCACCATTGCCACTGGACTCCAATCCAAGATCGAAGATCTCCTGTTCCAAGGACATTTACCCTAAACGTTTAATCATTGGTATCGTTAGCAATTCAGCCCTCGACATCTCTCAGGAAACCACTGGTTATCTGTCTACTTTCCTAAAGAGGGATTGATTTGTATTGATTGCCACCTTTGGAAGCCGACATCATTGACTTTATGGGAAGAAATGCTCCGACAGCAGGATTCAATAATTTTAAATAACTAGGCACAGATTCTATGGTGTTTGGACAATATTGTGCATATTTTCTGCATCAATTGGATATCCTTTAGAACATTTAGTGACTTATTTTAATCATCATTCTTCCAGAAACGATGACAATTGGTTCAATGGTTTTGTGAACATTATGGGTATTTATTGTCTTTAGCTAGGAAACTGAGGGTAATTCAATGGCCTAATAACTTCCATTCCTGCAAATTTAGCTTCACTTCTTCACAACGTTGTCAACCATGTAAAAAAATGTATTTGAAGGAATTATATTCATTCATTCATTCATTCATTCACTGCCCGTCACTCCTATCAGGGTATGGGCCGCCAACTACAGATCTCCAGAGTCCTCTGTCCTGGGCCATCTTTTCTAGCTGGTTCCAGGTGTAGCCCATCTTGGTGGTGTCAGCCTGGAGGTTGCGTCGCCAGGTGTTTCTTGGACGGTCTCTCTTCCGCTTGCCTTGTGGGTTCCACCTCAGCGCCTGCCTGGTGATACTGGTTGGCGGTTTTCGTAGGGTGTGCCCTATCCAGCCCCATCTCTTATTCCTGATTTCTTCTTCAGCAGGAAGTTGGGAGGTCCTTTCCCAAAGATTGGCATTGCTAATGGTGTCAGGCCAGCGGATCCGGAGAATCCTTCTGAGGCAGCTGTTGATGAAGGTCTGGACCTTCCTGATGGTGGTCTTGGTCGTCCTCCAGGTCTCTGCTCCATACAGTAAGACTAACTTCACGTTGGAGTTGAACAGTCGGATCTTGGTGGTCAAGGACAGCTCTTTGGAGGTCCAGATATTCTTGAGCTGGATGAAGGCGGCTCTTGCTTTGCCGATCCTTGCCTTGACGTCTGCGTCTGTACCGCCCTGCTGGTCAATGATGCTACCCAGGTAGGTGAAGGACTGCACTTCTTCCAGGGGGTTTCCATTCAGGGTGACTGGTTCGGTACTTGTGGAGTTGATCTTCAGGATCTTGGTCTTGTCCTCGTGGATGTTGAGGCCAACTTGTGAAGACGTGGCTGCAACAACGTTTGTCTTTTTTTGCATCTGCTGTTTGCTGTGTGAAAGGAGTGCAAGGTCGTCGGCAAAATCCAAGTCGTCTAGCTGGCTCCACAAAGTCCACTGAATTCCGTTCGTGCGCTCGCTGGTGGACGTCTTCATAATCCAGTCGATGGCGAGGAGGAAGAGAAACGGTGATAACAAGCATCCTTTTCGGACTCCAGTTCGCACCTGGAAGCTGTTTGTGAGCTGCCCTCCATGGATAACTCTGCAGGACATGCCGCCGTAGAAGTTCCTGATTAGGTTGACCATCTTAGCTGGGATAACGTTGTGCCGAAGGAGTTTCCAGAGGGTTTCTCGATCCACGCTGTCGAACGCCTTCTCATAGTCTATGAAGTTGATGTACAACGGGGAGTTCCACTCTAGGGACTGTTCGACTATGATGCGGAGCATCGCAATCTGATCCGTGCAGGATCTGTTCTGCCGGAAGCCTGCTTGCTCATCTCGCAGCTGTGCATCCACGGTTGCCTTCATCCTTTCCAAGAGGACTCGGTTGAAGACCTTCCCTGGCACAGATAGGAGTGTGATGCCCCTGTAGTTGTTACAGTTGCTGAGGTCGCCTTTCTTGGGAAGCTTGATCAGGTAACCTTCCTTCCAGTCTGCCGGTACGTCTTCTTCCTCCCAAATCCTCTCAAAGAGTGGGTACAGCATCTCCACTGACGCATCCAGGTCTGCCTTTAGCGCCTCTGCTGGGATGTCGTCGGGTCCAGCCGCCTTCCCGCTCTTTATCAGGGTGATGGCCTTCCTGATCTCGTCTCTGGTCGGTTTCTCGCAATTGATCGGGAGATCCACGTTAGCTGGTTCGATGTCTGGGGGGTTCGCGGATGCTGGCCTGTTCAGGAGATCCTCAAAATGCTCTGCCCATCTGTTCATCTGCTGGTCTAAACTGTTGATGGTATTCCCCTGCTTGTCCTTGACAGGTCTTTCTGGTTTGCTGAAATTCCCGGAGAGTCGTCTGGTGATGTCGTACAGTTGTTTCATGTTACCGCTGTACGCTGCCTGCTCCGCCTCAGCTGCCAGTCCATCTATGTATTCTTTCTTGTCCTTCTTGATGTTTCCCTTCACTACTCTGTGGGCTTCTGCATAAGCTTCTTGAGCATTGGCCTTCGCTGATCTGGTTCTACTGTTGTAGACTACTGCCTTCTTTCTCTTCCTGTCTTCGATCTTGGTCAAGGTCTCTGCTGTGATCCACTCTTTCTGCTTGTGTTTCTTTGGCCCCACTACTTCTTGGCAAGATGCTCTTAGTGTTTCTTTCACTATCTGCCAACTGTTGAGTACACTGTCTTCTTCTTCTTGAAAAAGTTCCTGAAGCACTTCAAACTTGTTCTTCAGCGTCAGACCAAACTCTTGTCTTATCTTGGGGTCTTTCAGAAGGCTGACATTGTACTTGACTCTTCTGTCTGACGCTTCCATCTGGTTTCTCTTCAGCCTCAGCTTCAGTTTGGCCACCACCAGGTGATGGTCGGACGCCACGTCTGCTCCTCTTCTCACTCTAACGTCCTGCAGGGATCTTCTGAACTTCTTGCTAATGCAAACGTGGTCGATCTGGTTCTCTGTCGCGCTGTCTGGCGATACCCATGTATTCTTGTGGATCCGCTTGTGAGGAAAGATGCTGCCTCCAATGACCAGGCTGTTGAGTGCACACAGGTCTGCAAATCTCTCACCGTTTTCATTCATCTCTCCCAGGGCGTGGGTGCCCATGACTGGTTCGTATCCAGTGTTGTCAGACCCAATCTTGGCGTTGACATCTCCCATGAGGCGTTGACATCTCCCATGAGGATGGTGACGTCCTTGTCCGGATAAGTCTCGAGGATCTTCTGCAGTCTGCTGTAAAACTGGTCTTTGTCCTCCTCTTCACTGTCGTTCGTTGGGGCATAGCACTGGACGACATTCATCTTGATCTTCCTCTTCTTAGTTCGGAAGGATGCGCCTCCCATCCAATCAGTGCCCTCTGTGCCTGCTTGGACAGCATGAAGCCTACTCACTGCGTGTGGGGTGAGTCGCTCTCTTCATGCCCGGAGTATAGCAACAGCTCTCCTGTCATCAGTCGTGATTGTCCAGCTTGGGTCCACCGTGTCTCGCTGATGCCTAACACGGCCAGGTTGTTGCTCCTCATCTCGGCTGCTACCTGTGCCGTCTTTCCTGGCTCGTACATGGTCCTAACATTCCATGTGCCGATGTTGATTCTCCTGGTAGACAAAAGGGTAGTCGGCTTTGTGGCATCCTTTCGGCTTTCACCACCCAGCGTCATGCGTCTTTGTGATGAAGACCCTTCCTCTCCCAGGATAAAGTTTTCTGTTTCTTCTGTTGTTGACGTTTCTGTAGCGTCGTTCTTTTTACGGGGTGGGGGTGCTAACCTCACGCCCAACCCTCCTCCTTTACCCTGACTTGGGACAGGCAGATCATAAATCCCTAAGGATCTCACTGGTGGAGTTAATTATATTCAATGTTAAAACTTTTTTTTTTTTTTTTTAAATAAAAAATGTTGAGTTTTGAAACAAAATGTCTCTGTTGTTTCTTTTCAAAGTTTCATCCATATCCATGCTCTTTGACTTTCTCGCCCTAAACGTAACCTAAAGCTAAATCTCTCGCCGTAGAACCTACCAAAAAATTGTAGGGATGTTTTCTATCGCGTCCGCGCTTGAACCTTGTAAAGAGAAACAGTCTCTAGTCTGACCATCAAACTAATTAGTGTTCTATGAACACTGCAGGGTGTGTGGCTCTATTCCCACCCTCTGGACCAATTAAATAACTGCCCTTTGGCAGATAAAACGGTGCTAATAGTCCTAGTGGACGAAGCACCTAAAGCAAATATTCATCATCAGTCTGACCTCAGTCGCAGCGAACAGAGCAGATTGCAAGACATCAGTAATGGAGCTAGCGTTGGATATTATACCAAACCAGGCATTGAATGCACTTAGGGGCCTTGGCCTCAACGTCGCATCAGGCTGGAGCATTCGTGCGCAGGCGAACAGAACAACTCTCCTGTTAATATGGGAAAAAGAATTAATTAGAATTAGGCCAAGGAATCGACGCGGTGGTAAACATATGCAGTGGCAGAGGGAGCAATCGTTTTTGCAGACCCAGCAAGCTAGTAGCCCACCAGCGCAGATTCAACAAGAGACCAAACTACAGCAGTCAACTGAGCCAATACATAAAACAACATTGTAACGTAGTCGAGCCGACCCTTTGAGATTAGGTAGGGTTTTGAAGAAATAACGAACACGTTTGTTTAAATAAAACGTATATTATATAAAAAAAAATCATCATGATAGGTATATATATATAATGAGCACACAATACACACACAAATGAATCTACTACCCTACTATATGACGGTAGTCATACACCACTGTACTATATATGTAGTCATACACTGCTGTACTAATATATATTATATATCCACAGTCATACACTACTGTATTATATATCTATAGTCGTACACTACTATACCATATATCTATAGTCATACACTACTGTATTATATATCTATAATCATACACTACCAATATCCAAAACGTAGCATGATATTGACTATTGATACGATATTCGTACCCCACACAACATAGTCAGTAAATCAAATCATGAGGTTAAATTGACTATAATCATACCATTCGTGTCACACACACCAAATATAATCAATAAAAACCAAACAATACTATCCAATTGACTTAACACGCTATTCGTGTTTTACATAAATAGTCAATAAAGCAAATGTAGGGTTCTATTGACTACAAACACGCTATTCGTGTTTTACAGAAAGTAGTCAACAAAACAAAACTACGAGTGTTAACATTTCACTTCCCTCTGGTGCGACAGTAGTTCATTGTACGTCTCCATTCCACCGGTTAACATTGGTCTTGAATACTCATCTATTCACACGACCGGCGAGCTGAATATAAAAATGGACAATTTTCCAAATAATAAAATGAATTTACGCAATACATAAAAACGAACGTGCTATTCCGAAACTGAACATTCAACTGAAACATTAAACCAAAAAGAATGTATTTAACTCACCCAACTTTTTGGCTCTAATATCCGACAAATGTAACGTTTAGATGTCTGCTCTAATGTCCACTGTGTCTTAAAAAGACCCTGCACTGTACCTATATAGTAGTCTCACGAACTTGTAAAAAGTAATTCGCGTGAAACCTTCATTATACGCGCGGCACGTGCGACTCGCTCTATAGGACAACTCACTTAGAGGAGTATGGTGTACCCTCTACGCCATATCGGGTATTGCGTAACAGTGTCATAACAACGAGTTTAAAAATAATAATTCATTAAATACAGAATAACGACAAACAAATTATATAACAAAATTAACAGGACTGATAAGCTTGAAATATAGATTAGAGGAGTATGGTGTATCCTCTATGCCATATCGGGCATTTCGTAACAATCAGTTATTGGAGGAGAAGAACTCCAAGGGGCCAGGCCAATTGTTATGACTGCCCAGGCAAGACCCGACCACGTTCTGGGGAGAACATCAATACGACCACCATTACAACAACAGCAACAACATTCACAGACTTCGGAGTTATATGCGAGTATAGTTACCCATGCTCCAAAATCAAAAACTCCACCAAAAAGGCCTACAAATAACAGAGAGGTTCAAACCGACATATCTATGGTAACCTTCAGAGAACACCATCGAAAATGTGAGGAAGAAGCAGCAGCAGCACAACAACAACAAACCTCAGTAGAGAAAGACCTTAAAGTTTCGTCCTCTAGTGAAGGGGAAGAGGAGGAGGAAGAAACACACACTGAAAATATAAAAGAAGAACAGGAGGCTACAAAGGAAATTGAAGATGAGGAATTTGACCCCATAATACAAAAAATACACCTCATGGAACTCACTGAATCGTTGGAAAGTACAAAAAAGGCAGGCAACTACATCAACGCCGTCAAGTACATGGCCTGGAGATCACTCAAAACAAGAAAACCGAGACCTCAACAGTGGCAGTTTGCAGTGAGAACACTCAATAAATACTATCAACAGGCGTGGCAACTACATTCCCTTTCCACCCTGGTAGAAGCTGCTGTATATCTCTCTCAAGTGCACGGATTTGAGGCATTCCCAGCACAGACTCGTGAAGAACGTCGGAGTGCGGCAGAATGTAAAAAAGAGGAAGATCGCCGCGGAACCTTTAACTAGCCTCATAAAGCCTTTTAAGGGCTATATTGCCTCATTATTTTAAGGGATTTCCAATTTGGCTTGGAATCCCAATTCGATTAACTGATCACACCAAACTTGATCTTTTTGGATACCGTTCAAAATTTTCTACTCACATTACCTAATATTGACGAAACTCATAGTATTGGTCATTTGATCATTAGTTATAGATAATTAGGGAATTATTCATGTACACTTTGTACTAGATTAGTTTGATAGATAGGTGTTAGGAAAATTTTCTTACTATTTGATGCGTGATTCTAATTACGATTGTGGCTTACACATAATTGGTATTAGGGAACCCAATAATACAAAAATATACAACTGGGATTAATTTGATATTATCATTCAGCAACCTTCTAGTTGACAATAGCGCCACCCTGCCGACTTCCTTTCCTTCCTTTTCCTCGGACAACACGGACAAACAGACGAGTGTGTGGGCCGATTCCCACTCGTCTAAATCAGGTGCCCCGATGAGCGTATAATCACGGAACCGGGTTTACGTCATAAAAGGCAACGATCCAATGAGACGTCTTATACTGTAGTTGACAGGCAATTCTAATATCGATTATCATGAGTGCGTGTTGGGTCCATTCCCACTCATGCAGTCTTCCATACAGGTCGTTTGGCACTAATTAAAAAGCACTCGAATGAGTGCATTAATGCGTGGGGGATGAGGCACGATTCCTTCATCCCGAAATAATTAATTATTAACCAGTCGTACATGCCCCTATGGGCGAACACGACTTTAATTTAATGTAACTAACTAACTAGTCTGACCTCATTCAGCGGCGACTGAGCAACAAGCAACATGCTTCAATTAGAAACGCTAGCGATGGACATACTCCCGACTCAGGCCCTTAATGCCATTTTTGGTATTCGGTTAAAACAGGCAATAAATTGGAGCTAAGAGCAGCGTACAAGAGAACTACTCTTCTCCTCGTATGGGAAAAGGAAGAGGATACGGATAATAAAGGAACTCTCAAGTACAGGAGAAGCAGGTGTAGAAAACAACGGCAGCGCAGGGAAACCCGGCCAGTTAGCAGCACCCCAACCCACCACCTACGATCACCGAAGAGCCTGCCCCTCCAGCACCCGAAAAGGAGGCTACTGTACAAAGGGATACAGTAAAGGAGCTACGGGATCAGGTAGCAATGATATCTTCACAAATACAGGCCCTTTTTATGACGGAGACGGCGGAGGTGGCCACGTCACCACTTTTATTCGAGCCGGAACCATCACCACCACCACCTCCAACAAAGACGGGGAAAAGCAAAAAGGGAGTGATAAAAACGTCTACGCCCACCCCCACTCAGTCACCAAGTCTGACGATGAACTTGGATAAAAAGTTAGAAGATGCCTCGCCAAAAGACGAATGGAAGTCCCCAGTTAAGACAGTGCGGATGCCAGCTAAAACCAGGGAAAAAATTATGGGGAAGCTCTGCAGCGAACTTGGGCTTATAGAACTCCTGAAGGACCAGAATAAAGCAGCCAGTTTCGTATCTGCAGTAACATACATTGGATTCAGGTCGCTGCAAACTTCTCCACCAAGCACCCACCAGTGCGAGACACTACCACGAGGCATTTGAAGACAGTCCACTACACCACCTCTTTGATGCCGCACAGTACATTGCCTCCCGCCATGGTATCTACTTTCCCAGAGTAGCCCGGGAGGAGGAAAGGACTGCGGCATACCTGGTAGAGATAGAGGACAGGAGGGGCACCTTCTGTCCCACTGAGATACATTTCTTTCTAAGGGCTATTTTCAATGCCATTAATTTTATTGAATTCTCATTTGGTACGAGAATTCTATTCGAATAAGCTTTATTGGGAAATCTGACACGATCTTGATGAAATACCGCCTCAAAATTTACAATCAATCTATTCTAACCTAACAGTGACACAACTATATATGTCGCAAAGACATCTTAGAACAAAATTTGTTAGGGACCTATTATATGTACACTGTGTACTAGAAACATTGGTATGTTAAGCGATAGGAAAATATTACAACTTATTGAATTTGACTCAATTGCACAGGTGGATTACACAATATTGGTATAATTTTGTCCATTAGTACAACTGGACTGAATTTGAAATAAATATGGCTAGGGCGTTCCAGGGCGTAAACGACAGCCATCTACGACATCGGCTGGCCAACCTGCCGAGACTCTTTCCACCTTTTTCACGTCCAGTGCCCATCAACATAGCGATATGAGAAAACTATTTTTCTCTCGCTATTATTTGGTGCCATTGCACCCATTATCTCTCACCTGATTGGTTGATAGGGTTGAGTGCGTGTTGGTACGATTCCCACTCACCATGGCCTTAAATTCTGTCGATAGTCGCCTAATAGCGACTCGATTTGACGGCCAAATTAAATAGCGTATTGTACGCATAAATGCCCGTGGGGATGCAGCACATTTCCTTCCTCCGGGACAAATTAAATAACTATCTTTTGATAGATAAACTAGTGATAAAAGACCCCTCGTGGCCGAATCACTTTAATCCATTAGAGCAGCAGTAGTCTGACCTCATCATCCGATCACACATCACATTCAGGCAGTGAACACGGAGCAGGCAGGACCGGGACTGCAGCTAGCTACGATGAAAGCGGGGCGACCAGCAGATAAATATTACCATTGAGGAGTGCATAGCAAATAATAGAATGCACCCGTAGAGTAATAAGGTGCTCGGGGTAGTGTACGAGAACACCACTGCGGAACCAAGCCACTATAGGGTCAGTTAGCGGTAAAATCTCTGACATACTGACAAAGGAAAATGGCGGCGGCCACGTGGAAAACAAGATGGACGTCCAAGCACGAGGTCGCACGACTTCACTTGCGGCCAGGACGAAAATGGAGTGATCCTCGTGGACCGAAATACCGGTACCCGGAAAACGTCAGCGCTTCAGAAGATATAAATTAACCAGACAGAAGGATAACAGGCAGCCGCATGATAAACTCTGTAGCTGCTAACCTACTGCACCCCGAAGAAGAATGCCTGCGGAGCAAGATGTGAATAATTTTCACATTTGCCTTTCATTTGCCTGAAAAATAGGGTTATCGTTTTGTTACGAGAAATCCTCTTTGAACAATCTCTATTACGAAACCAGACTTGATCAATTTTGAACACCGCTCAAAAATTACAAACTTTATTACCAAACAGTGACTATACTTTTATATGTCGCATACACATATTAGTTTAAATTTTTTTTTAGGGACTTGCGATACGTACACCATTGTACTAGAAAACTGGTATAGTTAGGATGTTAAAGAAAAATTCTACGACTCATTTATTTGATACAATTGCACAGGTTGCCTACACAATATTGGTATTAGGCTGTCCATTAGTATAACTGGACTGAATTTGAAATAAGTATGGCTATGGCGTTCCAGGGCGTAAACGACAGCCATCTACGACATCGGCTGGCTTTCCTGGACTCTCCTCCTTTTCAGCGACCAGAACCCATCAACATAGTGATATGAGAAAACTATTTTTCTCTTGCTATTATTTGGTGACATTGCACCTATTTTATCTTCCTCCTGATTGAATGATAGGGTGGAGCGTGTGTTGGGTCTATTCCCACTCACCCCGGTCATACATTCATGTCTATAACCCCGAGTGGGGGTTTGAAATGAAGACCTAATTAAATACGCGCACTATGTGCGCATAAACGCCCGTGGGTATGTGGCACATTCCTTCCTCACGGGAAAATATCACCACGGATTAAAGTGATGCAAACTAGTGCCAAAAGATCCTTTGCGGCCGAAGCACTTTAATTTATCTACTCTCTCTCTCTCTCTCTCTCTAGTCTGACCATGCATTGTTGACCCAACACTAGCTAAGCTGAACAAGTCAGTCTGATACCGAAACCTGAAGAAATAGAGAATGTAAGAACATTGAAAGGGCACAAAGACCTGATAGAAGACCTCTTCAGAGAAGAAATTAAGGAGAAAAAGCAATGGACAGAGAAGTACAGACTTCAAAAGCAACAAAGAGAGCAGCAGAAGCAATAGCGGGAACCAAACAGAGTATTTAAGGACTGCTATGTCGACATGAAAGAGTTCTCCTTCTCTTTCCAAAGAAGCAGACCCTATCCTGTGAGAAAGCCAGTCGCCAGATGGGGACGCAACCTTAGACGATAAAGGATTGTAATAACTCCTCGTCGGCAAAAAACCCCCAGCTTTTTTCAGGGCTACCACAATACTCTAGAAAAGAGATATTCAATTTCCAAACATTGTATGTTTATGTGAAACAAAATAGAAGTGTCAATAAGCACTTTATTTATCTGCAGCTTGTCAAATAGTCTCTATGTGTTTGTGTTTGTAATTAGTGCTTGTAGATAAATTTAAAAATAGTGCATATTTCTTTTAGGTCCACGCGTTTTTGGGGTGATCAAACTTTGTGAGTTTTGGTATCAGGGGATGTTTTCCTTCATGTCCGTGCTAATAGTATATAAAGAGAAAGGCTCATCGGTCTGGCTAAAGATTGTTGTTGCATCAACTAAAAATAGATGAGCAAAATTATCGCTAAATTAGTCGAACTTCAAATGCACCTGGAACATACTAGGCATCTCCTGGATGAACTGACCATGGAGGCTATAGCCGAAGAGAAGGAGAGAAAAAAGAAGAGGAAAAGAGAAGGCCAATCTTACCTCACCTCATGATGTACCCAGTCTGTCAGGTGAAACATGCGGTGAGGACACCTCCACAACCAGGCCAAGTACAACAGCCACAACTTCATTCATGGTTGTGGTAAAGGGAAGACAGAGGGAAGTCTTCACTGTACCTCAAACTGAAGATTGGGATGAAGCCACTGATCCTCCTTTTGCACTCCCAACCACTCAAATCAATTGGGACAATGACTGGAGTCATCGTTCTGTGTGTGTGGCACCAGACCAGGAAGATGTCACCATTAGCCAGGTGCAAACAAAACAGCATTCTCAAGACTACCGTATTTTCGTGTATATAAGACGCACCCAATTATAAGACGCACCCGTATATAAGACGCAGGTTTTGCCGATTTGTGTAAAAATATTTTACATAAGACGCACCCATATATAAGACGCGGGTTTTGTCGATTTGTGTTAAAAAATATTACATAAGACGCACGCGGCCTGCCATCTGCCACACTGAGCAATTTATATCCAGTGGTTTCCTTTCCTTTAACATAAATGAAAATTTGTCCAATGTTTCATCACCCGTCGGATGTAAACAAGGCTTCATTACCATTTTTAGTTTAGATCAAAGAATTGTCTGAGGCAGGACCGCAACGATTATTGTTTATTCTTATCTGCCGCCGGGCCAATAGCGGATGAGCTGAGTACCTGGTATCTAGATTCTAGAACAATAAACGCCAGATGTAAAGGCGGCTTTATTGATTTGCTAGGAGGCCAAGTCTTCAGCGAGTGGGATTAGTACCGTACATAGACCAATAAATGCCTGATGTATGCGGTTAGCATATATAAACGTGGGAATAGTCTCTTGCTACCGGTATATATAAATGAGAGATCAATTTGCATTTTTAAAATTTATAAAATTGTCACGATGCCGAAGCGGTTCAAAGGATAACCATGCCAAGAGAAACGTTGCCAGCTGGAGTCGTTGTTGTTTGCAACAAAAAAGGCTGGATGAACACAGAGGTGATGCATACCTGGACTAACCAACGCTTCAGAACAAGAAGAGGCGGATTTTTCACGAAAAATTCTATTCTGATTTTTGATGCAATGGCTGCCCATAAGGAGACAACTGTGCAGAAGCACATCAACAGTGCTAGAGCCCACATAGCCGTTATCCCAGGTGGCCTGACTTGCAAGCTACAGCCCTTGGATGTTGCCGTCAATCACCTGTTTAAGACTTTTGTTCGTGAGGAATGGGATCGTTGGATGACTAGCGGTAAACACATATTCACGCCAGCTGGTCGACAACGTCGTGCAACGTACGTAGAGGCATGTAATTGGGTTCTTCGGGCATGGGAGAAAGTGAAAATTACGTCAATCATCAATGGCTTCAGAAAGTGTGGGATAATTCCCGAATCGGCTAGCTATATCAGTTCTTCAGACGACGACTCAGCTGCATCCGATACCACTGACGCCAATGAGGATCGATTAGCATCAGTTATGGAGTTATTCCGCGGCAACGACAGTGAATTTGATTCAAGTTTCAGTGGATTTGAAGCCGAAAGTGAAAATGACGATGAAAATGAAGACGAATAGAACAATTCGGTACATTTATTTTTGATCAAGTCACACACTATTTAGTAACAGTTTATTATATTGTGTTTAATAAAAAAAAATTAAATATATGGTATAACTGATTTTCATATTTAAGTCCAATATTGAATAAATTATTGTTTTGTTTTCGAACTATTTAGTCTTGTCTTGTTTTCGAACGCACCCACCAAAGATACAAAAAATTTACCGGTATCTTTGAACCCAACCGGATGTATAGGTAATATAGCCGCCGTAGTTTTTGCTGTGATAATTAATAACAATAAACAAAACTATTTAAACATACTATATTATATAAATTTAAAACATTTACTCCGACTAAACGTAGATCTGCAATAACTACGGTATACAAAACATTGAAACGACAGGATTTTAAATTTGAAGTGGCCTGCATTGGATTGGTACACGTGGTAATTACTGAACACTTACCCAATTGTTTTTACAACTAAGAATGAAAATCGTGAAACGTAAATATCGACCGCAAAAATCGTCCTTCAATATCACACACTGTACCGTTCGTTCGTGTTAAAAAAAATACTTAACGTATTTTCGCGCATATACCCGTATATAACACGCGGGTTTTGACGATTTGTGTAAAAATATTTTACATAAGACGCATCATGGGTGCGTGGTGTGTAAAATGTTGTATAAGACGCGTCTTATATACGCGAAAATACGGTAACCAAATCTGTAGAAAAGAGACTGTTCAAATTGCCAACTGGTGTATAAATGTAGTAGAGTGATTATAAACACTCGCTCTTTTCCTGATATGATAGTGTGTGTGTGGATAGTAGATTTTGTTGTTTGTTTTCCTTCCCTTCTGTGTGGGTAGTAGATTGTATGGTTTTTGAAAGTATATTTGTGGTTTGTTTTCCTTTCTTTCTGTGTCGATAGTAGATTTGTATTTTGTTTACCTGCCTTCTGTGTTGATAGTATATCATATGTGAAGCAAGTGTAAGGGATGTTTACCTTCACATCTGTGCTTGACATATATAAACTAAAGCAGCTGTAAATTGTGCTATTCTTCAGAATAAGCATAATGAAGATGTCTATTGAGTTATTCAAGTTGAGACAGTTGGTTTTGGTTAATGGACATTGCTTATGTGCTGGAAAAGATAAAAAAAAATGACTAGACTTTGTGATCAGTCTCGAAGTGGCGCGAGATCTGCTTGAAAGATTGCTACTGGAGGAAGACGAAAAGATGTGAGGTTTTATATGTGAGAACTGGAAGTTTAAAGGAGGCCCTTGATTGTGTTGTGAAAGTCTGGTGCTTTCTAGAAGATGTGCTGTTTTGGACAGAGTGGTCATTTGTAAAGTGGGGAGTTGACCAGATACAGAAAGCTGAAAAGCAGATGAGAAGGTTGTTGGAAGTAGAATAATGAAAATTAAAGAAACCTGGGCAGAAGAAAGAAAGAAAGAAAAAAGGACTTTGAGAAACTTAATAAGAGTTGGATAAAGGTTCCGGAAAAGTTTAGAGCCCTGGGACATCACTATGTATATTGGGGAGTATATTTCTACTCCCCAATGAGGTTAACCCAGTGCACACCTGTTCATACCACTGTTGCAACATTGTTACCAATCTTCACTACCATGATGTCACCTCACCTCTTCCATTCCTATTCTTCCTATACAACCATTCCACTTTCCTTTGTCGCCATACAGTCCCAATATTCCCAATGTTCAATTCCCCTTGTCGCTAGAGTGTCCCAGAGTGATTTTTAAAACCTTGTCGCCAGACATTACCAAAGGGGGGGGAGTCTGTAATGTATTTTCGCATCGTTGCTAGGGTATCCCACTATACTACTTCCATCACCCTCAATTTATATTCTACTTATGCTATACTTTGTTTCCAAAGTAACTTGACATATACTGAATATAAAAAATTATATATATATGTGTGTGTGTGTGTGTGTGTGTGTGTGTGTGTGTGTGTGAGTGTGTGTGATAGGTGTATATTGATATTTCTTGAAGAATCTGGAAATCTGCTCGAGAAAACAAAGTGTGATAGATGAATGAATGAATAGATTAAAATATTAAAAACACTGAAACTGAAGACTCTAGAGTAGCAAAATACACATCTACAACACAAATCTAATATCAAATTTCAAAGATACATTTTAAAGGAGTGTTGCCTTGAAAGCAAGTGGATTATGGATAGATGGACCAAAAGAAAAGAATAAAAACATGCAAAAATATTAATAGTGAAGAATTATGAAAAGTAAAAGGTATAGTTTAATATGTGCACCAAGTTTCTAAGTTTGATATAAATATACGGAATGGTTTGAGAGTCATTCTCTGGAAATGAAAATGTTCCCATAGAGATTAGGACAGACAGACAGTGATAAATTAATTACACTGCATTACATACCTGATAATATAAAACAGAAAGTAAAAATCTTTATGATTTACATACATACAAAATATACATACATACGTACGTACATACATAATAACAAGCTTTCTCACATACCCAGGTTGGCACAAATCCATGCAGAGGTGAGATGTCAGTGATTTGTATAGACGAGCCTTATACCACTTGGCCACCTGGGGTCAACCACTTACAAGGACATATTAATTACTTTTAAATTCTTTTAATAAAAAATAGAAAGATAAAAGTAAGTTGGTGATTTTAATGAGAAATATAATCAAACTGCAATTGATAACATTGTAACTTAGTTAAATAAGTTGCTCAGTCAAAAACTGAGGATTTACAATTGTGACCAATATTTATAAACAAATTAAATGTAATTAAATTAATTACATTTGAATAGGACTGAATCACAATGACTGCCTTTTCTTTGAAATGCATTGCACTGGACAATAAATTTCTTTGTACAAGATGATTACACTCCTTAGTATAAATGTAAGATAGTTTGCCTATGTAGGATATTCCATTCCCACTAGTACACTCATTGACACTGATGATGATGTAATTATGTTGATAATGTCACAAACACCTGCAAGGCTTCTAGTATTTAATATACTGAAAAGATTTTGCTTTCAATGATAAACATTAAGTTTTGTATGCAACAAATTCTTTAATATCAAATAAACATTTTATACCTTGACAGAAAACTTATAAAAAAAATACTGTCTCTATATCTAGACCCATGCTATGTATTCTGTTTTCCACCACTTTATTCTGAAGTGACAGAAAAATAATCATGTGCACTGGTGAGGGATATGGAAATTGCACCCATGGGTTCAAAATTTGTGGCCAGGAACTTGTCAAAGCCCCGTTCCTGCCTTTATAAGTGTACCACTCTATTGAGATTTTCCTCTACCACTAAAGATTATAGGATGGGTTCATTTGATTTCACATGTAAATGGCTCTATGAAAATGTAGGTTATATATATATATATATATATATATATATATATATATATATATATATATATATATATATATATATATATATAAAGGTAAGAACTTTATGCATGCAGTAATATTGTAAAAAATGCTACATCTGCATAGAGTAACTTATGTAGAAGTTATAAGATGCTAAAATTTGAATACAACATTATAAAAACAGATGCCACTAATGCTTTTGATATCAAAACAAGATAGGAACAGGTCTACATGAATATGTTTGTAATCTTTCATATGCATGTAAAAATAAACTTCAGCTTACATCTATAACAGCAGTTGAGAATTTAGATGATGCTGATATTTACTGTTTGCTGTTTAGTTTACAAATATCAACTAATCTTCCACACCCACTCCACGATTCAATTTTGACTCCTTTAATATCTGGAAAAAGTATGACACAGATAATACCTAGTGAGTACTGAAGATCGACTATGCACGACTATATGTGCAAACTGATTGAAACCATGTGATGTCATGAGAAATCATAATAATATGATACAAGTACATTCTAAATAAATGCTATATTCAATCAAGTGAAAACAATATTTTCTTTATTCTTTATTCTTTTTAAAGGTTAGTAACTTCTGTTGGCTAAGAAAGTTCCCATAATTGCGTAACACAATTCAACCATTTTTGCAAATTTAAAATGTTACATTACAGAAATTTTCATTATATTTGAGTAAGAATAGCTTTTCCTCATTCAGTCACTTTGTTCAAAATCACATACAGTATTAATATTTAATATTTCCAAAGACCTTATTTTATTTGTCATTACAAAAATCGGGTTGTTTATTAATGTCTCTTTTGTAATTAATTTAAATTTACAACAGTCAAACAAATGATAATATTACAAACTGTTCAGCCTTCTGCGTCACAAAAAAATATACTTTGACAAGAGATTAGCTATGCATGTCTAATCCTTATCTGCAGATAATTGGCCTAACAAAAAACAAATTTGACATTCCACAAGAGTTCCTTGAAGGGAATGGTGTTCTACTCAAAGAATATTGAATAATCCTAGATAAGAACATTTCTTTCTTTTAACTGTTAAAATCATCACTGATATTCTTCAGTGACAACACGATTTTCAATTTTATTTAGGATATCATTAGAAATCTTTTGATGAAAATCTCATGTCATAATGACAATCAATTCAGGCTGGATAGTGACAACAAGATTTCTATTTAGAACTACTAAATAATAATAATAATTTAAGAAGAATTTAGTGAAATGACCAATAATTATGAAGTAGTGATAAGATTTTCAAGCTAGCCACTGGCAGCCACAACAGACATCATACTGGCACCATTTTCATTTAGGACCAACTAGAAATCATATTAAATCTTGATATGGAAAACATTGTCAATATGGCTTTCCATTATGGAAGAATAGCAAATACAATATTTTAAAGTTGGCCATTGTAGCTGACATGCTGGACCTCAAATAGGCACTCTTTTCATTTTCCAA
Organism: Unio pictorum; assembly: GCA_030141615.1. NCBI lineage: Eukaryota > Metazoa > Mollusca > Bivalvia > Unionida > Unionidae > Unio > Unio pictorum. Next base: position 2,243,459 of record JARLTB010000118.1, read on the forward strand.
CAACTACCGGTAGATATCATAAAAAGTCTTTGCTGAAAACCACATGTCAATATGACTCACTAGAAGTAACAATACCAAGATTTTCAAGATGGCTGTAATGGGAGCCATACTGGATGTTGAATTGGCATCTGGTCATATAGACCTAGCTAGACATATTAAAAGTCTTTTATTCAAACATCATGCTGACAACACCATTCATTCAGATGACAAAGATAACAAGATTTTACAAGAAAGCTGCAGTGTGGTCATACTGGATATTGGATCAGCAACATTTTCAGTCAAGACCAATTGGACATCTTCAGAAGTATGAAAACTAAGAAACTCCCATGATGATATGACCATCCATTTGGGAGTAACTTTCAAGATGACTGCCCTGGTGGTCATATTGGATGCCATTTCAAAACCATTTGCCTTTAAGAACAGCTAGACATCATGAGAAGTCTTTTGGTGAAAACTCCATATTGATATAGCCTTCCATTTAAGAGAAGTAGTGAAATAAGAATTTGAAAGTCACTCTTGGAAGTCTGAACATTACCATTTTCATTTATGATCAACTAGACAGGAATGAATGTGTTTGTAAAGTTTTATGGCAATCCTTCACATATTTTAGCATAAGTAGTTAACAAACTTTTCATAACCCTTGGATGGACAATAGATAACAGGTCATGCCATTGGCTGTTATGGTCTAGGACCGGTAGGGCTAAAAATGTCACTGCAGAATTTCAACACTGTTCACCATGATGCTTAAGAAAGTGAGACAGGCAGCACCAGAACACTTTCCATATCACAGCTAAAAATTCCAACATATTGTGATATTATAAACTAATGTGAAAGATGTGACCTTTAAAATGCAGAACTTTTAACATTATTGACAATAATAATGATGATGCCATTGCTGCAGGCACTGGAAAAGTGAGTACTATTTCTCACTATTTTGACACAGGTGGGGCAAAAATGCCAATCCCAATTTCTTATATCGCAAATTAAAATATTACTAAATTTTCCATATTTCACTGACATAAGATAATCATGATTTGCAAACTGAACACACGATCCATTAATTAATATGCAATTATGTGAATAAAAGTTTTGCAAAGGATGAGGTTAACATTTAATATTTTTCTTAATGTATTTACTATATGTGTATTGCACTGAACAGTATTTTTTTCAACCTAAGCAAGTCTTTACTCTCATATGAGCTCCATGCTGATACCATGGAATATAAATATGGTCTGTAGATCCAGGTATTCAAGCATGAACTATGCTGTTATTCTTAGTGCTCCAGCTTGAAGGAAAGGTATTCTTATGTTACCGGTATATATATATTTTTGTACTTGTTGTTTAGTGTTTAACACCATTTTTCAGCACATGATAGGCTATACATGGCAGCCAGTATTAATGGTGGAGGAAGAACCAACGAAAGAACTCGGAAATAACCACTGACCCACAAGAAGTTACTGGCAAGCTTTCTCACATACCCACATTGGCCGAATATGAGACTTAAACCCACACAGACACAGCTGAGATGGCAGTGATCCGTAACTGAGAGCGCTTTAGTTAATTTGGGGCCCCCTACATTTTTGTTAATGTGAGGCCAAAAAACAGAATAACTCATTTTATTTTGAAATGTCAAGTCTTTCTAAAATAAGCTCATTTTAGATTTTAGTTCAAACTCAATTTGCTTTCTTTTACAATTTTTACTCCACAGTCTCTAATAGTTATGTGCTACAGTCAAGTACCATAGTTCTTCTAATAGATATGGGGGGGGGATGGAAGAGGACTAGAGAGGGACAATTACCAAAGGAGTGGGTGGATTTTATTAGAGTTCTATCATCATTAGTACCATTGTCCAAAAACACCTGAAGAAAATAGTTTAAAAAATAGCCTTTGAACCCAGCTATGTGCCAAGCATCAAACCAGTTATATTTAATAACATCTGATCCAGGCTGTAACTTTCCACTTGCTTTTAATGACATTATATGTTTACGATGGGTTGGATAGTCATTAAACTGGACTTGTTCTGCATTATTGCATAAATTCAAGTGTTCTATTCATGGTTATCATGTGTACAAGAACGTATGGAACTAAAAAAATCTGCAAAAATTTATTTTGTCAAATTTAAGAAAACAAAGAAAATGACAGGTTCTGTGTGTCTTTTGAGAAGAAAAAATGAATCAGTAACTGTTGGACATGTACCAATGGAATATAGCAAAAATGTTCATTTTTTTTTAGCTGAAAGAGGTACAGTTATGACATTTTTTAAAACTGGATTAGAAATACCAAGTACTTGCACTTTCACTATTGAAAACCTTTTAAAACTTTTGAAGCAAAATCAGACGCCCAAGTTGTGAAACGGAAGAACAGGCATCCATGTCAAAAACAGAAGGCTTACTTGGTTGCATTTAAGCTGACAGTTGTAGAATTTGCACCCAAAAAAAGGGACAACACAAAGCCACAGAAATTTTTAAAGTAGAGAGGATATGTGTTGAGGAGTGTTGTCAACAGAAAGCCAAGCTCTGTACTGTGCTAAACTGAACAGATGGGTTAAGGGAGAGGGTAGACAAGTAAAAAATGCTGGCATTGAACAAAGCCTGTTGTTATGGTTTAATGAAAGGAGTGAGGCCATGGTTAGAGTTACACTAAAATTTCAGGGCAAAAGATTTATGGTTTCATAAAGTGAATAGTTCACAATTTTTCTAAGCATCATTTGATTGGTATAGCAATTTTAAAAAGTGGAACCATATGTCATTTTAGTGATCTACTCATTTTGCACAACAAGAAACATCCTTAGTTAGAGCTGATAAGTTTTTGAGGTTTATGAATAAAATGAGATGTTTGCAAAAATATGATCACTGATTTTTTGCTTTGTTCCTGTATGATTTGAATTACCGTGAAAGTCAACACTGATACATCTATGCAAGAAAGAAGTTCATGTTTTGTTAGTGGGACATGAAAAATTTGTATAACCATAACTTTGGCAGCATATATAGATGATAAAAATTATCTCCCCTTTTGCATCTATCCAGGAGTAGAAAATTGCCAAAAGGTGAAATTCTGGCCAGAATTATAGTGTATACGTACAGTAGAGGCAAGAAGTCATGAGTTGATAAATATTAAATTTATTAAATATATGGAAATTAAAGTCAACATTATGGACTGTTAGTATGGGATTCCTTCAAAGGACATTTGACAACATAAAAAACCAAAAAACAATTAAGAACACAATTTAGCATGGATCTAAGTGTTATCCCAGCGGCTGTACATCAAAACTGAAGCCTGCAGACATCACAGAAAAATTATTTTTTTCTTTCAGGTCCTGTTGAGTATACAAAAGGTGGAAATTAGAGTGCCCATCAAAAGTAGTGTTGCTGCTATGGCTAACAAATATGGGAAAGCATTTCACCTCATGTCACTTGCAAGTCGTTTAAAAAATGTGGCTTTACTAATGCACTTTACAGTACAGAGAGCCATATGTTTCAGCAATCAGATGTTGATGAGGACCCATTTGAAAGATTGCATGCTGATAAGATTGCAATGTGCAAAGAGATTCTAGAGAACATATCAGCCATTGCTCTCAAAATCAAGGCGGGCAGTGATTTTGGGACATTAATTATGTGAAGTGAATATATATGTCCTTGAAGTAAAACTCATTCATATTTATTACACACATGTACTGTTATTGGTATCGGTGTTGATTTCTTTTATAAATATACAACGCATTTACAACCTAACTTAGAGCTTTCAATGTCATAATTAGTTTTAACTACTGCTTGACAAAACATCACTGTTGCCAATTCAAGCACTCCAATTAAATGGACTCAAATGGGTACATATCTAGTTAAAATTGCATTCTGCAGCATTCCACTGCCCTTCTGTTGTATGATATTGGCACGCACATATAAGATCATAGTGGTACCAATATTAACTTTTATCAATGTTATAAGATTTTATGACAGATAAGTCTACCCTTAAAAATTTACTTTTATCAAATTTGGAGTCATTTAAAGGAGAAAAATGAACCTAGTCCTTTAATTCTCAAGTCACTTTAAACTTATGCTTGTTAAATTTTATTGCTTTAAGTAACAGCCACATTGATGAAATGGCCTTAGGAAGATATAAATACAAAAATTTAGCTGCCACTAAAATATTCCCGTATAAAGCATATACAGATTCTCTCCTGGTCATGTTGACCAAGTGAATCCATCCAATGAAGAAACAATTTCTCTGACTGCTGTAGCCCTGTCCTCTGATACAGGCATAGGCATGAAATGGACATATTTTTTCTCTTTATCACCATCTATAGTTCTCTCCAATAAGGACTGAACATTTGGCAAATTAAAGGCTGCTGTTGGTTCGTGACAATGAAAGGTCATACCAAAGTCTCTTTCTTGAGTTGTGTGTAACAAATTGACCAGGCTTTGAGTATTGTGAGGTAGAATAGGTCCTGTAATTTCCACAATATGAGCTACTGTCACTTTACCATCCACCATAGTCTGCTTTGCTGTTGTATGCTTGGTCTGAAAGAATGAAGATATAAATTAAACAAACTAAGGAAATATTGCTTCATGTACAGGTAAATAAATTCTGTAGAATGTTTTCCTTGCATTCCCCATGGTCTAGAAGTAAAACTCTATGATTTGCTCTTTTTGTTTGCAAAATTAAGTCCTTGACATGACTGCACTAGATTTATCTCGTTTTATGGCTGTACATGTAGCAGTGAAATGAAGCTAAATAAAAATAAATATTAACATATCACAGGAGTGCTAAAAGCCAGTTACTGTAAATGTGGCAGAAAAATGAAGCTAAATACAAAAAATAGTAATATATCACAGGAGTACAAAAAACCAGTCACTGTAAGCTACTTTTGTCAGCATTGGATAGTTATCTGAGACAGATGTAACTACGGAGTTTCAGGGCTGTATGTGAAAAAAAAATCATCAACATGGAGCTAAAATTAAAACAAAGATTTAATATAGACACAGGTGAATACAACATCATCCCTAAGTACAGCAATAAGAAAATAGTACATCTGTCTCACCCATACTTCATGGATATGACATCTATGACTACAACATCATCCATAAGTACAACAATAAGAAAATGGTACATCTGCCTCACCCATACTTCATGGCTATGACAATATCTCTCACACACACACACAAACACATGCATACCGATACACACACACACAAATTCATACCAATACACACACACAAACATATACCAATACACACACATTTATGTTTAATCTATATGCCTTATATTTATGGCTGTAATTTATCCATCAACAGCATTCATTGTGTTTGTAATGACCATACAAGTTTTTTGCATCACACAAAGGAAGCATATTTACATATTTGTGTTGCAATCATTATGAAAGACTTTCAACTCAAGATCACACAAACCACTTTACAAGGTTCAGACTAATGGTCACCTTTCTTTTATTTTTTAGATGTAGAACCTGTAGTGAATTTATGTATGGGGTGGGAAACATTAGCTGAGGATGTGATTTATTAAACCAAAAATATTTTATAGTTGGCGATTGCCTACAGTCAGTCCTACTGTATGGAGCAGAGACCTGGAGAACCACCAAGTTCAAAGAAAAGAGAGTTCAGACCTTCATCAACAGCTGCTTAAGAAGAATTTTCCAAATCCACTGGCCAGACACCATCAGCAACAACAACCTGTGGCAGAGAACCTCCCAGCATCCAGTAGAGGATGAGATCAAGAAGAAAAGGTGGGGTTGGACAGGACACACCCTACGTAAGCCGCCAACCAACATTACCAGACAGGCATTGAGGTGGAACCCTCAAGGCAAGAGAAGGGGACGACCAAGAAACACCTGGTGATGTGACCTTGAGGCGGACATCACTAAGATGGGTCACACCTGGAGTCAGCTTGAGGAGATGGAATTGGACAGAAGCCTCTGGCGATCTTTTGTGTGCAGCCTATACCCCGGCAGGGGTGACGGGCAAAACTGAACTAATCTGATTGCCTGAGACATGTTTTATGTTATATTTATTTATTAACTGTCATCCAAATAATTCCAATGTGTACCAAATTCAATTTTATATAGCCAGGTCTATACCATAACGAATGCAGGCAGAAAGTTTAGATTTGACCTGTTTGAAGGCATTGATGTTTTCAGGATGTATTAATAATGGTTCACATGATTTTATGAAAATATTGGGCAAGGACTTTAAAATGAAAAATATCTAGAATGAAAGAGTCTACAGTCAATGTGTGCCAATTGGTATACTGACTTCTGTTTCCTGTTTCCAATGAGTTCTTCATTTATAATTGAATAAACAACAATTCTGCAAGTAACTGTCACGAAAAAGATGGCAGTACCAATGAAAAAGTTAGACAAATAAAAAGTAAAGATTTCTTTACAAATAATCCTTTTTAAAAAAATGTAAGCACATTTTCTATCCTTACAGGTGTTTCACACAATAACCCCTAGTGCTGGAAGTCAATGTATTAGGATGTATTCAGAAATAGTCTCCAAAATGTGTTTCCTAATCGCATTTCACGCGAAAACAGCACACAAAAAACAGAGGTCAGTGTGTTCAACAGTTACTTTTCATGATACCCCAAAATCTGAACATTCCTTGCTTAGTTAATCACCTGTGCATCAACACTGCACATAAATTACAAATTTAGCCATTCCGTGACAATTTTCAATTTTTTCCCAAAATTCTTGCTAACACAGTAGCCCCTAGCACTGAGTTTACAGGATATGAGGTAGTAGCCTACTTCCAAGGTCTGTAGCGTCAAGGTCATGCATGATATGCTAAAGTTGGTGGTATTATAGAAAGATAGACAGATTTAGTTCTACAATGATACCAAATAATCTGGACATTTTAGTTACACTACAAAATACAGAGGGAAAAACCACAAAACAATCGAACTTTTCACCTTCTGCTCATACACCAGCAAACTAACCAATGTAAATCACTTTTTTTAGCACAAACAGGCACCACTCTAATGAAATATTGCTTGAAAGTCGATGTATTAGGATGTATTCATAAATAGTCCCCAAACTGTGTTTCCTACTTGCATTTCATGCAAAAACAGCAAAAACCTCCTGGGGTTGATGCATTATTAAAAAGTACGCATATTTCCAACTTGGAAGGACCGATACAAACAGTGATTCTGTGATAACCAATTGCCAATGGCTTGTGTGAGAGAATACTTTTTCTAGAGCATTTGTTATGGAGACTCCTTTATATCAATGAAAAATTTTCCTGTCCTTGACTGTTCCTGATAGATGATAATTGTCTTAAAGGCCTACATTTTCCTGTCCCTTGACTGTTCCTGACAAAAAATAATTGTTGTAAAGGCCTAAATTGTGTTGTCCTTGGTTCCCAACAGAACGTGTTCCTGACAGATGATTTCACTGTTAACAGCTTCAGAAGGATGTCTAATGAAAATTTTCTGAACTTATCACATTGACAATATTACCTTGTGAGCTTTGAGACAAGCCCCTTTAAATGCTGTGGGTGCCAGTATAGTTGGAGGGATTCCTGCCTGGGGTCCACTGGTAGCATAACAGCTGCGGTAATTTAACAGGAAATTAAACAGTGCCTGGACATCAGCACCATCTACATGAACAAGTGACTCAGGACGATTGTCAACAATCCGAAATCCTTCACGCTGACTTCAGGAATTTAAGGAATAATTTGATTTATTTGTCCCAAAATTATTTAGTCATGTTTAAAGATTGGCAAAAATAAAACCAGTAAACAATAACAACTATTTCACAAACAATAACTTGAAAATTATATTTTTGTTTGGTCCCTAATACAAATACATTTTACAACTTTTGATTCATTAATCTGTTTTAGTGATGTCATCTACATGTCATGTCCACAAACATCAATTAAAGTTTATTTGTTTATACATGTACTATAAGATTCCAGCTTAACTGTCACAACAAGAGCTGTGAAAAAGTCTGTAAAGTTTTTTAAAAAATGGTGTAAAATATGACATGCTGTTAAAATGGCCTGAAATTCTAACATATAAACATACAAGGTACCTTTTAAAAAATACATGTCATGGTACTAAAATTTTTCAAAGAGTTCATATGAAAAGATACAAAATTCTAAACAGTATCTATGAGTGACTATTCCAAATGAAATGCATCTTCCCTGTGTCCTAATAATATTTTACAAGAACAGCTCTAAATATGTTATGTATACATGAATGCAAATAAGTCTGCCAAATATGACATAAGAAATGGTATTTACTTAATTATCCCATTAAGACTTTTGTCAAAAAGTCAGTTCAAAGGTTAAAAAAAAGAGAAACATTCCTGTAATGGTCTGAAAATCATATATGGCCATCTACATATTATGTATAAGAATGTACTTTCCAAATATAATAATTTGCATTGTGTTGTTTTTAAATATGATGTAAATGCAGATGGATGTTTGGATTTTGCTATAAAAGTGGGGGCATAATAAAAAAGATATAAGAAAATGTATATTACAAAGTTTCACAAGGATACAGTTTGACCTTATGGGGATCTAGAGAAGGAAATTCAGATTTATCAAGACCAATGCTCTCCAGCCACACTGATGCCCCTTCATGAGCCTCTAATAACTCCCCCTCTTCATCACTATCTCTCTCCTCCTTCGCATTAAGACTGCTCTCTTCCCTTGGATAACTGAAAACAAATAGGCTAAGATCATTAATTATTATATTATTAAATATGTGCACCTGTCCCACACAATCCCCAAATCTGTGTCCACCATGGTCAAGTCAGATGGGGGTGGGGGGGGGGAGGCAAACCAACAGGAAGAGAAAGGAAGGGAATCAATAAGGCCAGAGGCTGTATGTGAAGCATACAATCAAAGCTTAGCTGTAAATATGTCACCTCAATCCCAAGATCAAAGGGAATAGAATGTGCAATACAAAAAATATTGTTTCAGCTTTGTAATGATGCATCCAATGTATAAACAAAATCTATTGAGGGGGATTAAAAAATGTAAGCAATGAAAATACTTTAGACAAAACAATAATTCAAATTTGCTATTTCCAGGTGGAAATAATGACTCACTGAAAGTGGATTTTTAACGCATCTTTTGGACATCAACCAGCATGCATTTTTATTTGTAAATAAAAAAAGATATAGTTCAGAATCTACAATTTCATGTGTCTACCTGCTAATCATTTGCTCTATTCCTCTGAAATGACATATTATGCTGACTGATTCACAAAGGTGGATATTTTTCAACAACTCTTTTGTGATACATTGATGATATATCATTTTGCATCAGGTGATCGGGTGTATGCACCACCCAAGAAAAAGTAAATAAAAATGGAAATTATCAAAGATGTTTTCCATTTTTAATTAAGAAACAGCAATAATAGTTTTTTTGTGTGCTATCAATGGTTTTGGAATCATCACCTGTGATGAAACCCTCATCCTTCTGGCTCCAACAATGTCAAAGTTGATGCCAGAGAAAAATAAGTTGTGATCATATTCTTTTCTTTACATGAATGCACAAACAAGAGCACATGCCAACACATGCAAACACGTGTGCATTGTTTTCCCAAACCTTTATAGATCAGTGAGCACAACATGCTTCAAATTTTACTACCTACTGGTACTTCCTCTAGCCAAAAAAATGTAATATTCCCATGTATGCTTGATTTTAACAGCAATATTTACATGAATGTTAAAACCAGCAAAATGCCCACAAGTGCATTATCTTTATGTTATATATGCAATATTTGGTCACATTAAATGATAACTGTTCATATAATGATATATAATGGTGTTCTCTGACAGTTGAGGTAACATTATTTTATTTTTTGTTGATTAAGAAACTTGAAAATTCCACTAGTTACGTATTTCTGTTTGCTTAAGAATACAGTGACTCGCCATCTTCGTTTTTGTCAAAAAATATACTGTATGCTACATGTATTGAAATACATTACAAAATAATTATCATTGAGTTTTTTAACATAGAAAATGAAGCATAAAATGGTATTTTAGACCACATGTTTTGAGTCGACCATTTTTATAGGACTGCATACTGAGAACAGTTAGGAAAAGTAGCCTTAATGATTAGAAAAAAAACCCATCTAAAGGTATTTTTTTTAAAATAATTAAACAATACCCTAATAATGTTTAAATAAGTTTTGAAAGAAAAAAAATATAATAAGTACAATGACGGACTCGTTTTAGTAATGAACTATTTCAGACAGGGCAATATGACAAGCCATCAGAAAACCTTGGAAAGAACTATTTTATGCATCTGTGTGACTGATACACACACACGCACACTGAGTCAAACTTGTCTTAACAGCCATCTGAGTTCAGTGATCACCTGGTCATAACAGTCATTCTAATCCTCCTGCCTCCCCCCCAAGCAAATAACTTTTGTAAATGCACTGTATTGAATGGTCACCTGTCTTTAGTGGTATACAGCCAGGTGTTTCCTAACCAACAATGGTTTCAACCTGCCTTAAGAACTCACCTGAGTGCATCAGCAGTGACTACTCCAAGCATGCAAATCAAACATTTATTCTGTCTGTTAAGCAAGATATTGTTTAGGAATCATGTGAATCAATGTTTAAGTGTTTCATATCTCAACTGTACATATTGAATTGTCAGTCAAGATAAGGTTTGAACATATCAACTTGAAAAGCAAGGTGCTTTTTTATTCAGATGTTTGATGAAGAAAAATGTATCTGTCTTATCACAGCAGTAACAGAAGTCACCTTTTGTACCGGTGTGACATATATTCATCTATTTGCCTGTGAATTAAAGCTATATCTAAAAAAAAAGTATGTCTTTGAGAGAAGATACAAATTACATCAGGGGCCCTGAGTGGCCGAGTGGTCTAAAGCGCTCTCCATTACCGATCACTGCCATTTCACCTCTGTCTGCACGAGATCCAGTTTCAGATTTGGCCAATGTGGGTATGTGAGAAAGCTTGCCAGTAGCTTCTCCTGGGTCAGTGGTTCTTTCCGGGTGGTTTCCCCAGTTTCTTCCTCCACCATTAATACTGGCCGCCATGTATAGCCTACCATGTGCTGAAAAATGGTGTTAAACCCTACAACAACAACAACAAATTATATCCCTTTTCATTAGGGTGAGGGATAATTCAATATTCAAAGTGTGTATATGAAGTCCGGTGAAGTTGTGGTTCATGGTTTCACACAGAAAAGCCAAATTCAGCTTCTAATGATATTTTATTCACCACAGGTATCTCACATATGCCCACTGAATTTTGATCTTGGCAAGATGAGCAACTGACCAACCAGGATACTGTTGTTGTAGTGTGAACAAACTAGATCAGTGATAACTTCATTTTTATGACAACAAAATACCCACAATTATGACTTTAATGTACAGTGAACATAAAACATTCTTGATAATGTATTAACCCTTAAAGTGCTGAATTGTTTTGCAGTAAAAGGTCCCTCAGTGCTGAATTGTTTCAAGAGAGAAAAGAAGAAAACTCCACAGTCTTTAAATTACATGTATTTCATTAAATATACACAATTGATAGGGGTGCTCATTGTGGTGTAAGGGGTGCTCATTGTGGGGTAGCACCTCTGGTGGGAGTAGCAGTCGTATCCTCTTGGGGGTAGCTAGTCCACCTTTGGTCCTCACTTGGCACCCAGCTCTCACCTGTGGCTCCAAGAATCTGTAGCATGCACAGCGGCCACACCACGGGCAACGGCTTCGACTGGCCGGCTAAACCAGGTTGAGGGTAACCGGCAGGTCTCGAACCTTCGGTGAGTCAGGGATTGTCACCCCTCGCATGTGAAGACTGGACCCGGCGGACTGCGCGGAGGAACCACCAGCTGGTCAACGGGCAGAAAGACGGACCCAGCAAAGCGTTGTGGAGCGCTAGGAGCACGGCAAGACACGTAGGACGCCTTGGTCATCCACTGCATCCAGTCCCCATTCCGGCCGTCTTGACTATGTCATGCCACTGGAGAAAATGGAGCCTGGACGAGAGAGTGAGGCTGACTTAGCGCAACTCTCCCTCACTTTAATCCAATTCACGCGCAAGTCATTCATGTCGTCATCATCATCATCTGTTCCAAGTCCTGTGGCGATGGGCGAGCTGCGACGCGGCAGGTGTGGATGCACTGGCAGCCGTAGTGGCGGACCTGCACGCAGGCGGCTCAGGCCATAGGGTCGTCTTCCATTGACCTGAAGCAGAAATGGATCTCGGCAGCCGTCTGAGCGACTAAGCAGACCTTTTTAGGATAGCGCTGCTTACCTCCATAGCCTGAGGAAGGGGCTAGAAAAGGTGCCCCAAAAAAAGCCTGCTTCAACCACCCCGACCAGCTTACCGCGGCTGGAGGGAATCCCATTCTTGCGGTCGAAACACAAAGAAAACCCAAAAGGTTCCACTCACTCTTGGTGCGTGGAACATACGCACTCTACTGGATCGTGCAGAGGCTGACAGACCGGAGAGAAGAACTGCCCTGATTGCAAGAGAACTTGCCCGCTACAAGATTGAGATAGCAGCACTGAGTGAAACTCGCTTGGCCGACGAGGGCCAGCTGACTGAAGTTGGAGCTGGTTACACCTTTTTCTGGAGTGGACGTGGCACTGATGAACGTCGTGAGGCTGGAGTTGGTTTCGCAGTCAAGTCGAGTTTGGTGAATAAGATCTCTACCTTACCAAAGGGGATTAATGACAGATTAATAATAATGAGGCTACCATTACATGGAAAAAAGCAAGCCACACTCATTAGTGCTTATGCACCAACCATGACAAGCTCGGAGGAGGCCAAAGACAAGTTCTACGACGATCTGGAAGCCCAAATTGCTGCGGTACCAAAGTCAGATAAACTAATCATTCTTGGTGATTTCAACGCCAGAGTTGGCGCGGACCATATCTCGTGGAAGGGAGTTATTGGTAGACATGGTATTGGCAACTGCAACAGCAACGGACTTCTTCTCTTGAGGTTGTGTGCAACTTACGATCTTCTGATCACAAACACTGTATTCCGTCTGCAGAACCGTAATAAAACAACTTGGATGCACCCACGGTCTAAGCATTGGCATATGATCGACTACATCTTAGTACGTGGGACTGACAGGCAGGATGTCCGGGTGACTAAAGCCATGTGTGGTGCTGAGTGCTGGACAGACCACAGGCTACTGATTTCCAAGATGAATCTCAGAATTAAACCTCCCAGACGTCCACAGGGAATCAAAGTCCCAAAGCGGCTCAATATCTCCAGGTTGAAATTATGCAACACTGAGCAAGCTCTGTCTGCAGCTATACAAAGCCAGCTAGAAACCACATACTCTGACACCAACGACGTAGAGAAATGCTGGGCGACCTTCAAACATCTGGTGTACTCTACCGCATCTGAAACCCTTGGCATAACTGCGCGAAAGCACCAAGACTGGTTTGACGAGAACTGTGAAGAAATACAGTCCCTGCTAGAGGAGAAGCATCGTCTCCATCGAGCGTACACCATCGACCCCAAGTCCGCTGCAAAGAAAGATGCATTCAGCAGGGTCCGCCAATCTGTGCAGAAAAAACTGCGCGGGATGCAGGACACATGGCTGAGCCGAAAGGCTGATGATATCCAATCCTTTGCCGACAGACACGACATGAAGAATTTCTATAGCGCTCTTCGTGATGTTTATGGCCCAGTAACAGCAGGCACAGCCCCTCTATTGAGCACAGATGGCAGCACTCTGATAACCGAGAAGGAGAAGATACTGGAACGCTGGGCGGAACACTTTGACGGTGTCCTCAACAGACCCTCTTCCATCAATGAGGAAGCTATCTACAGTCTACCACAGGTGGAGATCAACGAGAGACTGGCTGACCCTCCAACAGTGATGGAAACTCATAAAGCCATTGAGCTCCTGTCTAGTGGAAAAGCTCCAAGAGCAGACTCCATCCCAGCTGAGATCTACAAGTCTGGTGGGCCTAAGCTAGTGGAAAGACTAACAGAGATGTTCTGTGGGATGTGGAAGCAGAAACGCATACCACAGGAATTCAAAGATGCATACATCGTCCATATTTACAAACGCAAAGGCAATCGCCAATCCTGCGACAACCATAGAGGAATTGCTCTACTCTGCATCGCAGGTAAGATCCTCGCCAGGCTACTGCTGAACAGACTCACAGAGCACCTTGATCATGGCCTACTACCAGAAAGTCAGTGTGGCTTTAGAAAGGAGAGAGGCACCATCGACATGATCTTTGCTGCTAGGCAGTTGCAAGAAAAGTGTCTTGAGCAAAATGTCAAACTATACACCACCTTCGTAGACCTGACTAAGGCATTCGACACTGTCAGCAGGGAAGGCCTTTGGAAAATTATGGCCAAATTTGGATGTCCAGAGGTCTTCATTGAAATGGTGAGGCATTTTCATGACGGCATGCTTGCCAGAGTTCAGGACCAGGGCAACTACTCCGAACCCTTTGCAGTCACGAATGGTGTGAAACAAGGATGCGTTTTAGCCCCCACTCTCTTCAGCCTCATGTTCTCCGCAATGTTGATGGATGCTTTCAAGGACAGTAATGTGGGAGTAGGTCTCTGTTACCGTATGGATGGGAAGTTATTCAACCTGAGGCGGCTTCAAACCAAATCCAAAGTCCAAATTGCGAACATTTGCGACCTCCTGTTTGCAGATGACTGCGCCCTCAATTCCAATACGGAGGCAGGCATGCAACAGAACATGGACCTGTTTTCCACAGCGTGCACTAACTTCGGACTCACCATCTCTACCAGCAACACTGAAGTTCTGCATCAGCCAGCCCCTGGAGAAGATTACCTGGAACCATCTATCACTGTCAATGGCCAAAAGCTCAGAAATGTAGACAGGTTCACATACCTCGGCAGCACTCTCTCACATGCAGTTCACATTGATGACGAGGTCAATACAAGGATTGCCAAAGCCAGTGTAGCTTTTGGCAGACTCCGCTCTAATGTCTGGGACAGGAGAGGAATCAGGCTTGCAACCAAACTAAAAGTCTACGCAGCGGTTGTTCTCCCCACCCTCCTCTATGCTTGCGAGACCTGGACTGTGTATAGCCGCCATGTTAAGAAACTGAACCACTTCCACATGAGCTCCCTGAGAAAACTATTGAAAATTAGATGGCAGAACAGGGTGCCGGACACAGAGGTACTCAAGCAGACTGGCATGACAAGCATCCACACCATGTTGTGCAAGGCACAACTCCGATGGGCTGGCCATGTCGTCCGCATGCCGACAGAACGCCTACCCAAGAAAATCTTCTATGGAGAACTGCAGCAGGGCAAGAGATCTCATGGCGGTCAAAAAAAGAGGTACAAGGACACCCTCAAGGCCTCGCTAAAGAACCTATGCATTGATCCTAACAGCTGGGAGAGTGTCGCTGCTGATCGATCTGCTTGGCGCAGTCAAGTTAATGCCGGTGCGGCAGCCTTTGAGCACAAAAGACTGGTGGACGCAGCTGAGAAACGTGATCTGCGCAAATCCAGGAACAGCAGTTCTGCAATTCACAGTCAACAACCTGCATATCCATGTCCCCACTGCAACAGACTATTCCGGGCCCGGATCGGACTGATCAGCCATCTCCGGACCCACCCTCAATGAATCGATGACATTGAATGGTCTTCATCGACCTCGATGGACAAACACACACAATTGATAGACGAACCCTATATGAAAAATGATGGCGCGTGTCTATACTTTAAGATTGGCACCAAGACACATGTGTAGGTTTAACATATTTGCAGGTACAGGTGTAAATACAGGTAAAATGACAAGTTAAAATTGTATTTCATCAGTAATTTTGTTTGTTTTTTTATGGAAAAGTTCAAATATATATAAGAAATGTTATATTCTTTAGTAGTCCAACCATGCACATGTTATGTCTGTCACAATGTTATATATAAATTGTGAAAATCACAGGTAAATGAAGGGTGACAGTTTTGCAAAAATCCACTCCATGAATGTCACAGGTAAGTTTAAACCCTCCAGTCAGCAATTAATGTTCATGAAAAACTATCACCTGTTATTTATTATAATATCATCAAACCAAGGTCCATATCTGGCGATTAAACCTCAGCAAAGGCTTTATTTTTGTTCAAACATTGGGTTGATTTTGTGTGAAGAGTCACCTTAATTGTTCTCATTGTCTGACCGGTGTAAATTGATTGGAATAGCTTGAAATATATCCCATCCTTACTTTTTTCCTGAAGTATGCGGTTGATATCGCATCATCAATAGCCCATTAGGAATCGGGAACAGACATATGTACCAAACCCATTGTTTTAATCGATGCGAAAACGTTTTAGATGCTCAGGTGTTACAGGCCGCCATTTCTTCATGCGACTTTTTTTCCCTTCAAGTCTGGCCCATGAACTCTCTGATCTGCATTACGATTTGTTTGATCTACTATCAGATGCAATAGCTCGTCCTCTAAGAAAAAGTCTTCAATAGTCCGATTGTTCATTATTCACCATCTCGACATTCAATTTTGAATTACCAGTGAATGGGGGTTGACAGGCGCGAAATCTTGTCACGTCAAGCGAGCATGTACATCCGACGTAAATTACTGGCTCAAAATCATTCATGTGTATTTCCATCAATACCTCGCTTGCTCCAATAATGTCATTTTTCTCAAATTATTCAAAATCACTATTAGCATCACTATCAGACGCGAATATTTGTTGCAAGAAATCACCTTCGTATTCAGCGTCGGCTATTTTAGTTTTGCACTAGTACCATGTGATTAGAAGCGAGCATTTGTAAAATTACATCGTAAATAATATAGTAAAGTACTACAGAATGCTCGTTCCGGGCCTTTCCCGGGCCTTTTTAAACCAATCAAATATAGTTTTACAAACATTTATGGCTGGATGAAGTTATAGGATGAGATCATTGTTACTCACCTCAAAAATGACTATAGTCGCGACACGCACTACGGGACCACATACAACAGCGCGACTGGAGTCGCGATACGCACTTTAAGGGTTAATAATAAAAATAATAATATTGATATTCAGTTATGATATTTGTTCAAAAATCAATTTTTAAAAGGTGAAGCAAAGTACAGCAGACACTTGTGTGTAAACAGCAAGTTTTGACTTTTCCCATTAGTGACCTACTGACAGGTTTGATTGTGTGTATGTTTATGCACACACACACACACACACACACACACACACACACACACACACAAACAGGTACATTATCAAGCTACTTATGAGCTATTTCTTCTAACTAAGCATGTTGTGCAATGATCTGTATCTTACCTTGTTGCATCCTTATCTTCAATTTGTTCTGACTTTAATTCAGTCTTTATGCCCTTATTTTCAGTTGATTCTCTCTTGCCCTTATCCAATATTCTCTTGTCAAGGGGCATTGTGAAAGAAATACCTGAATAAAAAAATGTATTTAACATTTTTGTTTTATTCTGGTTTAACTGGAAAATATTGAGCAGTTCAATCAATCATACATCTCTGAAAATGAAACATGTAACTTTCTACAAAATGAAGGCCAAATGTAATACATATCCAACTGTATAAACCTTATTCTAACACAAACGTGAATGCAACAAACTTTCCTTATTGGAAAAATTATAAAATCCATGAAAAGTTGTCCTAAATTTTCACATCATACTCAGTTTGGCTACTACAGAAATATATTTATTATAACTTAATGTAATTTTCATTTAATTTTAAGCAGTGTCTAGGGCCCTTGCAGTTGGGAAAATCTGTTGTGCATAAACAAGCTAAATTTTAAAAAAAATAGTAATAACTATCTAAGCACATTTTAATGTCAAAGCACTAAATAAAACCATTATAAAAATGAGCTAAACTGTCATAAGGGAGTGACATAGGAATGCTGTACAATATAGTCTACCAAAAATGTTCTACTTTTCTATAAAATAATGATACTATTCTTGATTTAAAAGGTTGTTGTAATTCTGTGAATAGTTATGGAATTGCAATAATTTATTCTTTTAATATTTTTTGGGTCACAATTTTCAGGAATGCATGGAAAGGGTAAATACTTTTGTATTAACAGTCGCTATGATGTTATGGAGTTTTCTTGCATGATTTTATACTTCAGCTACTCAAATGCTGGTAATACTCAGTTTTTAGAATTAAAACCCCAACTGATGTCCTAAAATTAAAGACTAAAATATAATTAATGTTGTAAAGTATGATACTTATCTAAAATAAAATGGCTACATAGAATTTACGGAAATTTGGAACAAAGATCAAATTACAATGAACCAGAAACATCAGAGATTTCAAGGGTTTCAGTTAGTCCCATAGCATTACAAGATATGACTGCATCAAACTGATGTGAGTAGATTAGGGAATCTTATCTGACAGATCTCACATAATTTTCATGAGAACGATTTTAGTCATATTCATTATTTTTTAAAAGTAATGTTTTTGTTGGATGGCTTTAATTATGACCCCAAAAATACCATGTAAACAAATTCATTCATATCAAGGTTATGTTTGCCAGATCAGTTCACTATTTGTGCATAAAATTGCTTTTACACTGTGCATGTAAGATACTAAGCTTTATTTCTGATGATATACTACCTTCATTCTGTAGTAATTCTCTAAATCCTCTTGTTGTTGGGGTTACCATGGCAGCCATTTTTGGCAGGCTGTCCATTTGTCCAAGAAATAGGACAGTGAATAAATGTGTACAAAGATAAAAATATGCACACAGCCCAGACCTCAGCTGATGAAACACTGATCTAAAGCTTTCCTCCCTGAAATAGAAAAAAGGCAAGCTTGAGTGGCATATAATGACCAGTCAATGTTACAAAGACCTTCACGGCAAGGCAATCAATATTTATCTCTTAAATTGTCAGTAAAGTGTAACAAAATATTATGTAATGCTATAATCAATGTGTGATTTGTACACCTTGAAAGTTCCGTAGTTACAAAGGCAACATATGTGTAAATAAAAAGTCTATTTTGTATAATCTGAAATCAATTTTCTCCATTTCAGTTTCAGAAACTGCGATGTTTCAAAATCAATGTTCTTCATACTAAATCTTTGAACCTGATGTAATCTGAATATCATCATTTGTTTAAAAAGCATCTCATTGCAGCAGCATCTCAATTCTTAGTAAACTCCATTCTTCTTGTTATCAGATTATTTCTAAACTTAGTATAAATACACTTAAAAAGAAGGTGGTTATTACAGGATATTATACTGAGATAATTACATTCAATTTTACTTTATAATAAAAGGTCTAAGTTGACCAATATCACTCAGCTGACTTTTCTTTATTTGATCATTCAAAGTTTCATCCAAAGAGAACCAAAATACTGACTCTCAATAGTAACAATTCTCAGCCAATCAGATGTGAAATAGATTCATTAATATGCACAAACCCACTAAAATAAACCTTATGGGACATCTTGATAAAACTAATTATAAAAATCTGATCAAACATCAGCTCAGATAACAGTATTTTGAGTAATAACAAGCATAGCCAATCAGATGGAGGATAACTCCATCAATATTCGTGACACTGGCTCATTTTTGTTGTTGTTGTTGTAGAGTTTAATGCCATTTTTCAGCACACAATAGGCTATACATGGCGGCCAGTATTATTGGGGGATGGAGAACCTGGAGAAAATCCCCCGAAAGAACCAACGACCAACGAGAAGCTATGATATTCAATTTGCAATACCTTAAATTCTTTTGAGATTTTATACTTTGAATTAAATGAAAATAATTTGTTGAATGTTATAAACCATAATGCTTTTCATTTTTTTTTTAAGATCATAGAGTCATAATATAATTGAAACATGTGTCATAGATGATGCCTCCAGAGAAGCAATACGGTTAGCCAAAAAGAGTTTAGCCAATCAGATTGAAGATCACCACACTAATATGCATGAAGTCACCTTATAACTGATTCATACATCATTGTGATGATATAAGCCTATGTTCCAAACATGACTTAAATTGGACACTACCACACTAATACTGAACTTATCCAAGATTTTCATTGCAAAGTATATATGCTAAGTTTGATCCAATTACATTAGAAATATGGCTTAAGTGTTACATTGTCAGATGATAGGCATCAGATGCCACACAACACTGAACCATAATCTCACCTGACCTTATCACAAATTAAGGCAAACACCAAATGGAAACAATTGCTGTAAGATCAGGTATTAAACAGCTGCAAACACCTTTTTGTATGTTTTGTTTTTGATTGTCATAACACCATCTTATTAAAGCACACGTTTTATTTTACTAGTTAAACATTGTCAAAATATTTGTAGTACTATATGTACTACATGTTCTATTTCAAACATTTTGAGAATTTGTAAAAATATTCAGAAAAAAATTCTTAATACAATCACTTAAATGCAAGAAATTTACCAATCTGCCCTGAGTTTCATCTGAATGTCATTCTCCATGAGAAATGTTGTAATTTGGCTGAAAAGACAAAATATTCCTGTAATCAAAATTAATTATACGACTAAAAAATGTCCACCCATGTTTCTTTAACTGACATATAAACAACTTAAATAATTAATATCCTGCTTTAAAATTTCAAACTTTTGGTAAAGATCAAGAATTTGTGGTCTAATATCATTAATCTTACTTTAAGTTTCATGTGAGACTGTGATGGAAACCATTTAATACATGTTATTGCAAAGTTTAACTGTTTATCTAACAATGATATAAATCTTTTTTCAAACTGGAAGGGTTCACATCACAAAAGAAACCAAACTGTTCTTATCTGGAAGGGTTTCTATCAGACAAAAATGTCATTTTTAAAATGTAAGGTTTCACATCAGAAAGAAATTAAAACAATCTATTTTAACATTAACTTGATTAAAGAACTCAAACAAAATTGTTATCAAGTAGAATTATCTTAACATGTATATTAGTTACTAAACAAATATACATGCTTAATAATATGCTCTCAAGTTTCTAAAATACCAATTAGGAATAGAATTTTTATCATTAATTATAGGATACCAACAATAACGCTTTATTTTTTAAAGATTTAATTCTGCCATGCAACTCAAGAAATGTTTCCACACTATAATGCAAACAATCACGAAACATGATAAAGACGATGACAATGGCAATTCAAATGGTGATAAAAAGACAATGATAATGTCGATGATAATCAATTATGATGATTAGTGTTCGGAATCAAATTGCCAGAATCTCCAGCTTTTTACAACCTAAATTAGGTAATAATTACTTGTAGATGGTTGTGATAAGACTGTTACTAGATCTTTGACTTTCTCAAGACGAATTATTTTGTCAAATTACTTGATGATGCTAAACATAGCTCTGTTATACATGTTTCCTAGCAAACTTTTCTCAAATTTTTAAAATACGAATTAGGAATAGATTTAGTTTTAATTCTGCCATGCAACTCAAGTAATGCTTTCACACTATTAAGCATACAATCACGAAACAAGATAACAGTGAAAATAGCCTTAAATAATCACTTTGAAAAAATCCTGGACTGGAAGTTTGTTCCAATTTTTGGCATAATCAAAATGAACAAAATCAAAATCTTGACTGCCTCAAATCAATGACAATCACATACATTTTCAAATATGCAGATACACTAGCTAACGATATATGACTTTCTTCTGATGCTGAGTGAAATTGTTTTGTCCCAATCTTTGCTTCCGTCAATTGGTTATAAACAGAAATCATGAAATTATCATCACTGCTCTTAAATGTTTTACATGCCCTTTTCTTGAGCACATCTCATAAAATAAAATAAATGATGGTGAAACATCACAAGACTTGAGTATAAAAAATTCACATTGATGAAGAAAACAATGATGAGGTCACCACAAAAAGAGTGATCCATATGACCACTATTTCAGACAAATATTGATGACATGGATGTATGATAACAGGTCTAACCTAACTTTAGTTTCAGGCACTATCCTCGGAAAGAGAGAAACCCATGGTAAGCTGGGATGCATCCAATACATACAACTCTTTTGAAATTCTTTCTTTTGGTCCCAATCGCTGTGTACAGCCTAAAAAAAAGGATAAAATACAAAAATTAAGCATGACATACTATATATATATATATATATATATATATATATATATATATATATATATATATATATACATACACACACTTAATTACATGACTTCTGGGATGAAAATCAATATTTGTATCTTCACTTTTTATTCAGTTTAAGTTTCATACCTGTTATGTGAGACTGCCCCTTCTGTGAACATAAATGTGCTCTCAAAACAGGTGACCAGTAAACCCAATTAATCTACCTAGTGGTGATCTGGCTCCATATTTACAAAGCTTCTGAACTTGAGTGCACTCAAACTCAAATTTGTGACTGTTCCAAAACATTAACTTTTCAGCTTATTACAATTATACAATTAAATTTGGTGATTTTTTGTTGTTGTAGAGTTTAACGCCATTTTTCAGCACACAATAGGCTATACATGGCGGCCAGCATTAATGGTGGAGGAAGAACTCGGGGGGGAAAAACCTTGGAAAGAACCACCAACCCACAAGAAGCTACTGGCAAGCTTTCTTACATACCCACATTGGCCAAACCGGAGACTCAAACCCACGCTGACAGAGGTGAGATGGCAGCGATTCATAACAGAGAGCGCTTAAGACTGTTTTCCACTCGGGGTCCCCTCATTCCTTTTGTCAAGCTTTTTCACATACCCACATTGGCTGAATCCGAGACTTGAACCCACGCAGATAGAGGTGAGATGACAGTGATCCGCAACAGAGAGCGCCTTTGACCACTCAGGGACCCTCATTCCTATTGTCAATATTGAAATCTTTTTATGGTATTCACACTTGAAATGGGACTTCTGAACACTTTCATTCAGTGATTTATCTGAGGTTACTGTAACTCTAGAAGTTCCTTGTTATACTAACAGGTAGAGACTTTGGAGCTAAGGTTAATAAGCGCATATACATTTTCACCCAAGTTGTCAAATCCTGGCAACCTAATATTTATGCTAGTTCTATAATATTTCAAAATTGATTAAAAATGGATAAAACAATATATTGTATTCTACAATTAATTTTCTACTCATTGTGAGTGACTTTCAATGCAAAAGGACCAGGAACATACCATTTTGAGACTTTTTCATCAGTATGTAGGTTTATGGTAATGTCCCCAACATTACAAATACTCTGGTACATACAGAGCCAATTTAACCCCAGCTACCACTAATCCAACATTTTTGACAGATGCAAAACAGCACTTAATTCATTGATTGGACTTACCAATATATACAGCATGCATATTGTTTGAATATACACGTACTGTGGAGGATTTGTCTGACTTTTGTTTATCCTTTTTAATGGCTCAATAAACATAGCATCAAGTGAGACATGAAATAAATATAAAATTTCTTAATTACAGAAAAATACACTAGTTTGGAACAAAAACTGAGTGAAGGAAAAAGTAATTTCATTTAGAAAGTTATGTTTCTTCAAATATACTTGCTCTATCAACATTTGAGGATTTCTCTCGGCATCATCTGAATCCAGTCCTTCCTTAAAGATGTACAGTCTTTCCATCAGTGTAACAGATGAAGAGAAGCAATTCTTATGTTGTTTTACTTCCTTGTTCCCACTATGTCGCTACACATATTTTAGAAGCAACCAGTTTAAGCTTCAGTAAAACCTAACAGGTGGCTTTCATTTTGCATCAAGGTCAAGAATAGGAGGACATTTTGGTAATGGGATCAGGTAAGTATTATCTGAGAAACATAGTTTACTAACAGAATCTCTTTACCCATCGAACACATTTCCTAATCACAATACTATCAGGAGAACAGGAATAAGGAGAAGGAAATTATGACCATCCAATTTCTACCTGTCACCCTGTGGGAATATGATGATTAGTCTAATAAAAGGATGAACTTTTCACAATGTTACTTTAGCACAACCGAAAACAAAATGTATTTATATCCATGTAAGGTATATCTCTGTGGGTTCTGGCACAGGGTTATTGTATTATATCCAAACATTTCCCAGGAAAATCCAAGGAGAATTGCAAGGTTTTGGGCAGCTACCAATAGTTTAACTATATTCAGCTCTCATCTTTGCAAGACCATGTCACACAAAAAGAAGCTTGAGTATGCAGACGGGGCTGGCCTGCCAACCAAATAACTCCACTATGTCCCAAATTGAGAACTTAGCAGATGGAAGAAAATGCACTCAAACTTAAATGAGTTTAGCTACATCAAGACCCAGGACAGGTTCCATTCTGGGAAAAGGTGAGTGAGCATGGTCTGGATATGTCAAAATTGAACTGGAGATCTGAAAGGTCCTTGATGTAGTTATTATTGTTTCTTCCACGACAATGAATGTGTATGAAATTATGGTATGGTATATCCTGATCAGGCCCGCACCTGGGGGGGACAACCATGCACTTGTCAGGGGCCCAAGCTAGATAGGGGCCCGCGTTTTAAAATATACGCACATAGTTGAAACACGAAAGGGGCCCGAACTCTGTCACCTGCCTGGGGCCCAGAATTTCCTAGGTGCGGGCCTGCCCTGATTCTAAAAAGCCTAATAATAAGGGCAAGCTTCTTGTCCTAAAAACATAAAATGAAGATAGAAGCTAGCTGGGAAATGGCAGCTGACAGGGGTGTGATGTCATTATAGTGACAAATGTCAATAGAAAATCTACCACTTTGTGTATGCCTCCAAGGTGGAAGGCTGCCAAGACATTGCAATTCTCTCTATGATTGAAGTCCCAGAATACTTTTTGTGCAGGGTATCCCCGACATAAGCCTGATGGGAGGGAGCAGCATCTCCTGCCATGAATGGAATAGTAGCAACCGTATATGCGTTGGAATCAAGGGGATGGGGGCATCAGGCATTACAATTTGTCTGGGTATATCTATCACTAAATTGATTGATGATCCAGGATTTGTCCCACTGGGAAATCAGAAGTGCTGAAAAGAGATCATATGTCCATATTCTCTCAGAGCAGAATGACTGGGAGTGGATGGTCTATACTTCTGAGTCAGGGAGAACAAAGTGATAAGATTCCTCAAGCTGACATAGTTTTAAAATTTCATAATAGATGGACAAATGTTGAGAAGGGACAAGGTTCAATTCTCTGTAATGACTAACCATCTTAAACTGTGAATGTTGTTAAGATGATTGTTCATGTCAAGTATGAAAACCAAACATACATGTTCCAGTATGGTGAGAAGGTAGCTTTCAATGGATTCACTGAAAAGAAGGTTCTTGATCAGATCAGGTATATCGGTCTCACCCCCTTCATTTATGTGAGTGGGTGGGTGTTGCTCTTCTTCCAGTATACTTCGAGTCCAGAGATATAACACTGCATACATCAATGATGACATAATATTATCCGTATGCATTAACATTCTCAACAATAGTCATAATATGTCCATCAACAAATCAGGTGCCACTTTGGAATGTCAGTCTAGCACAATCAACTGGGGCAGGATGGCTCCAACATGAAGCCAGTTCTCCCTTTGTCATGGATATGGTCTGTCTAGTCAGCTGTGCATTTTTTTTTTGGGGGGGGGGGGGATTCATGACACTGTCATTGTAGGGACTTTTGAAAGATGTGTTCAGAAGTGCCAGTCTGAGATAACCAATTTGGATGTACTATTTGCCGGATCCGGGCACGAACCAAGTAGTAGGTGCGACTCCGGAGAGTACCGTTTGTTTCATTATCGCATGCGAAGCATAAACTTTTCATGTACTGTATATATCGCCTATAACATGAAAATTTTTATTATTTAACTAAAATTATTATATATTAAAAAATATTTTTAAAAGTCTGATGTTTACTGAATTATTTTACTTGTAACCATTTATGCGCATATTATTTGCTGAGGCGAATACCTCCGAATAGTAATATAAAACCGGATATTCGGCCAAAGTGAATGTCAGGCGATTTCCGGTTAGGCCTAATCTTGACATCCAGTAGGGTGAAGTCCAAGAAATTAAGCTCAAATGATAATGAGCATGCTTCTTTTTTTGTGGCTCTTTAGCTGCATCGTCTGGCCTACATGTACACATGAATTCATCTACATTTCTTGCATTTGACTGACATCTCTGTAGTCAAAGGACGAGAAAACAAATAAATGCATACAACAAATATACAAATTGTTGAAGTAAATGTGAACTCACATTACTGAGGTGACTCATTATGTTCAATAATAGAAATTTAACAGCACAAAACAATTTTACAGATGAAAATTGTGTTACCAATCAAAATAACACAGGCAATAAAAAAACTGTACATAATGGAAAAATATAGATAAACTGGCAATCACGCAAACATACCATACCACTGAAAACCAAATGATGGCTAGTCAAACTCAAGTACAAGTGTCAATGGATTTCTAGGAGGAATTCTTCACTGCAAAAGTCAAAACTTTGTACATCCAGGATGCCTGTAGTCAACACGCAACCAAGAGGTGGGGGAGAGGATAAGAGTTGCTGCTCTTCATCTATATATACATCTACATATATGTATGTTATACGTGTATAGACAGAAAAATATTTTTTTATAACTTTCAGGGAGGACTGTATTTGGAGGTAGCTGAGAGTATAAAAATATGGTGATAAATGAAACAAATTTTGCAGTTCATTACTTGACAGCCATTACACAAATCAAACCTACTGTGCAAGATTGCTCCTGTTGAACAAAAGCATGGATTCCCTGGGACTCCTCAAGTGACCGAAGTTGACAACACCATTGCAGGGAGTTAGGGGAGACAATTCTCAATTTTGATTTCAAACTCCAGTCAATTGGTAACACTGGAGATAAAGCTGGAGTTTCAGTTTTCTCACAAGAAATAGGGACCTGTAATGGAAACCAAAATAAAATTACATTTTAAAGTCATATGGCATGGCCTATCTCTTAATGTTAACATCTCATCTTTAGTAAATCATTCATCTGTAGCAATGTTAATTAGATCACATTTGAAAATAAAGATGGCTAAAGCTGCATACTATAAAGAAATATAACTTTCACTTGATGATAAATATGTCCACATTATGTTTTTGTGAACCAAATTTAATTACTGCAAATAAACAGTTTCTTGAAAAATGGACCAATAAAACATAATGAAACACTGAAATATAGGAAAATAAAAGATAACGTCAATTTAACCAGCATACAATGTTTATGGTAGTAATGAAAAACTTTCAGGGAATGCCTCCATAATTTAAACAAAAACGCGTTCCCTAAATGTTTTTGCATATTAATATCAGTCACTGGTTGGACGACAAGTGAATCTTAGACACATAGTGCTCTCTATATGTGAGGAAAGCTTCATCATTTAGCTTACAATAAAACATAAATCTATTCTTAATGTATCAGCACTGAATGACATGCTGCTTGTAACTCACATTTTCCTGTTTGAAGAGACAAATGACAATAAATACACATAATAAAAATATTTTCAGCTGCCTTTATCACTTTAATTGAAAAAATGTAATTGAATAAGCTTCTTATCACCAGAATAAATAAATCCAAGCAACAGAGGTATGTCTGAGTAGCAAATGAAGAACAAATCAAATTATGATTAATTAACATCACATTATTTGGAGACATTACATATACAATGATTATATAAGCACTAGAAAGGGATTATAGATTTTACACTATTGTCATATTTTAAAAATGAAACAATAGTATGCCTGCCATTTAAGAAGTGTTACATAATGAAAGAATATTCTTTGGTTACCATAATCAACATACATTTTTGGGACAGTATAATAGTTGGGAGACCCATTTTATGTTCAAAAATATTTCAATCATTCTCTATAGAAGTTGTGACATAAAATCAAAGTAATATTTGCATGCACAGCTTCATGAATTGCATATTCTGTTAACTGTATCATCAGAGATATTTGCAGTTTTGGGGCTATTCCCAATCCTCAATACTTGAGAGTGTTACCAATTAGATTGATATGCAACATTTGAGAAATTAATTAACAAATATTTCATTGTAATCTCGTTTCTATTTCAAATCTGTATAACTTCACTAACAAGCATTTGGCATCCCCAGTGATATAGCTAATAATAATGTCTCCATCTTTGTAACAGTACACTGATAAGCATTTAGCACACACACACCCAGTGATATAGCAAGCAAAAACGTTTCCATCTTTGTAACAGTACACTGACAAGCTTTTAGCATTTCCAGTGATATAGCAAACAATAATGTCTCCGTCTCTTTAACTGGCTAGTTTAATATTGCCATTTTTAAGTTTACTCATTTAAATTGCTGGCAGTCAGTAATTTAAAAAAATATGCCTTATATGCACCACTGCACAGAACTTAATTAATACTTATCCATAATACAAAGTCACAGAACTTAATTAATACTTATCCATAATACAAAGTCACAGAACTTAATTAATACTTATCCATAATACAAAGTCACAGAACTTAATTAATACTTATCCATAATACAAAGTCACAGAACTAATACTTTTTTTAAAAAAAAGATGGATAATAGCATTGTGGTAGTTTGGCTCTGTTAGCTTTGGCATTTGCCATTGTCATATTAACTGCAACATATGAATAAATACTTGTTGTGGTAAAATATGTTTCTTATAAAATACTTCCTGTTCATAATTAGGTTAACCATCAAACTGAACCACTACTGTACCTTGTAAATCCCAAGCTAGATTTAGAGGTCCTCAAAGTTGTCTGCCAACAAAGGTGGCAGTCAGACAAGAAGAATCGCCCATATGTATAGTGATTGGCACTAAACCCAATTTATACATCAGTTACTACTTAAGTGAATGTGCATGCCCTACAAAGATTTACTGTAACCAATGGAGGTTGGAACGGTAATCCTATATTATGATAAAATCTATATTCTCAAAGAAACTCTCCAAAAATGACTTTCTTCTTCAAATATATTATCTGCTAATACAGTAAAACCTGTCTTGAGAGATAACTGCTATGAGAGACCACCTGTTTTGGGAGACCAGAATCCCATTGCACAGACATATTGATTATATAGTGTTATGACCTGTTATGAGAGACCACTTGTCTTGAGAGACCATTATATTTTGGCAGAAGGGGTGGTCTTTCAAGACAGGTTCTACTGTTATACATAAGAATTGGTTAGAGAATAGAGCTGCATCCATTTATACAGTGAAAACCCAATCTCAGACCTGCCAAATCTAACAAGTCTGTCTCAGTAGGCAGTTGAATTTTTTCTGCAAGATTGACCAGTTTTCAGTAAGGTGCAACAAAATATCAATAACTGCTATTGTAAAGCTGGAAAAGATAATTATAAGTTTGATGCATCAACGATAAACATTTATGTTCAACTGAAAAGTTTGTAAAGTATGCGTAGACTTTATTTACCACTATTACAGTTGTACAAACTCTAGTTCAAAACCCTTGACATAATTCTTTGAATTTTTTTCCATTTCACACGACGACTGCAATCACATCTCATACCATGAGAGTTGAGATATACTCAAATTGGCATGTGATGTCCAATAAATGTAATTGTGTCCTTTCCAGCTTTCATTCACAAGAATCTGAATACTCCTTTCTATTCTTCTGTTTTGATTATTAACAACTTTCTAGAAGCTTATTTTTCTTTTCATCTTAAACATGCATCACTTTCTGAATGCCATTTTAAAAATTTCTATAATCAATAATATCATGCAGACACTTCACATGAAGAAATGGGTGCAGCTTATAATGTCTGGGGTGCTGCTGTAAAGTTAGTCTGATTCCCTGACTAACTTCAATAATTTTCAGATAATACCTGGATCCAAATAAAACATGGATGAACCAATTATCCAAATTCTTTGGCAACGATAATTTTTTCATAGTTTTTACTAGTATGTCATAAATCTATAATTTAAGTGTAAGTTTCGTAAGATTTACAGCAAAATCAAGAGTTGGTATGTCTAAAATATATGGTCTACTATATAACCAAACCAATTTCAAATCTGGTGAGGAAAATCTGTACTACAATTAGCATATAGACCCCACCCACCAAGCAGTCAAGTGACTAGGTCATTGTGTAGTTAAGCTGAATGACAAGGAGGTAGCCTGTTGTACTGCAGCTCTAGGCCCCACTAGGTTAAATTAAGTTCTTTGGGATCAAAAAGGTCTCTTGGGTAAAAGCTAGAGAAAGTCATCTCTAAGTTCAAACTCTTAGTAGAAAACATCCAAATGTAAAATTATAAGCTTTTAATAAAGTTTGTATCCATGCATGAAATAAAGGTGATTTGCTACTCATACTATCTACACTGTAATGACTGTATAGGGGTCTTACAGGTTGGGTAACAATTTCAGTTTATCAAAAGAAGGTAAATTTGAAAAGTCTTGATAAATTTTTTACTTGTCTCAACAGGTATTTAACACTAGCTCCAGAATATAAATGTTTTGAAAAAGAAGAAAGAAAGAAAGAAAGAAAGAAAGAAAGAAAGAAAGAAAGAAAGAAAGAAAGAAAGAAAGAAAGAAAGAAAGAAAGAAAGAAAGAAAGAAAGAAAAAAAATATATATATAGCTACGTAAATTGTGAAAAAAGTCACAATCAACCTAGTACATAGCTAATTGTACACAGGTGAACTGTGTGTGCTGGTTTCCCTTAAAGCCAAGTTTTGAATAAATACTAGGGGTGAAATGAATCATGTATATATTGATGCATCAATACTTTTGCTGAAAAGTCAAACATATCAATACACAACAGGGTTCATACAGAATTCTGAATGATAAATTCAAAGACTTTTTCCCAAATTTTTCAAAGACCACAAACATCGAGTTCCAATACCTATTTTCACTAACATTTTGTATACAAGTACAGTCAAACCCGGTTATCTCGATTACGTCGGGGGTGTAAAGAAATCGTCGACATAACCGGGTCCCGAGATATCCGGGTTCATAAAAACCCGTAATTTTAAAAATGTCCTTGAGCATTACTCCTGTCTCTTGCTGGTGTTTACTGGAATCCCCTCCCACTGCATGTTACAATAAAATAAACAAAACGCTTAATTGATAATAAAATGAAATGAACTAACCTGGTGTTGTTATCATTTATTCCTTTTTTATCATCATAAGTAATTTATTAAAGAAAAAATATATCTATGAACTCCTTATATCACATGTAGCGTATGCATCCATTACTGTAGTGTGCATCACTTATGTCAGATAACACACAACGCATTTTTATAATTGATGTGAATATTGAAAAACAAATCATGTTTGGTTGTACTCAGAGGTTTGAATATGTTATCAGATTGAAAAATGGATCAAAGAAAATCACAAACGAGAGAGTGAGAGAGAAACATCCACCGATTGCTTTCAGGCACCCGCCATTCACGCATAACGCGGTGTTAGGTGCAAAATAACCAAGATTGTATTATATCCAGGTTAATATATGACAGTATCTTGCAGATAAAGATCAATAAATGTTTTTGAAAATACATGTACATGTACATGTACATTGACTGTGAGTGCAAATGACACTCCTTTCGCTAGGATATATTCTTAATAAACTAATCGATTAAGCTACTCTTACGAACCAAAAATAGAAAGAATATGAAATAAACATGTGACTACTGCCGTAACGGACCAAAATTGTGCCTGAAAATCGATCGCTTTTGCTGTTTATTTCTTGTACAATTTCTGTGAGATTGACGTTAAAAAGTTGCATTTCGTCGAATTAAGCGGGTCCACATGTTACTTCGGACCGAAACTTATGCCCAACATAACCGGGTTATCAACTTAACAGAGGTCGAGATAAGCGGGTAAAAAATAGCATAACAAAGAAGAATTTTTTCAGGACCGGACCAAAACGCTCGACATAAGCGGGTTGTCGAGATAACCGAGGTCGAGATAAGTGGGTTTGACTGTACTGTTAAATGAGAAAAATAACAAAGGCAAAATACTACAATACAATATTGCTTAATGATGAAATTTAAATGATGAAATTTAAGCTATAATTAATTTCCTAAAATTGTGTTATAATAATCTGGAAGATCGGTTAACATTCATTGTTATTTCAGAAATAATTAACATGCATCAGATTTAATACAAGATAAATTGTTCTCTAAACAGACATCAGCATTGCTTTAAATGAATTATTATAGTTGCTGTTTTTTCTCTTCAATCATTTTGGAAAGAGAAGCCACCACCTTCATCTTTTCTTCTGCTCTTCTCCTAAGAGCATTTGACTCTGTGACAAACACAATGAGTCCTTTTGACTCTGTTTCTTCTGCCTTCTGCCAACATTATGATCTGGGCAGCTAGATTTTATGTAGGATTTGTGTCTTTTAACTTTGTTTTATTACACCTCCTTTGTTTGATTCAAAAGACATAATTAATATGATAATACAAAGGACAGCTGTTAACAACAAAGTTCCATTTCCTTTCAATATAAAATTATTTTAGCAAAACAAGTTACCTAATACAACAGAGATACTTACAGTGTGTCCCACATGAGTATCTGTGTATGTTCTTTGGTCTATATTTAGGATCTTATCAATCAACACGTCTTTTGAAGATTTATGCTTCTTCCTTGCATCATCTTCATCTTTGTCAAGTGTCTGAAAGCAGTAAATGAGCCTTTTACCACTAAAATTTGTCTTTCTTATTGCCTTTACCTTATATATGTAACATTAAAAATCAAATTACAGAGAATTCATTGTGATTTTATATGGATATAAATTTGTATGATTTACTGATTTTTAAACATTTTCATTGGTATTTAAATTCCTGGATTGTGGAAAGGGTATCTTTGTGGGTATTTCAACAAATGGATCACTTTTGTACTTTTATTGTAATCACACACCTCCCCATTTGTATGAATCTTAAAAACAAAAAGCACCACGCAGATAAGAAAATACACAAAACATAGTCATTATATTTATCAAATTATAATTGTTAACCCCAAAGTAGCCAGGGGACCCTAACACTCTGATCTTGTTGGCATTTCAAACCAAACTCAATGTGAATAAGCATACAGACTGCTCACTGCTCTATTCTGGCTTCCGGAACATCCAGTGCAGTCAAAACTATCATCTGCATCCAATATTTGCAATGTAACCAAAGTTTTAATATGGTGGGATACTAACCAAAAGCATATGTATACATGGGGGAGGTGAGGTGGAGATAGAAAAAAGTCCATCATGCATTGAAAACAAATATTACTGCTGATTATCATGTCTTGATTATTATGTACCAGTTGAGATCAATATCACATGGAAACCTTCTAGTACCAAAACCAAGAACAGAGCAATTTAAAAAGAGTTTTCAATACTCTGGTACAGTTCTGTGGAATAAGCTTCCACTACATGTAAAATTGGCTGAAAATATTAGAGTATTAAAGAAGAGATATCATGAGCATGCATGTATACCTAACAGATAATGGAATTTAGTATTTTAATACTAAACATAAGCACTAATTATTGCTATCTTCATATAACGTGCATTTGTTATACTCATTACGGGGGCCTCAAGGGAGAATAGTCCTTGACTAATGAGTCACCCTCTGTAAATAAAGCATTATTATTATGTCTATTTCCATTGTTGTACTTTGGTCCCCTTGCAGGGCTTCCAATAAACTGATATTTTATGTAGGGCCTAACCAAGTACACAATTTTCGCAGAATACCGAATCCAAGTATTTGGATGTACTACTTGCCGGATCCGGGCACAAACCGAGTAGTAGGTGCAACTCTGTAGAGTACTGTTTCATTATCGTTTGCGAAGCTTAAACTTTTCGTGTACTATATATATCGCCTATAAGATGAAAATTTTTATTATTAACTAAAATTATTATGTATTAAAAAACTTTTTTTTTAAAGTTCAATATTTATTGAATTATTTTACTTGTAACCATTTGTGAGATTATTTGCCGAGGCAAATATTTCCTAATAGTACCGAAAAACCAGATATTCGAGCAAAGCAAATGTCCAAGGCGATTTCCGGTTAGGCCCTAATTTTATGGAGTACCAAGGACCCCCACATTTGAATTTATAGGATCCTTACAAGATTTAAAGGGTCTCATTTCATAGCTTCAACTGGAGGTTGTGTCGATGTGTGTGTGTGTGTGTGAAAGAGAGAGATATCTCACTAGAATTTTGGTGAAAATAGGAGTTCCACTAGCAAAAGCTGCTGTTCCGTCTCACAAGCATTTTGAGCATACATGAGGTGGATAAATGTCCATTATAATGCCAGGAATAAAGAGACAAAACTTTGTCAGTGTTACTTTTTTGTATATCCTTAAATATCAATGTATTAAAATTGATATCCCATCAGTTGATTTGGGAACACACTACACAAAGTTATTATTTAGACAGTAATATGTTGCACATAATAAAACAAAAAATACCGAGCAAGGCACCTTAATTACAGAACTGGATCATTGCGAATTTGATTTTAAATTTTGCAATGAGTATTCATATGCTCAACTCTAAGTGCTATATCACATTACTCTCATTTTCTTCTTTTAAAGTTTGTAAAAAGATTTGTCCTTTTTTCTAAACATACATGTTTTAAAGTTTGCAAGATCAAACTACACTAAACTTTTCCCTAATATAACAAATCACACTTTAATGCATCTTACTTATAACCTAGCACCATTTTCTATAAAACCAATGTCTGGTTCGCAACTATTTTTATTATAAATATAATGAATATGTGAGGCTAAGTTCAAATTGAATCGATGAAACCTGTCTGTTTTCTTGGAAATAAAATGGGTCATATCATCATCATAATAATAATAATAATAATAATAATAATGAGGACTTTGTATAGCACCTAATCTTTAGAAACTCTAAGCACTTTCCAAGCAGATTCTCAACTTAATATGACAAGGAATTAAAGAGATGATACTAATAATGATAAATGCAACTTTTTTTTTTACTGATTTTTATTTATTTTATTTTTTTAATTTACAAAAAAAAGTGGAATCCATATACATGTACTGGATAACATAAAACATAAATGCTGGATAACATAAAATGTAATTTGTTGAGAAAAGGCATAAGAATTATGACAAAAGCATCATGACTGGCATGTATATATCTTAGTCCTACATATAAGACCCGACGCTGATATTTATGTTTGGGGCGTCAGGGTCTTACTGTCTAATGAACAGCGCTGTGTAGTATGTTTTGAACTCTACTGACAGGAGAATAATAGGTGAAATTTTCATGATTATCACATACTTGGCAATAAATATCAACATTCAGAGTTATTGGTATACTTACTTTGTTGTCTTGATTGTAATCTACTCAAAATCTGACACTAGCAAATGAATGCATTTGTATGTTCCTTTCACACACATTTCAACTGGTTGCAATGCGATGGTGGCTGAGGAATGCCGAAGTAGGATTCAACAAGGCCGTTTAATTTTAATGAAACGAAAGTATCAAAGTATGAAGTATTTGAATAGCAAGCAACATTTAGTTTTCGTTCAAGAAATATTTTCCGATTGGAACCTACTTGAACATACTTTGGCATCCCTCAACTACTGTCGCATTTCAACAAATTCAAATGTATGTCAACTGAACAAGAAAAAGCGTGCGTTTGCAAGTGTCAGATATTGATTCCACCAGGATAAAAACAGCACAGTAAGTATATTAATTAAACATAAATTAGTGGAAGAGTGTCGATATAGGTTGCCAAGTATGTGCGATATTCCTGAAACTTTGACTTCTAGTTCCGATGTCATCGACATCGGAACAGACTACACAAAGCCATTATTCGAATCGTAAGACATAGCACTTAAACAAAATCAGCATGTGCTATGTCTTACAGGTAGGACTAGTATGTATCTAACCCCCAAAATACTTATCCAAATTTGCAAACAGCATTTTGTCCAAGTCCCAATGCAAAAGTAACAAATTGGTATTAGTTATTATTGTAGGATTTATCTTCTGATTTAATTTGAATCCTTAGTGTGTCGTCCTTGCGAGATCATGTGCACTATATAGTCCTCCAATGTAAGACAGCACGTTATTTTTGTTTTAGTGCTTTGTCATAGTATCCAAATAATGGTATTGTATAGCATGTTCTGGTGTCAATTGACACTGTTTTTGTGTAAGAATGCTAAAGCCTACGACAGATTAGACCAAATCAAAATGCCCCAGCTTCACACAGTCGGAGAATACGACTCATTTGCCGATACTATCAACAGACAGTACCTTATTGAATGTATTTAAGATGTCAATTAAAATTCCCTCTGATTCATGACTTTCTGTCGATTCTTCTTCAATGTTTCCTTTATTTTCTTTGTCATGCAACTGTAGTCTTTTGCTTGGGGGATTGGGGGAAACTTGACTGAACGGATTTCGTTTCCTTTTCAATCTCAATGGCAGATCTACTGTTTTGTTTATATCGACTTTCGACTCATCCACGATATCTAATTTCTTTGCGCATTTCTTTAAATTTGACTTTCTCTTATGGAGCATCTTCATAACATCGGTTGGTTTCTTCCATCCTGGTGAGTAATCTCCCATCCTAAATATAAAACCAGCTTTTAAAGTTGACTTAACTTGCACACTGGTAATCAATTTTCGCGCTTTCACTCGAATTTCCGGTATATAATTTAATTCCAAATATGAACTGCGCAACAACATAAAATCCGGACATATGCAATGCTAGATAGCTGGCATCTCACTTCATCGTTGGCCCAATCATTGATTGATTTAAACCAATCTATCTATCTATCACTTGTTTCTGTTCATTTCATTATTTGGTTACTGATTGTGATCATGTCGGTGAGAGAGAGCCTTGTTAGCCGGTGGTGGTCTTGGGGTGTCTTGGGGTGGTCTTGGGGTGTCCTGGGGTGTCTTGGGGTGTTTAGAGAGACCGTTGTTAGCCCGGGGACATTATTGTACAAGTCGCAATGGTCATATGCGCATTTTATAATATACTCATTTTAAAGTAAATAATAAATTATTCCTTTAAAATCCAACACTAATTTCCTTTAACCAAAGTATATAAAGTCCTGATTATTGACTATTATGTACCTTAACTGTCACCAAGAAACTTCTAGACGAAAATTATCGTTATGGACTTTTACATTGGTGGCCATGTACTGCTGCAGAGAGGCTTAACATACCTTTCTGCTGCAACGTCATTTTTGAAAAAGAAAGAAAGCTTTCTATGAAAATTAAGAAGAAACAATAATGTCAATAACGCCAGTTCGAAGCGTTTAACTGACCGAGAGTTTCTCTAATTATGTTTGTTTATTTTGTTACTTAATCCTGTCGTTTTTGTTTAAATTTGTATGTATGGTCTGTTGAGTCACCTGGTGTTTCATTGAGATCACATCCTCTCTGCTGCTGTAATTTTTTGAGTAATTATATCATTATATATCAATAATATGGCACCAGCTACGGAATCTTATACATCTAGATTAGCTCGAGAGCGAATAGAAGCAATCAAAAATTATATTCCAGTTTGTGATTCTGTCAGACAAAAATTGCAAAAACGTCAAGAATCTCAGGTTGAGTTTGCAGAAGGCTCAAAACACATCCCTGTCGATAATGAAATACTTGAAGGTATTGGCAAAGTTCGTACTGATATAAGTGAACTATAAAAAGGTATTTGTACCTAAACCTAAAGTAATAAAAGAAAATGTTGAATTGAGTCAAAAGTTTAAAGAAAGTGTTTTTGAAGAACTTAAAGGAAAAGGTTAGGTTAGGAGAAAGACTTACTTCGTGATGCAATTATGGGTTTTCTTAAAAAATCCGAATTTTTATGGCCTAAATATATTGACATAAATGCATATTTTTTGAATGTGCATATATCGTAATATAACAGCAAAATACAGGCTAGAGATAATGATAACAAAATACAATAAAAATATTGAAGAAATAAATAAATGTGGTAACAAAAACCACAACAACAACTTCCTGAACGAAAGTCATAATTTCCTCAACGTCAACAACAAGAACAAAAAACCCACAACCTACTCAACAATAATAACCAGAAACTGGTATTATTAAGGATACATTTACGGCTAAAGGTTTTAAAAGTATTAGAAATTCGAGACGTGAAGAAGAAGTAAATAATGATGCACATGGACACCGTTAAATATCAAAATATGTAAACACCTAGATATTTGAATAAAGATATATATTCCATATTTAGTAATAATCCTACCAAAGATGATGATCCGCATTTTATTTCACATATGCATGCTGTGATATTAGAAAAGAAACGAGAAGAAGAATTGTATGATCCAGAAGATCTTTCTGGTTATGCTGAAAGTGATATTTCTAATCAAGGAAGTGGTCTTATTACTTGTCCTAACAACGTCCTTTCTGACGTGGAACGATTAAAATTTCTTATTGGCGGTGGTATAGCAGTGGCTACTAAAGAAATTATAAATGAAATATCTTATATTTGTCAACGTTTATTAACTAGCCATGAGGCTAATAATTCCCTGTCATAAATGTTACGAAGGTCTGTCCTGTGAACAATGAGGTGTCGAAGACAATTGTGTAACATGGCCATAGGAACTCGTGACTGGCGCCTTCTTTTGGCAACGCGCGATTAACAGGTAAGTGACATGAGTTTCCTATGTTTGGATCCAAGGAACATCAAGTGGGGATCGTAAATCCTACTTGACAGACTGCCAGGGAGGGGACAATGTTTGATAATTATGTACATCATGGGTGAATCAACATCCACTCGGAGTTGAGAAAGGCGTGGCTACCATTGGAAACCCAAGCTTAAATCTAGTATCTTGAGAACTAATTGCAGTAGTCGTTAAACCATCGTGCGGGAATAATAAGGTATGATAAGCTACTCCGACGTCATTCGAAATTGGTGTAAAATTTGGTTATTCTGGGAATTATAAAGGAGCTTTGAACAGGTCAGTGGCTTTTTTGCTTGATTGTTGCAATCTATTACGGCAACAAATGTACTTTAATTATGGACATTATGTACACTTCATTACTAGAATCGTTAGTACGCAGAATAGAATTACCATTTATAGGGTTTGATTCCTTTGTAGTGTTTGATCTACATGCATATTTTGAGATATGAGCAATGTTTTTTTTAAAGAATTAATAGTGTACTTTGCGGTTTGGTTAATTCGCAGTAACCTCGTGCATTTACTCACCTGGGCATATTTTGTGTCTAGGGAAATTAAACCTGGGGACTATTGGGGCTGTGTAGCGCTAAGGGAAAATGGAATATAGGTTAGGTTTTGTATAAGGACAATAGGAATGGAAGAGGTGAGGTGATATCACGGTACAGAAGATTGGTAACATTTTTGCAGCAATGGTAGGAATAAGTGTTCATAGAGTTGACCTCAGTGGGGATATACTTCCAATATGCATCGAGTGATAGAACACATGCAACATACAATACTATGCAGGGACAAACATTTCACATTATTTTTGTTGGTTGAGGCAAAGAAAGCAATTCTTTTCGAGACCTATGAGTGGCCCTGAAACGGGCTGTTCAGTTTTATTTTAACATCATTACGTTAACATAAAGGCATTTCATCTTTGGCTCGGGAAGGTCTTTTCTCTTGGGCTGTATTAAAGAAAAATCTGATACATTTGTTTCTGACTCCTTAACCCAACCAAAATGTCTAAAAGTACCGGTACCGTTTGACTTCCAATGTCCTCATCTCATAAACCTTTTTTCTTTACTGCTCATGCTTTCTCTTCTTTGTAATGTTTCTTCTTCTTCTTCTTGCTCCTGCTGTTTCGATTCACTCTTCCACTATAAATAACCGCAGTTCACTGCATTCCTTCATCTGTTCTCGTCACATGATTTGGATAAACGTAGCATCGTCTACCATTATATCTTAATGCCCAAATCAATTCAAACTTAAAATTCCTTTATGACCCCGTGATGTACCTGTGTGAGTGTGTAATTGTATGCCCTTATTCTAAAAAATAAATCAATACCAAGAGACCCTTTCGTTTTGTTTTTTTTTGGGGGGTGGGGGGTGGTCTGGTCTATTCTTCTATTCTGGTACAAATGTTACAATCTAACATCACAAAATAATACAACTTTAAAAAGTTCAATTATTTCTTTTGTGCTTGCTTTGTTCTCTCTCTCTCTCTCTCTCTCTCTCTCTCTCTCTCTCTCTCTCTGTTTTTTTTTCAGATAAAAAATTTAATTTCTTCACTGTCACAGGTTTTTTATTCTCTTCTTCCTCACTATCGTCTCGTCTACTTTTCTTGTCTGTCTAAACGTGTCGGGGTTTTTCCTTTGGGGAGGGTACCTCTTCCTGTTCGGAATCCCTCTCCCACTCCACCTATTCCTGTTGTGTCTTAGGGCAATTTGGAGACCAATGTCCTTTCTCTTTACTGCCACCTCAACCACAACACTATTATACACCACTAGATTTTAATATGGACTATGTTACAAACAGGGACAATCCTTCGGTTTGGACCTAAATACACTACTAGCGAACCATGGCATCGTTCAAGCTCACTAAAACTCGACTCCGTGACGTTTGCTCCTAATAATTGGCTAATTATTTCAGGCTATGAATATTTCTATGGCGCCGAATCCCAATAATCACACAAATAAATCTAAGAATTGCTTAAAACGGGGCGCTATCAAATGCGCGTACTCCAAATTTATTACAATATTAATCAATTGATATTTTGCTGGTAATGTATTGCCACCTTCAAGTTTCCTTTGCTGTAATGATTCGAAATCGTAAATAATTGTCTCAATGTCAAGTAAATTTGTATTCCGTTATGATTTAATTTGTTATTTGCTGAAATATTATCATTAATATTTTCGAAGTTCATTTGTGTTTTTGTGTGTGTGCGTGTGTATGTATTTATATATATATATATATATATATATATATATATATATATATATATATATATATATATATAT
This sequence comes from Unio pictorum, assembly GCA_030141615.1. Lineage (NCBI taxonomy): Eukaryota > Metazoa > Mollusca > Bivalvia > Unionida > Unionidae > Unio > Unio pictorum. The sequence goes on from JARLTB010000118.1 coordinate 2,284,283, forward strand.
ATATATATATATATATATATATATATATATATATGTGTGTGTGTGTGTGTGTGTGTGTGTGTGTGTGTGTTTAGAATTGTAAAAAATATTTCACAACATTTATATGTTGTATTTTTTAGACGGTACAATACATATAATGTTTGCACTTTGAAGACATAACCATATATATAATTCTTTCATTTTTAGACGGCACAATCCATATAATTTTCCATTTGTTTAGACGACACAATACATATAATCTTAAATAGCATATCCTAAGGGGGTCTCCTCTACATTCCAGAGATTTCTTCACACACACACACACACACACACACACGCACACACACACACACACACAGAATCAACTCTGGACGAGTGCAAAAGAGCACCCACATGATGGGAGGGGTGTATTTTTTCTGTTGAAATTTGAGCTTCGGGTTAACACCCACATTTACAATGAAACGTCGCGAAATATCGCATCATCATCATTGACAGTATGCCAGTCTTGAGATTCCAACTGTAAGCTTCGAGTAAAAGAGCTCTGCGCTTTAGCAGTGCACCATGGTAGATACCATATAGTGCATTCAGATAGCATTTTACTCTAAGTTCTGGAGTTTTAATGCATGACATCAAGTTTTCGTTAAAAAAAAAAATTCAAAAAATATGGGCAGATAATTTTGATTTTGACATAATTCAAGCGTAAACGTGTAAGTTTTTTTTGCATTTTCACATTTTGTTCTAAGAGTGATCAACCGCTCAGGTGGCTTAGTGGTTAGAGCGTCCGCCGCGGGAGCGGGAGATAGTGGGTTCGATCCCCTGCCGAGTCATACCAAAGACTTACAAAAATAGTACTAACAGATGCCTCGCATGGCGCTCAGTATTAAGAGGTTAGTGTTAGGACTGGTCGGCTTGGTGTCGGGATAATGTGACTGGGTGGGACATCATGCTACATGTTTGCGGCATGATGCCCCAGTGCCAGACATCACTATAAACTGCCTCACTGCAGACATCGTAGCGATATGACTGAAAAATTGTGAAAGCTACGTTAAATATCCTAATCAAATAAACAAACAAACTGAAAGTGATCATTATAAACACTGCCAGTTTTATTTCTTTCTCTGTCTTTATCCGGATTTTGTTCATTTTATGACAATTCTGCACGTTTATAGGTCTGGACCGGTGATCACCTCAAAATAACAGCACTGCTTAATTTGAATAAACAAAACCAAAAATGGCAAATAATTTGCTGTCGGTACTACCAAGTGAATATGGTTATGTAATGCTTGTGATGTGTTCAACCTGGTTCTTGTTTAACTGGTTAGAATCAAGGTCTTTTCAAGCACGGAGACGGTATGAAGTGCCGGTGAGTGAGGGTTTTACCAAAATTTCAGCTGGATTTATGAACTTTTGCAATTTTTAAACATATTTTTGTCATATTTGCAATTAGAGGGGATGTGTTTTGTGTTCCTGTTATTAGTTTTAATAATTTACTCAATAATGAAATACATTGTATGTACACGATATAAAAGTTTGTTTGTCTTGGTTGCACCGTACGATCTAGTCTGGTTTTCAATTGTAATACAACTTTTAGTGGTTTGCAAACAACAAAAGTTACCTCCGGTGACACCATATAGGTGGCGCTCTGCATTTTCATATTTGTTAGGGAAGGTTTGATTTTTTGTAAGAAAAAGAATTTCCCACGTTTTCCTCACTTGTTATACTGGCTGCTTAAAATCACCTTGTGTATCTTATGTATTGTTAATAAAACGTTAAATTGTCTTTCTTTTGATGTACGATTGATGGATGTAAAATGGGTTCCAAACCATATAGCTTGGTCTTCCGCTTGGTCATTTTTCTTCCTGGAATTGAGAGGTAAATTGTATGATGACAAAAAATGTAAAGTACACTATTTTTAGCAGTTTATTAAAATAGGGAAAAATCATAATTTTATGCTTACGATTTACCTCTCAGGGTCAGGAAGTAAAAATGACTTAAGGCGGGGGATTTAGGAGGCTACCTGTTTTGTGTGTGTATGTGAAAGGTATACTTATGAAGTTGTTCGTCCGTCGATTCAATGAGGACCTGTTTTTTGTCATCTGAAGGTTTGAGAGGTTGGTTCTGTTCTGTGTGTGCGCAGGTGGCTGATGAGGCCAACCTTTGCACGGAATGGTCGTTTGCATAAGGGACAGGGAGTGGGACATATCCAGGAGGGTTGATGGCACGTGCTTTTCCGGCTTGCTCCTTCAGCTCTGCAGCTGATATCTTGCTAGATTCGCACAACTTGGAGCCTTTGTGCACACAGGAACGCCAAGTGATCAGGGTTTATGTTGAATGCGTTCAATGCAGCTTTCAGATTATCTTTGAAGCGTTTTTTGTGACCTCCCTCGGATCGCTGTCTTTGCTGTAGCTCCCTAAAGACGAGTCTCTTAGACAGCTGGTGGTCTAGTATACGTACATGTTTCGCCCGAACGTAGCTGGCACTGCATCTGGATGGTGTGGATGATGGAGAGACCTGCTTGGGCGAGTACCTCAGTGTCTGGAACCTTGTCCTGCCACTTGCTGTTGAGGATTTTCCTGAGACTTGTGGTGTGAAAGCCGCTTAACTTCCTGGCGTAACGTTGGTACACCGTCCACGTTTTGCGTGCGTACAGTAGTTTGGGGAGCACAACTGCCATGTAGACCTTTAGTTTGGTCTGGATGCTGATGCCTCTTCTATTTCAGAAGTTGGCATACAATCGGCCGAAAGTTAAGTTGGCTTTCGTAATGCAAAAGGCTCACCTCTACGTACGTAGATATGCTCTGTGACAGTGTGCTGCCAAGGTAGCTGATCCAAGACCAAACTGTATACTCTCTATAAAACACACATTATACCCATCAATCATAAACCAAAATAAAGGGAATTAAGCAATACATAAGCTGTGCGTGGTCTTTTTTTTAAATAGCCAGTATATGCAGTTTAGAAGCATGTTTAAATTCTTTTTCTCAACAGATCTAACACTCCCTATTCAAAATACGAAACGACCATTCCTTTGGCCTAGTGGTCAGAGCGTACGCCGCGGAAGCGTGAGGTTGTGGGTTCGATCCCCGACCGAGTCATACCAAAGACTTACAAAAATGGTACTTAGAGCTGCCTCGCTTGGCGCTCAGCATTAAGAGGTTAGTGTTAGGACTGGTCGGCCTGGTGTCAGGATAATGTGACTGGGTGGGACATCATATGCTACATGTCTGCGGCATGATGCCCCATTGCTAGGCATCACTATAAACTGCCTCAATGCAGACATCGTAGCGATATGACTGAAAAATTGTTAAAGCTACTTTAAAAATCCTAATCACACTCGAAATACGAAACTACAGAGAGCCACATCTATCATAAGACTATGCATTAGTATGATAGCGGACCAGTCTCATCTGGTATTTCGAGCAGTTCAAGGATAAGTCCTATATTATGATCCTCATCGTTGGTGGGAATCTGTTTCTAGAAAGATAACAGTCCGTGTTGTAAACTCAATATATTGTTCAAAACTTCCATGTTACCTATTTAACTGGTTTAAACCTGCATAAGCGCATTCTGCTTCAAAGTAGATCCGAAACCAGTCCGATCAATTACTGATGTAAACAGTTACTGAGGAGAAAGTTCTGGTCGTTATTCAAAAATGGTAGTGGTCGAACTATATCCAGATTTTGGATATGTTGTCTTGGTCTTCTTGGCCTCCATTGTTCTGCTGCAGTGGCTAGCGGCAAGAGTGTCAATGGCAAGAAAGCAATATGAAGTACCGGTAAGTGCATACTCCCACTTGGAGTTCCTAGTAGTAGTCCCACAATGTAAGACATAGCACATGTTATTTTTGTTTTACATGTCGATTAACATCGGAACGAGTAGTCAGAGTGTCAGGAATATCACACTTGGCAGCCCATATCAACACTCTTCAACAAATTGATATGTAATTAATATACTTACTGTGCTGTTCTTATCCTGGTGGAATCAAAATCTGACTAGTAAATTAACGAATTTTCATGTCCCGTTAACATACCTTTTAATATTTTAAAATTGAGACAGTATTAGAAGCATGCCAAAGTAGGTTCATGTGGGATATATGTTTCTTGAACGTAACAAAATGTTGCTTACAGTTCATTAGGCATCAAATATATTTGTTTCTTTAAAGATTAATATTTCAAGTTGACCCAATTTTGGCTTTCATCGCTTTCCAGCCAATTGAACTGTAGGCTAATGAAACTTAAAAACAGGTCCATTTCTTTTGTGATAAATTGAATTTATTATAGAAAAGACATAAGATTAAGTAAAGTCTGACTAAAACATTATGACTTTTCTTTGTAGAAAAGTGTTGTTATTGGTTGCCAGGTGTGTGAGATATTCCAGAAAATTCTACTTTCGTTACTATGTAATTCGACATAAAACACACTACACAGCGCCTATTGTTAGGCAGTAAGACTCGGATGCCAGAAATGTAAATATCAGCATAAAGGTCTTAAATGTAGGACTATTTGAGTCCTATGAGAAACAGCAAAATTTCAAATTGAAACTGATTGCAAGCTGATCTTATAGTCTGGTAACTATAAAGCTGTTAGACATTAATGCTAATGCTTAAAATTGTATGCTCTACCATTTACTTTTCAGTTAAAACTGGGATCTGGCATTTCCAAACAAAATTAAAAGAGATAAAAAGCATGTTACCATAATGTTTTAAATGTAAAGTCTTGCAATACAAATAGTTCACAGTGATCTACAATCTATTTGCATTAATTCTAGGCATGGTAGACAATGTTCCTATAAGCAGTAACCAGGAAGGTGTTGCTCTCGCTATGTGTTCTCATTCTTGCAAAATATTGAGATAATTACTGGCAATTAGAAGTAATGCTCAGAACTGATAACCATTTTTGTACCTTTATGTAAAATATGTGTACACTTGCATCATTTTGCAGGATGGAATAATCCCAGTAAACTGAGTTATTAATCATCCATTATATTAAAAAGTACTAAAATGAAGGTTTGTACAATAAATTTTCAAATTAAAATATGGTTTTCCAAAATATATTTTAAAAAATGTTTTCATATTCAGCATAATTCACAATTGCCAGAGATTACTAATGTCAGCACAATTCACTTCAGGTACAGAAAACTTGTAGCGTGGCTACTCAGTTTGAAAAATCGATATAATAAACCCTCAGATTGATGTTAAGAACCTAATTTCGATCAAGTGACATTTTGTTTTCCAAAACTTATTATTTCTCTTTTGATACCATTTTAAAGTAGTTACAAGCTAAGTGTTAAGATTCTGTTATCTTAAACTAAGTAATAGAAAGAAGCAAAACAAACAAGTTTAGTTAAATTCAAGTTTAGTTAAAATTAACATTTATTTTTCTAAGTTGTACAGTGATAATTTCAGAGGAACTTACTGAATTTGAAATTATAAATATTATAATTATTTAATAATTGATTGGTCCATAACAAAATTATATTTATCATAGTAATGAAATTTTGATTGCTATATCATATCTTGTCAACAAAAAAAATCTGTATGATGACTACACTTTATGTCTCATTATGTCTTTATGATCTGTATTTTCTGACAACTCTGCATGATATAGCAATGAAGGTTGAACTGCTGTGCCAATAAAATATAAGTTCAATCCAGATTTATAGACCCAGATCTGCTGTCACATTATTAATTACCAATTACTCTGTCACATTATTAATTACCAATTACTCTATCACATTATTAATTACCAATTACTCTGTCACATAATTAATTGCCAATTACTCTATCACATTATTAATTATCAATTACTCTGTCACATTATTAATTATCAATTACTCTGTCACATTATTAATTATCAATTATTATTATATGCCAATTACTCTGTTCTATGCAGTTTCTTAGGAGTAATTAGTAGAACAATAAAGCCAGACTGCATTTCATGATGGCCTATCAGATCCTGTGTTGTTTGTAGTTGGATCTGGCTTATAAGCAAGTATATATAGTATATGTGAATTCATGTCCCTTTCATCTTTTATTCTGTGATATGAAGAACTGTAATACATCACATACATGCCCAAAATAAAAAAAAATATAATACTAGACTATGTAGCCTGAATTTAAGAGTTTCATAGTTAGATTGATACAAATCTACAAGAACTCAGTCACAGAAGATGTGGACAAAAAGGCCAAGTGGTCAAAACAGTGTTTCTGAGGTTTACCCTCAGTTGTGCATTGGAGGCCCCCAAATGCATCATTTGACCTACATTTCTCATGCCAGGGTTTGTTTTTGCTCAGTAACACTGCAAGCTCTAACACTGAGGATTTTTGAGTCAATCTTGAACCCTAAAGGAAAATGGTATCTAAGGATAAAATACAACTAACATGACTCTTTTTTTTTTTTTTAAGTGTAATTCGTTCCACATTTCAGTATCCCAAGATGTACATTGACCAGCCTTACTCACATGTCTTCAACTGCATTCAGAGGGCACACCAGAACACGTAAATATTTATTACATCTTATTTGCATTTTTGGTTATTTTACAAGATTTTGAAATAACAGCAAACAAATGAAAGATTAGAAATTTTCAAGATGTGACAGTCAGATACCTGCTAAAGTCTTCTTAAAACTTGCTTTTGGTTTTTCTTTTTCTTTATTAGTCAGAAATTTACATTATTTCATTGGAAAGGTAATGCCATCTGTAATGTGCATATAATTAAGGTCATAATGATCACAATGTGATTTGTTAAAATTTATGTAAACAGAAAGAAAAATGCAACTGTTGGGAGACTAAATAGTAATGAGTGGTTATTGCAAAATATTCATGTATAATAATTCAAAGTTCTGTTTTTATGACCTTTAAAATAATATTTTTAAAATTACAATTAACATTTGTTGGCACATAATGCCTCAGTATTGTTTAGAATATTGATCATATTTACTATATATCAGGTACCTTGTTCTAAAACAAGGTGGTGGAAATAAAGGCATTTGACCAGTCTGTATATGGAGACAAGCTTCCAGCATGTAGTATGTACTGTATATACTAGACCGATAAATCACAGTTCAGTACTGATACTGATGTATGGTTTGAGGTATGATCTCTTCATAAAGTCCTGCAGTTGACACAACCAAGTCTGTATTACATCTGCATACATTCATTTTGGTCACCAGTATTTTTTACAGCTTTTGAGTTAGTTTGGTTGAAGGGTCCTTTCAGCATTAAACACAGAATATTTCTTGTTCAGATGCTATGTTTGACAACTGTAAATCCGAATGGAATAGCAAAACCCTACTTTCTAACATCATTTTGAATTTCATGGTTTCTTTGAGCTGGTTCATCAGATCCAGCTACCAATCATATGCAACTTTAGCTCATTTTATCATTTGATAATGTTTTGCTTTACTTGTGTGAATTTATTGAAGCATCTGTGTTTTTGCCATATGACTGACACATGCACTGAGGAAGTAAGCATATATACACAACAGGTAAAAGTATTTTGAATTACCCATCATAGTGGATTTATCATTCTGTGTGATTAGACCTCAAATCATCCGTCAACAGCAGTTTAAGTTTGGAGTATGATTTATCAGATTATGTATATATTTGTATTGAAGTTAAGTGCAATTGCAAACAGCAAAGACTCTAATCTGGCATTGTATTAGACATAGGTGGATCACAATCTATGTTGTTTATTTTAATGAGTACTTTAGTAAATAGCACATACCCAGATCTGCTGGTGCATTATGGGATGGCAGATCTGGATCTGGATCTGTGCAGTTTGCAGTTGGACTCTGCTTTTAAGCAAGCATGTATGTTAAAGCCAGATTTTAAAAAATTATGTGTAGTTCTGGTTACCTGAGCAAACCTATATTTTCCTGCCAACCAGAGGAATGTATTTATGATCATATCTAAATTCAGGCTGTCATTGATACTAATTTTCTACTTTATGCTTCATTTAAATCTTTCAGGACACCACACCCCTTCATGTACCAAAGTACCTACCAATTTTTTTTTTTCTTCAATATAGCCGGAATCACATATGTTGTAATTTTTTTTCTCATTAAAAATCCTTAATTTTTTTTATTTTATCAGGCTGGAGTCATACCCCATGTTCTTGGTGCTAATGATATTTGGTGGCATTCTTTATCCAGTAAGTAACTTTATCTTAAATAGTCCATACATCTAGATGTAATAGTAATCACCTTGTCTATCACCATAGTTTATCACCATAGTCTATCAGTCCGTCTAATCACCCTTCTGTTACTATCAGTGGTTAGACATAGTTTGACACCATTAATTAGATGAATTGCCTACAGTGTTTTTTCAAGCTGTGTCCTTGCTTCTTTTATGAGGAATAAATTTGAAGGGGTGGGGCACATGTAAACCTTAGCATCACATTGTAAATGACACAAAAAATAACCATCTGCATTATTTGCTATATTGTGCTCAGCTGCCAAAGATTGTACAACTAAGTCATCCTATGGTGATGCTTGAAGCATCCGATTGATCAAGATTTCATTTCAAGCTTTCAGTGAGCTGTAAGCATGCAGATCATGAAGAATTTAATAATATATCCTATTTCCCTGCAGAAGTAATTGTCAGTGAAGTAATTGTGACTGACAGTCTGATAAAATGCCAGAACAAAAGTCGACAGTAGGAACTGATTGAATTGTAAATACCGGTAATAACGACAACATTGGGAACTTTATGGCATATTCATATGGCATGTTCATTGTAACTAGATTAGTTTTAAAAGAATATTTGTTATATTTTGATGTAGTTGTATTGTTACATGTTTAGGCTCTCATAAACAGTAAATAGAAAAGTGAAGGCAACAAGCTTTGTAAAATTTAACAAGAAATTTATTGCCCTAGAAAAACAGGGTAAAAGTAAGAAAAAGAAATTACAGTTTTAAGAATTAAATCCAAAAATATCCCAAGAATAATCCAAGAATTAAAAATGAGAAGTCCTAGTAATAAAATGTTCAAATGAATTTGAGTTTGAGTCTTGACGAAAATTAAAAATGGAAGGCGATGATGTATGCTCTGGTCAGTGTAGTACTGATGTCTACAGTCTTTTGTAGAACCACAGAAAAGAATATTTCGGTGTTTGAATTCTATAATTTTCAATAACTATCTTTATCCAAGAATTAATTCAAAGCAGAAGTATGTCCAGGGAAATATAATTTCTATGAATCCAAATAATTTGAAGAAAAAAATAAGAACTCAAACTGGTCACAACAGAAGAAAACACCTTGACGCCAATGTTTTTAAAGGCCTAGCTGAAATTATCTCTCAAAACATCACTATTAAACTTGTTTACTGCATAAAACAATTCCAGTAAAACCAGAATTGTAAAATAACAATGCAGAATTTAGAAATAATTGCTACATGTTTCAAACCAATGTAGACAACCACTCCCATGGTCTAGTGGTTAGAACATCTGCCACAGAAGTTGGCGGTCGTGGGTTCGATTTCCTGGCTGAGTCATACCAAATACTTACAAAAATGGTACCAACAGCTACCTCGTTTGGCGTTCATCATTAATAGGTTAGTGTTAGAACTGGTTGACCTGGTGTCAGGATAATGTGACTGGGTGGGACATCATGCTACGTGTCTGTGGCATGATGCCCCAGTGCTAAACATCACTTTTAACTGCCTAACAGACATCATAGTGATATGACTGAAAAATTGTTTAAGCTATGTTAAAAATCATACACACAAACCAACGTAGACACTATTTACATCTAAAGTCACATACTCTACTACAGCCTCAGTTTTACACTATGAAATCCCACACCAAGTATGAATACCAAACATTTAAAAGAAAAGAAGTTGTTTTCTACAAATGTTACTTATTTTGAATCAAGATCAGGGACTAGGTCGGCATGAAAATACGAAGTTCTATTTTTAGGTGTTTACCAAAAAACAGTCACTGAGTCAGGTCAAACAAATTTCTGGAAAATATAAAATCCAGTAAATAAAACTACATTACAATAGCATGTAGTGGAATAAATATTTAAAAAAAGGATTTAAAACTTACAAACAAACAATTAAATCAAATCAAATATAAATTAAATCAATTAGACAAAACAGTATCTTCCTAAATTAAATGGGAGATGTTAAAACAAATTGATTAGCTGGAAAGACGGGATATTTATCCGAGACATGACAGACTTTATACAGAGACAATAATGATTGGTTCTAATTGAACTTAAAATCATGAAATAATTCAAGTAAGCATGACAAGATGTTGTTCAGTTTGTGATATCTTTTTACAGTTTAAAAGGGAATGCACATTGTTCATAGTGAACATTGCCGATTATGTTTGCATCAGTACTTTTTTGAACAACTTTGCTAAGTTCTTGGATATCATTGGATTTCAAATGAAGTTCATACAAGTATGTATGTTTGTTATATCAGTTATTTTGTGCTTTAGAATTGTCCAGATGTGCTGCACATGGGATGCCATCATTTATTCGCTTAACAGCATACATAAATAGTGCTTTTATCTGAAGACAAGATATTTTACTGACAAATAAAGGTGACATTACTCGATTTGCCTATTTACAGATAAGTAATTAGATGTTAATTTATATAATTGTTCCTCAGATGCTTTTACCCTTGTTGTTCATGCAGAAAGCATATGTGATCAATCATTTGCTTTTTCATTTCAGTAATGCCTGGAAATGTTTAACAAACAAAAAAAATTTGGAAGGTGAAAAAAAAAGTCCAACAGAAGTGTGTGTAGAAAAAAAAAACTATTTAGAAAGGCAGCATGTACATTTATTGGACTCCATGTCATGTTAATTTGAGATGTTTATTGCTGCCATCAGTTGAATTAGTAGATACATAAAGACCGTGATATTGCCTTCCACACATCAGACATGACTATACTTTATTATATTTCTATACTTTCCCAAGTCAACGTATACATGATGTTTCATTACACCATACGGAAATCTGGTTCAGCTTACTGAAAAATACTGCCCAACATGTCTTTTTAAGGTGTTGAATTAGACGACTTTTTCTCAAAAACTTTAAATTGACTTAAAGGATTGGGTTAGGGTATTAAAGTAGATCTTTCTCTCTCTCTCTCTCTCTCTCTCTCTCTCTCTCTCTCTCTCTCTCTCTCAGACTGGCAGTGAATAGACTTCTGAATTGGCTGTGTCACTCTCATACTAAGAGTGAAGTTTCTAAATTGGCATCTGATTGGTAAATTATATGCTTAATTGAACTGACTATTATAAAACTGAACATCATGGGGTGCCCCCAACCCCTTGGTAAAATAAGGTGATTTTCTAAAAGTAGAAGTAATTACAAGAAAAATAAAAGTGTAGGTTGCACATAAGATGACTTTTAATTGTGTATTTTTTAAGAATTAAACAGGAATCACACAATGGTAGGATCTCTGAACAAAATGTTTTAAAATTCTGTTTTTAATTATATTAGGATCCTTTTAGGCTTTATGATTGAAAAACTCGGCAACTGTAGAAAGTAGAGTTATGACTGCGATGAAATTCATTACCTGTTCGCACTGTAAATTTGGAAATATTCATGGGAAGACATGTTTGTTGTTTTACATTGAGTAGATGATATTTTGTCAGCACATGTTTATCTTAACATCAAGTTGGCAGTAATATTTTTCATGGAGGATATAAGTCCATGGATATTTGTTTTACCCACCACCCACCAAATTCCATACTGAAACATATGACAAATCTACCATGAATAATATCCAATTTTACAAATATATATTCACTGAACCATACTGACATGCCTTGCTTTTCACTTCAGAAACTGAGTGCACTTTGTGGACTGATCTGGATTGCAGCAAGAGTCACATATGCTTTTGGCTACTACACTGGAGGTAACTTTTAGTCCTATTGGTATGATTTTTCCAGAAGATCAGTGTTCTGGTATGGTCACCACTGTGGCCATCTGGAAAATCTTGCTATTGCTAATTTTCCTGAATGGATGTTCATGACGACATAGAGTTTTTATTGAAATACTTCATATGATGTCTGGCTGGTCCTAAAGGAAAATCATGCCAGTCTGATGTTCAATATCTCTGCTACAGCAGCCATCTTGAAACTTTTTCAGTTGTTACACCTTCGAAACAGAAAGTCATATTGACATAGTGTTTTCACCAGAAGACTTCTTATGATGTTTAGTAGATTCTAATTGAAGATAGTGTTGCATGTACCTTCAGTATGACAGCCACTTTGGCCATCTTAAAAATATTGTTTTTGCATCTTCGGAATGGTTATATCACCGTGGGGTTTATACTGAATAGCATCTAATGATGTCCTGTTTGTCATAAAGGAAAATGTGACATCCAGGATAAACACTATGGCATCCAGCTTGAAAATCTTGTTATTGTTGTATCTCCATAGCTTAGTCATATTAGTCTGGGATTTTCACCAGAAGCCTTTTTAAGATGCTGTGTTGGTTCTGGATTCAAATGTGTCAGTTTTGACATGGGGATTTGCATTGGAAGAGTTGTTGCAGTGTCTACTTGGTCCTAAATAAGAAAAGACCCAAACTTACCCTCAGTATAGCAACCATCATACTCATTTTGAAAATATTGTCTCTGTTCATTCAAAAAGGATGGCCATATCAACATTGCGTTTCTCCAATAGACTTCTTATACATAGTGGGTCATAAATTCTAAATTCAATATGGCTGCCCTAATTGCCATTATGAAAATCTTGTTTTCACCATTCCTGTTTAATTGACATTCATACCGACATGTGGTTTACATCAAAAGACTGATAATACTGTATACGTGGACCCATGGAAAATGGTGCCAATCTAACATCCACTGTGGCTACCACAACATCTATTGTGAAGATCTTGTTATTGCAGAAGAACATCTGAAATACTTTCAACTCTCAGCAGAGTGTTTTTTGGCTAATAAAACATCTATTCCTTTGAGGGATGCTTGTTAGCTTACCTATCCATAGCACCATGTTATCATATGGTACGGTCCTGCATCTGGTATTCGTCATCCTTGGTCCATCAACTATGACTATTCTCAACTTTTCAAAAAATAACTTAGCCAATGTCATTCAAGCTTGGTAGAGAGCATCATGGAATGGGTGCCTGTCAGGTTGTACAATACATGCTAATTCTCCTCAGGAACAAAAACCTTACAATTTTGTAGAAAATGATGCTGATTTTCCATCAGAAATGGTCACCAATTTTGGAAAATCATTTTTAAAAATATATCCAGTTTGCATTTTGCAGACTATAATAGACTATTATATATTTAAAAATGGCATTTAACCCAAAAGAGTAACTAAAACTTTGTAATTTTTAAGTTTCTGTGAATATATCTTAAAAAGAAGCTTTCTGATAAAACAGTATTTTGCTGATATTGGTAGGTGTGTGTCAGACCCAGCTGTAAACAGCATAAACACAAATCATACATTCATACTGTGCATGCAGATCCGAGTCAGTGCAGTTTGTTAGGTTTCATCAGGAGATATGCTTATGCCATGGCGGCTGATTATGAGAGGTAGTACCATCAAACATGGGCTGAATATGAGACGCAGTACCCTCAAACATGGGCTGTTTATGAGAGGTAGTACCCTCAAACATGGGATGATCATGGGAGGCAGTACCCTCAAACAATGGCTGATTATGAGAGGCAGTACCCTCAAACATGAACTGATTATGAGGGGCAGTACCCTCAAATATGGGCTGTTTATGAGAGGTAGTACCCTCAAACATGGGATGATCATAGAAGGCAGTACCCTCAATGGCTGATTATGAGAGGCAGTACCCTCAAACATGGGATGATCATGGGAGGCAGAACCCTCAAACAATGGCTGATTATGAGGGGCAGTACCATAAAAAATGGGCTGATTATGAGGGGCAGTACCTTCAAACATGAGCTGATTATGAGGGGCAGTACCCTCAAACATGGGCTGATTATGAGATTTAGTTCCCTCAAACATGGGCTAATGATGAGAGACTACCCTCAAACATGGGATGATCATGGGAGGCAGTAATCACTCACATGGGTTGATCATGGGAGGCAGTAATCACTAACATGAGCTGATTGTGAGAGGCAGTACCCTCAAACATGGGATGATCATGGGAGGCAGTAATCACTAACATGGGATGATCATGGGAGGCAGTAATCACTAACATGAGCTGATTGTGAGAGGCAGTACCCTCAAACATGGGATGATCATGGGAGGCAGTAATCACTAACATGGGATGATCATAGGAGGCAGTAATCACTAACATGAGCTGATTGTGAGAGGCAGTACCCTCAAACCTGGGATGATCATGGGAGGCAGTAATCACTAACATGAGCTGATTGTGAGAGGCAGTACCCTCAAACATGGGATGATCATGGGAGGCAGTAATCACTAACATGAGCTGATTGTGAGAGGCAGTACCCTCAAACATGGGACGATCATGGGAGGCAGTAATCACTAACATGAGCTGATTGTGAGAGGCAGTACCCTCAAACATGGGATGATCATGGGAGGCAGTAATCACTAACATGGGTTGATCATGGGAGGCAGTAATCACTAACATGAGCTGATTGTGAGAGGCAGTACCCTCAAACATGGGATGATCATGGGAGGCAGTAATCACTAACATGGAATGATCATGGGAGGCAGTAATCACTAACATGGAATGATCATGGGAGGCAGTAATCACTAACATGGAATGATCATGGGAGGCAGTAATCACTAACATGGGATGATTGTGGGAGGATTACTGCTAGTATTGGTCTATAAAATCTGCACTCCAATTTGTTCTTATAATCCATATACATGTTCATTTGGATTGAATGTTTGTAGGCATGTACTTCTAATCTGACTGTTAATGTATATCATACATACACTATGATTCTTATTACTTAATATTTAAACATGCTTCATTACTATAGTTTTAGGTATCTGCAATCATTCATCTTAAGGATCTCAGGGAAGAATTGTATATTATAACTGAGTTACCCAATTGAAAATAATTTTATTATTATTATTATTATTATTATTATTATTCCTTGTAGACAAAAATGTCAGTTCATAGTGCCAAATGATATATTATAATCATCCCATTTTTCTTAGCTTCAAATATGCTGGATAGAATTGCCACACCTTGCTTATATAGTTTTTCCTTCTCTCATATTTCAGATCCAGAACAAAGAAAATGGGGAGCCTTTGGTTACATTGGCCTTCTGATTCTCCTGGTCATCAATATTATCTTTGCTCTTACACTGCTTGGATTAATCTCCAGCTAAAGTTTCTTTGCTTTTCTGATATGGCTTAGAGCTTTAATGACTTTGGTTCCATTAATGAATGTTGTGTATACTTCTAATTATAAAGTTTTACTATTATTTTATAAAGTGGTGACCTAATTGCATCTGTAATTAGTGTAGACCTTAACTTTAGTGGATAACATTTTATATACCATAATTACCATTGCAAACAATATAGTTAGTGCAAAACTTCTGTCCATTTGCATGGTGTAAGACGTATTAATCATGAACCCAGTGAGTATTAGATGTATGAACATTGCATACTTGGACTCTAACTGGAATCTGTGCAAACACATTTGACATGAAACACCAAGTGCAGGGAATTTAAACTTTGATTCTGTTTGAAATTTTAGTGTTTAATACATTTATATTTATTTAGAATAAAGTCATTAACAAGAACCAGCTTCATATTGTTTTTCTACATCAGTAAATATTTTGCAAATTAACTAAAGGTAAAAAGAATCTCCGGTCAGATTTTCTATATTTGAACTCACAAGTCCAAAATTAAAAGTTTATGTATCCATACAGTTTAATAATAATGGTACTTGACTTCTGCTGTAAACATTGTAAAACGTGTTGAGTTTAAGTATTGTTTATGCTAATTTTTACAATACAGTCACTATTGAGCTTGTCTGAACTGAGAGGTATGTGCAGACCTTCCAACCCTTACAATGTTGCTGTATGTTTTATGAAAATTACCCTTAAAATACAGACTTACAAAATAAAATAACAAATTATGGAAATATGATTGCAGTAAAATCGGGATACTGGCTTATCCATGTTTTATTCTTATTTTATATTAAATTCAGTGGAATTGGTCAGGGAACCAGACTAACTATACTGGAGTACCACAGATGCTCTCTTAACTGTACATAATTTTGTAATGCGAAATATCTGTACGATCATGCTATTTTCTTTTTAAATGGCATCCAACATATGCACTGCCAAGATGAAAGGGACAATAAACATCTTTGAAAGTTTTAATAGAACAGAAAAATAAAATGAAACAAGCAGGAATGGCAACAATTACTTGCAGTGGACGTGTGAATATGAGTTTGTCAGATAGTGGGGAAATGATTGTTGTTGCAATAATCATATTTTGCCCTGGATGATTTCAAAGTTGAGACATATCAAGAAGCCATTGAGCTTGATAGGGTTTGGAACTGCAGTTTGTGAAACTGTACATGAGGTAATTATGGTTATGGTAAACTTTACAAACGTCTGAGTTTAAAACAATGTTTACCATCAGTACATCAATCTTGAATCACTTTTCTGGACTTTTAATGCATGTTTCCCAACTTGGCAGTAGCTTTATGTTTTGTTTTGTTTCACCTTGATTCCCAACTTTATGGGGAAAAAATTGACTGCCTTACTGAGAAGGTCTGTATGCGGGTTCCTGTTTTGGGATGAACAAATGTAAGCATTATTGTTTTGTAATGACCCTGTAATATTTGATATTTTATGGAACATATTTTTTTGTATAATGTTAAACCATAACGACATGTGAGCTGGCATCATTCTTCATCAATTATTCTAAATCCATCTATTAAAAGTTGCTTTTGCTACCACTCAAGAGGCCATATTTCTGATCTAATTTTTGATCCAACCCAATATGGACTTGTATCATTAATGAGCAAGGCACATGCATATTAATAAGGTTATCTTGAATTTAACATTGCTACCAATCTGGAGACCATGTTTCCATACATGTGACAGTACCAACATAAAATCAGTATGATGAAAACATACATTTTATGGGGAATAGCGTTTTTTGGGTATTCTGTTAAAATAAAACAAGTTTTGAACAGGAATCAGATGCTAAAGGCTAATGTTACAATAAGTAATATATTAACGCAAGTGTGATTATATTAGCTAAATGAAAAGGAAGAAATCTATCTCATAGTTAGCTACATTCTTTTACAGGTCCAGTCTTTTAAAAATCCAATAACATTTTTGTTTCCTTCACAAGTTTACTGTCTGGTGTCAACTGATGACATTCATTGTTAACATTAAGTTTCACTCTCTACAGGCTTTCAATATTGTTTTGGTCCAGATTTCCCATATGTGATGGTGTTTGCATGTGTCTGGTGATGTCATTTCTTCCTCATACTACCTTAATATCCACTTTGCAGGAAACACAGAATGCAATCTCAAAACCTTTGCTACTCACCTGCACTGACATAAAGTTAGATTTTCAAGCATTGTTGAATTTGTAATATTTTAACTTGTGTCTATGTAACATTAGAAGAAAGTGTACAATTTGGCATTTTACATGAATTGACCAAACATAGATAACCAAGAGCTTCCCTTAAATATTCCTCTTAAAAACATCTTGAAAAACACTGACATTAAAACAAAACATAAAAAATTAGATCATAAATATATTTTTAAAAATTGTCCAAGCATTCACCAGAAATAATTTTGTCGTCAGCCTCTCCTTTTTTATCTTGTCTCTAAATGTTGCTGATCTTGGCCACATGCTAACAAGCCATCATAGACCCCCATGGATTATTATAAGACCAATATATGTCCTTCCCTTGGTCTTAATCTCTTCCAAATTAAAGTAAGGTAATCAGTTTACAGATTCCTGTGTACACCATTGTGTAACAATTTGTAGTTGGATTACTCGGAAGATATTCTACTAATGGAACAGGTCCAGTCTCCCGTAGACTGGATCTCTAGATAGAATGTATAAAAATACATCTTCTTCCTCAATTTTTCAAAAACCTTTCATTTTTAAAAGCAGTAGAGTTGCAATATGAAATGATATGTGTGGTCGACAGCCTTTCTAACAATACAGGGGTGGACAAATTACTAATCATGTGGTATTCTCATGGGCAGACAAACTAAACTTTGTTATACCACATCTTTTAATGGATAAACATTCTCATGCAGTATGCCAAAAAAACATGTAGATAAAATTATAAGGTGGTAAAATGGTCAAAACAACAAATAGGCACTTCAAGTACATAAGATGATTCGGGTAATTATGGCTTTGTTTTTTTTTGTATTCTCAACACACAAATATGTATAATTTAAATCTGACAAACAATGAAGCATAACCTTTTGCCGTGTGTCTATAAAAATGTACCCATATAAACAAGAAATCCATTTTTAAGTTTTAGTTTTTGTGTGTGAAATAAATGGCGTACCTCAGATAGTAAATCACATGAAGATAAACTGCAAATTCTGGTTACAAAGGCATGTTTGTTTCAAATCGGTCCATATAACTATATATTTTTTCTTAGTAAAAAATACAAATAAATTTCAGTTAAAAAAATCTTCAAAAGGTTTGGATCATTGATAAATGTTATTTTCATATTAAATGAAGTACAAAATAAAATCTAAGAACATCTGGCCAAATGTTACTAGCCACATTCTTTCTGTTAAAAAAGAAACCATGTGTCAACCAGTTTTGAATTCCATAGCACCATCACTCCTCAGCCATCTGAAATTGTTCTAAAGATAGAAACAAAACCACTTGATTGTGTTTGGACATACTTAAGCAGGGAAAACTGCATGACAGTTAAGTATAGTACAACAAAATCAATTTTACTTGAATCTGTGTCAATATGGGCTGCTATGTGAAATATCTTGAAAATTTGGCCTCTAGTTCCAGAGTTGACAATAGGTGTCGTGGCGCATCTTATTTAAGCAGTAAGACCTTGACTTGTCTGTATAATAAATGTCAGAGTCACTTCTTATACTAAGAATAGAGCTTAACACATGTGTCCTGTAGTCCCACAAGCTTTAAAACTTTACACTTAGGTGGTTTGAAAATAGTTTTGTAGTTTTAGGCACATGGACTACTGAATAATCCACCCCAGCAGGATTTTTCATCTTGTCCTACATCTGGTAAAATCAAATGGATTTTGGAACTGATTTTGATTTGCATCATCAAGATGTTGGCCAAGTTTGATAGTGAGATTTCTGCATATTATTGTGCAAATCATGGTTGAACCATTCACCATTATGGAGGCCATATTTTAATCAAACTTGGACATATTAAGGAGGTTACCATGCACCGGATTGACTGAACTTCTTACCCCTCTAAAACCATATTTTAGAATTGTCAAGATCTTGGACAAGTTTGATAATGAATAAGAAATACAAATGAGGTGATCTTGTATGTGATTGGATGAACTTGTCACCACTCAGAAGTCATTAGTGTTTCTAAGATTTTGCCAGTCTTAACACATTAACCCCTGAAGGTTTTTGCTGTTTTCGCATGAAATGTGGGTAGGAAACACATTTTGGGGACTATTTCTGAATACATCCTAATACATCAACTTCCAAGCAATATTCCATTAGACAAATGGCTAGTTGTTTGTGCTAAAGAAAATGTTTTTTCACTGGTTAGGTTGCTTGCAAATGAGCAAAAGATGAAAAAGTTTGACTTCTTTTTTATTTTTATTTTGCTTAACGTATGGAGAAGACTTTGTTCAAAATGTCCACCTTACCCTACTTTTTGCACAGGTTCACATGTCTGTGTGCGCTTCAGACCGGTCTGCCATAGATCTGAGGCCATAAAGTCTAAAATCTGGACACAAAATCAGATTCCGACCATAGGCCAATTTTGGGTGGAATAAAAAATGGGTTTTTCCCTCTGTATTTTGTCATGCAACTAAAATGTCCAGATTATTTGGTATCATTGTTGAGCTAAATCTGTCTACCTTTCTATAATACCACCCACTTTAGTGTATCATGCATGACCTTGATGCTACAGACCTTGGAAGTAGGCCTCTACCTCCTGCCCCGTAAACTCGTTGCTAGGGGTTAATGTGTTAATTCAGTAGTTTTGATCAAACATAGAATATAGGCTTATATTATCCGGGTTTCGGAAGAGTTTGATAATGTGTAAGATCTGCACATATTAATAAGGTGGCCTGGCATCTGACTGGGTGAGTTTACTCTGTAATTCATATTTCTGATTCAATTTTAATAAAACTTGGCATAAACACGAGTGATAAAGTAGCTGCTTGAATCTGTATATGTCCACCAAAAGGTGAGGCATATATGGATTATAATGTCAGATTATTTCCACTTTAGTTTTGAAACAATAACTTATCCACCATCTACAGTTACCATGCATTGTTGATGGCTTACATATGGGCCAAGGAAACAATTTCAGTATCTAAATATTAATAGTCAAGATACTGTAGCTGGAAGAAGCAAAATGGTTTCCACATAATAACTCTACTACTGTACCATCTGCAGATACCAAACTTTGAGGATAGATTGCATTTGGGATAAAGAAGAACCCAGAGTTGGAGTTATAGGTCAATGTCAATAGCTTTTTAAAAATGTTTCCAACAAGAACTTAAGTTCATCATCTGCTGTTTTTTATCATTGTGGATGGCTTGCACTTGGAGTTAAACAGAGCCCTAACAATTTCAGGGTCAAGATGTCAAAGTTCAAGATCACGCTGCCTGAAAGAAAATTATTTCTGCAAAGAAATTTT
The DNA here is from genome assembly GCA_030141615.1 of Unio pictorum. Classification (NCBI taxonomy): domain Eukaryota; kingdom Metazoa; phylum Mollusca; class Bivalvia; order Unionida; family Unionidae; genus Unio; species Unio pictorum. The sequence continues at coordinate 2,305,006 of JARLTB010000118.1, forward strand.
ATTTAGTGTAAAGAAACAGGATGTGTTTATAATATGCAATTTATAGTACTCTTGTTTACCACTTTAAAAATTTTATTTATGGGATTTTGATTAAACTTAGTAAATAGTTTTATATGATGAAGATCCTAGAGTTGAATTTTAGTGAAATCCATGCATATTTAATGATCTTCAGAGGTTGTTTTTTTTACCAATTGGGAGACTGTATTTGATTATAGGAATTTGAATAAACTTGTTAAATAGTCTTATATCATCAAGATTCTGGACGAGTTTGGTTATGAGCAATATTTACTTGTACTGAATTGGCCAACTGCTTAATTCTGTTAGCCTGGTTAGCAATATTCAAGAAGGAACTGAGGATATGACTTTTTCAATAAAATATATTTTTGTGAATAACTGTCTTTTTACACACTTAGCACTGGTTACTTCAAGACATGAATTCCAAGTTTAGAAAGATCTATCAATAAAAGCACACAAAAAAGTTTTATTGTGGGTTACAAGACTTCACTTAAAACAAAAGGTTCTCAAGAAATTCTCAATTCAGCAGATTTAACCATTTATACTCAATAAAACAATAAATTCACAATACAGCATTTCTCCAAGTTTCACAGTACAAATTTAAAATATGTCAGTCAATCATATTATTTTGTTATGGTCAAAAACTATTATTTTTGGTTTACCCCTTGTATAGTGTGCACTCTATTGGTTTACATATGAAAGAGTTTCTTTGTAACATTGTAACCTGTTAAACTGGTACCAATTCTGGTTAGAAACTGGCATGAAAGTAGAGGATGCAACCAGTTCCTGAAGCTTTAATTAGCCATAAGAATATGCTATGTATGCATGTAAATCTGGTAAAGAATCTAATGCTAATCCAAGACATGAACTGTTTAAAATTTTGACTTCAAATCTCTACCAGTTAACATGTTTTTGGAATGGCTGATAAAATGTCAGTCATGGTAACCGTAAATGTTCATATCTTTAAAAAAAACTATAAGCATTTACTACTCTGATAAAATTTCAACAAATTCATCTAAGGACCATCACATTTTTCTTCTTGGACAATTCATCTTAAGGGATGTTTCTTGCCCTTTATACATTTTTTGTCAACTGATGATCTAATGATGCAAAGTGGAGACTTGCCCATTTTAAAAAGCAAAAATGATGAATAAAAATAAAAATATTGCAAACCAGTTGGACATTGCGACCAATTCATCTAACTGTGATGTTTGTACCAGAAAAGAAAAAGGAAAATTATTGTTTTACTTAATGTGCATATTGTTGACAAATGAAAACCACAAAATTCACTACTAGATTTAATTATTCGAAACCAGTTTGATTAATAGACCAATTACATCAATAGCAAACTGGTCTAATAAATAAAAAGTAGTTTTAGAGAAAGAGATTACACACACACACATTTAAATCCTGTTGTAACAGAAATTAAAATATATTTGTAGTGTGGCTCCTGAATATTGCAATGATGTTGCCTATTTAAAGAAGTACTACAAAACTTAAGTGCGCGAATGAGCATGAATCTGATTTATTAATTTAGTGAGATGTGTTGTACAATTCAAGAAAAGAAAATACCTTACTGCTTTTTTTAAAATTCCATGATCTTTTTTTTTGTAATTTGATTATTACTGAACCATCCATAATAAAGCTTTCCAGTCTATCTAGTGATCATCTTCAATGCACATCCTATGCACAGATGTAACAGTTGCTCAAGCAAGGGTTAACAATAGCCAACAAATGCTTTATCATTTATCTGGCATCCTCAGCCACGCATTAAACATGGTGGTGGTCTAAAAATGTTTCTCACCAAAGTCTATAAATCAATACCCACCTTTCTAAGGGAAAACAACAGACAACCAATATCTGCCAAATCCGAGGTCACATACACCTCTTAAAACAAGTTTATTGCATAAATTGTTTGGAGCAGCTTCAGTCATTGCTACTTCCGTTCTCCCTAATTCTAATTCTTTTTCATTTTAGAGTCCAAAATACAGACAGCAGATTAATCACTCCAGTATTTAAAAAATACAACTTTGTCATTGTAATGCTAAACTTGCATGTATATAGATGTCCTGTTGTGGAACATACATTGGAACTGAACTGCTTCATTTGCAGGGTTGGAGGGATTTTTTAAAATAATAATCAACTGTAGACTACTATGTTTTTGCTCTGCAGTGATGCAATCATCATAAATAAAATTTCAAAATAATCTTGGGTTTATTTAATATATATTTTCCAATCTTTCAGAAATTGACTGGACCATTTTTGCGGATATCTTTTCTTACCCATTTTATCAAACGGTTTACTCCCAAACTCTGCGTAGGCAGTTTACACACCTGTCCAAGTGTTCTTAAGTACATTAAAGGTCAATACTCCAGCAAATATGAATGTTTTGGAAAATATAGTATTTCCTAAGCTAGGGTTGGTGTATTGGCAAAAAACTGGCAAGTTGGACTGTAATGGGATCTTGGTTAAAAATGATGGAAATGGTGCTTCTTGGTGCATATTTTCAATGGAATTACATGTACTATTATGGATGCCAATTTTCTTGTATAAATTTATGTACCAAAATATTATTCTTCCCCCCCCCCAATATAAATATTAAATATTGAATAACTGTTTTAAGTATCTCTCATTTAATATACATAAAACTAGTAACTGCATCAATAAAGCCATTCTTTTTGCAGTCGAACCTTCCACCTTGTCAATCTTGTACATGTGCAATATTTCTAGAGTTAACTGATTTTGCTGGATATGGTACATAGTACAATGGCAATATTTGGATACTATTTTGTTATGGCAGGGTTTCACTGTGTGTGTGTGTGTGTGTGTGTGTGTGTTTTCATGTGTGCATATATATAATGCACACACACACACTCAACTTTTTACAGGCATTTACAAAGAAAAGCATGCAAAGTTTGAATCCTGATTTATTCAAACTTCAGATGCTTTATGAAAGTTGAATCTGATTCTTAACAATAATGAAAAATAAATAGCCAATTATGAACAAATATTTTAATTTAAAAAAAGCACTTTTGTCACAAATGGCACTGTAATCATCACAATATAACTTGATGTTTTTCAAGCATTCAAAATACAAACAAACTCTTTCCTGGGGACACAAAAATTGGTTCTGCCTTCCAAACCTGACCACTGACATGCAGCAATTATATTGAAAATCACAATACTGCTGTGTCCATAAGGTTATAAAATTAGACACATACCTGATCTTTGTCTAGAATAACATAAAATTCCTTAATTCTATACAAAATAGGATAAAACTTAAGTAAATCAAAAACCTCTACTTTGATTTTATATATTTTTATGCCAAATAATGAAAATTCATTGAACTAATCAATAAGGTTCACACAATAAATTGTACTGTTAAATTTAAATTATAGATAACAAAATAGTCTCTAAAAAGATGAAAAAGTTCTGTCATGGACAAGTATTTTCTGCATTATTTAAGAAACCTCACCAGTGCTTTAACTAATTAGATTCATCGCTATAAAGTATTGTTACTCACCCAAGGTAAACACAGAAATGCAAATGACACTTGATACAAGACAAGGTACACTTGCAGACTGGCCATTTCCAATTAAAGATTCTTTCAAACTCCTTACCCTATAAGTCTTAAACATAGGCAGTATAAAAACTTTTTCCATTCATGTGTGAATCCACCTATCCTTCACCCATGTATGGCTATAACTTACACACCAAGATCAAACTTATAGTACAAGTGCATCTTGGGATAAGGATGTGATCTTTGCTAAATATATGTTGCAATGACCTATCGCACACAGTCAATTTAGCACTGCATAAAACTGTGGTCTCAGCTTTAATTCCACCACCAACTGATCAATGGTTGCCGAAGTTATAATGGTAGTGCATCTTAGTATGATTTTTTACACCAAACAACAAGGCTGTTGTAACCAAACTTCTAGTATTATTCAACAGTGCTTAAAAAAAATAGTCCATGGCACAGAAGTGTGGGTGTATTGCGACCTAAAGCTGAGTAACTTGAAGTTTGAAATATCTGTGAAATAAATGAACCCAGATAATTCAATTTTTATGTACTGGATCTTCATTCACAACCACATAATTCAGCCCTTGTTTTCGAAAGATGAATAAGACAGCATGTACCATAACAACTCATTTATAAGATGAAAAAAACCACAAACAACAAAGATCCTGCAATGCTGTGGCTTAATGTGTCTACAGCTCAGGGTCCATGTTGCTTATTCTACTGATTACCAACAAAGTGCACAGACCCAGATCTGCCAGCTCATTATTGATCAGCAGATCAGGATCTGCAGTGTGCAGCTGGACTTGACTTATAAGTGAGTAAATAGAGTATACAGAAAATATTACATGCAACCTAGAACTGTATTTACAACTTTTGTACAGGGGGCACCCGAGTGGCTGAGTGGTCTAAAGCGCTCTCCGTTACGGATCACTGCCATCTCACCTCTGTCTGCGTGAGTTCAAGTTTAAGATTCAGCTAATGTAGTTATATGAGAAAGCTTGCCAGTAGCTTCTCGTGGGTCGGTGGTTCTTTCCAGGGGTTTTCCGGGGTTCTTCCTCCACCAATAATACTGGCTGCCATGTATAGCCTATTTTGTGCTGAAAAATGGCGTTAAACCCTACAAAAACAAACTTTTATACAAGCAAACTATAAAACTGCATTGTCAATAACATGCTTTAGTGTATGTGCGTAAAAACAATATCTACTGTGAATAACTTTGAAAACAATAATTATGCAACTTCTGTATACAAATAAGATTGTACAATGTTATCTACAAAATTATAATAAAAAATACACCAACGGTGCAGCAAATTAAAAAAAAAATACAAATATCAGGTGTGCAATCCAATTATAGTGGAAAATTGAAAAGTGATGGTGTAATTTCAATGACAAGTTTATGGCATATGGGACAGTCACACTGTTGGTGTGGAAATTTGAAAAGTGATGGTGCAGTTTCCACGACACAAGTTTATGGCATAGAGGACAGTCACACTGTTGGTGTGGAAATTTGAAAAGTGATGGTGCAGTTTCCATGTCACAAGTTTATGGCATAAAGGACAGTCACACTGTTGGTGCACAAGATACTTCAAGTGACACCAAATCTGACAATGTTTTAGCTGTGGAGAAAAAGCTATAAAATATTCTATAGCACATGCCATCATGAAATCTTTAGTAGAGAGCAACTACATGCATCATCTGAAACTAGTTCTAATCATTAATACTTCTTACATCATGAAAAAGTATAATAACAAATTTTAATTCTCAGTTTTGTCACATAAAAACACATTGCTTTACATAAAGGCATTTTTAACTACAATTATGGCCATTTATTATTTAATTTCAGAAACGCTTAACTGTATAATAAAGTATGTTGCTCTGCTCATATAAGTTTGTCTAGTGAACACTCAAGGATAAAAGAGAAACCAGAGATGGGAGATAAAATAAAAATCCTGCTTTATTGTATCTATGTCTAATTTCAGGATAGGGAAGATTAGTGGCATATCAGCTATGTTGATAAATTATATTTCATCTGCCTAAGGGCCACTGGACAAAATAATTACTTTATTGCTTGGTATAAAAACAACAACAAATGAAACACTCAACTAAAAAGTAACATCATTTCATTGTGATTTACACCTTTCAACTGCTTTTTCCTTTATGGTTTCACTACAGTTAAGATGTCCATCTGCAAAATGATACATGATTTTGTGAATAAATTATATTTTCATTCATGTGTAATTTCATATATTTTATAATTCTCTTATCTGTCTCCCTCTTCAAACATTCATTTATCTTCATTCATTCATTTGTACATCTACCTAGTCATTCACTTTAATACTCACATTTCTGCAAATAATAATTAGAAGAAGAAAAAAATTGCCATAAAAATATCGAGGTAAAGGGTAATAATTAAACTAATGTAGCAACAGTGGAGAAATTGATGAAAATTGTTTGATTTTCTTTGTGAGCAAAAAAATGATCATGGAATTAGACAAGCTAAAAGTTGTTGAAATAATTCTGTATATTCTCTCTTTCCCTCTGTGTTAATCCCAATGAACTGTGTATTATATATCATCAAAGAGACACCATTCTGAAGGTAAGTCTTAAATTTTCACATCCTCTAGATAAGTAATGCCTCACAAATAAAAAAAATTCTCACAAAGATGCTATAATTTTGTAAAGATTGTTCAAAGCATTTATAAGGTCATATATCGGTTTAACAAAAACATTTTAATAATTTAACTGTTTGTTACTTTTTTAGATTATTATAAATTTCACTGTTCTTAAAATTCTAATTAAACTTATGTTCACTTGACAGATAAAACAAAGTATTTTAAAATGGCTTTCAACATGGTAAAACTTTCCAAGCAATTATGTATATATGAAATGAAAGAGTTAATACAAAATGCAGCAAGAAGTCACACGTTTCAAATGTTCTTTACATTACTTTTATTACTGATATGAAATGAAAAATCATTCCCTTCAGTTCCTTCAAACTATATCAGTGGAAGAACAAAAATATGTACTTTTTCAAGTGATCTTTTATTTTGATGACATAGATGAAGGTGACAAATAACATTTCCCTTCCAATGATTCTACCATTACCTATTTCTATTTATTTGTAAGTTACTTACCAAGACTTAAAAAATAACATTCTTGTCCACTCAGATTACTGGAACAATGCCCCTCAAATGCATCATACTGCTGAGATGTAATCGGGAAAGAAAACTGTCCTCTACTGCTAACACCAACACACACAAAACATGCAACAAGTATGTAGGATACAGAATAATTTGTATGATACTTGTTTCTCAATTGCAGATTAATTTTCATAATACTTAGAATAAAATGCTGATAATAGAACATTGTATCAATGAATTTTTGCAAACTTAATACCTACAGCATAACTGCAAATTAAAATTTGAACATTTCTAGTTGGAAATATTCTTACATATCTGATTTGTCATTATCTATATATTATCTTTCCAAAACTTGGTTTTATCACATGAAATATTTCTTGTTTGTGAAAATTCTTGAACTATGATATTAATTAACAAAAGAAATTAAAATTGGTAAGCAAAACTAAATCCAGAACATCTGTATGAAAAACATTTCCCCAAGTTGTGTGTGTGATGACAGCTTCCCCAAAATAAGTGCTTTACTTTACAATATTTAACTCTTGTGTATTTTTTAAGTTAAATTTGACTTTAAAGAACTAATTGTCAACTGATTATGCAAAATTGCTAATTTACATCAGAAACATCAAAGTACTAAAAATACTAATGGGTCTGAGGGGTTTTAATGATAATAAAGTAAATAAGTTTATAAAGTAAAACACAACTTGGGAGAAAATGATATTTATTGCCCGTTATTATCATACACATTCTGCTCTACATCATTTTCATAATTGTCTAAATTTCTTAATGTTGACTGAGAATTTATATCACATTGAGAAACACTATTTACAAAAATTATTGAAGTTTCTTTTTAAACATTTTCTACTATTGTTAAGAGTATAACCATCGCCAGAACAATATCCAAGAGACACTATCAAGTCTATTCATTTACCTATTATAAGCTAAAAAAGAATAAAGACTTCATGCTTTCACTACAATCTGTCTAGTTAAATAAAAATGATTGTGATGTACTTCCTCTGAATGTCACTAAGAATATTGATTTTGAAATTTAAGTTCCATATTTAAGAATAAAGTTCAATATGTATATTTCTGTGCAATGTTTGGTTTTTGTTAAAATACAGAGAATTTGGAAATCTCAACAAATGTACAAAAACTGTGTAACTTTTGGTTCATATTAAGACATGAATCTTTAACTCAGTTATTATTACCAAAACATTTCTGATCAATAAAGATGACTGCACAAAGACTTCTGTTAATTTTAACAGACTTCAGAAGGTGAGTGAGAAACAAGGAATAATACAGAGCTAAGAACTATATCTGTACATTTTAACAGTCAAACTATAACACGACTGTGTTAATATTATTACACATGCATAAAAAAAAAAATTAAAATAAAGTTTTCACAAAAAAGCTATGCTATGTAAAAACAACAATGGTGAGGGTCCATTCTAATTACAAACTCCATGATTACAAGAGAAACAGTTTAGAATAATGGATTCTGCTTGGTATACAAGAGAAACAGTTTAAATTCTCCAAAGAACAAGCAGTTTTGATTGTTTTTCACAATGAATTAGATTTTCAGTTTTAATATTAGTTTACCTTATCCAGCATATTATCAGCTTGGGTATCTCAACAAACATGGTTACTGTCTGTTTTATGCATTATTTGAACTACAAAACTTCTGAATAGATGCACAACATATTAAAGTATCATCTTTCAAAATTTGTTTTATTTTATTTTTATTTAGTTATGGGTCAAAATGTCTATTTTCAACATTCTTATCTTTTTGTGAGTTTTCCTGAATTAACTTTAATAATTGAATGATACTGATTATTCTTTTTCTTCAACAATATACATGCTTCTCTTTTCGCTAAAATGTTTTAAAGAGATATCATTTGAAGACAGAACTATGGCATGTATCCTTCAAAATTATCTTTCAATAAAACAACTATGCAATGAGTTCATTTGTAAGATTTATTCTTTCTACAGACTTTTTCAACGAAAGAGTGTTTTGGATTTTTAAGAACAAAAATAACCTGTGCAAATTTTGTTGAATGACTTATTTAATATAAAATTTCACCCTGTCTCTTTTAATGCTACACAGATGATTCCATTATATTCCTGAGAGATGACAATTTAAAACTGCAAAAAGAGGCCCTTAAGGCCCGAAATCACTCTTGTTAACTGCCAAATGCAAGAATGGTTAGCCAAGAAATTTGGGTCAGTAGGATGTTTTCTCCACAAATGTCTTCCAATACTGTTGACTGCATATGCTATAAAAACAATTATTAAAACTTTCCCTAATATAGTTATATTTACCTTATGTCGTGGTACATCAGCATCGTTTTTTGTTGATTATTGAAATGCCTTGATGTCTTAACACTTTTGTATGAAATTTGTTTTAATTCTGTTCATTATTTTTTAAATTATTGTAAACATTTACTATTTTTAGTAAAGTTGGCACCATTTTAATAAATATAAAATCTCTTCAAGTTATGACACTTCTTGTCATATTTGGTCAAATTCTGTAAGTTTATTTAGAAGAAGTTATTAAAGACTTTTGTATTTTAAAAGCCCTTAATGACAGAATGCATCTTTCAAATTCTGTCAAGAGGATTCTGAAAATAAGTCATTTAATATGATGGCAAATTAGTGTCATTTGTATAAATCTGAGAGCCATTAATATAAGAATGCTATAAAATTTGGTCAACATTTGCTAAGTAATTTCTGAAAAAGCATTTATAGATTTGTAATACCAGCAATTAAGATGGATGGATGGACAATATCTGTATTAAAAATCTTGAAATCAGACAGACTAAATATTTTATAGAATCTAACGTGCATGAAACAAAAGCATACAAAACATCAATGAAATATCTCAAAACATTTAGAAAAGCAAACAATAATTTTTTTTACGGTATGAATAGTTAATAGTGTTAAAGACAAGGTTGGTTATGTTTTGCACAACCGTAACAAATGGTACACTCAATATATAAATATTTCATGTTTACAGCAAAATCAGATTAGGAACAAAGCAAAAATAATGTGGAAATGATGTCCATGAAACACATATATACATACATAAACTATGTTTCTACAAAAATAAATATGCAACTAGAGCCATCAATACAATAAAAAAAAGTTAAAGAATCATCTATGCATAATATCTTTATGCAAATACCAGCTAATAAACCTAATTGTAATTAAATTTCAGATTGTTCTGAAGTGGATATAATAAACAATGAGGAGGTGTTAAGAGTTCATATTCTGTAACAAAATATATCCTATACACATGGTTCCCATGCATTTCTAAAGATAAATTTTCAGGTCATTTCCAGGATGAAATTACTTTTTTCAAGGTTCACACATGACCATTACTGAATGAAATCAAAAAACATTTTAGATTATAAAACATGCATTTTGTAATTCAAGACTCTCCAAAAACATCTAAGTCAGAAAAGATGATCATTTAAAATCCACAAAATGTATCACATGAAACCAGTTTGATTATATTCCTATAAATTGGCATGCAAAGTCATTTCAATATACAGAATACAAATTCTAACATTATTTTGCTGTATTATGTGGCTAAGTGGGAACAACATAGTGAATATAAATTTTTTTTTTCCTTTCAAATCTTTAATTCTAAATATGTGCAAATAATTAGAATCTTGTCTTGCAATAAAAAGAGTTTAACCATGAATTTATCTGTGCCAATAAAATCCCAAACAAGATTTTTTCAAACAACCTAATATCCTTAAGACAATCTGATTAAAAGTCCACGATTTAAAAAAAAAAATATTCAAAAGGGTTGATTTAAGTTTTGACAAAAAGACTTTCAAAATTATATATTGTTGAATAAACAAGGACTGAAATTTCCTGAAAGTCAACTTGTTTTCTTGTAATTTGTTTAACCAGTCCTCAAACCTGTATTGATATGGGGACCCATATAATTTTTTAATATATAATACAAGGGATTACAATTTATCATTTCAGCTCTGAGATTCAACAATTTGGACTACAATTTTGGCTTCAAATGAATAGCAGTCTGTTTTTTAATCCAAGTTTCCGCTGAATATTCCCACCCCATTTTTCATATTTGGACATTTAGGCTAGGGTATGGGGTCACTGCAACTGCATCAAAAATTTGGAATTTGCCACCACCGTGCAGTAGCAACAATTGGTAGCTGCCTACCAGCAGGCTTAGAAATTTTAGACTTGTATTATATCGACTCATACTTGCGAGAAATCAATAAATGATTTATTTTCTCAGAAATGGCAAGCATTATAATCGTTATGTGGTTAATCCGCTGACAACAAGATGAAACTACAGTGTAGATGAAACCTGACCAAGTACTTGCCATCTGCATTATTAGTCACATAACTTCACAAACCTTAAATGATGATATCGGAATTCCAACAGTCACGTGATATCAACAACAAAATTTTTTTAATGTTGTTGTACAGAAATTCAATAATATTAAATGAAAGTCAGATACTTTTTGTAAAAACCAGCAATCTGGCCAGTCTGATGCATCGTGCATGGAGCACATGTTAACATAAAAGTCAAATGATACAACAAAACTCCAGAAATTCTTCCTGGAACATATAAATGTGGAGAATTTTGTGTTCTATCATTTTTATATTTTTATTACAACCATTATACGACTTTATTTAATAAAAAAAATTAAAAATTCTACAACATTTGAAAATGTGGGTTGTTATATTTGTGTACTCGTGCGACTAGCAATGCAAATAGCGAGTACTAGCTCACATTTTATCAATGACATAGTTTTATCTAGTCTTCCAGCAGATTAAAGACATAACAATTTTAATACTCACAATTTATGAGAAATAATTAATTTTTGTATTGATTTCATGCATGTATCTAACAATATAACAATGTTTAAAGTTTGCAAGGTAAGTGGTTATGCTTTGCCACCACCATGTTTGTCTCTTGTGATGATAGACTGGTTTTCACGCTTTCTATATAAGGATAGTTACAGATATTGAGCCGAATTTGAAAATAAAAATCTACTAGATGAATCTAATCCACTGGACATTTGGATTTACTCTGCATATAAGTTTATTGCAAGCAACCAAATGATTCTTACTGCACTGGTTAGAACTCTATAGACTTAATTCATGATCAGTTTAGTTACGACTCAATTACGTGAGTGTTTCAGGTGTCAAGTGGTGGTGATAAAGTTTCGGGTTTTTCCTGACTTTCATAAAAAATAGCGAAATTCATGGACTTTTCATGGTCGGAATTTTTTTTAATATCATTTCTTCAGACGTTTCTCTGATTTCCCAGCAGCATGGAAACCTTGTATACAAAAATGGATTTCTCTACATGAGTGATGGAATGAAGAGTGATAAGGGAAATTTTAAGACAAAAAGCCAGTATAAATTACAGTCACATCAGTCATTAACAGCCACCTCTGGGAAATGAAAAGCAAGTCCTCTTACAACAGGTGACTTCTCAAATGAAATTAATTTCTACAATAATCTGGTTTAAAGGACATTGAATAGCTGCTGATTAAAGACACTTCATGAAGAATATTTCTTTAATGACATTTAAGTCCATTTTTTCACAATACAACAGGCATATCCTTCCAGTTTCCCCAAAATATATTTCACCAAATTGAAAATGGTAACTATAAACCTAGCCACCATGAGAGTACTTATATTTTATTTGAATGTCAGTTTTAGTTGGATTACAACAGGCAACCATTGATGCAGAAATTATTTGAAAAAAATATGACATCACGGTAATTTTGTGGGAAAAACCTGCAAATGTTGTACTTTTACTTTAAATTTGCTCCCAATAGCAAATTAAATTTTGAATAAAGGAATACCAGTCATACACATTACTCGGAGAATAAAACACACAATGACTTGTAAAAATGGCAGAGTTGTACATTTCAATGTCTGCCATTGTCTACTGAAAATTACACACTGAATCGGAGTTATTTACCTACTCCAAATTAACTGTGCTATTGTACTGTTATGGTTTATATTTCTTTTACAAAACCTGTAAGTCGGATAAACTATTAGACCATGCTAAAATGGATAACAGTTTTTTGCCTAAAACTGTCAAACATTTATGCTAACAATTATTATCAGGTTTATAATACAAAAACCTATACTAAGAATACACCCACTATAACATAATACAAAATGTTAACATAAAGGCCAATATATGGAAATTCTTCTTCATTCACAACTTCTGTTAAAACCATAAACTGCTCATGAAATTCAGCATGACAAATTTTGGATTTTTCATGCCCACAGATCTTCTGTTCTTCCAAACTTGAAAATGATGGTACTAAAAAGAAAGAGAATAAATGAATTCCAGGAATTTATCTTGCCCACTTTTCGTTGCTTAGATTTGTAAAGGAAAGGGGTAGGTGACTATGGTGATGCATAAAAAATGTATTGTACGTTTGTAAAGAAAGACTAATGATGACCTAGAACATAGATATTTGAATCCCAAGAGAGTTCTTCTCAAAGCTTCCCATCACACATGGTACCAACATTATGCAGCCATAATGTAACTCCAATGAATTATGTCAAACATCAACTTATAATCAACTCTGTTTCAATAATAATGTCAATGAATTATGTCAAACATCAACTGATAATCAACTCTGTTACAAACATATTTCCAATGAATTATGTCAAATATCAACTGATAATCAACTGTTTCAACCATAATGCCAGTGAATTATATTAAACATCAACTTATAATCAACTCTGTTTCAACCAAAATGCCAATGAATTATATTAAACATCAACTGTTTCAACCATAATGACAATGAATTATATTAAACATCAACTTATAATCAACTCTGTTTCAACCATAACACCGACGAATTATATCAAACATCAACTTACAATCAACTCTGTTTCAACCATGACACTGATGAATTATAACAAATTTAAACTGATAATCATCTCTGTTACAAACAACTCCAATGAATTATGTCTGTCACATTGTAAGTAACCAGATTTCAACACGTATATGTTAGACCATGAGGCTTTAATTTTGCGCCGTCAATATGTATGAAAGTCAATTCGGTGAACAAAGGTGTCAAGCCAGTTATATAATAACAGCGATCACAGGTTTCACAGGTAAGTGGGAATTCTATTTTCAGAACGAGGGGGGGGCGGGGGGGGGGGGGAGAGAGTAGTAAACCCATTCTTGACAGACTGTTGGGAAGGGTCAGTGTCTGATAATTATTTTAATCAACATCCACTCGGAATTGAGCAAGGCATGGCTTACATTAGAATTGTAAGTTCAAATATATTATCTTGAAAACTAAACGTCAGTAGTTGCTAAAAACCATCTTGCAGAAGTATAAGGGAAGATAAGCTACTCTGTTTTCATTCGATATTGGCAGGAATAACATGGAGCTTCAACACATGTCAGTGACTATTTACTCAATTGTTGTTATATATTACTGCAAATTAAGAGTACTTTAATTATTGCAGTATGTATACTTTAGTATGTAGAATTACCATTTGTAGGGTGATTCATTCATAATGTTTGATATACATGTATATTTTGAGATACGAGTAATGTTTATGTAAAGAAGTAATATTGTAATTCGCTATCTGGTCAATTCATAGTAACCTCATGAATTTATTCATTTGTTATTTTAGATTTGCAAATGTTGAATATGCTATGCTAATGTCCATGTGTCTTAATACAGGAAGCTTTTAGGGACCAGAGGGAATTACCCAAGTGCAGTTGGTTCGAGTCTCTGGGAGACAAAAGAAAAAGGAAAAACGAAGGCAGAAGTTGGATGGACTGGAGGGAGTTGAATTACCAGTCCAGAAAGATCATACAGATGAGTAAGAACACAAGACAGGAGGAAAATCTATCACACTTCGATTTTGCTATCATGGGTTGTTCCACTTCCTGATCCTATATATACAGACTACATGTTATGGGCATAAACTGAAAGTTTATTGGTTTTTTTTAATTCGGTTTTGTTTTTTATTTAAGATTACTGAAAATTGTGTTTTCTCAAAACACGACCATATCAGGGCATTTGGGAATTATAAAATTGTATTTTCAGCAAAGTTTCCTTTTGATTAAAATCAGATCTCAATTTCAAATTGGACAGTGGTTATCTCATTTAGATTGAACAATTTGTGGCATGTCTGTCAAAATCTTGAAAGTACATTTATTAATTTCATCAGTGTGAACAAGTTTCATCAGGCAAACTATTTTTGTTTCTACAAGCACGATGGGCACCTAACTTGGAATACAGCACGAGCCCAAACTTAAAATTTGAGTGGCCCCAGGTGTTGGGCAATCAGATTTTTTGAGCATTGATTACCTTGCTGACACAAATTTGGGCATGCATGGATGGGCAGAAACACATAATTCTGACCTTTTCAATAGATAAAAGTCAGGTAATGCCTGCCACATGTTTGCAAGTGATGTCACTGATGGTTAGACAAGTCACTGGAAAGCAATGATGACTGCATAATATACCTTACATAGCACAGTGCAGCCTATGATTTACTGATCGATAATTCTTGTTGATCTACATATTTGTCCAAACAAAATCATTCAGCACAACCAAGACAAAAATATTCCATCCATCCACATACGCGAGTATTAATAGATCTATGCTTCTTTCAGAGCCACATCCATCCATTTAAAAATGAACACGTGTAAGTACAAGTGCAAGTACTTTAACTGAGAATTGATAAATACAATGGTTACCTGAAAAATATTAATGCATTCTGCAGAAAAATTGCTACACCTGGCCACTCTGGTTGTTTAGCTGTAAAAGAAAATTAAAAATACATTAATATTAAAAAATTAAGCATAAACATCTACACATGCCATCATGCAATTACCAATTGAAAATCAAGCAAACATGATACAAGTTTCATCTTTTCTGGGTTAAAATTGGTGAAGAAACTGAACAAAAACATTTTTGAAAAATATATATCTGAGACACTTTAAAGTTACATGTGCCACAATCAGCAATATATTGCAAATATGTGTACATACGAACAAACGATTGACATCAGTACCTAGCCACATTGGAATTTGAGGTAATGAAGAAGCAGACAGGGCTGTTAAGATGGCTCTATCCCAAGAACCATCGGATTTTAAATTAACGTTTACTGATTTTAAACCTTGTATCAAAAAGTACCTACGTCAGAAGTGGCAGGCGTCATGGGATGATGCAGTCAATAACAAAGTTCATGCCATCAAACCAACCCTGGGAGAATGGACTCCTTCCTACAGAACTATCCGTAGGGAGGAGGTTGTCATTGCAAGAATCAGAATCGGTCATACATACATTACCCACTCCCACATACTGAAAGGTGAAGATCCACCAGAGTGCGTTTCTTGCAATGAGCCATTCACTGTTAAACACTTTATGACCGAGTGTTCCGACCTGCAACCTTCGCGTGTCAAATACTATAATGTACATGACATGAAAGAACTTTTTGATACAATACAAATCACTTGTATTTTAGATTTCCTAAAGGAAGTAAATCTCTATTTTAAACTGTAACTTGTATGCCATCACCTAGAATATTTTTATCTAATGCAAATATCACCTCTTATTTACAACATCTTATCATCAACATACGCCATTTACATCTCCCGTTGATTAGGAAGCTTCATATTTTTCTGTTACCAACACCTTACCATTTTATATTTAACTATTATGGTTTTTTATATCACTGGTCGATGTTAAACCTTTCTTATTTTTGAACATCTAACCTAGTGTTGTTCCGATTATCGATTATAATCAATCATCAGTTGGTTGAGCAGATAATCGATTGTGAACTCCATAGTCGATTGTGTAAAGGGAGACTACTTTTTAGGTGTATGCAAAGCACAAAGGTTAGTAAAACTCCCAGCCACAAAAAGTTGACCTGAAATTTATTAATTCCCTTCACAATTACAAATATGAAACCTTATGATTCATAATTAGGAACATATAGTCATTATTACATGGTCAAGTTGTTAAAGTGTTGAGTTAAGAAATTTAAATACATTTTGTTGATTTGTTTTAGTTAAATTGCAACATCTTTTGTAGTATTTATAAACAATGATAAACAAGAAAAACATGTCCTTCTATACTTTAAATTATAGACACATCACATGTAAACGAAGGAATTTCGGGTGATTGTAGCAGTATTTCAGTTACATATGACTGATCAGCCATAAAAAGTTGCATTCATTTAACAAAGTTGTAGAACAAAATTAATACATAATGTAATATTATTGTCAGGTTAAAGTATACATGTTATTAAAAGAGATTACTCCTGTACATTTATAAACATATTGAACTCTTGATCAAAGATATAACTGTTTAACAAAAATTAAAATTTGCTCATAGTAACCGATTATAATCGATGATCAGTTGGTTAAGGGGAACCGATTATCGATTATGAATTTCTGACCGATTCCCATCACTAATCGAACCTATTGTATGGCGCTAAATAGCCTAAAAGTGCTGGTGCGCTGTTAAAATTCAAGGAAACAAACAAACATCAAGATTTGTTTCCTTTAAAAAATAGCGATTTTCAGTTCTTTACTACTTGCTAATGAATATTAAAAGTCAGAGCCACTAAAAAGTGATAGGAAGAATTATAATTTGTTGTTCCTTTCCCTCCCCAAACAATAAAAATGTAAAGCAGTGTACATGCACACTGTGATAGTACATGGACCAACTCACTTATTATTCACAGGGGTGGAAGATTTTATATCACTGGCTCAGAATCCTGTGGGCAAATATAACTTTAAAAAGACTAGTTTCCTGATTTCTATTCAATGAGAAACAAGATCACCATGAAATGCATATAAAACACCCACCCTGTGTTTAACACTTCTCTATTCGGGTATAGGTGATGCTTGATATGCATTCATAAGGCTTATAGCAAAAAAACAACTTTTACAACATACTTGTATAAATATGTACACTACTTGTTGATATGTAAATTACAATGGTACAAATATATACACTGCCTAATTACTTTTGTTGCAATTTCTGAATACTGCATTACATAAGCAATCCCCTTTTATTTTCACCAATGAGTTTGGCAAGCACCAGTGAAAAATAATTTCTTATCCTCGTCATTAATTTATGCAAATTAGTATTAAGGATATAATGATTTCATTAAAGGGAGTACTACTTACCAGGCACCACATATAACCCAAAGAGAATCCAAGAGGCTGCAATCAAGGCACCAAACCCCAGAAGAAAACCGATGAACAACCACACACGTGCAGCTGTAAAATATTGATCAGAATAAAATATCATTGGTCCCATATCACTAAAACTTATAGGTCTGATCTTTCTGCTTTACTCTTTGACTAGTTTACTCTTTGACTAGTTCTATAACACCTGATCATCAACACCACTGCCACATACTTTAAGGCTAATACATTTGACCATTCCTATGAAAAATTAGGATCCTATTCACATTTATTTCACATCCACAAATACAGGAAACCCTAGCTTTTTGAGGATTTGTGATTGTCAGTTTGTCATGCCAAATCATGCTCTCAACTGAATTAAATCTCAAATTATCCTAAATGTCATATCACAGGTCTAAACATATAGAATGTTCTGAAGGAATTCCAATAGTCTTGAATGTCCTGATGTGCCACAATGATACAATCCAGAACGTCTTTGAGTGAGTTCTCAATAATTCATTTAGTATTTCAAAGAAGTCAATCAGCTCTTTCTAATTCCAACGAGTAATTTAAATAAATACTTTTTCTGAAATTATACCTGAACATAACTGCAAACTGTGAACATTGACTCCAAAAGACCAATATGAAACTGGATGTTTACCAAAATACACACTTGACCTATGATGTAATAGATTGTTCTGGAAAACTAGACTTTCCAATGGAAAATTCCACTAGCTCTTGGACTCAGATTCTAGTAAACATCCAGGTTATTAATTAAGAACCTGACAAAAGTCAAGTAGGCATTAACTCCATTCACAACATTCAATCATGATCATGATAAAAGTTGGATACACAAGTAATGTATAAATTAAATATATGTAACACTGTATTATCGGTACAGTACAGTATTTGTAGAATTTCCCATTGGCATGGATCTCAAGATTGTATCCCCCAAAAATGGCAAAGTTCTCCTGTATCAGCAATAAGCTATGCTTTAGACAATAAATTAACTACATGTACATACTTCAAGATAGAATGAAACCACCGATCCACATATTATAAAGTTGAATGAACACTACATCCAGCATTGATAACATGGAAATTGATACCATTAGGAATTAATGAATAATCCTTTCATTATTTTACACCATGAAGATGTAAAAACAGCTAGAAGTTATAGTGCAGTCTGACATCAGTATGTATACAGCATAAACTTCAAGAAAATAAAAGCATTAAAAACAATCAGTCAATATCAGCATGTTGTCAGTAAAACATTTCCACAATGAAGGAACAGTACATAATTTATACATTATAATAACACTGGCATTAAAAAAATTACATGCTGCTATGAAATGAACAATAACTGAAATACAAAAGGTTTGTTAGGTACAGGTGAACACTGCTTTCTATTGTTTAAATTTAAACTTGACTAACCATAACAGGAAATAAACACTGGGACATATTTGGTGTTTTGTTCTAAAGTACACCAGGGCAAAATAGCTCACTAGCCCCATTACAGGTACCTGAGGAAATTGGCAATATCCTTTTGGAACATTCATTAACTGCATTTTGTTTCTCAAAATGTTTTCACAATTTTAACTGTTCACAAGACCCAAATGCCAATAGTTACTAATCTGAATTTGACAGCTGCTTATTATTATTTCCGCCATTTCATAGAGTATAGACATTTTATTAACTGATTTAGTTTTTAAACTCATCATTAATAATCATCTTTATATGAGAATAATCTCGAAGTGCATGCAGTTCAGCTCCGACAGTTGATTGTACAGTTCAGTTCTTCAATTAAGGCACACACTGACACTGAAGAATGTTACAGGTGAGTGAATGGTTCATCTCTATATTCCCAAATGAAATATATAAATTTTGTTACTGAACACACAGTCCTGCACTGACTCTGAGTCTGAATTAACTGTCACAATGACACATGGCACCTTTTGCTGATGTAATCATCACTTTTCACCCTCCAGATATGATACAAGTCCATGAATATCTCTAGTTAATATGGTCACTTCAGATTCAACACTGAGAAAAAAGGATCCTCTTCAGCTCAGCATTGCTCCCAAGAGGGAAATCCTTTGTACCATTACCAGTTGCTCTGGGTTTAACATCATTTCTCAGTTCAAGATAGGCTAGGCTATACAAGGTGGCCAGCATAACTGGTGGAGGAAGAACATGGGAAAACATCTGTAAGAACTACCAACCCATGGAAAGCTACTGGCAGCTTTCTCACAACCCCACACTGGCCAAGCCCAAGAATAGAACACACAGAGGCAAGATGGTAGTGATACTGGTAAGTGATTTAGAACACTCAGCCACTGGGGCCCCCTCCTTTCACTGTTTCAAACAAGAGCTGTTTATCTTCCTTAATTTTTTCTTTGTCGCCATGAATATTGAGGAGTATTTTATGAATTCACCCTTAGCAAGACTCAAGAAGATCTCAGCATACAAGCTTACTTCTGGACATTAATTACCACTATAAAGCTCTATATCAGGTCTCTGACCAACATATTCACAAACATTCTAAACTGACTGTATCTCTGTGAAACTAAGCATAGAAATAGGACAAGAATAACCAAGGTTCATGTTCATAAATATTGTTTGCTATGAAAGTATAATCATATTACAGTAGATAGAAACAACAGAGTATCACCAGCAAAATAAACTTTGGACAATAAAGTTTTTACATTTTGATGGAATCTCTATATATGTGTGAATATTGTGGTCTACAACACAAATCAAAACTTGGGTCTAGCTCAATTATGACTGCATGAGCACATATAAAAGGAAACTGAAATTCGAACTCAACAAATGTGCTCCAAAGCAAACCATACTTTAGGCCTATTAATACCCAACTTATCTGGCCACAAAATGTGAAACAATTATCTTTCAAAGGTTTACTTAGATTTAGTTTTATGAGATTATTAAAGTTTTATGATATGCTAGCACAGTTTGGGATGTCCATTATTGTGTTACAAGATAAACTAGTAAAAATCTAGAAGTGACTAGAATAAGGATTTATGACATCAGTATTGAATAACTGTCTTAGAACCAATGTCAACATGAAAACAGATTAATAGCTCTTGACAAAGGCTTCTAACAACGAAATGCAAAAATCCACTGCTACAATTTAACCATTGTATCAGAAAGAGCTAGTATAAACCAGCACATGACTATACCTACAAGATACACACTGCCTGAATGTATAACAACAAATTTATTTTGTTCCCCATGAACTGTCAAAGACTGAAATTTTTATCAACTATTAATCACAACTGCTGAATCTATGTTAAACCAAACTAATGCATTTTTCAAATCAGCATGGTTACATTTAATGAATTTTTTTATGCTGCAATCTGAATAGAACTTTCACACACAAGACATAAGCAACAAATAAAATCGTACTTCTGGTAGAGATGTCAACATTTTCAGAAATTTCTGACGGGTAACTGTCAATCCTAACATTCAGATACCTGGGTACCTGAACTGCTTTGTTGTAGTTTCACACATGCCAACCCTCAAGAGAGGTATAAACATAATTTATTACTAATCTAAGTAGAAAAAAGTGTAATCTGAGCATATAAAGAGCAATCTATATATTACATGCCATAATTATAGAAAACTATGAAAAACATATATGTTTATTTTATTTAACCTACATTTACTTTCGCTACTTACCTTGATCTTCAGTTAAATTTTTTGTCACAAATTTGCTAAATCCATGAGGAGTAGTAGTTAATACAAGAGTAGAGACACAAAAGAAATGGATAAGTTATTTATGTATAACTCACTTTAACTAGTCTATATGTCTACAGTAACTTTCGTGAATAAGTCCACAAATGATGACTGTTGTAGTATCCGCAACCTGACATGGCTTGTTCCTTAACAGTCCAGTGCAACACCTTTTCAAGATTAACAAAACCCTTCTCCATTAACATATTTTAGTCATGTAACATCCAATAATCACATCAATACAGCATGTTTTTTTTAATGATATCTAGCACCATTTATTTTCAATTTAGACTGGTCTGCTATGTATATAATATCAAAATAGGGTGAATCTTTGACAAGTGGTTTCACATTCAAAAATCCTGTTTGTTTTATTGGAACTGTTTCAAATAAAATTAATGCAGAAATTACCATATTTACATATGTGGTCAATTTTTATTATTTTTTTTTTAGTGTTATTAAATATCAAAGATTTCTCTTATGTTTAAATATTTCAATGAAAAATTTATTTCTGTGCAGTTATCAATTTTGTTCATTTTTTTCCTAATATGGTATTAAAAAAAGCACGTTATGATAGCCAAGTTTTTGTGTTGAGTCTGCCATGACAAAAATATGTTTGGTTTCCCCACTAATGAAAAAGAGTTTGCAAACAAATATGTGAACAGTGGCCTTGACTTGAACATGTGATACTTGCTCCAGGGCCTCAAACTTGAAGCAGAAATAACATTAGTTAAACCAGACATTTGTGCTTTCTTTTATTTAAATTAAAGCACATATTTAAATTTAATTTTGTTCAATATTTCTTACTGTCAGTGCTGATGAAAGGTACAAGCGTGTTTATGTCATGAGAAAAATAGCACACAAACCATGGACAAGCACAAAGTATCAGCACTGATATTTTAAAAAGGTTGTGCGAGAAAGGAGAGAAGTGTCCTCACTTGTATGATTATATAGTACATATATGACAAATAAATTGTAAGCAGCCATATGAGCTCCTATGATGACAAATATATGTGTACATGATACGAGCCTCAAACTGTAATCGTTACTCTGTGTCTCAATCTTATCTTGGAACACTTTTTTTTTTTACGGATACCCGGTTGTTCATTTTATTGCCTGAGTTATTATTAACAGATGGGTAACCACATACCCGGGTAATCTTTAATTCAGGCCTATTAAGACACATGTTATAATCTTGCCTGCAAATGTGAAAGAATCAGCTTTCAAAGTTTAATCAGACTTTTATCTGAAACATTTTGTGGTTTGTTTGGTTTTTTTTGGGGGGGGGGGGGGTTGGGGTTGGGGGGTACATTCATGTCATTATGTGTATCACTAAACTAATATTTAACACATTTCCATGGAAGTATTTTTGGACCATATGAGGTCAACATACAACCAGTCTCATTAAATTAAACATATTAGACAACCATTTCATTTTTAGGGGATATTATGGATAATATGTGAAACAAATATCTGTGAATAGCCAGCCTACACAAAATGCTACAAGCCAAGTCATTAGAGGAATAAAGTAACAAATTTGACTTAAATGAAGATACAATATGAAAAATATGTCCATATTTGTGAAAAAAATGGTTTGGGCATGACACAGATATCCTACTTACCCTTAAAAAAATAATGGTTGTGCCTTAGTTCACTGTGCATTACCAGTAGGTACATGTACAGTATTAGACTACATGCTAGAAAGCTTATCTCATGGTAAAGAAATCCATGCTAATGCAAACTTAGTTTTACTTTTTGCATGTATGCCATTCAATTTGCTGAATTTACTTTAAAGGAGTTTCACTAATGATTTGGCGTCTAATTAATGGAAAATTTAACACTCAGAAAGATGCTGCGAGAGTTTGAAATATCAACTCACATTTTCCACAGTTTACTAGCATTCTGCAAATATGCAAGAGTTAAATTCAAGCAGTGAAAAAACACAAAAATGCATTACATACACTGACATTCTGTCCATGACAGGAACCAAATTTCACACACCGACCTGTTCTGCCATTTTATTCTCCCTTAAGATTATTGCCAGCCCTGCTGTTGAATAGCCTATTAGGCCAATTTCCACTAGTAGTACACCATGTGGAAAAACTCCAACAACTGAAAGTTAGGTCAATCAAAGGTATCATAAAGGTACAAAATTTATTTCATGTCAGTGCCTTGCACTAGACAGATGAAGTCACCTTTGTTACTGATCACATGTAAGCTCATCATCAGCAGTAAAGATTCTTTTAGTCAGATGTCCTCAATACATGTAGTCATGAAAAGCAAAATGTTATTATGTAATATTTGGAATGGTAAAGTTAGAAGTAGTAAAGGAGTGGGATTTATATTTGAATGCATAATCCTGCAATGTCAAAATGCAGATGTTATTTACCATTATGAATGCTGAAAGTTTACATAGAAACTAGTAAAGCCTTTGCATGTTTGAGCTGCAGAACAGCAGATGCAGAAAGTTAATTTTTTTCACTGCTCACAAAAATTAAACAAAATCTTTGAGGAAGTATGTACACCAGTTGACTATCAAACCCACTTGCTTTGTCTCAAAATTTTCATCTCCACTTACTGGAAGGTTGACAGGCATCAACATTTAAGTTTCTTATCCATCCCTACAGCATAGCCATATGAACAGAGACAATAATGTGGTTTTCTGCATCTTTCTCCTTAATGGAAATTGGTTACATGCTACTGCTAAAATCCTCAGATGGATCTGCAAAATTTGTTACGTACCTGTCTGTCCAAAACATCCTGTATTGTATGAGTCTCCCCTGATCTGACCATTGGAAACAGAGTTTATTCTGAAACAAATAGAAAGCAAAGTCTTAAGAACAATATTATTCAAATGGAACATTCATCCAACATTAACAGTTACATGCAGGAACTAAATACACTAAACTTTATTTACAGAAACCATTATATTATACTTATCATAATTGTAAATTTTCACCTTTAGACCCAATAACCAATAGGTTTCTTTATTACCTTATAAGAGCAAGCCATCCACTCAACACAAGTGTTTTTCTTCTACAAAACCCATTATTTTCTGAATTACAAAGACCTTGACATTTTTATTCATACAGTCAGTGACCTAGACATTTAACTCCCTAATCAACAGGCTTCTTCTTAGCCCAAGTGCAAACTATCCACAAAGTAAAGTCTATTTAGATCACAAAGAACTCCAGTTAATTTGCAGAAAACATGTTTCTTCTTTCAGTCACCTTTGAAATCTATAACATTCGTCCTTACCACAGTACAAGCCATCCACAAAGCTCGGTAACTACAGATATTGCAAAGCTCAAATTATTTTGCAAAAATGAAATTGGCAACAGCCAGAAGAATGGATGAATATCAAAACCAAATATACACTAACTCATTACAGGCATATACAAATACAAACATGTTCATGAAAATGAACATTCAACAACAATGACATAAACCAAATTGTATCTGAATGTACGAATATGTGAAATACTATATGGCCCTGCAAATTTGTGGTGGGCAATCAAAAAGAAAATTCCAAATTTTTTTTCCCTTCTATATGCAGATACATGAATGCATGTAGACACACATAAACATGTGCACATATTTGTTTCTTTTCCTACAGAAACAATATTATATCAATTAAAACAAAACATTTAAGATATTGCTCTTGGAACTGAGAGTTTATCAAAAGCCTCAATATTTTGCATAAATGCATTTAGCATTCTTAAACAAATACATTTCTTCAAAAGACATCAAAATATTGATATTTTGATTTAAGAAACCATGACATTTATTAAACATGTACAGGTATCACAGAAAACAAAACAAGACATTAATCCACAGATCATTGTTTTGTTAAACAAAATAATAAAATTATACTCAAACACAAGGACAGTACAGAATGCCATCAGGCAAAAAAAAATATTTATAACCAAAAAAGGAGATAAATCCTTTTCCAAATGATTCCCCCAATCAAATTCATTCAATAATATATAAGAGTTTAAAACTGGTGTCTTCAGATCAACACTAACGTGGAGGAAAATAAACAGCATCAACAATAAAACTGATCACCAAATTTACTATATGGTACTACAGGTATTATACCTTAAGAGATCATAAGTATTTATAGACATCATTACTGTACATACAAGAAGAATGCTACAGTCCCTATGGCTCCACATGTATGACAGGCATGAGGGAATTCATCCTGGTTAGGATGGGTTGCAGCTGCATCAATGACTATCCACCAGCCTGTGAAAAACTGAAGAAAAAAAACAAGCTAAGCTTTAAGAGGCATTCAAATTTATCAAACTCCACTGACACATCTAGCTTATATTTCCCTACATTAGTACTGAAACTCGTCTTTAATGGTAAAAGTTGAAGTCAATGATAACATAATTATGCCCTTAAAAGACATGTCCTTTTTATATATAGTTTTCACAGAAAATTCTTCTGTAGTCTATATATATTTTAACTGCTACATGTACATTACATGTATTATTTTCATAATAATCAATTTGGAAACTTAAGTGAACCGGTCATGGGGAAACAAGAATCCCACTAAACACTCAAGGACACCCAAAGACTCTACAAGAACACCTTAAAATTTACATAATACTGACTTTAAATTTCAACAGCACAAAAAGACCCAAAACAAACAAACAAAAAAAGCAAATATTTAGCGATATTTTGTGTAACAGGAAAATTAGCAAGGTCAGAGGAAAATTAGCAAGGTCAGTAGTTGCCAAGGGAAATAACTCCTGTTTTCACTAAGAGTGTTCCAGTACAGTAACGTGAATATTTATCAACATTTATAAATAATTAGCAATACCACAAATAAGTCGTTAAATAAGTTAAACAAAATAGCAAATTTATTGTATGTAAAGTTATTTGTTTATCTCAATAATAATTTAACTATTTTTCCATTCCTTTATTTTGACAATTATTAATACAGAGCATAAACAATTCAAATAAATGAAAAGTAAGGTACATTGCCATATAATGATGAAATTGTGTTAAAAAATATATAAATAAAATAAAAGTGATTTGATGCATAATAGTTAGTTTCCGTAGATTATCAGAAATAGAGCATCAACCAATACTATAAATTATTAATAGCAACAATATCCGTATGTGGATTTCCTTTTCTTTTTTCCACTTCTTGTACATTTTTGCGAGATCTGGTGCAAATATATGCAATACTGGGGTGTTCTTGGGATGTCCTGAGAGACCAGGGAAACAATGGAGGACATTGCTGTGTCTGAGAAGTATCACTTTATTAGACTGGCTAAATATATTCAAGAAAATATACAATTCAAAGAAAAAATTTCAGACTAAATATTACTTTTCTGAAGATTTAGTTTTAAAATGTAATTATGTAGGTCAGAAACATACAGAACAATGCTATGTTGTGGAATTTGAGAGTTACTGTAAGGTCAATGTTGTATTTTCAAGTTCACTCATTTTTTTAAAAAAAATAAGAAAAACAAATACTATTTAACCAATTTCTAATGTAATACCAGTCTGTAGACAAATAATAAAACCTAATAGCTGCAATCTTATCAATGGACTCTTGTAACAAAGCTATAAAGCGAGTGGTAACATTAAGAAAACCATTCTTTGTAAATGTTGAAGTATTTGCATGTTGGCTGTGTCGACTTAAGTTTTAAAAAAAAGGGTTTAGTTCATTCATATACTGACTTTAATTCTTCATGTTTTATATATGATCAGTTATGGTAAAGTTTTATTGGTAACAAAGAAATTAGGATGAACAGAATGTTCCGAAAGTCATGTGCATTTGCTCTCATGTATATGGTACAGGCATTGTTTCAAAACTGACAATTATAGTAAATTTATGGAAAGTGAAAACTTATTGAGTATGAGTAGGTGCTGATGCATTTGTAGTAACTTATAATACTGTAGTCTCTGTTAAAATTCATTACATACATATCGGTAGCTTATGTACGTCTCTTTTTAAGTCATATTGCCACAAAATACACTACATACTAATAGTATGATAGTTTTTCAACATGCACCAAATGTGTCAATAATAGAACTCTGACAATTTTCTACTTGATAATAAAGTATTGCTTAAAACCAATGTCAAATGCATAGATAAAACTCAGTAAATTGTGGGCATAATTCAAATAAGAAATTGAACACAACAGACACAAGCATATATATATATATATACAATTGTCAGACAGAACTCTCAGACGATTCAATGATTTGGTGACAAGTAACAGAGATTCGCTCGATAATATTACATCAGTTGCTTACTTTTAGTCTTTATATCTATATATCTATATCTTTATATCTATTATAACGTTAACTTTCTTAATTTTATAGAATATAGATGGTTTACTCAGTGTACGTTAAAGGAAAGAAAGAAGTAGAAAATAAAAATGAATCTCAATGTCCAGACCTATGGTTATACTTACCAAAACTCCTGATACAATCGAAGCAACGAAGTTTCTCCTCTCGCCGAGTTCTATGCATTCACAACGGGGCCACTGGCAGTTGTCAAGAAATCCAGACATTGTAACAGATTATCGAAAACCGGGAGATGATCAGTTGAATATACGATATCACATCAGTCAATAAACGTTTGCAAATATTCTGTCTAATCTGCCTTTTGAAATTACACCATTCCTTACTAAGTAAAAACTATTATATACAATATTACACGTTATATGATGTCACAAGAATAGGTAACATTTCTTCCAATAAAAAAAATTATAGTATAGACTTCCGATGCAAAGCGACATCTATCTGCATGTATCTAATTGAAAATATATCGGGTCTTTCCGTCAAATTATCGGATTTGATCGGAAAGCAACATTGAGACATCGCTCGGTAACTTTCGACAGGTCGTGAATTGTGTGTATTTCCGTACTTAATCGTGACGTCTGTGAAAACAACCCATAATTGTGAGCTGTCTTATTTAGGGTTGAAATGTTAACTAACACTCGATTGTCACTTATGGGATTTATTGTGAAATGAAATGGTACGAAATAAACCAGACTCGAGGGGTATAATTTTTCAAATTATATTTAATCCCTGGTTTCTTGCGTAAAAGACAAGTGCTCGTCATCTTCACGAGTCGTACTGCTTAAGGTGTTGTCCGTGTCAAGAATTAGAGTAGGCACCCAGAGGTATCACGGTACCAATTGTTTTTCCATAGACCTCAATGCTAATATTTGGAGAGATAAATATATTTTCTATCCTAATTTAGCATGCATCTCACACACTGTTATAGAGAACAATGTTAGATTGTCAATTTGACAATGACAAAACCAGGTACTCCATTGCATTTATGAGAGATAACTCTGCTGGAACTAGACAGGGGTATGAGTTATCTAGTCACAACATACCTATTTTCAGTCATGTCTATGACATTTTCAAAAAATCATAAAAAAATACAAAATATGATCTGTATAGGAATTAACATAAATTCACATGTTGCCAAGAGGCTAAACTATTTTTTAAGCCTAACAGAAAGTACAACTCTTACATAATCCACCAATCATAGCTTGTGTTATTTATTTCTGATTGGCCCTACACCTTAAGCACCGCCCACATGGACTTGCGCAATTGGTACCGTTATACCCAGAAGCATTTTGTTAGTTTGGCGGGGACTTGATTGACTTGATCACTCACTCACTCATGACAAACACGCACATTGGTACACGAGTCCTGGGTCACATATTCCCTTCCTATGTGTAAATCTCTCCTGACATTTACCAAATTTGTGCTTGCCGCGTAAAAAATACAGCAACAATAACTATTCGGAACTATCATTCAAGTCTTTTGGAAAAAGAAAAAGAAAACTATTAATTATACCTATGAAAGGATTACAAATACACAGCTTAACAAGTTTACTCTCCCTGCAGACAATACATGAAACCCTGAAATTGGGACTACAACTAATCATTCAAAATAATTATTTAATTGTCATCCTCCAATATCTTGCTGTATTTCATTTACATTGCAGTAAGCCTAATGAATGAATGGGGTCCTTCTGCATCGTTCAAGCTGTCTACTGCAGCAAAACAAGCATGAAATCAATTGATAGATCTCAGTAATTCACACGTAGTAAACCGTTTGCGAATACGCCCACTGGTCAAGCCAGTCGGGTGGTTTTTGGTCTCTGGTTGAATGCCTAAGCATATTCATGGTAGCGTTTGGTACACCCAGTTTCGGGGACTGGATGACAAGGAAGGTAGTCAAATGGCAAAAGCAAATTACGATGCAATGTGTGAGTGGATTTCGAACTCTTGATCCTACTTACATTGTACAATTATATCTAAATTGGGGATTGATATCACCTGATATACATCCTTGGATCACGAATCGGGTAATTTTTGTTTTCCTCTCAGTCCAAACTTGTGCACTAAGACTCGATTCCCAACTTCAAGTTTGGACTCTTGGGCCATTTTATCGTGTTCTTTGCATGGCTATTGTTCGACTCTCTCTCTCTCTCTTTCTCTCTCTCTCTCTGTCTCTCTCTCTCTCTCTCTCTTTACGCGGCCATGTAAGCAAATTGGAGGGGGTCTTTCAGTTTCTCTTCGTATGCGTGAAGCTCTGCATCAGCTTCCTACTGTCTGGTGTTGTGCTCTAATATGCGTCAACAGAAAGAAGGAGGTACCAAACAAACATAATAAGATGGGGCGACAATCCTGTTGAATCATTCTTAGTAGTATTATATATGTGTACAATTGGAAAACTGTAAGATATCCAGTTGTTTTTGCCTTTCCTCCAATGTCCCTAGCATTTTTAAGAGAGTTCCATTGAAACGTTTGCAGGCGCCATTCCCATGTGGGTGAAACGGGAAGGAGCGAGACTTCTCTATGTTTGCTAAATTGCATAACTACTTTATAAGAGAGATCTGTTTTCAACTACAAGGCGGTTTCATTCATGGAGAATTTTCCTCAAAGACGAATTTTCTCTCCGGATATCTTCGCCACTGGTCCGAAAACCCTTACTCTTGAGGTCAATAACTTTCTCTAGAGTCTCATCAGTCAACTGTTCCCCCTCCCCCTTGATGTTATCACAACGTTTGATAGAACACCTCATCTGCCGAATGAGGTGCCGAATCATCCGAAACACACACAATCAAGGGAACAGAGATGGTGGCTGCATGGCAAATGGCTTCCACCACATCGGGAAACATTTGTGGTAAATGTGAGAGGGTGAGAGGGTGACAGCGTCAAGTTTAATTTTGCCAGCGCTATCCCTGATGGAAAAATTGTAGTTTGCTAGAGCCACAACCCATCTATGGCCTGCAGCATAAAGTTTTGCCGTTGAAAAGACGTATGTCAACGGGTTGCTGTCAGTAACTACCTCAGAGGAAGAACCTAGGAGATAGTTGTGGAATTTATCCGTCACGGCCCATTTCAACTCCAAAAAATCGAGCTTGTGAACTGGATAGCGTCGTTCACTGAGTGTCAATCCATGACTCGCGTAGGCAATTACTCTTTTCGCACCCTTTTGCTCTTGATATAGGACCGCCCCATAACCATACCCACTTGCACCCGTATACACGATACAAGGCTTAGTCTAGTTGGCAAATGTTAAGATGGGGGTAGAGGTCAACTTACCTATGAGAGTTGTAACGGTGGTTTCTTGGGTACTACCCCAAGTCAAAGGAGCTGATGGTTTGTTTTTAGACTTAGTTTTTCGAGATGGAAAGTAGTATCATGGCCCTCTAACAGAGAGCGTAATGGTTGTGTTAGCTGAGAGAATCTTTCGATAAATCGGCACAAATATCCTGCAAACCCTAAAAAATGACAGAACACTTTAATGTTTTTAGGTTTTTGTCAATTGCAGAGGTTTTCTCCGGGTTGGTCACTAAACCTTCCCCGGATATAATATGAATCTCCCCCCCCCCCAAAAAAAATAAATAAATAAAAAAATAAAAACAACAACACAAATTAATGGAGTACATAATCAACTAAGGTTTCAGCTTAAGACCGTGCTGTTGTAAGCGTGCCAACCCTGCCTCTAAACGTTCCACATGCTCGTCGAACGTCCTGGAGAAAATGAGAATGTCATCTACGAAGACGAGGCACTCTTTGATGTGCATTTCCTCCATGCAATTCTCCATACGCTGAAATGTAGACCCAGTGTTGGACAGACAAAAAACTCATGCGGTTTGCCTCATAAAAGCCGGAGCGGACCTTACCCCCCTCCCCCCAAAAAGGTGGTATATTGCTTGTGTTGTTCTTCCATCTCAAGTTGCCAATAGCCTGACTTTGCATCAAGGACCATGTAGTTTGTATAGAAACGTAGGCTGTTATCATGTAACCGGACTAACACAACATTAAAAGAGTAAAGACTGTCAGATTCCTTGATTGCACCAGCATCTAACATTTCCCTAATATAACGACGCAACTCATCAGACATCCCAAGGGATATTCTCCTGTATGGCTGTTTAAACGGCTTATCATCATCAAGCACTACCAGTATATTATGCTTGATGAGATCAGTCTTTCCCAAATCCGTGGGCCCCCTCGAAAATATGCAATCCCACGTGCCCAATACTTGCTCGAGTCTGTCTAATTGCTCTAGGGTCAGATCTTCAATATCGATCTTAACCTTCAACTCTTCCTGAGGAGAATGTTCACTGTCTTTGGACATGTCAGGGGTAATATCAGAACTAAGTAGTCAACAACTTTAACTTCACTAATAAGACATATGTCTGATTTTGGTCTTATTATTATACATTTGGCGGACATATTACAAAGTCTAACCTGAATCTTTGAATATGACCCCTTGTGATCAACTGTGATCACCCCTGGACAGGCCGTAACCTGTTTACATATCATTTATTGTTTGCACACAAGTCATGCCATTCCAACCCTATAGTTGCGCTTATAGTCAACATTGCACGAACAGTTTAGTTCAACGCGTGGTAGAAATCACTGCCAAATAGAAGTTAAGGTCATTATTATAAATTTGGCATGTTGATATATTGGCTATAATATGTAAAGGCATAATCTTTAGCAAATGCAAGGACTTGTTACCCACATATAATTATGTGTTCATTGCAATGACATTTATAGGAATTACCACGAATATGCATATGTTTACTTTGTTTACATTACTGGTTGAGAGTAGGTCAACTTAGTGCATTGCGAAATGTACAGTGTGGTGTGAATTATATATATATATATATATATATATATATATATATATATATATATATATATATATATATATACATGTATATATACATGTATATATACATATATATATACATATATATATATATATATATATATATATATATATATATATATATATATATATATATATATATATATATATAATCTGACCACCACATATTAGACGGTTTTAAGGTCACTGCGTGATGTGTTATTGACTTGACAATACAGTTCTATGACCTATTTATATAACATACCACTATACTTCAAACCCTGTGTCACATATTACTGCTATGAGCCCTGGGAATACATGTATATTTTATGTGTTTTGTGAGCGCAGCACGTGTTGCGACAGCAAATGCTTTTAACATCCCAATTGTGACGTCCCCTTCCGCCACAATAATGTTCCACTTGAACAAAAATAGTTCAAGAACATAGTTCTCAATGGCCAAGAATTGTATCAGAGGTTCCGTTAGAACGACAAAGAGCGATAAAAGAACTCCGTGAATCGGTCTTGTCTTTATTTACTTGAAGGAAAGGACCGTTTAAGTTCTGACTAAGAAAGTTTTTTTTCAGTGCATTTATCCTCTCTCACTTGCTGCTGATACAAGAGTTAGATTTAGGCATTATTAGTATCGATTTAAAGGTAATTGTAATTTGAGCATTACAGTGTG
Organism: Unio pictorum; assembly: GCA_030141615.1. Taxonomy (NCBI): domain Eukaryota; kingdom Metazoa; phylum Mollusca; class Bivalvia; order Unionida; family Unionidae; genus Unio; species Unio pictorum. The sequence goes on from JARLTB010000118.1 coordinate 2,338,443, forward strand.
TTCGTCCATATTTATTTTGGTGACAGTGCACAGTGAATATTATGAGGTAATATATGCTGACCTGGATATAAAATATGTGACCCATTTCACCTGTGGTTTGTCTGTCGACTTGACGAGGACCTCTCTAGTCATCCGAGGGTTGGAGGGGCTGGTTTTGTTCTGTGCGTGTGCATGTGTTTAATGAGGCCAACACTTGCACGGAATGTTCGTTTGCATAAGGGACGGGATGATTGGGACATCTCCAGGAGGGTTGATTACACGTGATTTTCTGGGCTTGCCTCTTCATCTCTGCAGCTGCTGTCCTGCTAGATTCACACAACTTGGAGCGTTTTGTTGAATTCTTTCAATGCAGCTTTCAGATTGTCTTTGAGGCGTTTCTTCTGTGGATGCTGGGGCGACCTGCTTTGGCGAGTACCTCAGTGTCTGGAATCTTGTCCTGTCACTTCATATTGAGGAGTTTTATGAGACCTGTGATGTAAAAGTGGTTCAGCTTCCTGGCATGGCATTGGTACACTGACAAGATGGTGCAGGAGCTGGAGAACTTGTCAACGCTGCATTGCAGGTCAGCTTCTGAGCCAGCATTGAGGGCGCAGTAATCATTAAATAAGGATTGGTTAGTTTTCCATCTGTACGGTACCTGATGCCGACTCCATCCTCTCCGTCTCTGAAAGTATTAGTCAGCATGGTGGAGAACACTAAACTAAACATTGTCAGTGCCAGAACACAACCTTGCTTCACGCCACTGGTTATTGGGAATGGCTCAGATGTCTTTCCATTGTACTGGAATCATGCCTGCATGCCATCGTGGAAATGCTGCAACATGGATAAACATATTCTTGGGCATCCATACTTGGTCAGTATACCTTCCACAATCCTTCTCTGCTGACAGTATCAAAAGCATTTGTCACGTTGATGTAGATGGAGAGGAGGGCTGTGTTTTGCTCTTGACATTTCTCTTGTAGCTGCCTCGCAGCAAACACAGTGTCATAGGTCCCACATTCTTTTTGGAATCCACACTGGCTTTCTGGCAGTAGTGTCTGGTCAAGGTGTGTAGTGATGCGGTTCAGTAGGATTCTGGCGAGTATCATTCATGCAATTGAGAGTAAAGATATACCACAGATGTTGTCACAGGCCTGGCAGTTTACTTTGCACTTATACAGGTGGATTATGGAAGCGTCTTTGAATTCCTTGTGTGTGTGTGTGTGTGGGGGGGTTAATCTCTTGATGCCACATCAGTAAAAACAGTTGATGGAGCCTTTCTATCAGGGCTGTGCCCCCTTCCTTGTTGACTTCAGCTGGAATGGAGTCTGAACCAGGTGCTTTAACACTGGAGATCAGACATATCGCTTTCTGCGTCTCCAGCAAGGTTGCAGCAGGGTCATCCAATGCTTTGTTGATGGGTAATTAGGGGAGATGACTGATGGCTTCATCATTGATGGATGTCACATTGTAAGTAACGAACAATAACCAGAGTGCAATATGTATTTGCTAGACCCTGAGGCTAATAATTCCATCTAATAAATTTTACAAATGTCAGACTTGCGAACAATGAGGTGTCAAAGCCAGTTGTATATAATTGGCCATTACATGGTTCACAGGTTGAATGGCTGGTGTTGGCTTCAAAGGAGCACATCAAGTGGGAGTGGTAAATCCACCCTTGACAGATTGCTGGGGAGGGGCAATGTCTGTTAATTATGTAGACCCTGGGTGAATCGAGATCCACTCATAATTGAGCAATGTGTGGCCACCATTAGAATTGCAAGCTTAAATCCAGTATCTTGAGAATTAAATGTCAGTAGTCGCTAAACCATCTTGCGGGAATTTATAAGCTACTCCGACGTCATTTGAAATTGGCTGGAAACTTTGTTATTCTGAGAATTATAAAAGAGCTTCAGACAGGTCAGTTACTGATTTACTGAATTGTTGTAATCTATTACGGCAAAGTGTCAAGTGTCAAATTTTTCGTCAGTGAAATCCATTAATTAATTCTTAGTCTAGCCGACAATTAACTGTTATCTTGTGGGAGAGTTTGCACGGAATATTTTTTTAAACTCAGTCACCATCATTAGTATGTTTATAGTAAAAACGACCTAGCTGTATGACAGGCTAAAGAAAGTGAAATTCGCACGTAGAACTGTCAAAAATGATTTGAGACAAATGATTAGGTGTTAGTTAAAACCCAAGTGACATTTTTTGGCACTTTGTTAAGCAGTTTCCCAAATGTCTGTAGGAATAGCATTTATTCCGATTGGTCAAATGTAGAATGAGGGGTGTGTCGACCCCTGAATTATGAAGGGAATATATTCTCTGAGCAAATGAATTTGAATCAGTCTAGGAAGTACCTCTGTAAGAGACGGTAGGATTAATTCTGACATAGGAGAAGACTCCAGCCGTACTTTAAGAAAGACGTCCGTTTTAAAAAAAACGTGGTTTCAGGAAATTGAATTTGGAACGATTGTAAGATGCCAAAATCACAAGGAAAATAGTTTGTTTGGAGAGAGAGATATAGAGAGAAGATCGAGGTTCAAAGAAGGAAAATGAAGTCAGAAGTCAGAGTTGTAGAATCCCACGTTCACCAGAGGGCAAAGTCAAGACGCAAGCAGAAGGAAAAAACAGTCGTCGAACAGGTCACTGTGAATTTACCAAGCGGTCCAATGTTAATGAACACTTGATTTCGTGATGAAATTTGCTATCAGCTATTAACGGCTAAATTCATCTATTTTATTAGTGTTTGAATTTTAATTAATGTATCCATTATTTTAAAGCTTCGGTTTTAAAGTGCTTCTGAACTAAAAGTATTCAGAAGGAAAGAAAATTCTAATTTACTGTGTCATTCTTCTCTTGATTGTATTTCAATTAAATTGTTTATTTATATTTATGGGGGCTCGTGTGTTGTCTTTGTTCAAGATACTGACTCAGATTACCATATCCATACTATAACCGGGCAAATCACACCGTAGAGGTCATCCTTTAGATAACGAGTATTAACGGGAGGCAGTTTCGAGTGTTGTTTTAAAGTTGTGCAATACCTCTGACCAGCGGCATGTGCAATATTGTACCAATAGTGCTTGATACCGAAGCACCCCATTACACAAAGTAATTGTACTTTTAATTATTGCAGTATGTATACTTCATTGCCAGAATTGTCAGTAGGTATAATTACAATTTGTAGGGTTTGATTCCATTGTAGTGTTTGATGTACATGCATATTTTGAGATATGAGCAATGTTTATATAAAGAATTAATATTGTAATTTGCTATTTGGTTAATTCATAGTAACCTCATGCATTTATTTGCAAATGTTGAATTGAATTCTAACTTTCTATAATGATTCCAGTGTGCAACATTAGTCAATAGGGATATTTGACTGTTTGTGTGTACTTTGTACGAGTACAATATATAAAGAATATATCAGCACATAGATACATGTATGTGGATACTTTGTAGAAGTGTAATGTACAGAAATTCGTCTATGTGATATTGTTCTGTATAAGATTGAGAATCTACTGATGTGATGAAATCTATTGATATATGCATGCTAAGCAGTTGATACCATGTACACCATATCAGAAAGTATGGGCATTTTGATGTGCACAAATGCGTGACCAAAGAAGGTAATGGCTTATATGATGATAGATTGTTGTTTAGTGCGAGTCTAGATAGCTAGAGGAATATACTAATGTCCTTGTGTGTTTGTACAGGAAGCTTTTAGGGACCAGAGGAGCTGTAGGAGACAGAGAAGGCAAATGCCCTAGCACAGTTGGTCCTGAGTCTCTGGGAGATAAGAAAAGAAGAGAATGGAACCAGAAGTTAGATGTTCTGGAGTACCAGTCAAAAGAAAGAATAATACAGATGAGTAGGAACACAGGGAAGGAGGAAAATCTATCACACTAAGTCAGATGATGAAATAGGCCATCACTTGTTCAAGTGAAAGATGAGTGATAAGGATTAAATATCAATTTCATTTGAGAAATGCCTATCTGTTATTGAGTGGTATTGTTGTTTATTTGAATTTCATCTTTTGTGTATTCAGTAATTTAACTGTTGGCATCGCTGACTGGTGGCTAGGAGCTTAGTACTTCAATTTTTGACAAAAATTAGCCAGGGTGGGTCTTCTGTAATAATTAAATATAATACTGGGAGCTCCCCCACTCCAACCTAGTTAACAAGAACCTCGACAATGGATGATGGACGATTCAGGATGCTGTCAAAGTTTTCAGCCCATTGTTGAAGTGTGTTCCCATCTGTGCTGAGAAGGTGATGATCCAGAGGATGTAGGTCCATACACTTCTTTCAGGGCATTGTAGAAGTTCTTGTTATGCTGGTCTGCGTAGCACCGGATCTCATCAGCTTTGTTGCTCAGCCATGTGTCTCGCATCTGACGGAGCTTCTGCTGAAAGTTCTGCATATGTTGTTGTACGCATCTTTCCTAGAGGTGGACTTGGGGTTGTTGAGCTAGGTTTCATCACAGTTCTCATCAAACCAGTCTTGATGCTTTCTGGTTAAGGATCCTATGATTTTCGAAACTGTGCTGTAGACTAGCTCTCTGGATGCTGTCCAGTCGGTCTCGATATTCTGAGTGTCAAGAGGGGTGGATTTCAGACATTCTTACAGGGCATCCACTAGAGACTCTTTCGTACTGGTGCATTTCAGCTTGGTGATATTCAGTTGTTTAGGCGCCTTTATATCCTGTAGGTGTCTTTTGTGCTAAATGTGGATGTAGAGCTTGGTGATGATGAGGCAGTGGTATGTCCATCAGTCAGCGTAGCACAAGGACTTGTTTGGATTGGTGAGATACAGATACTTGATGGGAGACTATATCATTTACACAATTATTCTTGTTTGGACACTTTATTAGTGGTATACAAATACTTGATGGGAGTCTATATCATTTACACAATTATTCTTGTTTGGATACTTTATTAGTGGCGTACAAATACTTGATGGAAGTCTACATTGTTGGCACAATTATTCTTGTTTAGACACTTTATTAGTGGCGCACAAATACTTGATGGGAGTCTACATCATTCACACAATTATTCTTGTTTGGATACTTTATTAGTGGCGTACAGTACAAATACTTGATGGGAGTCTACATTGTTGGCACAATTATTCTTGTTTTGACACTTTATTAGTGGCGCACAAATATTTGATGGGAGTCTACATCATTCACACAATTATTCTTGTTTGGACACATTTTTAGTGGTGTACAAATACTTGATGGGAATCTATATCATTCACACAATTATTCTTGTTTGGACACTTTATTAGTGGCATACAAATACTTGATGGGAGTCTACATCATTCAACCAATTATTCTTGTTTGGACACTTATTAGTGGCATATAAATACTTGAGGGAGTCTACATCATGCACACAAATAATCTGGTCTGGACACTTTTTTTAGTGGCTTACATACTTGATGGGAGTCTACATCATACACACAAATAATCATGGTTGGACATTTATTTAGTGGCATACGAATACTTGACAGGAGTCTACATCATTGACATAATTATTCTTGTTTGGACACTTTATTAGTGGCGTATGAACTCTTGGTGGGAGTCTATATCATTACCATAAGGACTTTTGTGTGGACATTATATTAGTAGTTATGATGGGAAACTGTATCATTACCAATTACTTTAAGGATTCATAATGGGATTAGGTGTCATTAGCACAAAGACTCGTGATGGGAGATTGTGTCATTGACACAAAGATTTTGTTTAGACATTATAGGCATAGCATAGGATGGGAGTCTGTACCATTACCAATTTTCATATGGATTCTTAATGGGATTCAGTATTATTAGCACAAAGACTCTTGATGAGAGACTATGTCATTAACGCAAAGATTCTTAATAGTAACGTAGGATGGGAGTCTATAACATTACCATAAGGGTTCTTAATGAGATCTAAATGGGTTCTGCTGTCTCAAAACACTTTTCAGGAATTCAAGATAAGACTATTTCTTCCTTTTTAACTGCTAAGCGATAAATATTCATGACATTTCCATTAGAAGTCTGTTTGTGATAATCCTCATGTTGATATGACCATTCATTTTAAAGCACTGAGTACACTAATATTTTTTAGCTGGTCACCATGTTGGCCATACTGAGGGTATATGTATAATTTCCATTTACAACCAACTAGATACCAAAGTACTTGTTGTGTGAAAACTCCATGTCAAAATGATATTATATTTAAGAGGTGTAGCAATAGAGATTTTCAAGATGCCTACAATGCTGGTCATTCTTAAAATCAAATCGGTACCAATTTAATCTAACACCAACAAGATATCTTAAGAAGTCTTCTGGTGTAAATCCCATGTTGATATTTCTATAATTAAGAGGAGTAATGATAACAAGATTTTCAAGATGGCTGCCATTGCCAACTAGGCATCATAAGAAGTATTTTGATGAAATTACTGTTGATACGGATCCTAGACAGGATCTCTCTACGGATGGGTGGGGGCTATAAAAATTACAAACTTGGGGACCCATGATGCTAGCTCAAATGCAGCCATTGTCAGTTATGCTAGCAGCGTGTTTATGATGACTACGAAAGGCATCCAGAATACCCTCTATGTTAGTGATCACCAACTGCATGAATAAAAATAAATTGTGAATCTGTAAGTCACCTAAGCTCCCTTGCAATGATGTACATCAAGCCACCAACTCAACAAAAGGATCTTGCAATGATGTACATCAAGCCACTAACTCGGCAAAAGGAATTTGCAATGTCCATCAACTGAACAAAAGGAATTTGCAATGATGTACATCAAGCCACCAACTCAACAAAAGGAATTTTCAATGATGTACCTTAAGCCATCATCTCAACAAAAGGAATTTGCAATATTGTACATCAAGCCATTAACTCAACAAAAGGATCTTGCAATGATGTATATCAAGCCACCAAGTCAACAAAAGGAATTTTCAATGATGAACATCAAGCCACAAACTCAACAAAAGGATCTTAGCCATCAACTCAACAAAAGGAATTTGCAATGTCCATCATCAACAAAAGGAATTTGCAATGATGTACATCAAGTCACCAACTCAACAAAAGGAATTTGATATGATGTACATCAAGCCATCAACTCAACAAAGAAATTGCTACTTAATGCAACACACTGCAAGGAATCCATTCCATTAAATATTTCTGCATGCAGTAATTGGACAAGCTAGTAACCTAATTTTATTTATGTATATAGGGGTCATTCATTTAGTACGTACACAAAATCTGGCAAAGCTTGACCCCTCCCTGTACACATGTGAGCTTATTTACACACATGTGAGCTTATTTACACATGCCCCACCTGCATATGTATGCTTGACCCCCACAAATTCTATAGAATAGCCAATATTTAATCCATGCAGAAATGATCAAGGATTAATAATAATAACTTGATTAATAAAACAGGTAGTCCACCAATGTTGAATGTCTGGCTGCATCAAAGAGATCAGCTGCATAACTTTAAAAAAGTTTAGTCTAATGTCCGTTAAACTGCAAACGCATATTAGACAAATTATTATCGAGGTATCACCCTCCCCTCCCATTTCCTGTGCATACATACATTATCAGTTGATTCCCCTATATGCAAGTGTATACATTTGGGTTTAAGGAAAGCCTCCATGCGTACATACTAAATGGATGGCCCCATACCATTTAAATGCATGTATACTCAAGATGTTAGAAAATAGTACAAGACGTATTCTAAAGTCCTATCAGAAAGCAATATAATCAAAAGTTTTAAAATCCTATCATGAATTCTAGTCATTAAACAGAGCATATAAGTGTATAAATTGGTAAATTGAAAGTAACATGGACTAAACATTTGTAATAGAATATATGTTTAGGGTATACCCAAACTTGGTTAAATACAGAGCTTTCTTGGCAACAAAAGTGAACTGTGATTTATTAATAACATTTTAGTAGGTGTGAAGAAAACTATAGGAAATCTCTTTCAGAATCTGTTGTTCATGTGGAAGCACATGTTTAAAAAGTATATGCATGTTGGAGTAAAATAGTCAGAAAAAAAGTAATCATTTATTCTTTTATCTTTGGGATTTAAAGAAGACAACAAAACACCATTGGCAAAAGTAAAAATATAACTGCATCAGTTGCTGAAATAAATATTTGCATTTCAAGATCAAATAGTGTATGTGTACACATATATACATTGTTGGTATAAGGGGCAATTTTTCAAACATAACAAAGAAAGCATATTAGTATAACTATTTTTCTACCCAAGGTAAAGCACTCCAGTCATATAACTATTATGTTTTAAATAAAACATAATATATTAAATTAATATAACATAGCAGTTTTAAGCTGGTTTTTCAGTAACCTGGACAATGAGGGAGAGATGCTATATTGCTAAAAACAGCAAAAGGGTAGTGAACACTCCATTATTTATATCTTGTTTGAGTGCTGAGTGCCAAAGATGTCAAATATTAAGATTTATTTTTAAAAACATATGAACTGCTGATTACAAATTTAATTTAAAAAATATTTTCATGAACTATTACAAATTTATCAAAGATCAAAGTCTAAATCACACTAATAAAAATTAATAAAAGGAACAGAGATGCTACATTCATCATTCATTTTATATTTTGAGGCTTAAGAAGAAAACTAGAACATAAAATTATCATATGACTAATCTGGTGTACTTGAAATCATTAAACATTTTATTATCAGAAAATAATAACGAAAGCTAAATATTGTCGTTACTGAAACACGGGAAAATTATCATTAAATAATCAAAATGAACATTAAGAGGATAAATATCTTAACTAGATACAGTCAGTTATAGTGGGAATATACATATCTGAAACCATAACAGTCAAAAAGTGTGTGGAACATAATTGTCTAATATAATTGTCAGTTGGTAACCGTATAACCAATTTTGTTAACTTGTCACATGTGACATAACAATAATACATGTATCTTGAAATGATATCCAACAATAACTTGTTAAAATGAAGCCAAATAATGAGTGGATAAATTATTTTACTGGTCTCAAACTTCTTAGGGGGCTATCTTGTTAGTATGTACACATAAGTATCTGTGGCAGACAGAAAAATCATTACTTAAATTTTCCAGTTTCAGAGAAATTTTGATTTACTGACCAAATTATGTTGTTCCTCTAGCTAAAATATTTCTAGACTGCACAAACAAGTCTTGTGTTTCAATTCTCAAACCTTCTAAGTTGAATTGTTTCAATTAACTTGTATTATATTCTGTATTATATACTTTATTATACTGTATATACAGTATTATGAAGCTAATAAACCAGACACATCTTCAAAATCATGAAAATGAAACTTAAATGACGTGCAATATATACCTCACTATATTTTTTATATCCATGTATTATAATCCTTGCTGTTGTTCAATAAGTTATTGTTACTTAGATATCATAATAAAATTAATTTTTCCCTTTTCAATGAAGAAGTTTGATGTTAGCCTAGTTTTATCATTATCTGAATGTCCTATGTTGCAAAACCCCACTATCCTACTGTTTCATTAAACAACTTCAAATGTGTTCTTCAGAGATTGCCCTAAAGCACAATATCCTACGGTCTCATTAAACAACTTCAAATGTCTTCTTGGGAGCAGTAATTAAACTGCTATTGATTAAAAAACAAAGGTTCTAGCAGATCTTTTCAAACATTTGGTTAGATGGGGTGACAATCCTATATTAGATGTGTAATATTTAGTATAACTAACAACTTTATTGGTTTTTAGAATACAAAGTGCTAGATTCACATGTTGAGGGACTCATTATCGGGCATCAACTTTCCGGCTCAATTCAACAAATTACAAATAATTAAGACTTTAATGTTGGTTTATCATGATATAAACTGTCAGAATCACAGCAAATAACAGATTTATAAATTTGTTATTTTGTTTGTCTTTTAGTGTTATCAGTTTTTGAGCACATTTAAGCATATGAATTCGTGTTGAGGATCTTGCTATGTAGCTATTTATAGAATAGGAAATTCTTCATCTGTAACATCATAGTTACTAGGGCTGTCAACGGGTACCCAGGTAATCGGGTACCCGACTGTAGCGAAAAAAACAGGCATTGAAAATTAATGACGAGTACCCGTTCACAAAAATAAATTGTCGACAACACTACTAAAATATTATATATCATCAGCAGCATGCTGGTCTGAGTAGTCTGAGTTTCCTCTGACCCTTGCCACCCTATATTTGGACATTCATTTTGGGGTGTAGGGACATAGTGCATTTCCTATCGAAAAGTTGGACCTCGCCAACACCATTTGATGTCGGCATGGGATAGGCGCTTACATGCCCGCCCAGCAAACTTGAATGATCTTTCATCAAGATATACCTGCAAGAAATCGATAGGAATATGATTTATTTTCTCAAAAATCATGAGCATAGCATTTGATATGCCTTTAATCCAATGACAGACGAAATGAAAGTACATCATTGCTGAAATTTGACCCGGATCTGGCCATTTGCATTCTTAGTCAGTGACTACACAAATCTCGCAACCTACTTGTCAATGACATCAGAGGTCATGCAGTCACGTGATATCGACAATAAACAAATTTCCAAAGTTGTCATCTAATTTGGACATATTAAATAGTAGCCACATAAACAAATACAGTCTGTTCTCTCCTCACTAAGCCATAAAGATGCTATAAATAGAATTTGTATGAAAATAGAACAAGGTTTGCTATAAATAGAACATGATACTGTTAGGAAAGTTCAAGTCTACGAACAAGCATACTCTTATATTGTAGTTACATAAAGCAGTCTTTTCTAAATATGGTCTGTGGGATTAATGGAATGTTAATAGAAACGAGATTTTTGGAAGGTGGATATACCAAAAGAGCATTTACACATAACTTAGTAAGAAAAAAATCGTACTGATTATGCCAAAAGCATAATGGTTGGCATGTATGCGTCTGGGCACAAAGGTTAGTCTAAATAAATTCATTAATTAATAGTGTGCTGTCCAAACATCCGCAGCTACCACAGTGTGGACGCTTCAGACAGAGTAGTGCATTACACGGTTGGTCTCTGCCGCCAGTCAAAATACTAAAACACAGGCGGAAAACAATATCTTGGTTAAGGGTTGTACATGTCTTTCATATTCTAATGAGTACCTGGGTACCCGTTAAACGGTTCAAAGGGTACCCGGGTTAAGTTTTCCTTGGTTTTTGACAGCCCTAATAGTTACGTCAATATCAAACAAAAATTCTACCAATGGTAGACAATCTAAGGTTTTGAACATTCCATAGCATGGTCTTAATCTTTTATCTAAATTGACAAATGTTTTCTGAGTAACCAAATTTCGTTCCTTTAAATCTATTTTTGTGTTCAATTAACAGTTTTAGGTTCCCTACAGGGCTACTTTCGAAATGAAATTAAGACTATCGTTAAATGGTTATAGTTATGAGAGTTCATTAGTCAAACGGTTACGAAGTGGTGGGTGGGGGTGTAGTGGATCTCCTGCCCACCTCACATCGTAACCATCAAGGTCAGCCAGCATCTTACATTGTAGAACTGCGAATCCAATGATTGTAATGGTAGTCTTTGATCCACCCATTCCAATCCCTATATCCTCATCAGTGCCATTTATTCCAGTACATATCTAGGTACATATCTATGTTCATATGATATATGACATTAAGTAAAGATTTCAAGTATTGAAACATGTTCCTCTTCTATGCACAAAATCCTAAAATTTTAAACATACTATAGAGTAGTGGAGTTGGGCAGAGTTTGCAGTTTGCTTCTTAAAACAGACAAATATTTGTATATTTTCATGCACAATTACAATTTGTTTGTTTAAAATAATAATTCCTCTTTTTTGGTCAATCATTGATAACAATAAACTGGACAAATTCAAAAATTTCAAATTATAGTGAATATTATCAAAATATTTCAGCTGTATTATTCAAAATTTCAAATGACTTCATGTTGCAACTGTGAGATGCATAGCACGTTTACAAAATGGTACATATACTGCAATGAGTATACTAACTTCACAGCTGCTTTAATCCTGTGAATAAACTAATGATTTGCTTCATATTTATTTTCTAGATTCATTTATCAGGTGTATAAGTGGCAGTTATGCATACACAAACTTCGCTGTGTTATTAATGGGTACCTATATCTTTATTGGAATTGTCAGTGGCATTATTTAATAAAGGGTTGCTGTCAAATATACAGTAAAGGGTTAAATGATTTTCCTAAAGGTACACATTAAAGCTTTACAAAGGCAAATACAGGGGATAAGGAACTAGGTTATGACAGATAAGTTCTGATAGTTCCCTTAATGGTCTCTCGACATACTGGGCACTGACTTAGAGCTGGGGCACATGCCACACAGGAAACCAGATGTCCACAGGGTAAGAATGCAATGCTGGATTCCTCAGTGAGGCAAATCTTACATAATCTTTCATCCTTCAGTTTCTGATTCTCTTCAAAAAGCTGCTTGGTGACTGTAAATACAAAAATTAAAATAATTAATGTAATTAATGTTCACCTCTACTAAAATCTGTAATTTCATTAAGTAATGCAAGCATACGAGAATGTGATAAATAGATTTTCACACTTGTATATACTGGGCATTAAATTCATAAAACTGGTTGAATAATGCAACCAGCTTGTGGCACATAATGGTTTGTAATTTTATATTAAATGTGTAAGGTCTTCTTGGTACAAAACTATCTGTGTAAGGTCTTCTGGGTACAATACTATCTATGTGCAGTCTTCTTGGTACAAAAAACAATCTGTGTAAAGTCGTATGGTACTAATCTATCTGTGTAAAGACTTCTGGGTACAAAACTATCAGTGTAAGATCTTCTGGGTACAAAACATCAGTGATCTTCTGGGTACAAAACATCAGTGTAAGATCTTCTGGGTACAAAACATCAGTGTATGGTCTACTGGGTATAAAACTATGTGTAAGATCTTCTGGGTATAAAACTATGTGCAAGATCTTCTGGGTACAAAAATATCAGTGTAAGATCTTCTGGGTATAAAACTATCAGTGTAAGATCTTCTGGGTACAAAACTATGTGTATGATCTTCTGGGTACAAAACTATGTGTATGGTCTTCTGGGTACAAAACTATGTGTATGATCTTCTGGGTACAAAACTATGTGTATGGTCTACTGGGTATAAAACTATGTGTAATATCTTCTGGGTACAAAAATATCAGTGTAAGATCTTCTGGGTACAAAATTATGTGTAAGATCTTCTGGGTATAAAACTATGTGTAAGATCTTCTGGGTATAAAACTATCAGTGTAAGATCTTCTGGGTACAAAACTATCAATGTAAGATCTTCTGGGTACAAAATTATGTGTAAGATCTTCTGGGTACAAAACTGTGTAAGATCTTCTGGGTACAAAACATCAGTGTAAGATCTTCTGGGTACAAAACTATGTGTATGGTCTACTGGGTACAAAACTATCAGTGTAAGATCTTCTGGGTACAAAAATATCAGTGTAAGATCTACTGGGTACAAAACTATGTGTAAGATCTTCTGGGTACAAAACTATGTGTATGATCTTCTGGGTACAAAACTATGTGTATGGTCTACTGGGTACAAAACTATAAGTGTAAGATCTTCTGGGTACAAAACTGTGTGTAAGGTTTTCTAGGTACAAAACTATCTGTCTGGTCAAATGCTGACAGCTGTATATGATCGTCAAGGTACAAAACTATCTACTTTGTAGATGTAATGTCACTGAAAATTACATATAGATGTAGTGTCACTGAAAATTCCATTTATTAGTTTAAAGTTATAACCTTGTACCTGATGAATTGATATAATGATGGAAAAACTGAGTAACAAAACCATAATTCAACATCCACATGTTCAAATCGGTGATCTCCTAAATTGATCATTCTGTTCACAAGGATTGTTTCCACCCAAGATTTTAACTTTTGTTGAGTAAGAATCTTCCATCTTTATTCTTGGGGTAAATTTATGAGAATGTTCATAACATCCATTGATAAAAACAAATAATGAAAAATTATTAATATAATAATAATAATAATAATAATAATAATAATAATAATAATAATAATTTTCTTTTTTTCATGCCTTGTTGAACTGGAATAAAGCTTTGATGTAAGGCAGCCATTTGACCACATGGCCATATCAGCATCTAAGAATATCTTCAAATTTCACTCTTATCTTGTTATCAATGCAGTGGTGAATTATCACTTTTATTTTGCTTGAAAAATTCAATAATTCACAGTGAAGCAGAAAATAAAATTATTTTTTCAGTGAAAATTATAAAATAATGTTACAAGTTTAACATCTGATAACATAAGATTTAATGGAAAGCAAGCACTGGAAAATATATTGTGAAATATTGATAATAAGCACATATGCTTATTACTGAAATTAGTAGCAGCTAATTAGTATGGGTTTTTTTAATGCAAGATTGTACAGGCATTATGATTTTTTTTTACGTCTCTTTCATTAATATTTAAATTGTACAAGCATTTTTTTCTTCTTCTTATATCTCTTTTATTAATGTTTAAATTGTACAGGCATTGTGATTTTTTTCTTATATCTCTGTCATTAATACTTAAATTGTACAGGCATTATGACTTTTTTCTTTTTCATCAATATATTATAATGATACTTTTAGGATCTGTTTCTTTTTCATCCTCTTCTCCAGAAACTGCGCCTGGAACTGAAAATCAAATGAAAAACTATTTATTGAGATTTTTGAGAATTTGCAATTTTCTTATTTTTTTTCTATTGTGTAAAGCTACCATTTTATGGTTTGTGTGTTTACTGTAAATATTAAACCACTGAAAAACTGCTCCAAGTGCATTTGTAAAGCCTTATGAATTTGACTTCTCTATGTGTTCTTACTATACTATCACTAGTTTGTATGGGCTACACATTTGTGTGTGCCCCAAAACCACAAATTTAAATACCCAATAATTTTTTTTTAGCCACATGTTTAAAAGAAAAACCTGCCCCATTTTATTGCTTATTTTATTCTTTCAAATCATGAAAGTTATTTGATACATGATTTCTATAATCTGGTAATAAAATATTAACTTTTACATGTTTTTGTTTTATTTGAACCGTTTATAAAATTACAATACATTTTATATTGTTTCAATGCTTACATATTTATATGGTATCTGGTGACTTCAATCAAACTGTTGTAACAAAAAGACATACACTAATATTGCTGTAAATGAAAGAAAGAATTAAAAAATGAAACTAGTATATGAAAATTAAATTTACCTATTCAAATTGATTCTTCATTCAAATGAAAGTGTTAACAAAACAAATTTAAATCCTTGTGAAAGCATTCCTCATTTTATCTATACATGCTTAATCCCAATGAACAACATGATTAAAATACTGAAACTGCTTGAAGAACAATTACTAATGAAACACTAAGTAACTAATAACTGCAGGGTATTATTGGAGTAGGCAAAATCCAGCAAATCAACATCTTGTTAATGTAGTCTACTGGTAGATGCCAATGTTTGTCATGTAAATAATCCTAAAATTGTTGAATTAACAAGCACAGAAGGCTCAAAACCTGACATAACTAGGAACAATCTTATAAACATTTTTGTGCGAGCCAGAACTATACATTCAGCATAAATTGACATGATTGATGAAATTTTAGGTTAAGTCTACTGGCTGAAAAAGACAGCAAATGCTGACACTGTTTGCTAACAGCATTGAGCAAATGATTATGTTTGATTCACATGAGGCATGATGATATCAGAACCAACAGGGATCTACATTGGAAATTTACCACCTTAAACCACTGTGTTAATGCCATCATCGTCAAGGATATGGGTCATTTCCCAGAAAATGTTTAAACAAGTTCCCTTCTAGAACATTCTAAGGCTAGACCTTGAACTCAAATCCAAGTAAGCATGTTGTTTATAAATGATCATTATCTTAAAGTCTATTCTTCAATCATGGACAAAAGTTAGTATAAGTTAGCAATTTACTATGTTTACTGCTCTGGTAGCTAATTGGTTAGAGTGTCCACCTCAGATGTGGGAGGGTATGGCTTCGAACCCCAGACTAGTCATACCAAAGACTTATAAAAATGGTACAAGCAGCTGTCTCGTTTGGTGCTAAGCATTAATTGGTTAGTGAAATATTGTTGTTGTTATTGTTGCAGGGTTTAACGCCATTTTTCAGCACACAATAGGCTATACATGGTGGCCAGTATTATTGGTGGAGGAAGAACCTGGAAAAACCCCTGGAAAGAACCACCAACCCACAAGAAGCTACACGCAAGCTTTCTCACATAACTACATTAGCCGAATCTTAGACTTGAACCCAAACAGACTGAGGTGACATGGCAGTGATCCTCAACGGAAAGCCCTTTAGACCACTAGGCCACTTGGGGCCCCTGTTATTGAAATATATTTATGCTTGGAATTTAAACTTAACAGCATGCAACATAAATATGGCTGATTATTAACAGATCAAAAATTAGAAACAAATTTAGTATCAGAAAATAAAAATGTATGATATAAAGTTAAAGTTCATTTGCTGTCACAAAAGTGATTTTTACCATAAAGATACCAGATGGTCAGTGTGCATTTAATTTTCCACATACATTTAATTTCTTGTAGGCGCTTTGCTCAATATTTTACACTATACTGATTTTGCAATACTTCAAAGTGAAAAGGATTTCTTTTGACAAACATTCTATTCATTAACAATGAAATTCTTCATTTTCGTCAGATACTGGAAAGAAACTAATATTGTAGCTTTTCTAGGGGAATGGGTACTCTGCTCCTTTAAAGAAAATTCATGGGGTTAGTGGTAGCCCCATCCTTTTTGTTGGCCCAGGCCAGAGTAGACAGAGTAGGTCCATGGCCTGTCAAATCAACCATACATTGAAATGAAGGAAGGGTCATCCATGGTGCCATGTGAAGGAAGAGGAGCTTCCTGAAAAGAAGCTCCATCTATGTACTATTGTCATGCAAGTACAACCTTACCCCTGATCCTATTAGGATTGAATGGTAACATGGAAATGGGAAGGAGAGGCTGGCAGAGGTGATGGCCTGATCCCTGTACCCAGAATGATAATCTAACCAGCGTTAAAAGCCTACTGATTAGTGAAAATCTGATTAAGGATATACTTATCTAAACAATTTTATCACACACTCTAGAAGGTTTGATTTACTACCCATGATATTATTCACTGCTTTCCTGAAAATTAAAGAACACCTTTCATCCCCAAGCAGGAGGAGGTACAACTCTATATCATGTGTTTTTCCTCCATTAGTAGGGTACAAGGATTGATCCCTCATCATTGTAATGAGTGTCAGGATTTTTTCAGCCTTAAGTAATCTCTGAACCATTGAGGTTGTAGCACATTCTTGCCACAAAAGGTCAGTAGTCTTCCCCAGCACAGGAGGAAGAGACCCCTCCCCCTCCTGAGAATGTTAGGAGTCATCCATAGAAGATGATGAGGAAGAGAGGCACTCTTTCTTCGCTGTATCTGCAGCAACGTTCAGTTAAATTCCGCATCTGGTCAAACAAAAACTGTTTATTAAACTGTGTTAATTTATAGCATACTGTATTAACTTATAATATTAACTTATATTGTATTATTTTGTATATAACCACTAATACACATACAGGTGAAATATAGTCAGCCTGTTGCTAGTGTGATGTGTGTGTGATTAGGATTTTTAATGTAGCTTTAATAATTTTTCAATCATATCACTATGATGTCTGCAGTGAGGCAGTTTTATAGTGATGTCTAGCACTGGGATATCATGCTGCAGACATGTAGCATGATGTCCCACCCAGTCACATTATCCTGACACCAGGCCGACCAGTCCTAACACTAATCTCTTAATGCTTGTTGCTAGTATTAAGGTAAAGACAAAAGTCTGTTGGTATTTTGGAAAATTAGCTTTTCTAACTTGAGTGTGACTGACTTTGTTATTCAGATCTTTGGAAATGAACTTGTATAAAATATTTATCACATCAATTATTTTATGATGAATTGCCTATTTAGTTACAGCTAGTAAAACTCTTATGTCCCAACTGCAGAAATTGGTACAGTGGGACCCCGCTATAACACGGTAGTTGGGAGCCATAGAATCTGACCGTGTTATGAACCAAACCGTGTTATAAGCAACCATGTACAATACCAACACATTTTTGGATTTAATTGGAAGGGGGGGGGGTACATAAAGACGTGTGCGAAAATGCATGGCACAATTACCATTTTTGATCAATATATATTAAATGAGAAAAACATTTGCTGTGGTAACAGAAATTGCAGATATAATATATTACTTTATTCAGAGAACCATGCATTGGTACATACACGTGTCTAATTTATATATACATGTATATTCTATTGCATGAAAAGAGTATCAACACTGTGTACTCACCTGCGAATCTTGTAACATACATTGAATCCATAATACAAATATTTCCATCAAAAATATCCACACACGGATGTAAAATATTCAATAATTTTGTCACAGATCATTATGTGACTGAATTCAATGAAAAGAAAATAACAAATATTACGTAACGGGTGTACGTAATGAATGATGAAATAGTACATGTCCGTAGATTAAATAATGGAAGCTAAACTGTATTCTTATAATAACTACATGTACATCTCAGGATCTTTCTGTCTCTGAATTCAGTCATTGTAAATTTCAGCACATTTTCCCACCCAAGCTGCTAGTCAAAGTCCTTTGAACTTGCCGCCCAGCTATTGCATCATGTTCTTTTGATGTACTAAAAAAAATATAGCAGGCAGAACTGGCTGTATTTTAACCACTGAATTATGTCATGTAAATATAAGCACAGCTAAAATGATAACGTAATCAACACTAACTTTGTCTTCCAGCCATTTGCATATGTACGGAGGACTCCTGCATGGAGTGATTTATGTGTCCCAGATCAAATATTTGCATTAAAATAGGCGTAATTAAGCATTTCTGAGACCTCTGTGTCGTATACATTTTATACCATTACATTTCTCATCTGTCAATAGTTATTATTTTTTTGAAAAACTCTGATTTTTAGCTGCTTTCTGCTATTGTCATGTTTGCTCTTGGCAAAGTCAATTATAGTTCTCAGTTGCAGATTTCGAATCTACTAGTCAACAGATTGCATAAAACAACACCGCCAAGCCACGCACACATGTTGGCGACTTTTGTTTTGATGTTGTATAAATCGTTTCCCCCTGATTTGAACAAGTTTAGATCGGCAGTTCACTTTGATGATAAACAATGTACTTTAATTGATTTATACATTCTGGTGAGAATCTTTTATCAACCCCCGCATTGGCTGTTGCTTAGTTGTGTATGAAATTAAGAGAACATATATCGGAGATTATTAGAGCAACGATTGTATTCGGAATGCATTCAAGACAAACACAAAGTAGACATGATGGCTTCATTGCTCAGGGATCAGTAGTAATAATATTGACACTTATGAGCTGTCATTTTTCAACAATAAACAAAGATCAAAGTTCTCAGTAGGCTCAGGAATTGGTTCGTATTTCCGATGTTTATTCTGGCACAAAACTAGAAGAAATTTGTTAAATTTTGAAATTTTAGGAGCCATATAACAATTATTTTATATTCGATTTTGTGTGATTTCCTCCCCAAAATGATAATACATTTTCTACACGGTTTTTTCACTTTTTAGATGAGTATGAGAATGATAATTAAACTCTTGACATATTTTATTTTTCATACTTAAAAGATTTTTTTTTTTTGATCTATGAGAAAAATACCTGTAATAAATTACATGAAATTTCGGGAGCCATGCCACGACCGTGTTATATCCAAATTCGTGTTATAACGGTGCGTGTTATAGTGGGGTCCCACTGTATATGTATGTTTTGTGTGGGGTGGATGCAAAATCATGCTAACAACCTTCCCAGGATGGACACATAAAAAACACAACCAAAGCACAATGCATCTGCTGTAAAACAAGAGTGTCCATACATATTTGTCCCACCATTTATACTCGCCACCATGTATAGCCTATCTTGTGCTGAAAAATGGCATTAAATCCTACAACAATAACATCAACATATATGTCAAGAAAATAAATGTTACTATTGTAGTTCGCAGAAGAACCAAGTGTACTTTGTTGAATAAATCTGTCCACAGTTGTTAAGATCTGCACAACAGTATATCCCAATCAGCAGAAATAACAAGTTCTGCAACTTACGGACAAATCTACAAGCATGAACAGTTTTCATAATGTATTTAAAATGTCTTTGAACATCCATACATGATATTGAAAAGAATCACCTTGTTCTGGTGTAACTGTTTCTTCATTTGCTAGTGTATTAGTCTCAGGTTCCTGTGCCATAATCACATTATGAGCTCCTCCATCACTCCTCGAGTCAGACTGGTTCACTGTTGCATGCTGAATGGGGTCTTTAACCTGAGTCTGACTCCCTGAAGTATTCTGGAATTGTTCCTCTTGTTCTTGTTCTGCCAATGCAGCTTCTAGAAGGGCAGCAGCAGAAGAAAAATCACCTGCAAAAAAAATATTATGCATTTAGTTTTCTGTCTAAACACTGCTTTTGGCCACTCAGTGCCCCCTTGCAGCTGTGTAGAGATAGATATGTTAGACTGGAAAGCTCTTTTATATTTTATTCAAAAGTTTGCTTTACTTTATATATAAAATATAAAAGAGCTCTTTGTACACCAATTTATTTAAATATTATTCTTACTTTTTATGAGATTTCTAAAACAAGTTTTTTTCCTACATCAGACAATGACACTGTCTCAACTGATCAGAAATACTGCAACAGCCACAGAAAGACATAGATATAGTAAGTTATATTCATCTTTGTTTCTGATGTTAAATCATGGATGACACATAACAAGCTGCAGACCAATGATGATATGATGACAAAACTGAGGCCATTCTGATCACAATACAAAGACTTTCTCATTCATATCCTTTACCTCTGACAATAAATATCAGCAACACCAACATTAAATTCTCGTAGTCATTACGAAACCTAGGTGTTATTCTGGACACCACACTCACATTGCACCAACAGGTCATGAACATATGCAAGGCTGCATATCTTGAGTTGAGATGCATCAGCTCTATTCGCAAATATCTTTCAGTTGATGCCCCTAAAACACTGGACTACTAACTCGATTATATCTGGTTCATCTCAGTATCTACTCCTGAAACTTCAAGAAGTTAAAAACACAGCTGCTCATATCATCTTTAGAGTACCACAAGCTGAACACACCTCCTCACTACTCTGTACCCTACACTGGCTATCCATTCGATCCAGAATCAAACCCAAAATTTGTTCTCTGTGCTACGTTTCACTGATAGACTCCAGTCTAACATACCTATCTGGCTACACACCTGCAAGGAGGCCCTGAGTGGCCAAAAGCAGTGTTCAGACAGATCACCGCCATCTCACCTGTCTGCATTGGCTCAAGTCTCAGATTTGGCCAATGTGGGTATGTGAGAAAGCTTGCCAGTGGCTTCTAGTGGGTTGGTGGTTCTTTCTGAGGGTTTTCCCGGGTTCTTCCTCCACCAATAATACTGGCTGCCATGTAGAGCCTATCATGTACTAAAAATGGCATTAAACCCTACAACAACACACCATCAAGATACTTACACTCCTCTTCTGAAAATCGTATACTCATTGTTCCCACTATGAAAATGAAGTCATATGGACATTCTTTTGCATACCAGGGCCCAGCAACGTGGAATGAATTACCCATTGAAATTAGACAAGAAGACACAGTGATCCCTTTCAAGAGTGCTTTTAAAACTCACCTATTTCAACTGCAAGAACAAACTTAAAGATCTAATAATGTTTCCTACCTTAAATATTTTCAGCATTTTTATGTTTTCTAATTTCATGGTGTTTTTCTTATTGTTTTTTTGTAGTCATATTATTATAGATGCTGTAAAGCGCGTAGAGCTTCTAAATATTAGGTGCTATACAAAGTTATCATTAGTATTAATCATTATTTTTCGAGTGTAAATGTTGCTTAGCCTAATAACAAAACATTTCATATTAACTTACATGCAATATAACAACTATTTTCTATTTAACAATAATACATTTTTTACAAACCATGTTTTTTCACTATATTTTTGAAAATGTTATGCTAACTTAAGAGAAGTAGGATACATACTTAAGTAAGACATTACATATCACAAACAGTTATGTTTGCCATCATTACTTATTCCACCTGAAATAAATCATTTCAATCCCTTAAGTCAAACATCATCGTGAGGAAGAGATAATATTTCAGAGAAGTTAATGTAACATATATTAAACCTGTATTTTAAGAATGTTACCAATTTAACTGTTATCTTTTATTTTATAGTTTTATAGAATTTTATTAGCTTTACCTTTTCTCAGGTTGGACTAAATATTTTTTTACTTTGAAAGGATATTAGAAACATCTTTACCCTGACATTTTATGAATGTAATTTGACTCACTACTATATGTTCAGACTTTTACTGACATGTGATTAAACCCTGAACACACATACACATGTGCACACACACACACACACAAAGATTTATATAGCCTAAATGGTTTCTGCCAGTCTATGAAATAATAGTAATAATAATAATACATACATACATACCTACATACATTTTTTTGAAAGGGTATCAACTTTAAGTGTCTACGAAATTAAAGTACATTTCAAGAAAATTATGTCTATTACACAAAATAATACTGATAACTAGGCAAAATGTTGTACTCATGGATACTGTGAAGAGGTCAAAGTAATTCCTTAATTCCTTTTTTGAAAATATGTATATATATATCATTTGCATGTTTGCCAAGAAACTATAGATGCAAAAGAAAAATTCTTGCATGATGATTGTGAGAAGAAGCAAATGTAAGCACATACCTCCTGCTTCTAAACGTTTCATGATAACTGTCTTTATTAGGTTTCTGGAAAAGCCCATTTCAAGAACAGTCTTTACAAATGGCAGATCTAGCCTGGCTCGAACTTCACGCTCATCTACTTCATTAGCAGCTGTACCAATTGCAAAGACTTGAAAGAAATTAAGGTTTATCTATTACTGTTACAGGCCTAAAGTTTTATACATAGCTTTAAACAAGATAGGCACAGTCCTATAGTTTGAAACACAACATCACTGTAACTAAGACATATACAGTCCTAAACATGTAATCACAACTGTATCAAAGGTTTAAACACAGCTGTAACTAAGACTGGTACAGTCCAAATGATTTTAACACAGCTGTAACTAAGACTGGTACAATCCTAAAGTACTAAACACAACTGTAACAAAAACTAGTACAGTTCTAAAATCTTGAACACAACTGTTACCAAGATGTACAGTCCTAAAGTCTTAAACACAACTGTAACTAAGACTGGTACAGTCATACAGTTTTTTGTAACACAACAGTACTGTACCTAAGACAGGTATATAGAATAGTCCTAAAATTTAAACAACTGTAACTATGACCAGTACTTACTGGATTATCATCTATTCATTTTAGCTGAGATCAAGAAGTATTACTTTGCAGGTCTAACTTATTTTTTTATATACTGTTTTCAAAATGTGGCATTTTACTATTTCTCATGCTTAGGCAATACTAGATATGTGCAAATTTGGTTCACATGCTTTGTGGTTGTTAGGATAATAGTTTTAAAAATATCTGAAGTGCAAGAAATGTTTTATGCCACCTATGATGCCCAGTTTTACAGAATGTTAAAGAAAATAGTTCTGTGATACCTCTTCAGGAGTAGCAAATGTTTAAAGTTTCTATAAAGGCAAAGATATCCACTGCAGCTGTCTATAGCTTAGTTATGGTCATCCTGCAAATGCTGAAGCTAATTGAAGTATCATACACATGTACACAACCACAACATGTTTAACAGGCCTCTATACAGACAACTGAAATTTGTGTACATAATTGCTTTTCTGTTTCAGTCAGTGACCTTGACCAAAAACATTTTGACCCCAAAACTGATAGGCTTCTTCCTTACCACAACTGCAAGCCATCCCAAAAGTTTAGTCCAGGTATTTGATCTGGAACTAATGTTATTATGTGGAAACAATTTTTCTTTTTTTTTAGATACAGAAACTATAATGATTGACCTCAAAATTAGTAGGCTTACCCCAAGTACAATTAATCTAAAATGTTTGGAACAGATATCTTATATAAAATTGATTTTATTGTGTGGAAGTATTTTTTATATTATTTCAGTCACTGTGACCTTGATATTTGACCTTTTGGACACACAATCAATTGGGTTCTTCCTTACCGCTTCCAAATGTTTGGTAACTACATACTCTACAAAATTAGTTATAGGCAGACAAACCACATTATAAAACACCCCACCTTACAGAAGGCATATAATAAAAAGTCCTCCAAATAGATGTGGTTTAGATGTCATATTTGATGATGGATTGGCATCAAATGTGCAAATTAAAATAAACATATTATCTCCTGTTCAATTTGGTGTAATCCCATAAGAATGTTTGAAATTGATTATTTGCAAACCTGAAGGTCTTGATGCCAGGGTGGTTGCTTGTAAATTTGATTAAATTTCTGTCTGTCCACCAGTGTTTGGCTTTTTAAAAAAATATAAAGCAGCAGAAAACTAAGTCATATATTTTGTACAGTTACCATAACTGATTACAGATTAATTGGTATCATTTGCATAAAAACAAAAAGCCATGATGTCAAGAGTTTATTGGGGTCATATTTGGTTACATTCTGTCAAGCTTTGAGAAGTTATTTAAAGGTCTTTCATTTCTTTGAAACAGCCATATTTGATATGGAACATTAAGATCATTTTACAAATCATGAGGATGCCAGTAAGCTCTTTGACAAATTTTGTCAAGTGATTTGTAAGAAACTAGAAAATGCTAATTGTCCCACAACATACAATATACTGGGCAATACCAAGCAACCGAAAAACTAGTGAGCACAATCAAAATATTATCTCTGCACAATAGATCTACTTACCAATCTGTCTCTGTTCTTCCTGTAAAGAAGTAAGTAGAAGATTTACAACAAAATCATAAAATCATTTGGATGCAGTTTAAAACGTACCATATAGAATACTATATTCATTTGTCTAATACAAGGAAGTGACTTGGAGAAAAAAAATCACTTGTCCTGTTGAATTTACCAATTGTCCATGGACTTCATTAACAGAGATAACAAAGCCACTATTGCTTAACAAGTTATTTTCTTTTCATTCATTCTTTAATTTCACTGAAAAAAACTTTATGAATTTACATAAATTTATTTCTCCTAGAGCTCGTAATAGCATCTTAACTGAATTTACAGAAATCTTCTATTTTTTTCTCCTCATGCCTGTCATAATATTTAAAAGCTAGTTCTGGAAGATAATCAATTAAATTTGAACATTTAACCAAAACTTGTACAAAATGTATAACAGTTACTATAACCCTTTATTAGTAACATATAAATGAATATAATTATAATGAATGATAATGCATCAGTTCATTCACATTTGCTTTAGTTTGTTTAAGTTGCATTTTGGATAGATTTAACATCTCCCTGAGGCCTTTTAAGGTAACAGATCAAGGAATCTTAAACTAGTTTTAGATCAAGCAACAATGGAGTACATGTATTTCAATTGTACATTTAATATAAATCAATATCAGCTGCCTTGGGGGTACATGGGATATCCTATGAGGAGTAACACCTCTGGCTGGCTAAGCAGTCATACTCCTTCGGGGTAGCTTGCCAAACGTTTGTCCCCACTCAGCTCTCACCTGTAACTCCAAGAAACTTTGGCATGTGCAGAGGTCACATCCCAGATAACAGCCTCGACTGGCCAGCTAAATCAGGTTGAGGGTAGTCAATGGGTCTTAAACCCTTGTTGAGTTAGGTTTTGTCTACATAGCATGTGAAGATATGGATTACGCAGCATGCGTGAGAAACCACCAGCTGGTCAGCAGGCAGAAAGGCGATAACCAGCAAAGTGCTGTGGAGCTCTAAGAGCTTGATGAGACATGTAGGACATCCTGGTCATCCACTGCACTCAACTCCACCTCCGGCTGCCTCATCATTGTAACACTGCTAGATTCAGATGGTTTTGAGCGAGAGAGTTTGGTCAACAAACTGAACAACTCTTTCTCATTTAAAACAAAGTCACCACAAAAGTCATTCTTGTCATCCACCCATGGCAACACATAAACAATGAAGCGGCAGGTATGAGTACAC
This sequence comes from Unio pictorum, assembly GCA_030141615.1. Lineage (NCBI taxonomy): Eukaryota > Metazoa > Mollusca > Bivalvia > Unionida > Unionidae > Unio > Unio pictorum. Next base: position 2,364,675 of record JARLTB010000118.1, read on the forward strand.
TGGCAGCCATAGCCACAAACCTGCACACAGGTTAAAATTGTTCACCACTGACATGGAGAAGCACTAGAGTCTGTCAGCCCCCTGAGCAACTGAGCAGCCTTCTTCAGGAATGCACTGCTCACTTTTCTGTCATGAGCAAGGGGTTAGAAAAGGTGCCCTAAACATTGTATGTTCTAAATATCCCTAGCCAGCATACAGCAGCTGACAGGGACCCTAATCCAGCAGTAAAAATACAAAGAAGAAAATGAGGATTGTTTCTCTCACACTTGGCACATGGAATGTGTGCACCTCAATGGACAGTGATGATGTGGCAAGACCCCAGAGGAGAACCACTCAAATAGAAAAGGAACTCACCAGATACAACATGGACATTGCTGCCTTGAGTGAGATTCAGCTTGCAAGAGAAGGCAAACTCTGAAAGGGTCTCCGGAAATTTTCTTTTGGAGTGACAGAGGAAGTGAAGAGTAAATGAGGCTGGCGTTGGCTTTGCACTGAAGAGAGCACTGATTGGCAAATTGGTTGGACCTTCCAAGGGAGTAATTGACAGACTCCTGACCACAAAACTCCTCCCCCTCTTGTCTGGAAGAAATCACCTTACCATCATCAGTTGCTATGCTCCAACCATGACCAACCCAGATGAAGTAAAAGGCAAGTTCTATGAGGATCTTTACTCCATCATTGCTGACATTCCGATGGCAGATAAGCTCGTCATTCTTGGTAATTTCACTGCAAGAGTAGGCTGTGATCATGTAGACTGGGATGGAGTGCTAGGAAAGCATGGAGAGGGTCACTGTAACAGCAACAGTCTCTCTTTTGCTCCAGACTTGTGCTGAGCATGAACTGCTGATTACCAATACAGTCTTCCACCTCCCTACCTGTAACCGAACGTCATGGATGCATTCTCGCACTAAGCACTTTCATCTCACTGACTACGTCATTGTCAGGAAGAAGGACAGGCATGATGTACATGTGTCCAAGTCCTTGTGCAGTGCTGACTGCTGGACAGACCACTGCCTCATCATCACCAAGCTCAATAACCGCATTCAGTGCAAAATACACTCACCAAGCTGAAATGCACCAGGACCTAACAGTCACTTGTGGATGCCCAGGAAGAATGTCTGAAATCCACCCTACTCGACAATTATTATGTGGAGACAGAATGGGTGGCATTCAGAGAGTTGGTCTACAGCACAGTGTCGGAAATCCTAGGGTCCTCAACCAGAAAGCATCAAGACTGGTTTGATGAGAACTGCAATGAGATCAAGCAGTTACTGGATGAGAAACACTGCCTCCTTCAAACCTACCTGAGCAACCCCATGTCCACCTCTAGGAAAGATGCATACAACAAAATACACAGAACTGTTTAGCAGAAACTCCATCAGATGCGAGACACATGGCTGAGCAACAAAGCTGATGAGATCCAGTGCTATGCAGACCAGCATGACATGAGGTACTTCTACAATGCCATGTATGGACCTACATCCTCTGGATCATTCCCCCTTTTCAGTGCAGACAGGAACAAGCTAATTACTGACAAAGAGAAGATTCTTAAACAATGGGCTGAACCCTTTGACAGCATCCTGAATCGCCCTTCATCCATCAACAATGAAGTCATCAGTCATCTCCCCCAATTACCCATCAGTGAACGATTGGATGACCCTCCAACCTTGTATGAGACACAGAAAGCTGTATGTCTGTTCTCCAGTGGCAAAGCACCTGGTTCAGACTCCATCCAGCTTAAGTCTACAAGGAGGCACAGCCAAGATAGAAAGGCTCCACCAACTTCTTTTACTGATGTGGCAGCAAGAGATGACCCCCACCACACACACACACACACACACACACACAGAGGAATTCAAAGATGCTTCCATAATCAACCAGTATAAGCACAAAGGGAACTGCCAGGCCTGCAACAACCACCTGTGTATATCCTTACTCTTAATTGCAGGAAGATACTTGCCAGAATCCTGAACTACCTCAGTATGAACCCTGAACAGAAACTACTGCCAGAAAGCCAGTTTGGATTCCAAAAAGAACATGGGACCATCAACATGGTGTTTGCTGTGAAGCACCTAAAAGAGACCGCAAATGAAGAAATGCATAACTCCATCAGGCACAAAATAGGCCATTATGAAGACCTCCTCACTAATGTCAAAAGTGAGAAAGCTGAAATGGTATCACCATGTCACTTGAGCCAACAGTCTATCCACAACAGTACAGGTGGGCAGTGTCCACGGTGGCAGATGACAGAAAAAAAGTAAACTGACAACATCACAGAATGGACCAGGAAAAGTTTTGCGGAGACACAAGCATTGGCACATGATCAAGACAAATGGTGGGAACTGGTCAGATGTTCAGCAGAACAGTGCCTCAATGACCACACTAGGTCAAGAGACTGATGATGATGATAATGATGATGAGCTAAAAGAAAAATGTCACGAGAAAAACAATGACCTTTTCTTCATTTACATTCACTTGACAAAGACCATTAATACTATCTGTAGAGAAAGCTTATGGAAGGCAATAGCTAAGTATGGATGTCCAAGAACATTTATATCCATGGTGCAGCATTTCCACGATGGCATGCAGGCACAAGTTTAGGACAATAGAGAGACATCTGAGCCATTCCCAGTAACCAACGACGTCAAGCAGGGCTGGCACCCACACTTCTCAGTCTAGTGTTCTCTGCCACGCTGACTAATGCTTTCAGAGATGGAGAGGTTGGTGTCAGCATCAGGTACTGTACAGATGGATAACTATTCAATTCCAGATCGCTTCAAACGAAAACCAAGGTTATGACAGAAACCATGAGGAATTTCTAATTTGCTGATGAATATGCCTCAACGCTGGCTCAGAAGCCAACATGTAATGCAGCATTGATAAATTCTACAGCTTCTGCACCAGCTTTGATGTTACCACCAGTACCAAGAAGACTGAAGTCCTGCATCAGCCAGCCCCTAGAAAGGTCTATGTTGAGCCCAACATCACTGTCATTGGCCAAAACACACTGTCACAGAGTGTCACTATTGACAACGAGGTGAACCTTCATAATGCCAGACCCAGCGCAACTTTTGGTGATTGTATACCAATGTCAGGAAGAAGAGGCATCAGCATCCATACCAAACTAAAGGTCTACAGGGCAGTTGTGCTCCCCACACTACTTTACGCACAAAAAATGTGAACACTGTACCAATGCCACACCAGGAAGATTAACCTTGTTCACACCACAAGTGTCAGCAAAATTTTCAACATCAAGTGGCAGAACATGGTTCCAGACACTAAGGTACTTTCCCAAGCAGATCTCCCCAGCATCCACACCATCTTGATGCAGTGCCAGCTATGCTGGGCAGGACATGTACACATGCCAGACCACCAGCTGCCTCAGACTCTTCTATGGCAAGCTACAAGAACCCACAGAGGTCAGAAGAAATGCTTCAAAGACAGCCTGAAAGCTGCATTGAAAGCGTTCAACATAAACCTAGATTCCTGGGAGCAATCAGCAAGCAATCAAGTCACTTGGCATTTTTCCATGCACAAAGGCTCCAAGTTGTGTGAATCTAGCATGACAGCCACTGCTGAGCTGAAGAGTCAATAAAGCATGTGCCATCAACACTTCCTGAGATGTCCCACTCATTCCTGTCCCTTATGCAAATAAACATTCCGTGCATGGGTTGATCTCATCATTTATGAGCCACTTGCACATGCACAGAACAGAACCAGCCCCTCCAACTCTCGGATGACTAGATAGGTCCTCATCGAATCAATGGACAAACAACACACATATTAGCTCCTATAGCTGCAAGTTTCTTATAATAAAAAGAAGAAAAAGATGATCTCAGACCTCCTAACATTTCAAACTGTAATACATTTGCATATATTTTCTGATTTATACACTTGAGTTAAGAATACAATCATCTTTTGTAATAATGTGAAAACAAACTCACTACAAAGCATGTAAAGTAAATGATGTGAAATCTTAATTATGTGTATTAAATTTCATTCTGTTATTTGTATTGCTACAGACATAAGATTGTGTTTTATTCCTTGCAGACATTGATGTACTTTTGATTTGGTCATATATGTACAAGGTATAAACCCATCAGCAAAGTGTTTACAGGGTCGCTTCAAATACAAGTAATCCCTTTGACCTTTTGGGTTACAGTGAACCAGAAAAATAAATACTACAGTGTAACACTTTGTGACACTGTGGATAAGCTAAGTGACTCCTCTGACCTTTATGGATTCAAGTGAACTACCGTATTTTGTTGTGTATAACGCGCACTTTTTTTACCTAATTTTCTTATCTTAAGTCGGGGGTGCGCGTTGTATACAAGAACTAAAAAAAAAAGATTTTTTCCAGGTCGATCTGAAGAGGATGAAGGCACTCACTACTTGTGAAATATTAAATCCATTGTACATTGCATTGTAACTAAAATGTTTACCGGTACTAGCCGTATTAAAGAAATAAATAATGCTTACAAATAGTCTTGTTCTTTGATTGCTTATGTTAATAAACTGGTTTCATTTCACATCACTGTGTAAATTTGTTCTGTGCCACGGCCGGAAATACATGTACATAACGACTGGCCATTTGTTCAAAAGCTGTGCAAAGTGCCGCATTGGAGCGGAACAAATACCACTGTGTGGATTACCGTACTTGCTCCGTAAATGTTCAGTACCGTATTCCATAACTGTTGATCTAATCGAATTTTTCTTCATTTATTATTGGTTGAATTGAAATATAATATGTGTAGAATTCAACTAGTGTTAATGTTCTCATCAGAGCATCTGTTGGGGACATATTTTTTGCGACTACGGGTTCTTTCTTACGGGAACACTAATACGTTGTGGAACAAAATAATCAATGTATAAAGTCGGAAAACATTTTTTTCCTCTTTGGAAAATAAGCTTGTTACTTAGTTTTATTTCTCATCTTAAATCATAGCATTTGAGATATCTTTGCGATTATACAGTGATCAATGGCTTCAATGCTTCATTGACTCGGTGTGGTCTTTTCACGGTAATCGGCGCCAGGTAAACTTTGATGCGCTCAACATAGTTACAATGCTTTGTCTCGGTGAGCAGTATTTTAATTGATTCAGCTCGGTGTTTTTAATGGTGATCAGTGCTTCATTGACTCGGCGTGGTCTTTTCAAGGTACTTGGTACCGACTAAAGCTTTGATGTGCTAAACTCTTTCTTTGTTTTATTTCTCATTTTAAATAACAGTATTTGATGCAGTACTTCTTTGTTACAATACATAATTACAATGCATTGTCTTGGTAAATTCTAGCCTGAACATATGTTTATATTTTAGAGGTGTCATGATAATCCAAATAAGTATAAATACTGGACCTAAACTTTCACATATCGTATTGTATTCGATCTTGAATCTAAACGAACATGGGTCGTATAAGAAATTCGTATACTTCGAAAGACAAGCTAATCATCATTGCCTATGCAGAAGCACATGGTAACAGAGCCGCTGGGAGGGAGTTTAATGTTGGAGAGTCTTCTATTAGGGAGTGGAGAAGAATGAAAGAAAGACTGAAGAAAATGCCACGAACAAAACAGGCAGAGAGAGGGACAAGTGCAAAGTATCCGGAAGTGGAGAGTGGAGTCCTTGAATGGGTCATGGATAGAAGAAAACGGGGAATTGCGATATCTACGACAGAGATTCGCTTTCAGGCAATATTGATTGCCAAACAGAAAAAAATAGACGACTTTAAGGGGTCTGTGAGCTGGGCTTACGCATTTTTACGACGGAACGATTTGTCAATTCGGCGACGCACACATATAGCCCAGAAGCTGCCAGAAGATCATGAAGACAAACTGCTGGAATTCCAGAGATTCATAATTAAACAGCGCAGGAGACTTAAGTTTGAGTTGAGCCAGATAGGAAATGCCGATCAGACGCCCATGACGTTTGATCTTCCATCCAGCACCACTGTCCATATGAAAGGGGCCAACACCGTCAGCATAACCACAACTGGCAACGAGAAAAATCGTTTTACGGTGATGCTTGCCTGTACCGCGGATGGCGGAAAGCTCCCTCCATATGTTATTTTCAAAAGGAAGACACTTCCAAAGGGTGCAGTGTGGCCAAAGGGGATTATCGTCAGGTGTCAGGAAAAAGGATGGATGGATGAAACGTTAATGAATGACTGGATAAAAAATGTATGGGGAAAACGGCCAGGCGGTTACACCAAGAAAAGTTTATTAGTTCTAGATGCCTTCCGATGCCACAAGTCAGATCATGTCAAGGACCTGCTAAAGACGGACTACCAAACCACTCTGGGCATAATTCCTGGTGGTATGACATCGATGCTCCAGCCCTTAGATGTCAGCATCAACAAGCCGATGAAAACGATGCTCAGAAGGAAATGGAATGAGTGGTATGCTGGTGACCAACACACATTTACACCGAGTGGAAAGATGAGGAAACCCGAGCTGACTGACGTCTGCCAGTGGATAATGGATGCATGGGCCGAGCTAGATCCAAGTATCATCATCCATGCCTTCAAAAAGTGCTGCATCTCAAATAAAATGGATGGCACAGAGGATGACATCTTGTGGGAGGACAATGCCAAACATGAAGACCACTCAGAGAGCGAGGACAAAGACGATGATGAAAGTTATTATGCAGCAACACCAGGAATGATGACAGACGAGGACATACAGCGACTTTTCGAAAGTGATGACGACGAAGAGGAATTTGAGGGATTTGATGCAATAGATTGCGTCAAGTAGACGAACCTTTAAAGGGCCCTTTTAAGGGACAACAATAAAATCGGAAAGATACAATGCAAGTATTGCCACTTTTTTTATTAACTATCTAAAATGACCAACTGTTGTTGCACTATGAAAACGGAGCGAAATACCGGTAGTCACAATTTTAAAATGCATTATATCACATGCGCGTTATATGGCAGAACTACGTTTTTTCCACTTATTTTGGGTCGAAAATCGGGGTGCGCGTTATACATCGGTGCGCGTTATACACACCAAAATATGGTAGATAAATAAATACTACAGAGTGTGATGAATTCTTTGCAACACTGGAAAAAGCCAACTGACCTCAGCTTTGTACTTACCAAAGAAATGAAGCCAGGTAGGTAAGATTAGCATATGAAGGAAAGGTAAGTAATTAGGTTGTTACTTCTTCACAAAAAGTGCAGTAATTGCATATCCCTGGTTACATATAAAATCTGTCATACTTAAATGTTATCAGCATTCATTTCAAGCACGTGGTTTTCACCTGGTACAAGACCAGAATAGTTAGTACTCCAAAAGTATATGACCCTGACTTCTGGAGCCATTCTAGTTCTATATCAGACCCCTCCTTTACTCTAAGTGAACTGTCCATTGGAATTGTAAAAAAGAAAAAGAAAAACTCTTCTGTGATATTCTATTTTTTAAAAACAAAAACAGCAACAAATATGGAATTTTTATTTCAGAATTCTTCACTGACACTGATAAAGTGATTAGCAGTCATACCTCATTTTTGGCCCCTTCTAATACAGGGTTCATACTGAACTATGAATGATAAATTCAAAGACTTTTGCCAAACTTTCAAAGACCACAAACAGAGATTTCCATGACCTATTTTTGCTAATATTGTGTATACAGATTATATGAGAAAACAATGAATGCCAAATACTACAATATTGATTTACTGATTAAAGTAAAACTATAATTCATTTCCTAAAATTGTATGATAATTATCTGGAAGATAGGTTAACAATCGTTGCTCTTTCAGAAATATGTAACATACTTGTCAGATTTAATACAAAATAAATTGTTCAATTAACAGACATCAGCATTGCTTTAAATGCATTATAATATTTGCTTTTTTCCCTCTTCAATCATTTTGGAAAGAGACGCCACCACTGTCATCTTTTCCTCTGCGTTTCAAGAGCATTTGATTCTGTGTCAAGCACAATGAGTGTTTTTAACTCTGCCTCTTCTGCTTTCTGTACAAAGGAAGCATGTAGGCTGGCAATGTTAGCTTTAAGAGGTAGCTTTTTGGCTTTAAGTTCTTCCACTTCATCCATGGCTAACTCGACAATGTGATTTAAAAAAAAATAAAAAATAATTATACCATTGGGGAAAAAGTCGAGGGTTGGCAATGAGAAACGGGGAAATTCCGTCAACTGGAAATATGTTTTTTAATTCTTTTTTATTTATTTGCCCAATCAAATGACGACTTCTTACAGTTAAAGCTTCACAGCACACGTTTTTTTTAATACTTGCAATTCAAGAACAACAACTCTTGCTTAACTCTACTATAGTGTACGCATGCGCACTTAGAAACTGTTTATCTGTGAATTGAATTTATTACAATGGATGTTTTTATATTAAACCAAGGAACATTATTATGTAGAACAAAATTTTCGAAAATGATTTTTGTCCCTCAAACGTGTTAAATAAACCGACGGTATAAGTAAATTTAAACGGGCCCTCTTTTGCCATATCTCCCAAATCATCCAACTGAACAATATCTTATTTTATACCCGAAGATTAATGAGTTAACATTATTTTGCCCAAAATTACCAATAGCTTATACTTCTTCATCTTTGTTACACTAAATGAACAGTACCGTATTTTCGTGCATTTAAGACGCACCCATATATAAGATGCGGGTTTTGATGATTTGTGTACAAAATATTTTAAATAAGACGCCCACAAATATAAGACGCATGTGGCATAGCCATCTGCCAAACTGAGCAACTTATCTCCGGTGGTTACCTTTCCTTTATCATAATGAAAATTTGTCCAATGTTCCATCACCTGTAAGATGTAAACAAGGCTTCATTACCATTTTTAGTTGAGATCAAAGGCCAATAGCAGATGGGTTTAATACCTGGTATCTAGATTCCAGAACAATAAACGCCGGATATAAAGGCGGCTTCATTGATCCGCTAGGCCAAGTCTTCAGCGGTGGGATTAGTACATAGACCAATAAACGACCAATGTATGCGGTTAGCATATATAAACGTGAGAACAGTCTCTTGTTATATATAACTTGTTATATATAAATGAGTGATCAATTTGCTTAGCATTTTTAAAATTTATAAAATTGTCACGATGCCGAAGCGAAAATCATATACGGCATGGGAGAAAGTGAAAATTACAACAATCATCAATGGCTTCAGAAAATGTGGGATAATTCCTAAACCGGCTATCTATATCAGTTCTTCGGATGATGATTCAGCTGCATCCGATACCACTGACGCCAATGAGGATCAATTAGCATCAGTTATTGAGTTATTCCGCGATGACGACAGTTAATTTTTTATTCAAGTTTCGATGGATTTGAATCCGAAACTGATGACGATGAAAATGAAGATGAATAGAACAATAGGGTACATTGATTTTTTATCAAGTCCAACACTATTTAGTAATAGTTTATTATATTGTGAACACTTACCCAATTGTAACTAGGAATGAAAATCGTGAAACGTGAATATCGACCACAATAATTGTCCTTCAATATCACACACTGTACAGTAAGTTCATGTTAAAAAATACTTAGATAAGATGTCCATTAATATAAGACACACATTGGATGCGGGCTATGTAAAACTTTGTATAAGACGCATCTTATATACGCGAAAATACGGTATGTAGTTACTAATTTGCAAGGGCTCCTTCTCCCATTGAAGCCAAGTTGCTTGTCATTTTACACAATGTAGAAAACATCTTTCGTTTACATAATTTATCCTTCTGCAGTCATTCCTTGTATTTCTCTTGTTCTAGCCAGATATCATTGAAAGAGCAAAGACCTGGCATTTTTAAACACTGAAGATGTAAATTGATTGAACAAATTTTGAATCCTCGATACTTTCACGCACTTTCTATGTAGAGTGAATTACATGTAGTGTAAAGAATATTTTGATTGGCCAAATATGGACTCGTCCAATAAAATTGAATGATTCATCAAAAGAAAGAAGCCAGGAAAACCAGCTACATCCGAAGCTAACGACCTTAGGCAATTTTATTTGTGACTTCCTTGGATGAAGTGTGTAGCTGTCTTGCATTGATGAAGAGTGCATGTGTTATTGAAGTTGCCACCGAGGCCAACTTTAGATAGCCAAACAAAGCCTCTTTTGTTGTTGCGGCGGCAATGAAACTGAATGGGTGATCAAAAGAAAGAAACCAGGATAACTTGATCACATCCGAATCTAACAACCTCGGATAATTTTATTTGTGATTCTGGAAAGAAATTAAAAAATTTGGGTTTATTTCAATTTTCAAAGACTTTTAAAGGGTAATATGCTTGATTTTCCCAAACTTTCAAGGCCTTGAAAATGCTACCTCATTTTTCCCAAACTCTCAAAGACCTTCAAAGACCGTACAAACCCTGTAATACAATAGGCCTCTCACCATAGGAACATTATCCGCAGTGTCTGTAAAGCTATAAGCTTTGCACACAAATTAAAGCACATGACTTGTGCTTCATTCACCTGAACTCTGACCTGGCCATCCCTTTAAATGGATATGTATCTTCTCTGCAACCTGAACAACTTTGCAGATGGCCACAATTCATCTCTCTAACCTGGCCTCCTCAACAGACTGGCCACATATTTTGGTTCCAATAAGATCTTATTAACCATAAATCTTTATATTGCCAACCTCGTCGAAGTAACAAAACTTGTTGACCTGAAAATGTCATGCTATGAAAGTTGTGTTTCATTTTAAAACAGAAAGATAATGAAATTTTACCAGTGCTAGTACTTCCCCAAGTGTTGGTTCTCTTTCACGAATCCTCTTTGCATTAATGAAACTCTGTCCTTTGCACTGAAGTAAATATCGACAGGTAGGATAATATTTTGCATGTTCCACCCAAGGGTCATCTCTGGCATCAAAGTTGCGCAAACCTCCATCACAGTAGAAGCATTTTACATTATCTGAAATACCTGTAAAGATTAATATTTAAAATTATGTATCATCTGCACTAGCCACAATTCTAATTGAACCTAATGACACATTGGCGGATCAAGCAGATATTTCTGTACTTCAAATCTGTGAATTTCTTTGGATGTGGTGGCAAGCCACCATTTTACAGTAACCAATCAAAATAACACAATATAGTGCAGTCTCTTTTAGTATCCTGCATAAACAGGTTTTACTGTACAATGTCATTACAGGACAAATACTGTGAACCCTTACATGTCCTATATCAACAGTTTTATTGTAACTTGTCATTAATGGACAAAATAATGTGGACCCTTAAGTGTCTTACATTAATGCAGGTTTTTATATAACCTAAGTAAAACCTTAACCACCCACGAAGCCTTTATTAACAACCACTACCTGTCACTTGCATTCACTGAACAAATAAATTTAAACCTTTACTTTTGATCACCTCTGAATTAAGACCAATTACCATTAACTACCACTCCTTGTCATTCACACTCATTACTGAAATTATGGCATTCATATTCAAATGTTTAGTGTCACTGCCATTTTTGTTTGTTTGTTTGTTTGTTTGTTTGTTTTTATGGTTTAACGCCATTTTTCAGCACAAGATAGGCTATAGATGGCTGCCAGTATTATTGGTGGAGGAAGATCCCGGGAAAACCCCGATAAGAACTATTGACCCACGAAAAGCTACTGACAAGCTTCCTCACATACCCAAACTCGCCAGACCCTTGTAAGATCATTTTTGAATAATATTGTTACAACTCTGTTCTCTTAAACAATTAAACAGAAAGAAGCAAAACCAACAAGTTTAGTCCAATTCAACAAACCAACAAATTTAGTAAAACTCAATATTTAATTTATTTCTCAAGAATACAAAGTGAAAATTCAAATGGCATTATTGTGAATTAAAACAAAATCCAAAATGTCCTATCACAAGTCAAAATGTATAGAATGTTGTGAAAGAATTCCAAGTCTTGTATGTCTTGATGTATCACAAAGATATGATCTACAAAATTTCTGAACAAGTCAACAATACACCCAAATCGTGTAATTTTACCCAAATATCCAAAAGCATGCTGTGCTTTGTGATTCAAAGAAATAATTTTTAACAAAAATAATTCTTCCCAAATTAAATCTCAATACAACAAAAAATCATTCCACTGATTAGTCTTTAGATAGGAACAAATAATTGTTCCCCAATTCCTTTATACATAAACTATCACATGACATGACACATTAAAATGCCCTGGACACGTGTCATTTCAAATGGTAAAATTCATTAATTTGTGAACAACGTTAGGCCTTGGCTTGAACTTAAATTTTTAGTAACCATCTTGTTTACCTTTGATAAATATCACGAAACTTTCCATAGACATTATGACAGTTGTTAGATAGGCAAAAGCACTAACCTCAAACACAATCAAAGGTCAAGCACACAATGTATATTAACCCTTTGAACTCGACCGGCCGGTTGTAACGGTGTATATACCCGAAAGGCCTAGCTATCTACCATCATAACCCGACAGGCCTGTGTTATGTTATTTGCTAGATGGCGCATGGTTATTGTGTTGTTGTTTTTCTGGTCTAAAAATAGACTTCCGGAAAATTGTACTGGTCAAAGGAAAAGTGAAAGTAATATCACTTGATGAGTGAAAACTGATAATTTTTATATTTGTTAAAGACAAAGACCTACCAAAGCGCGCTAAAACTGTTTACTGGTGCAAATCGTGTGAAGTGTTTTTGTGCATCGCTTCTGGCAATGATAACTGTTTTGAATTATATCACTCGAAAGTACAGTTTTGGCGCTAGGTCAGTGAAATATAGATCTTGCATGAATGGTACAACATGAAAAAAAATTTGAGACAGTTTGTTACATAGTCATAGTAATAAAAAGCATTTTATAAGCATGTTTGAAAAGAGACAATTTGATATTTGCTGTTATATCATAGTGGATTATCATTCTAAGGCATAATATTACTTTTATATTGCAAAATTTTACTTTTTAAAAAATTGTCAAAAATTGCCGGGGAGGCTAGAGTTAATGTGCCGAAATATGGGGGAGATTAGGGTTCAAAGGGTTAAATATAAATAATTTACTTTATCTTTATTAATAGCTGACACCGGCATGTCCATATTTTAATGCTGAACAGTCTTCTTGAACACAAAATGTAGTGAAAATTCATCTCTTTCAATGAAAGATGAAATGTATCTTCACTTCCAAAACATTATTCGCATTTAGACAAAAATATTCTACATTATTATTTATTCATATAGGTACATGTCATGAAACTGAAATTAATCCTCTACAATATGACACATAAATCAGGGCACTTAGTGTACTTCTGTTTTCATTCATTGTCAAATACCAAATACAAAATGTCAGTTTATGGTTTGATTAACCAAATATTCTTGCAGATCTCCAGTTTGGTCTAACCTTTGAACAAATTTTGCTTGTTAAGGATTTATTTGTAATTCTGTGCTACTGGAAAAGTTCATTTATCATTTTTTAAAACACAATATTTTCATGACATGATACAACAATTAACTATTTCCTTCATGGATGACTTTTGTGTCTAACAGCTATCAAAGACTCCTTTCCTTCATAGATGACTTTCTAAAAGCTGTCAAAGACTTCTTTTTTTGCCTTCAGTTTTATGCAAAATAAGTATGATATTTTATAACCTGTCTTATAGGTACTTGTACTGATATTTATTAAGACTCACAATTTTTGTCCAAAACGCTATATTTGTGCCAAAAATTAAGAACATTTAACTTGAAATATAATATAACTGTTGGCCTTTTTTCCATAAAATATAGCATAATTAAAGAACACAAAAATATTTTAAGAAAGTTAAAAAGAAAACCTACACCAAAAAACCAAAACTAAATGAATCTTTCCAAGCACAATTCTGATTCCTTCCATTTATTACAAGCAAGGCAAGCCATTACAAAAATTCACTTTCTTTTAATCTAACACAGTTTCAATTTTCAATCAGTCAGTCCATAGAACTAAACAGAAAGTTGTTTTAACCCAAATAATAAGGCTGAAAGACCCCCAGAAAGAACCACCGACCTATGAGAAGCTAATGGCAAGCTTTCTCACATAACTACATTAGCCGAATCTTAGACTCGAACCCACACAGACAGAGGTGAGATGGCAGCGATCCTTAACGGAGAGTACTTTAGACCAATCAACCACTTGGGGTCCCTACCAGCATCTTGGTACGAATTAGACCAATTGGGAACCCAATTTTCAAAGTAAATTGCTAAGCTAAAGAATTATACGATATTTTGAATTTTGTTCATTGAAACAAGGGACAATTTTCACTACCCTTGAGAAGCACTAAAATAAATATATGTAAAATCAAAGCTTTACTGCATTACCTGCATACAATAAATCTATGTAAAATGAAAGCTTTACTGCATTACCTGCATACAATAAATCTATGTAAAATCAAAGCTTTACTGCATTACCTGCATAAAAGAATCCTGCCTTTGCCAACTGGTCTGGTGTCTGTTGTTTGTGTGGAGGCCAGTTTGTGAAACTTGCAACTCGTAAACTCTCAATTGCATACTGTGGGTGTTTGGGTCGGACTGTATTCACACCCAAAGTCTCCAAATCTGACATGGATTCTACAACATTAGCTGGCAGATGCCCCCCTCTGATGACATGCCTTATTCTGGGTGCAACACGCTGTTCTTGAGGTATTGGTACATTTCCAACATTTAAACCATTCAGAAATGGGCAAAGAGGTGAATGATTCCTGTGCTCAATATGAACAACATCCCCTTGTTCCCAGTTCCTAAGAATGACTTTACAAAACACACACTGAACTCTGTCCCCATTTCTTGTGTATCGAAATCCAGATTTAGCCAAGACCACTGGATCAACTTCTGCAGTTGGAGGCCAATTTTCAAAAGTTAATAAACGATTCCGCTCATATTTCAGTGGACCAATATCCTGACCAGGTTTAACAGGGGTCATGTCCTGTATATTGTCAGAATGTCTGGATGCATTATTACTACTGTTACTATTAATCTGTGCATCTTGTCTGGATAAAATTGAATCTGACTGGAGAGACCGTGGTGCATTAGTAGGGTTCATCTTCAAAACAGTTGTGGTACTAGAAAGGGTTGCGATAGTCGTGTTTTGCTATGTGACTGAGGTATGCAGTAGTATTTACATCCTGATCTCACCATCAATACTAGCTGAAGAATGCACTACATCAATTGTCTTAGCAGAAGTACACTTGGAAGCGCCGTCTCTATCTCTACTGAATTTAATGTTCCACTACTGGATAATGCACTAACCTGGTAAGGTGTTTCTAATAACTCTTCAACCTGACCCTCTTGGTGAAAGTCAGCTATGTTTATTTAGTCATTTTGAGTGAGTGAAACTCCAATAATTCAATTGAGCCGATTCCCAGTTATCTTATATACTTAGTCCACTGTCTACATTATTAGGTTGAACTACCCTTTCTGGATTTATGGATTCTAATCTACTATTAAGATCAACAGAACCTACTCCACTATCTGGATTAAAAGAGGTACAAGTGTCTATATACAGGCTATATATACCAGAACATACATCAGTTCTGTGATCTTTTTGTCTAGAATCTGTTAAGTTTCTTTTGTATTTTCTGTAAATGGGATCTGTGTCAAGAGTTCAAATGAGTATTGATACTACAGTATTTATAAAAGAACTGTCATTGCCAGATATATACTCTATATTGTCAGGGAAATAAAACTGTTTTGTGCTCAGATCCCTCTCTGATAATCTCTCTAATAAATTCACACCATCAAAATAAACATCACTTCTTACATGTGATCTCAAAATGGCAACATTGTCTGTTATCTGACCATTCAGTAAATGATACAAAGAGTCAAAACTCTTGTGAATCTCTAATGGAACGTCATTTTCTCTCTAACAAGACCTTCTGCAACCAAAGCAAAAACAAGCAACTTCATCTAAAAATCTGGGATAGCAGAACACAGCTTTTGCCAAATGGATCAAGAATATACCTGTAGTTTGATGCCAAATGAATCAAGAATATACCTGTAGTTTGATGCCAAATGAATCAAGAATATACCTGTAGTTTGATGCCAAATGAATCAAGAATATACCTGTAGTTTGATGCCAAATGAATCAAGAATATACCTGTAGTTTGATGCCAAATGAATCAAGAATATACCTGTAGTTTGATGCCAAATGAATCAAGAATATACCTGTAGTTTGATGCCAAATGAATCAAGAATATACCTGTAGTTTGATGCCAAATGGATCAAGAATATACCTGTAGTTTGATGCCAGTTTTGTAAGCTTAATAATCTTTGGAACTTATACTTTTTACATCATCTTTTTCTTCCTTACGGCTGTCTTCAGACAAACATCTCTGAAAGCTACTCTCCATCAATCATTTTCAGGTAGAATCCTATATGATCGACATGTGGCCTTGGTTGTCACACAGATCTGAAAAAGTATTAAAAAAATACTGACTGCATAGCCATATCTGACAACACGCAGATTTTATGCCTATTAAAATACAACATTTAATTTCCTAATTTGTCTTTGTTTTCCTATTTTCCTGTGGCATATTTTGTCCAAGTATTTGCTGACAAATTAGATTCCATTGTTCAATTTTAAATTAAAAAAGCATTATAAAACTTTTTGTGCCCAAAAAGCAAATGTTATTGTGCAGTTTTCACACACAAAAATAGGTGACCTGTGAAAATTCATTATGGATCTCATGTATCAATTCAATGCATAATATCTACAATACTGCGACTAACTGTACATTATCTTCCAGTAATGACGTGAATTCTTTAAGATACAATAACTTATCAAATATTGTACATAAAATTTCAGCAATTAACTATACAACATTTGTTTAAATAGGAAAGGTTTCAGGATAGCAAACTGAAATGTTCACCAAGATATTCACCAAGCTATACAAAAACCAGACGAAAAAATGTGCAATATATTGTAAAGCAATGAAATGAAGCTGCTAATAATCGGTTTATGAGATTATTATTATATATCACAATGGCATTCAGCCACTTGAAAGTTTAAGTATGGTCAATAAAACTACAAAATGTGCTTACAAGGAAAAAGGGTGGCATGAGTGTCACTTATACATTAATATATAATGCATAATAATACAATGTATACAATAATACAATGTATACAATATTACAATGTATATAATAATACAATGTACAAGTGCATTTTGGTTTCATAGAAATCTAGTAATACTTGCATAGTGGCTACATGTATCTAAGACTTTCCTGAACATGTTTCCCTATTGATATGCAAATAAACCCCAACCCCCACCAACAATTGCTTTACCATATAAATTTAAGATAGGAACAGCAAGATACCGATTCCCTTTTACATTCTCCTACAAACAAGGGTCACATAATTAGGTAATATATATTGTGTTTAAATGTTCACAAAATTAGTAACAATTCAAAAGAACATGCAAGTAACTTATGCAGTAGTAACTGAGTAAGTAACAGTGACAGTTAAATTATATATTTCCACATCTCTGCTTAAGTTGACTGCTTTTTATGATATTTCTGTTAATTCTTTTACTTAAACAAACTTGATGAGAATTGCTTGTAGTGCACTTACACATCAGCTAAGCTTACTAATAAATTAATAATGCTGATACAAATTTCTTTGTTTACCTTTGAAACACTACATAGTTTACCTATGAAACACTCAAGTATTTACCTTTGAAACTCAAATTTGTTACCCACAAAAGCATCCCATGCACATGTTGATCCACAAAAGCATCCCATGCACATGTTGATCCACAAAAGCATCCCATGCACATGTTGATCGACAAAAGCATCATATGCACATGTTGATCCACAAAAGCATTCCATGCACATGTCAATCCACAAATGTATCCCATGCACATGTCTAGGCATGCCCATGATGTACATCCACTTGCATTAATACTTTTTCATTATATATATATATATATATATATATATATATATATATATATATATATATATATACAGTTAGAAACTACATTATGGCAATCTTAGTTATGTTATCAGAATTTCACATACATTCCAGAATGCATGTCTTACAAAGATATCCTACCATAATAATAAGTAAAAAGACATACATAAAAGAAACAATTATTGTTGTTCACCAAGATACTGATATATCGCATGTAGACTGCTGCCAGAAGTTCATTACAGATAATGGGTATATAATGGGAATGGTTGAGTTTCTAATTTTTTCAGTTATTCTTTACTGTGTACACAATTTTTTAAACAACTGGCAAAAAATTATAGCCTCTGGTGCAATTTGTCACTGTGTTACTAAGGAAAAAAATTCTTTCTCAGTCCTGTTCCAAAACAAATGTAAAAACACAGTTAAAACCTGCATCTGCAGCAAGTGTGACAAATCCCTCTGTATCACTTGATCTTTTTCTTTAAAAAAAAATTAATTTTGAATCTTAACACCAACATGAATATCAAATCAAACCTATAAAGATGTATTAAGGTTGAACTGCATGAGGAAAGTGAAAGATGTACGATACCCAGTACAAACCATAAATGAGTGAATAATGTCCCTGGGTATGGGACTTGCCATGGGACCATGACTTGGAAGCTATGTATTTACATCACTGCATTATAACAAGTATGCATAAACAGTTCATAGACACAAGTGATAACTGCACTAGTCTTGTGGATCCATCACTGGCTCTGGGTCATGCCCTTCGAGTAATGGACTCACCCTTTTTTATGTGACTAATTTACTATCAAGATCCCATCTTAAAGTCATATCATAAACACTAGGTGGACATGAACATACAAAATACATTTACACACAGGGGTTCATTTTAAAGCAAATTAGGCACATTTGTCAATTAATCCAGGCTAGACCGCTCAGCCCTCGATTTACTGACGGATACTCGTAATTTTCTTTGCAACGAGCCCGTGTGCATTAACAGCATAGCTCACAATCACAGAGATACACACACAGGCACTTGATTCTGGGTAAATTCGTGTATACACTCACCATATATATTTTACATGGTGAGTGTATACATGAATTTACCCAGAATCAAGCGCCTGTGGATACACAGCATGTCGTAGCCTCAACTCGATTTCTTTTGGTGTCCACGACGTTGGAGTAAGGTAGAGTTTCCTCTGACCCTTGGCACTCCATTTTTTGATATTTGGAAAGTCATGTTGGGGTGCCCCAATATAAAAATAAATGGGGTGGTAAGGGTTAGAGGAAACTCAAACTAGGAATAAGGTTACTAATATTAGTAATAAAATATACGACAGAAGTCATACTCCTGTGGCCCGTCATGGACACATTTCTAGTTAATGCTAATTAATTAGTACCATTTCATTCCAAAATTTTCAGTCAACTCAAAAGTTTCAGTAAGAATAGAATGCAGACCTTTACTATTCGAACACACTGTCAAAATAAATGACAGTACATTGTCAGGAACATTTTTATCTATCAATCTCAACCATGAATTCCGAATGATCACCCCCACCCCCTCACTTCATCCCAGTTCTCGAAATGATCTGATACATCACAGGTGTCTGATGTTTACATACAAACAAATAGGCTCTTACAGTATGGCTTTTTAACTTTACCTTAAGATAACAATGCATAAAAAGGTACTGTATATAGCTTATGAGTCATTATATTAATCTTAAAAATGGAACCATTTCGAAATATCTTCTGTGGCTATCTTTAGAAGGCAGTTTGGAAATCCCCAAAAACTAAATTTAGTCTCTAACCAGGCAGATACTTTGGCTCGTAGCAGCGTATCACAGGCCGGTAACACTGAAACAAACAAAACAAAACCCCAAACACCGTACCTTGTAATGTTTGTACCGATACTAGTCATAACGCTGTCTCCGATTGGTTAGTCAGTTACGTCACAGTGACGTCATTCTAATTTTTTTTTTATTTTTTATTTTTTTTAATTTTTTTTACAAAGTGTCAAAATAAGGGTCTCTCGAAACATACCAAGACACCCCAGGACACCGCAAGACTCTCCAAGAACACCTTAAACTTTACATAATACTCACTTTAAATTTCAACAACAGCACATAAAAAACAACAATAAAGAAGTAAAGAAATAAAAACTGCTCATATTTAGCGATATTTTGTTACACGAAAATTAAGATGGGCAGGTGTTGCCAAGGGAAACAACTCCCGTTTTGATGAAGAGTGTTCCGGTACAGCCACGTGAATATTAAACAACATTTATAAATAATTAGCAATGCCACAAATAAGTCGTTAAATAAATTTTAACAAATGGCAAATTTATTGTATATAAAAGTATTTGTTTATCTCAATAACAATTTAACTATTCCTCCATTCCTTTAGTTCGACAAATATTAACATGGAGCCTAAACAATTCAACAATTAAAATAAATGAGAGAAGTATGGAACATCCCCATTTAATTAGGAAATTATATATTTGATGCATAGAGTTCGTTTCCGTAGATTATCAGAAATTGGGCCATCAATCAATAATATAAATCATGGATAGAAACACTGTCCGTATGTGTGTTTTCCTTTCTTTTTTTCCGCTTCTTGGTACGTTTTTGCGAGATTCGGTGCTAATATATGCAATATTGGGGTGGTCTATGGGTGTCTTGGGGTGTTCAGAGAGACCGTCAAAATACCCCCAGTTCTGCAGTGATTAGTTGTAAGTATCACATCGCAACGGTGTACAAAAGACCGATTAAATAATATAAGTTGTTATTTCACGGTGGGGAATGACCGAAAGCGGAATGGGGACGTAGGCAACGCTGGCATTGTTTTGAAAAATGCCATTCCGACCTCATATAGCTTTAACAAATACTTATAATCCTATTTGACCGAAACGTATCCAAATCAAAACTTAGCCAGATGAATCAACCCCAAAATTATGCTGAAACTGACCTAGACCAACAAGTCGACCTCCTCATTTTCTTTTTCTTCTTCTGTTATAGCAGCAGTGAGGGCAAACAGACCTTTTTTGCTGAAACGTTATTTGCTTAAAAAATCATCATAATCAGTCTCTTGACCTAGTGTGGTCGTCGAAGCAAAGTACTGTTGAACAGCTGACCAATTCGTTCCACTTTTCTCGATCATGTGATAATGCCTGTGTCGCAGTTCCTGCTCCATTCTGTGATGTTGTCAGTCAACTTTTGTCTCTGTCTACCTCTCCTTCTGTCACCCTTTCGAAGAAACATTAATATAAACATTAATGAATTATTTGGAAATATAGCAGTCGATTGATATATATATATATATATATATATATATATATATATATATATATATATATATATGAAAAAGATCACCGACAGAGTAATGTATACTGTAGCGTCTGGACAAGAATAATGGTCACCGCCTAATAGACTTATTAAACATCGCGCCGAGGTTACCGGCATTTACAGGTTGTCAGTACTAAGTGTAACAGTATTTACAACAGCTACTACAATACCATGGCGTTATCCACTAACTGGATCTTCCGGATCTATGTTTCTATATCAAAACGATGAAGTAACATTTGAAGTGAAACCTAAAGAAAAAATAATCGGCTTGATTTATCATTTGTATTATGAATTGGTCGCTAAACTATAACTTACTTAAATAAATTGAGCTGACAGTAGTACATGTACAATCAGGTGTGTGAATGGCAAAATACACCAAAAACACAGATGATGAGAATACAGCAAATTAAAAACTATCGCAGTCGTGTAGTTGTCGTTGACATAATTGTATATTTGGTATCTGTTATTATCGCTGGAACTGGCGTAAAGATATCAACAATAACATCACTAGTGATCGCGTCAGTTCTCGTAACAATTTGTGTTTTATCTACAACAATTGTTGTTGTTCTGAATATTAAAAATATATATACATGTAGTGAAAATAAATGAAATTAGTATATAATAAAGATGCATGCAGCAAGTCTAGCATACTCCAAATTATCTTCACTGATATCATAAGGTATTAGTGATAGAATAATATCAGATGTTGCGTTTAAAGAAATGATTAAGATCTGCAACAAGACGACGGCTGCGTCTGATTTAAATAATAATAATAATAATAATAATAATAATAATAATAATAATAATGTTGTCACCGCAAGAACTACTGGAAAAGATCGTGGCTAATATAATTCCGTCAAAGGCTACAATGATATCAGCAAACTCGACCAATCCTGAATTTAGCGTAAACTTTCCACCTCCATTTCCAGTAAAAGAAATTGCTCTTGCACAATAACGAGCATATGAAAGATGGCCAAATATTAGATCAAAATCATTCGGTGAATTACAGGCGAATAATAAATTGGTATTTGCAAACAAAAGCAAACCAGATGGAACCTCTGACTGAAAGGGTGTTTCTATTCCAGTGGGCAGTTGTTATCCGATTGAACATATAACTGATGAATTTCAGTGCAGACTTAAATCTAAAACGGGAAAAGAATCAAAAATAGCTAGGTTATGAAAATTTTCTGTTATGTATGTTGTGATTAGCTTGTCATAACCTTCTTCTCATTTCTTGCTATGAGAAGGAATTACTCGTAAGTTAAGGAGCGTCAATATCCATGGTGAGAGAGAGAGAGAGAGAGAGAGAGAGAGAGAGAGAGAGAGTTCAGGCTCTCTTAAAAGCGTGCCGCCACGATGATAAGACAGCTACACTACATATATGAAATGATAAGGCGAAGATCTATTTCCTCGTCGATAGGAACTGACTTTATTTAATTAAACAGCACACATATATTGACTACATTCTAGAAACACATCTAAAAACTTTATAATAAAAATTTATGAAATACATATTATATTTTCCTTATTAAGCTTTCCAACTTCATTTATTCGTATCACTTCTGCACCTTAGAATATTATACAATAGTTAATTCTCAATCAATTTCAATATAGCCAAAGGTATAAAATGTAATAATCATAGTTAATGTAACAATTAATTTAAAGAAATGCATTTTACTTATCTTAAAATAGAATATAGATTTAAAATATATTGCTAGATAATATTCTTTCTTACTTAAAGAATACTTTATTTCAATCATTAAATCAAAACATGAACTTGTTAGTGAATTCAACCTTTACAATAAAAATTACATAAATATAATTAAATATGAATTATTTAGAACATTTAAACATTCTATTACAATATATTATAAATAAAATAATTCAGTAGCAATGTTGCAAACAAACAATTTTACAATTAAAATCTCAAACATTAAAAGTACTTATTCCTAAAAGAAGTTACGACATATACAGTTCTTACCTGAAACGAAGAAACGAACATGCCACTAGCTTCAAAGTATAAGGGACTGGCCTCGACGATATACGCCTCTTACTTATACTTGTTTGGCGCAAGTCAGGACCAAATATGGCAATCCCTTAATACTAAGCCAGCAGCGATGTCTGTTCATCATTAGATAAAAACCATTTTGTTTTACGTCACTAACAGAAGGCCAGGCTCAATCTTAGTCACCGGATTGGAAATTCGCCAATGCGTAATCTTGAAATTTGTCTGGTTGTTAGAACTATATATTTCTTACAGAGCTTTCTTACTGAATCAGCGAAACAGCATACAATGCCTTTAGTAACATCATACACTTATTCCACACAACAATGTACATTCGTATAGCTAGTGATTTACGTTGCCAACTTATGATTTGCACATCAACTATTTTCCTTACATAAATATATAGTTGTGCTTTGGAAATAAATGAAATTAATCTTAACACACTTTAGAACTTACTTTAATATAAATGAATAAAACATTACTTTAATACAATCTAAAGAAAATAGCAATCTTATTAATTTTACTAAAAATTCAATCCTAACAATACCCTCTGGTTTATTTGAGCCGAGACCTCTAGGCTCAAAAGGAAAAATCAATTTTATTCATCAACACAAGATAAAAGGTGAAAGATCAAAAATACAATGATAAAAAAAACATTGCGAGACATTTTCGCAAAGTTTAAAGATACAATGTAAACACTGCAAATACATTACAAAATACCAAGTGAAATGCAAAAAATACAATGAAAAAGTACATTGCAAAATATGTAGTCAAATTCAAAAAGTACAATAAATAGTATAATACAAAATATTTGATAATATTCCCAAAAACACAATGGGAAGTGTTTTGCATAATACTCAGTCAAAAGAAATACAATAAAAAGTACAATGCAAAATTCGTGATAAAATTCCCAAAAAACAATGGAAGAAACTTAGCAACATTGGATACCTTCATAAAATACAGTAACGTAACGTGGTACGACATTAAATAAAAATTAAAAGTTTACGTAACTTAAACAGTTTCACAATATAAAATTCTACAAAACTGACATCTAAACTAGTCTTGTCAGACGATTGTAACACAAAATAGTAGCATGCAGTTCTTGGTATCTTTATTTTTCTTTCTATTATTTAAGTTTACTCTTTTTTATACTTTTTTCTTTTTTTTTCTTTTGTCTCTTCTTCTCTTTTATATTTATTTGCATAACATAAGCAGAACATATGTATGGGTGACTACGTTATTAGATTGCTTCAGCCATGTGTAATGAAAGAATTCTTGTTCGTATGAATAATGCTAGTAAGCCGATATTGAGATGATCTTCCTAGTTCAACAAAGAATTAACAGTAGCTTTGAAGTAAGAATGGTTGCAAAGAAAATGGAGTAAAAATTTAGTAATAATCGAGAGTTAGGAAACTGACAATATAATGTTGTTCTAGCCTTAATAATCATGACGTATGTTCACTTGCAATGAAACATTGACCTGTGCGTGTACGAGTATGTATCGCCTTTGAATTAACCTAAGAACAGTAAATGAAAATATCATTTAATCGTTTGGTCTGGTATGGTCTAGTGCAGCTTTGAAATGGACGAGCATTATCAACGTTATCTGTGACGTGTGAAAGAATGTATTGCCGTTATCGTTTCAAACAAATTTTGACTCAGAAGCTGGCTGTATATAGACCAATAGCTGCTCATATCGTGAGAGCTGTGCATTACATGAACTCTGTGTCGAGTAATCGCTCGGACACTTTGACTATTTTATATCATTTCAACATACATTTAAGTCAACATCAATTGCTGTTGCAAAACCAGTGAAGGAAAAGTACCTCATCTAACTGGCTGATAGGTAGGCATTAAAGCCGTTCCTATATACATTCATACAATGATATGAAATCATGAGGTAAATACCTCTAAAACATTGTCGAACCCATTTGGCTGACAAAAAAAAACCATCTGAAGTCAATATGTTTGAGACGGCTAGGCGGAATTTACAATTCTCCCTCAGATAGGTAAATACGGTAATGTTGCATGTGCTAGCAGCCAATCACATATATGATGGTTTCAGATTTCAGTACGGACAGGGTTTTCGATAGAGTAGGCAAAGGATACAAGAAACGTCAGTTGTTTCATTCAAGCTCTGTAGGCAAAACATTACAACTGTGAGGAATTTTGACTGTAGTAGATATAAGCAATAATTATGTTAATACATAAGAAATACAGCAAAAATTAGATGAGTTGTTTAGAAATATCAATTAACGCATTAACCCATAATATTTGTATTATAAGAACAAAATAAGATTAAGCAAAAAACATACCTGTGTGTGAATTACTACAGTCCATAAATAATATGCCTATTAATGAATGGTATATTAAGGAATAGTAAACAATGCACGCATTGTCTGTAATAATGAAAGAGTTCAAATTGTAAAAAGTTTAAGTCACTGTCAATGCGGCTGTCGTTGACTCTGGGTCTGGCGGAGATGTTGCTGTTAGGTCAATGGAAATCTGGGTCTATGGCATAGGTGTATTTCAGTCTTGGTTGCTGGTAGCTTGATTTATACGTTCGACATGTGGGATGTTTCAAACGATACTGTGGGAAGAATTCTCATCGGCAATATGCATTGTATGCTGGTAAACGTCTTAGTTGCACTTGTTGTTATTCCCATGGTGTGATGATATTGGTGCTGATGTCTTAGAACTGACCCTTCGTGTGGGCGAAAAAATACAAAAATCACAGAAGAGTTGTTCTGTCATTCCTGAGTTCACGTAGTGTAGCTGACGTTGTGATAACTCATGATAGCAAAGATGTTGGTGCGAGTCTCTCCCATGGATCATAGTTATACGTGTGACACCTTTATTCATGATGTTAGTCCACTAATGTCGTTTTTTCAAAGAATCTTCTCCATTAATTTTATGAAAACACTCCTTCAAAAGAAATAATCACTCATAACGGTGTAGGTAGGCTACATCTTGGGGACATTGGCTCTGCGAGAGGTCAGAGATACGGTAATATTCTCCATCCACATGTTATGAAAGTTTTTTTGTTATCTATGTTGTGATTAGCTTGTCATAACCTTCTCATTTCTTGCTATGAATGGAATTACTCGTAAGTTAAGGAGCGTCAATATCCATGGAGAGAGAGAGAGAGAGAGAGAGAGAGAGAGAGAGAGAGAGAGAGAGAAGAAAGAGTTCAGGCTCTCTTAAAAGCGTGCCGCCACGATGATAAGACAGCTACAATACATATCTGAAATGATAAGGCGAAGATCTATTTCCTCGTCGATAGGAACTGACTTTATTTAATTAAACAGCACACATATATTGACTACATTCTAGAAACACATCTAAAAACTTTATAATAAAAATTCATGAAATACATATTATATTTTCTTTATTAAGCTTTCCAACTTCATTTATTCGTATCACTTCTGCACCTTAGAATATTATACAATAGTTAATTCTCAGTCAATTTCAATATAGCCAAAGGTATAAGATGTAATAACCATAGTTAATGTAACAATTAATTTAAAGAAATGCATTTTACTTATTTTAAAATAGAATATTGATTTAGAATATATTGCTAGATATTATTCTTTCTTGCTTAAAGAATACTTTATTTCAACATTAAATCTAAACATGAAGTTGTTAGTGAATTCAACCTTTACAATAAAAATTACATAAATATAATTAAATATGAATTCTTTAAAACATTTAAACATTCCATTACAATATATTATAAATAAAAGTATTAAGTGAACAATGTTGCTAACATAACAATGTTACCATTAAAATCTCATTCCTAAAAGAAGTTTTTTCCAACATTTACAGTTCTTACCTGGAATAAGAAGACAGACATCTGTTTTCTTACCGGTACAGAAAACTAACCTGAGCCTAGATGCATGATCTATTTATACGCATCCGGCTCGTGTCAGGGTTAAACAAGGTCACACCTTTAGCATACTGGTCAGAAAAAGATGCCTACTCTTTATCAGATAGGAATCAGTTTCATCAGGTAGGAACCAGTTTCATCAGGTAGGAACCAGTTTCATCAGGTAGGAATCAGTTTGTTTCATGTCATAAAACTTAGTCTTATTGTTTATTTATATTTGTTTGGCATCGTCACACCAAATATGGTTATCCGTTAGTTGTGAACCATTTTGTTTTGTGCCCCTAGAAGTTTTTTTTGTTGCTAGGACAAAATGTCCTGGACAAAATAGCACGGACAAAATGTCATGTGGACAAAATGTCCACGGACAAAGCGTGACGGACATAATGGCACAGACAAAATGTCCGCGGACAAAATGGCACAGACAAAATGTCAAGTGGACAAAATGTCAGTGGACATAATGGCACGGACAAAATGGCACAGACAAAATAGCATGGACAAAATGTCATGTGGACAAAATAGTGGATATAATGGTACGGAGAATAAAATCTGGAAAAAAACATTCTTCTGTGAATAATCAAGGGGAAATACCAATGAAAAAATTCACTAATCTATTTATTCAAATTTACTCTAACTTTATTATAATAATTATATCTAGACTAATTAATAAATAATGAAGTCAAACAACATTAATGTTTAAAACACGTGCAATGTCTCCTAAATATGTGATTGGATCTCGGTTGTTGTAGTTGGTCACCATAGTGTGCAACGCCTCGTTGACGCGGATGTATTTTTTCTTTTTCTTCCCAGCCGTTGTTCCCAGTTCCAATTGACGACGAATAAGTTGAGTGTTGTGTTGTTCCTCTTGTAGTTTCCGTGCAAGTTTGGTCGTGGTTGGATGCGCGAAACCGACAACATTGTTGAATGCATTGTGCCAACCCTCGATTGTGTTGTTGCTGCGAGACAGGTTGTCGATTACTCTAGAAAATTGACTCCAAAGTTGAATTGAGAATCTGGGTGGCCCTCTTCTTGCTCTTCTTAATCTACCAATGAAGTTATCTTCAAAGTAATAACAGATAACATCTATGTCACGGTAAACTGGATCTTCGAGTAAATGTTCAAACAAATCAATAACATCCTGTGGTGGAACGAATGCCAGAGCAAGAAGTCGTTTGACGAGAAGTGCGAAATCCGGTTCATTTGTGTAACGTTCCAAGAATCCTTCCGCTTGCAATTTCCTCCAAACGCATTGACCGAAGTGATACATGCATCCGGTGATTGTTGCTGACGGGAATGTGTTCTGGAATGCTCTAATTGATGCTAGTTCGAAATCAACCATAATTGAATCTGGATTCAGACCTGCTTTCAATATCAGAATTTCCTGAAGCAGATGTTGATATGCTTCTTCTGTTCTTGAAGATAGTAGTGCATATACTACCGGGAAAACTTCGCCATTAATAAAACCATGAATCGTGTATAGTTGGTCATATCTATTTGGACTCACTCAAAATGTTCCATCTGCAAACCAGTGCTGACATCTGGAAAGGAAATCCAAATCATCATCAGCTGCGAAGATGATCATGTCGTCTCTCCTTATACGGATGAAAGGTCTGTTGCTCTGCGTCAAAGAATATCTCATGATGTCATCTTGATCGTTTGGTCGCACCTTCTGACGATGTCGTCATACATCTCGTGCCAGTGTTGTCTGTTTTGGAAGTAGATGCGCTGGTGAAACTGGAACATTCATTAATACATTCTGAACAATTGATCGTGTTTTTTCTTCAGTTGTTTCACCTCTTCTTTTCATGGCGGCTCGTGCTCTTTCGACCTCTACTTGACCATGAGTTACCGTGTGGTTGTGAGTTGCAACTTCATGGTCAATTTCATCATCTTTTGTGTGCACTCGCGCTGAGCACGTTCTTTTTTCACAGCGCCAAATGCTTTTTCCATCATTGTTCACCGAATGCTTCGTAAAAAAAGTAACATTGAACGAGAAGCTTACGATTTCCTTTCTGTGATGTAACGAATTCTAACATTGTGGTAATATTTTAAATTTTAGTTTCTGGAAGTGTTTATATATAGTGTAACGATATTCATGGGGCAAGCCCAAAATTTGAAATCGAGCTCATGCTCCAATTACAGCTTTAGCAATTAATTTATTAAGGCGACACAAATAGTCATCTGGTAAAGTTAATTTTAATTTGCATAGCTGTGTTGTGTAGCCGAACGAGTTTCAACTTGTGGAAATGGTTTAACTGATAAAAGATGTAAATATAATAAGCAAGTGGGAAGAAAGAGTTAAATATACAGAAGCATCTGTCAAAGATGTTGCTAAAGGTGTCACCCACTCTCAGTTGTCACATGACAGACAAAACCTCCTTATATCCCCATACACAATTTGCAGTAGAATTACCTCACTAACCTATCTCGTGTCTTCGCCATGCCCATGTCAAGTAGACTCTCATGTGCTTCTCTTAGATCGAGGTACGAACACATGCCAATAGCTCTCAGATCCTTCCAGGAGTATCAATACAACATACCCCACTTCAGCACAAACTCTACCTGGGTATTTTCTATTTTCGCAGTTGCCTTATCTGATGCATTACTTGCATAAAGTATGCCAAGATGCTCTCTACTAATTAGGTAAAAATTGATCCAGTGTTTTTTTTTATAGATGAATTTAGTTGATGGATGCACAATGCACAATGGATGCAGGATAATACCATGAATTCTTCGGTCTTATGGTCAGGTGAACTATATTGGTGTCAAGATAAACAGTGCGACCATACAAAATTTTACTCAAAAAAATTGTCCATTTACTCAACAGGAACAACATTTTATTCCCATAAATATATACGAGTTTACATTATAATTAAATTATGCTGCATTCTGAGTCAATAATGATGCTGTAGAAAAACAAAAGTACTGTCAACAATATATTACACACCTACACCATGATTAAGGATCCTCTGTGTAGGCACCAGTAGGTCATAGTAGACTATTGAGATTATTGAGCAACATGTCTTGCAGAAAACATTGTGTGCAGAAACCATTATTTTCCAACTGGACTTACTATGCCTCTTCCTTTCTGACACCAATTTTTTTTCTTTTCTTAAGACCAATGCATATACATAAGTTTGGTCAAGGAACTTACTTTAGAAGAAATGTTACTGATCAAATCCCTTTTTCTGTAATTCACAATTGCCCATTAAATAAGTTGGTCTAGAATTAAAATCATTTATATATTCACTGTGGTGAACTTGACCTATGACCTTTCTCCTTCCTGCCCAAAGTGTAATCCATCCACAAACTTTGGTGATGGTACTGTTCAAGAACTTAAATGTTAGTGCAGAGCCCACTTTTAAGTTTTCATAGAAGTGACCTTGACAATTGGTCCTTTGACTATGTTTGAGCCATCTACAAACTCTGATCCTGATCAGTGACAGAGAACTAAATTTATTGTACAGAAACTATTTTTTCTCTTTTAGTTGCAGTAACCTTGATCTTATCATCTCCTGACCCACCCCCCACCCCCATCTTTTCTGTATTCTACCTTACTCTATGTGCAAGCTATTCACAAAGTTTATTCCAGGCATATATGATCCAGAACTAATATTACTGTGCAGAAACTTGTTCCTTCTTTAAGTTAGTGATCTTGATATCTGATTCCAAGTTCAAAAGGTTTTGTCATTACCCAAAGAGAAAGTCATCCATAATGTTTGCTTAAGTTATGTGATGCATAACTATTGTTATTGTGTTGAAACCATTTTTCTTCTTTCAGGCACAATGTTATTGACTCTTAACATTTTAAAACCCAAAATCAAAAGGCTTCTTCAGATCCCAAATGTTTACTATTAACAAGTTTGCAAACTGTATTTAGCGAAGTGTTCAAGTTATTATGCAAGGATGAAAATAAGAATAATGGATGGATGGATATCATTACATGATATGCTCCACCTTAACAAATGAGTACAATGGTACATAAAACCTTCAATCAAATGTTGTACATAACAAAATTATTGAGCATTAATTGTTACTCTCTTAGTATTGGTAATATAAAATGAAACAACTGTAGACTGATCCTTTTATAACCTAACACTTTGCAGACTGGTCCCTCATTTTCATAATGACCTCTACAGAGCTGCCAACAGTTCTGTTGCCATTCATGTCCAATTTAATTTGGCTATATAATATGTACAAAACCAATTAGCAAATGTGTGGAAATTAATATATTAACCTAATGAAAATTTAATAACACAAAAAAACTAATGTATAATGCAAAGATTTTTTTTTTTTTTTTTTTTAAGGTTTAATGCCATTTTTCAGCACACGAAAGGCTATACATGGCAGCCAGTATTATTGGTGGAGGAAGAGCCCAGGAAAACCCCTGGAAAGAACCACCGACCCACGAGAAGCTACTGGCAAGCTTTCTCACATAATTACATTAGCTGAATCTTAGACTCGAACCCATGCAGAAAGAGGTGAGATGGCAGTGATCCGTAACGGAAAGCGCTTTAGACCACTCGGCCACTTGGGGCCCCGATATAATAATGCAAAAGATTTAAATAGATTATATTGCCATGATACTGCCATGAAATAATGCATCATAAATCTGTTCCATACTTAAATACAAAATTGATGTAATTTCATTGTATTGTATTGTATTGGCTTTGTAAACCACATACAGTGGTCCCTCACTATAACAAGCTTTTTTTTAATAAGGGAAGTAGTCATGAATCCAATTTCATTATATAATTAAAATACTATGTATAATGAATCTCACTATAAGGTAACATCAACTGTAATGCAGTACACTTTATGAATCCCTTGAAGAACAGTGTTACAATCATGAATCACTGTATTTATGTCACATCAACCTACAGGTCTGGTACAGTGGTAAATCCTGTTGAAATGGAATTACTGTGTGAGACCACCTGTCTTGAAAGACCAGATGTTCAATGTACAGATTTAATGATTACTGACTCATAGTGTCAATTACCTGTTACATCAACGATCTGATGTTCAATGCACATGTTATATATTTATGTTTCAATATTCTCTCATAAGAAAATCAGGAGGCAAGCTTAAAAAAATGTTTCAAAAGGTTGGGGGTGGGCCTATTATCTGACTTTGGTGTCTTAGCATTGGATATATACAGCATCAAGCAATATCAGAAAAATTAATTAAAACAAAATATTTATATAATCACTGGAGCTATAATAGTTGGTCACTGTGACCTAATTTAGCCTGTGGTGAATGGTACCCCTCAACATGAATCATTCCATTAAATTTTATTATTGAACATATGACATAATTACAGAAACTGTGCTAATGCAAGAACATTACATAATCTCTGGAATTTGAAAATAAACCCACCACGTTAAATAAAACTGTCAGAAATTCTGAGCTATTGCAAAACACTGAAGTTGACACCTGTAAAAAGAACAATATTTGATACCAACATCCCAGATATTATTCACAAATATTATTAAACAATTTCACAAACTATATATCTTTGAAATATAACAAATAAATTCAGCAAAAGATAAGATACAAAACAGTCATTATTATTGAAAAGTTATAAAAGTTCTAAACTTTGTTATTTTTCTACAGCAGTAAATCAGGCACTCAAATGTTATCAATACACATGCATTAACTGAATTCAAAATAGGTATACAAATAAATATATATTCCAATGAAATCATCCAATAAATTTATGAATGAAAATCTCACAAGCCTATTTAGGAACATGATATATTAAACATGATTCTGAACATTTCTCTGCAGAAATCTTGATATATATTCTCTGAAATATTTTCGCTCTATACAATAGAAAATTGTAAATACAAGCATTTTGAAAAAATTACATGCATCTGTAATAACATTCCATGTGCATACAATCCTTGTGATAGCACCATTTCACATAACAATTTTTTTAAACGAAAAGAAAAAAAAATAATTATTGAAATTTAATTTATGAGATTAAGATATGAATACAAAACAAATCATGGTAAGCCTTCAGTGTCCAAAAGACAGGTACATGTTAAATTTATCTGAAATATTAAAAGGAATAAAGTAACAATAAAAATAATTATCTAAAAAAATTCTTTATTAAAATTTTTGGTTTAACAATAGCATGCTGGTTACACCAGCTTTATAAAAAGTTATTTGCATCCTTTTTATAATTTTGTTGTGTGAAAACAAAAATGTGTGCAAGTGCATCTACTATTATGGTGTAAATGATATGCAAAGTGCCAAGTTAAACAGGAACCTTAACACATGAAGATTTATGCCTGAAAACAGTAAAATTTAGATCCAATCTTGGTATTCCTAATGAATAGCCTTGTATCAAATTGTGTTTCAGTCCATTAAGTCATTCAAATATAATTTAATGGCAATTGAACAGGGGCCATACCATGTAAAATGTATCTGAAAACAAAACAAGCACATATGACCAAGCTTATCTTAATGTAAATCTTCATACCAAATTGGTTGTTATCAATGAAATCTTTCAAAGTTATTAAGAACAAATGCAAGTGCAAAGTTCCAGGTCAAATAGGGTCACTCTATACCTAATACAATTGTATTCAAAATTCTGTGTGTGTGTGTGTGTTCGATTTTTTTATGTAACTTTAAAAAATTTTCAGTCATACTGCTATGATGTCTGCAGTGTGGTTGTTAATAGTGATGTCTAGCATTAGGGTATCATGCTGCAGACAAGTATCCCACCCAGTCAGATTATCCTGATACCAGGCTGACCAGTTCTAACACTAACCTCTTAATGCTGATCGCCAGGCAAGGCAGCTGCTAAGACCATTTTTATTTACTAGTCTTTGGTATGACTAGGTCAGGGCTTGAACTTGCAAACTCCTGCATCAAAGGCAGATACAGTTTGGCAAAGATCTTTCTAATGTAAAGACTTGTATACATGTAAAGACTTGTATACATATAAAGACTTGTATACATGTAAAGACTTGTATACATGTAAAGACTTGTATACAATTTGATTTCAATCCAATATATTGAGCATAGAAAAAACTCACAATAAATGTGATATGATGAAAAGAACATTGATAACATTTTAATACTGCCTACAAAGATGTGGTAGTGGAATAAACTGTTTTAAAGGTTCATGAACTTGAAATGAATATAAACCTTGGCACACAATTTTTGTATTATACATATCTGAGTTAATGACTGTAATACTGTCAAAACATACTTTGGAAGATTTTATTCTGGGTAATAAATATCCATGAAAATCAATCCACCATAAAAACAAGATTGAATTTCCCAAATGATCCAATAATTGCTCATATGCCTGAAATTTTCATAACAGCCAAATGCAAAGGCTTATAAATAGTCGCTAATAAATCATGACCAGTGTACTGTTTTCTGTTCAAATTTCCTCCGATTGTGATGACTATATGGTTTACAAATACTGGAATGTCCATAGGCCAATATGATTTGGGTCAAAGTTTGTCAAAACTCTGTAATTCTGTGTGTTGTTTTTGTAAAAATATTGAATGCAGCTTTAACAATTAAATTAGAGTCATATCGCTAAAGTGTCAGCAGTACGGCAGTTTATAGTAATGTCTAGCACTGGGGCATCATGCCGCAGACATGTAGCATCATGTCCCACCCAGTCATATTATCCTGACACCAGGCTGACAAGCCCCACTACTAACCTCTAATGCCAAGCACCAATCAAGGCTGTTCTTAGTACCAGTTTTTGGTCTTTGGTATCACTCATTCAGGGTTCAAACCTGCGACCTTCTGCATTTGAGACAGATGCTCCAACCACTTTGTCCACTGGAGCAGTCCTGTAATTTTATTTACATAAGTTGTGTCATGGTTAATCTGTATTCAGTAGTGCAATGCATCATTTGTACAAATTTCAAGGTCATCTATATCTGTCAAAATTGGTAAAATTCACCAAAGTGTTTTTGTTTTTTTAAAAAGGTTTTTCACTTTTAGTATCATGGACCATATGGGGTGATGGATCAAAACTACCTGTACGAGTTCCAAGGATCTTCATGCCAGAATGTTTCTGTTGAGCTGGTTATGTTCGATTTAACAGTTTGAAAAATAAGTAATTTCAATATGTTTCTATTTTTAATAATAGCACCCAAATCTGATTGTATAATTCTGAAGCGCTTTATGCAAGTAGGCTTCCTCTCAAATATGATCAAATTCTGTTTAGCAGTTTAGGAAAAGCCATTTAAAGGTTTTCTATTTTTAGTAACAGTGACCAGAGTTGATGGCGTATGAGCATCAGTTGTATAAACTTAAAAGTACTCGATACCAGGATACTTTTTGTCAAGTATTGTAAAATTCTATTAAGTGATTTTGAAAAAATCTTCATTTAAATATGTTTCTATCTTCGGCATCATTTGCCATATTTGATGGCAGATCAGCATCAGTCATGCAAGGTTGTCAGTGGTTTTGGAGACAGACACTATTTTTACAAACTCTGAAGTCCTCTATGACAGGATCCTTTGTGTCAACTTCCATCAAATTCTACCGAGTGTGAAGCCTTTCATCGTTCTATTTTAAGTAGTGGATGGCCACAATTGATGGTGGATTAGGTCTTCATGTCAGGATGCTTTCTATCAAGATATACCAAATTATATTCAAAGGCTTTTAAGATGTTTAAAGTTTTATTTTTAGTAATGGCACTGACAACCTGCATCATTTGTACAAATCTGAATGGTTTTCATGACAGGATGTTGTCAAGTTTGGTAATTTCTACTTGAAATGTAAAGTGCCATATTTAACTGCAGATTAGCATTATTTATACAATTAAGCATTAATTCTATTATACAATTAAGCATTAATTCTATTATGCAATTAAGCATTAATTCTAAAATTTAGTATCATTTATGCAATTCTGAAAGATATTTATGCCTGGATGCTATTACATCTCAAACCATGACGAGTGATTTTGGAGTTGTTTAAAATATGTTTTCTTTAAGTTTACTAATGGTCATCAAACCTGGTCACAAACCAGCGCTAGCTGTACAATCCTAAAGCACTTTTATACCAGGATGCTTTCTGTCCAGTTTTATCAAATTATGTTGTTTGTGATAAAATTACTGATGAGGGGTTTTACAATTGTTTTAGTAATGGATGAAGGCAGATCAGTATCAGGAGTACAAATCTGACAGCATCTATGCCTGGAAGTATTTGGTTAAATTCTGTGGAGCAGTTTTTGAGATGTAGTTGAAAGGTTACTTTATTTTTAGTGATGGTGATAATTTTGCGTGTACCACTTTTGTAGAATATGATAGACCATACATGACACCCAGTACATTTGGTGACTGAAGAGCCCAGGAAGAACCACCAATACACAGGAAGATACTGGCAATCTTTCTCACTTAATTCCATAATGCACAAACTTTTTTTCTTTCAGTTACTATGGACTTGACCTTTGACTCCAAAATCATTAGGCTTTGAATTTATTTGTTAACGAGCAAAAACAAAACACAATAATCTACAATAATCTTCACTTGTATTTCATTTGATTATATAATTATTATTCATATACCTGTGTAGTACGATTTATATAGCATGGCCCTTTTGAGTCTTGTAATGCAGTGAAACATGTCTATAAAAGACATCCATGTTCAAAAAAGTTGTTCTTTATGGGAAGGAATCCATTATATAGAGGATAAAATTATTCACTCTAAAATAAAATAACCAATATACGTTGCTCTTTATGCATTTTCTATTATATGATGTCTACTATGATAGGTTTCACAGTACAAATACTTTATATCTGGATATAACAATATATGGACTTCCTTTGAAGTCATTGTAAAACTAGTGACAAAAATATCTATGTATTGGTGAGCTGCTGCAGAAAAGTATGCATTTAATTTAGAGTTGAGCAATATCATAAATATAAACATACATACACACATACACACAAAATACTTGTTTTATTGGGGATCAGGGATATTAACTCGTCCATTTAGAATCAAGTTTCTCACACCGGTAACATATATTGAATTCTTATCTTTCTCCCCATCAAGAAACCTCCAGTACTTAATCCCTGGGAGCGGATTAAGCTCAATTATTCGAACTTTTTCTCTGGTAGACCAGACTGGAATAATTCTGAATTTTTTCCAGTCATCATAAAATGAATCGGTCAGAACCATTTCTTCAAAGTATCTCATTGAATCATCTTCAGTAAAGCTTTGAGAAACATATACAAAGATAAAACGACAGCGGTCAAATACAGTCTCTAGACTTCTCATTTCACTCATGACACCATTATGAAACTCTTCATAAATTGCAGTCCTGATATCATGAACTCCAATATCATGTCGAAGATGTCTTTGAAACTCGATAGCTGCCTGACGGTCATTTTCTGTATGGATAATAAGACCATCATATGCATAAGGATCTGAAAATAGTAAATATAAATATAATAAACATAATAATTTAATTTTTAAAAAAACAAAATGCAAAATATTCAATTAAGTCTTAACCTTTATTTTTGTCAATATAATCTTCCTTTCAGAAACAAAAGATTATACTGTTTGATATACAAAACTAGGGATACATATTCTATGTACAGTTTTAATTTGAACTGAAATGAAAATGTCCAGTTACATGTACAGTGGGACCCCGCTATAACACGCCCCATTATAACACAAATTTGGATATAACACGGTCGTGGCATGGCTCCCGAAATTTCATGTAATTTATTACAGGTATTTTTCTTAAAGACCCCCAAAAAAATCTTTTAAGTATGAAAAATAAAATACGTCAAAAGTTTAATTATCATTCTCATACTCGTCTAAAAAGTGCGAAAAAAAAAAAACGTTTAGAAAATGTATTATCATTTTGGGGAGGAAATCACACAAAATCGAATATAAAATAATCATTGTATGGCTCCTAAAATTTAAAAAATTAACAAATTTCTTCTAGTTTTGTGCCAGAATAAACATCAGAAATACGAACCAATTGCTGGGCCTACTGAGAACTTTGATCTTTGTTTATTGTTAAAAAATGACAGCTCATAAGTGTCAATATTATTATTACTGATCCCTGAGCAATGAAGCCATCGTGTCTACTTTGTGTTTGTCTTGAATGCATTCTGAATACAATCATTGCTCTAATAATCTCCGATATATGTTCTCTTAATTTCATACACAACTAAGCAACAGCCAATGCGGGGGATGACAAAAGATTCTCACCAGAATGTATAAATCAAATAATTTAAGTACACTGTTTATCATCAAAGTGAACTGCCGAGCCAAACTTGTTCAAATCAGGGGGAGACGATTTATACAGCGTCAAAGAAACAAAACCCGCCAACATGTGTGCATGGCTTGGCGGTGTTGTTTTATGCAATCTGTTGACTAGTAAATTCGAATTCTGCAACTGAGAACTATAACTGACTTTGCCAAGAGCAAATTTGACATTAGCAGAAAGCAGCTAGAAATCAGAGTTTTTAAATAAAATAATAACTATTGATAGATGAGAAATGTAATGGTATAATATGTATACAACACAGAGGTCTCGGAAACGCTTAATTACGTGTATTTGAAAGCAAATATTTGATCTAGGACACATAAATCACTCCATGCAGGAGTCCTCCGTATGCATGCAAATAGCTGGGAGATAAAGTTAGTGTTGATAACTTTATCATTTTAGCTGTGCTGATATTTACAGTGACATAATTCAGTGGTTAAAATACAACCAGTTCTGCCTGCTGTATTTATTAGAGTACATCAAAAGAACATGACGCAATAGCTGGACGGCAAGTTCAAAGAACTTTGACTAGCAGCTTGGGTGGGAAAATATGCTGAAATTTACAATGACTGAATTCAGAGACAGAAAGATCCTGAGATGTACATGTAGTTATTATAAGAATACACTTTAGCTTCCATTATTTAATCTACGGACATGTACTATTTCGTCATTCATTACGTACACCCGTTACGTATTTTTTGCTATTTTCTTTTCATTGAATTCAGTCACATAATGATCTGTGACAAAATTATTGAATATTTTACATCCGTGTGTGGATATTTTCGATGGAAATATTTGTATTATGGATTCAATGTATGTTACAAGATTCGCTGGTGAGTACACGGTGTTGATACTCTTTTCATGCAATAGATTATACATGTATATATAAATAGACACGTGTATGTACCAATGCATGGTTCTCTGAATAATGTAATATATTATATCTGCAATTTCTGTTACCACAGCAAATGTTTTTCTCATTTAATATATATTGATAAAAAAATGGTAATTGTGCCATGCATTTTCGCACCCGTCTTTATGTACCCCCCCCCCCAATTAAACCCAAAAATGTGTTGGTATTGTACATGGTTGCTTATAACAAGGTTCAGTTCATAACATGGTCGGATTCTATGCTCCCAACTACCGTGTTATAGCAGGGTCCCACTGTATAATGCTTTTGTCACTGTTGAAAATATTTAGTAAGGTTTGTGTTCAAAATTAATACCTTGCTAACTCTAGACAGTCATTCTACAAAGTTAAGCTATGCAAAGAGAAGCCTATCCCCTTGTTTTGTTTGCTTGTTTATGTATTCCTAACGTGGGTTTATTAGTTATAGTTTTAAGTGCAATTATAGCTTGATAGATTAAGAAATTGTAACAATATGTTTAGTAAAAGTCTACAAAAATTTGTCTCTCTAGATAAAATAAAAAATAAATATATGTACATCGAACCCTCACAAGATGTAATATACATAGAATTCTACTCACCATTCATGTTAATATCATCTTCCAGTTCATTAACTGCTAGAGTTAACTTCTGAACCAATGTGGTAATTTGATTAAGTGTTGTGTGATTATTAAACCACTCATGTTGCAACCAGTCCAGAATCTTTTTATACCTGGAAGAAAAAAAAAGAAGAAACTAATTTGTTTTGTCTAAAGAAAAGTATCTCCTGAAACCTGTTGGTGTTGATCAAAGTTTAAATACCATGAATTAACAACATTTTTTATGCAGCATGAGTTTGTGTTGATTTCATTGCAGATAAAGACCATAAATTCAATGGTAAATCAAAGGCCCAACAAACACTCAACCCTCTGTGGAAATAGAAGGATCTCTTCCACTAAATAACTTTTGGGATGGAGGGTAAAATTAGATCTCTGCAAAAAGTATCATTGAACATTTTTCCATAAATGCCTGTAGATGATTGTCACAAAACAAAATTTCTTCAAAGAAGCTCATAAAAATATGATGTCCAGATATAAAATACTGAAAACTGACATTTTGATTGATTGCTAGAAAGAAAAAAATAGTTTTGACAATGATGATGCTTAATTTTATTGACTCTCTAAAAAGAGTGGGGCTACTGAAAAAAGCTGGTTGAGAATGGAGAAACAGACTCCTAATTGCCACTGAAACATAAAGAACCTTTTTCTTTCTCATTCAGTTTTAAGGGTTAGGTTCTTGAAAAATGTTTCACCCAATGGCTTATAACAAACTTTGATAAGCCCACACCATGCAATTCTAGAAGAATTAATGATCAAAATACCAGTCTCTGCATCTCAAAACCAATCACATAAGATTCTTTACTTTGCATTGTACACCTCGACAATACATTTGGCAACCATACATTTGGCATCCTTGCTCTAGAACTTGTCCTGGTAAACTGATTACTTGAGAAGAGTCATGCGTGAAAGTGAAGAATCTGTGGGCTGTTGTGGAGACCCCTTGAGGTGTAACAGCAGGTCCCCCTTCTAAAGGCAATACTCTGGGCTGGTCTATCAACTGGTTGAGTACAACACTGAACTTCAATCAATAGGGCTACACAATGGCTATAAAAAAAGAGCAGTGGAGGTCCTGGCTTTGTAGAGTACTGACAATCTAACAGTAAACCGATGTCATCTCCAATCTCAGCCCTCTGATCTTATCTAGGACCTCTGATCAACTCTAGAACAGGGAAGGTATAAAAGTGGAGTTTGTTCAGTCTCATTGGGAACAAGTCCACTATAGGTCTCCTACCACAATCTGAACAGGGACTCTGCTATAAATTGGTACACAGACCATTCCCTAAGGATTACTTTGTCTCCCATGGAAAGACTGTCTGCCAGATTATTTTTTATACCCAGAATATGCCAAACAGAAAAGGTAACCAGCCCAGCAAATGGAGTACTAAACCTCCATGCCAAAAAAAAAAAAAAAAGAACGTGCACCTTCTTATTACTCTAGGTATGATATTACCATGTTGTTTGAAAAGATTATTACACAGTGACTCCTTAATTGGTAATGCACCCCTGTATGGCTTTAAAACATCCCTTAATTTCCAAATTGTTTATGTGAACGAGTAACTTCTTTATGGGACCATGAAACCTAAAGAATTAAAATATCTTCTGGCCCCAAGTGAGCATCCCAACCTTATTAATGACATGTCCATATACATATAAGAGATGGGTTCAGTGGCATGCATTATGACTCTGGCCAAAAGCCAATTCCAATTGTCCACCAAGGTGATCATATTCTAACCTCAGTACAGTCTGAACTGACAGGGTATCCTTGGTCAGTTCCAGTTTGCCAAAAGAAGAACATGGAGAGGGTGCAAATACAATCTTCCTAGGCAGATCAGGGATACATTGACTTCAAGGTCCCCAGGTGTGATAAATATAGGTGAACCAATAAGGTCTTGGCTTGAAATGCCATCAAAAGAGCCAAGAGTCTGTTTATCCTGTCCAGTGGAACACAAACTCAACCAAGTCTGGTGAGTGCATTCATACCCATGTAAACACAATCCTGAGAAGTGATTTGAATGACTCCAAGCAAGGTCAAAGTGGACCAACAGTGGGAAGAGCTTGCCAGAGGGACTCATTAAAACCATTGTGCACCAAGTGGAAAAAAATATGGAGGATGGGGATCCCTTGAGCCCTCATGTGGGTGGCAACTATTCCCATCACCCTAGTAAAAGCCTAAATGGCCTTGTCCAGGCAAAACCAGTGGTATTTACTGTGAGAAGGAATAATTGAGATGTGAAGGTACACATTCTAAACATCTAGACTATCCACTGGACGGACCATATAGCAATCCTGACTGAAGCAGCTGCTGCAGTCTTCATCTTATGATTCATTTTTCCTGAAAATACCTGTTCAGGGTAGAAAGACAGCTGATAAGCCAAAACTTTCAACCATTTTAGGACAGCAGGTTATTTGCCACCTTTTCTATAGCAAATCTTCCCTTAACTGAACCAGTTTGGACTGGTGAAAAAGAAATGGGGGTTTTTGAAAATAAGTATATCTCCTGGAACTGACATTGGTATCATTCTGTTAGTAAAAAAAGGAGCCACATATCTTATGCTCAGCCAAACCTGTGAAAACTGGTCCAGCCTTGCACCCATGGGGATCTCTAGAAAAGGGATACTGAGCAAGAAAGGGTTCAAGCCTCTAGTGGTTCCAGTCTGTTCCTTTGGAAAAGGGTGAGAAGTTCACAAATGGACAAGAGGAAAACTTGAACTGGTACTGCTGCCTGGGATGTTGACACTGCATACTCTAAATAACTTTGAGGAAAGCCCTGTGGGGCAAACAGGTTGAAACCATTATCAACAAACTAGGAGCAGCTACAAGGGACTATTGCTGTTGGTCTCAGATCCTCAAATGCCATGATGGGAATGGGACCTTTGACAGCAATCTCATATCCAATGAAGCAGCCATAAGAAGGTAATGACATTGATCCAGTAAGAGTTTTGACGTGTCTAGGACAACATACCTGCAGATACGAAGCAGTTCTGCCAAAGCACTATAGATATTGATAATGCATGCCTCAAAGTTTTCCCAAATCCCCACTTGTGACACTAAAGCATCCAGTGGGGGGGAGGGGGCTAAGAGGCGAAGGAAAGTGAACCATGTAGTTA
This sequence comes from Unio pictorum, assembly GCA_030141615.1. Lineage (NCBI taxonomy): Eukaryota > Metazoa > Mollusca > Bivalvia > Unionida > Unionidae > Unio > Unio pictorum. Next base: position 2,407,673 of record JARLTB010000118.1, read on the forward strand.
GACAGTGAAAACAGTGTTCACAACATGGGAAAGAAGACAGGTTCCTGGCCTTTCACCAACCTTTTAGAAAGTTCCAGCATGATTGTTGAATGAGGGAGTAGAAGGAGATCTGGTCTTTCTGTTGACCATGAGAGTTTCTTTAAATTGTTGATATTCTTCTCTTCCATGCCCAAGGGCTTGTGGCACAAATCAGAGGGTAGAAGGCAGTGAACTAAACACAGTCCTATCAAAAGACCAGATCTCTTCCTCCACCTTTATTGGGACTAAAGGGATGTCATCATCTAGCTGGAACTCCAAAAGAGAGATGCAACTTTTCTATACAGCATCCCTCTACTGAGAGACTGAGGAGTGTATTTATCTTCATCATACAACTTCTCATGGGGAGTGATGGGAGTTCATGGTGGTTTGCAAACACTTTTTGTCCTTACCAATGTCAATTCCACATCATGAAACTGCTCAAAGTGATGAGACTGCCCTTACATGTAGGCTTTTACAGGGGACAGACACACTTCTTGTCCCACTTAAATTGCCTGTTTTCCCCTTTTGCTTCGTTCCACATGAGTAGAAGATGCATGTCCATGATCTTCAACATCTGAACTTGTAATTAGGTCAAGGCAAGGACATCCATGGTACCATTAATGGGAAAAAGAAGAACTCCTTTCCAAGGAAAAGATGTCCCCACATCCCATAAGGATTGAAAGGGACAATAGAAATGGAGAGATGCCAATCTAATCCCTTTCTCAAGTTGAGATTGGGGGTATCAACCTGATCCCTATCACTAAAATGTTTATGGGACTCCTCTGGCTGATGACCTGGCACCATTGATTGAAAGGATGAGCATGCACCAGACAATCCTGAGTGATATGGCGTGACTGGGCCTCTGCCTCCCCCAACCCCAGAGTACTGTAACTCTTCAGTGGCATTATGTATTTCAAGTTCACAAGACAGATCCCATATCCCTATAACAAGTACTTAGTAATTGTTTGTTTAATTTCCACAATTGATGAACAAACCAATCAAGGACACTTTCAACAAGTGATATTAATTATTAAATTCCCACAAAGAGACTTAAATTTCTGGAATCACAAACGGGTTGAGATTTACCCTAGCTAAGAAACAAAATAAATGAGTACCACTGAAGCAAGTACTAAACAGAATTCCTGAAATACCTCACAGATGGAATTATATACCCTAAGACCAATTACAGGAAAGGGAAAGATCAGTAAAGTGAACCTATCACACAAACACATAACAATGCAGTACCCATAAATATCAAGAGTTATTTTCACAATCAAACAATGCATGTGCTGATGGAATAAAAACTAATTAGAAGGCAAAATGAGCCACATATGCAAAAAGCACAAAAACAAAGGCAATTTTCCAAGACTGAACTGCACATGACTTAGCATTACAAACATCAAAGGGAGAAAAGGAAGAGTATTGTGCATGAAATGATGATGTGGTAGTCAGACTGGTTCTGGATTATCTGTTCTTGATTTCTTGAACATTTCATATAATAAGAGGCCAGAATTTGTATGAGGGGAGTTAAGTATCTCCGAAAGTAAGCAAGGCAATAGTGATAGTTATTGAATTAACAAGTTAAAAATATGGAATCTGAGCCAGTATACATTTTTTTTCATGTTTCACTCACTTTCCAGGTCCAATAATATCTCTGCTACTCATTAAAATGAGAACATCCTTAATATTATGGATTTCTGCAACATCATCATTAACTAGGCCTGCCTGACGCATGAACTCTTTCTGATGTTCTTGCCGTAGTTCATGCATCCTTCGAGCAATGGCAGTAAAAAAACGGCTTTCAATATCTTGACGTGTCTGAAACAAAAAGAATTTACATTTCAAGCTAACTCTGGCAACCTACTTACAAAGACAAAAAGTAATGAATGTACATACTTTCACAAAGGACATATTAAGAAGGCATTTATCCAAAATATAACATTTTGAACCATATCACATACAGAATAAAAACACTAGGTCAGTTTCATGAAATTGATTTTAAAACAAAGCCAATAAGATTGTCAAACTGGACACTATAGCAATCATAATCATACTGGATGTTACAAAATCTGCACCATTTGTTTCGGACCAATTAGAAATCATTAAAAGTCATTTAGTGAAAACCCATGTCAAACTGGTCATCCATTCAAGAGAAGTAGCATTAACAAGACTTTCAAGCTGACCATTATGGTACCTTATTGAATTTAAGATCAGCACCATTTTCATTTTAGTAGCAGCAGTGATAACAAGGTTTTCAAGATGGTGTCAATACTAGTTGTCTAATCAACATCATAACTGGTGGCCATATTGGAGGTCAGAAACTCAATTACCATTTCAGTTAAATATAAGGACCATCTCAGAACTTTCTCTGGGAAGTGATATATTAAATATCACATGGGCAAGTGTCCAACTGAATTTAAATAAATTTGAATGCATTGATTGCAGGCATCTAGAATTTGTCTAAATATAAATATTTATATTTTAATTTATTATAGAATATATTTTAATAATATTAAGTACAGTACATGGGATTCACTAGCTTTGATGTCCTAAACTACCCACAAGCAATGGGCAAGATGGCTCTTCATTAATCATTTATGCTAGCCAGTATGACTACATGGCCAACATTCTGTTCCATTAATTAATGAAATGTGCCAAATTTGCTGATCTCGAGAAAGTCAAACAGTCCAAGATTGTTCTGATATATATATATATATATTTTATGGTGCCTAGATGATGGTCACTAATGACAAAACTGAAAATATTTGTTACATGTGTGTTTGGATACAAAAGGCATTTATCTCTAATGATCTGCTAATTGGTTTTCTCTAAAACTGGTGATCACTCTACCACCACCAAATGGTGTTTATCAGATACTGGCAAATAATTAAAGGGGCAGAAATGTATAATAATCAAATTTTAAAGTGTTCCAGAGATCTGTATTCATCTATTAAATTATAATATACCATATTCATCCTATATGTTGAGACAATATAAAATATAAAAATATTTTCCTGTCCCGGAACTTATTGTTAAACACAATTTTACTTTGGTCATATGTCCTAATACTTAAGAAACAAAATAAATTTGCATTGCAATTTGCTGGCCCTCTCTCTCCCCTTGCATTTTGCAATACAGAGGTATCAGAAATGTTTAATTACACATATTTTTATGCCATTTCTTATTCTGCGATGCAGAAAATCACCCATGCAGGATTCCATACGATGCAAATAGATGGACGGCAAATTCAAAGGCTTGCCTGTCCTACTTTATCAACCAACAGAGTTGGAAAATGTGTTGATTATTTAATCAATTTAGCTGTGCTGATATTTAAAATGACAGAATTCAGTGGTTAAAATACCCCCAGATGTGCCGGCTGTATTTATAAGAGTACATCAAAAGAACATGATGCAATAGCTGGGCGGCAAGTTCAAAGATTTCATCTAGCAGCTTGGGTGGGAAAATGTCTTGATGACTAAATTCAGAGGCAGAAAGACCTCAAGATGTACATGTGTTTATAATATTTATAATAGGAGTACCGGTACATCAGAACTTTATCTTCCATTATAATTGTGTTCATTTATGATTGTAGCAAAATAAATGGTGCTTGCCAGCTTGAAATCAAGACATCTCAAGACATGGACAAATTGTCGATTGCAAATTTGGATAAGTATTTTGGGATTAAATGGCAATCTGACGATGATTTTAATGAGATTCAGAAGAGTGCTAAAGTTGCTAGAACTGATAGTTTGGATCGGATGGTAGCCAAGTGTAAGAAAGTGTATGATGCATGGCTTAATGTTTGGAATAAGGCCATTCCTTGGATTGACAAAACTCATCAAACTCACCCCTAAGGACAACAAGAGTTACACAACTGTCAGGCTATTCTGCACAACTAAGATCACCAATATTGGCACAAAACTCATACCAAATTCAATTTATGAAAATAAAATTCTGCAATGCTTACCAATTGAAAAGCAGCAATTGTTACCAGAATATTATATTCAAAATAATACTAATTTTGGACAAACGGGATACTACCCCTATGTTTTCACGACTCCATCTCAGGCAGACTAATATTCGCATGGCTTTGACAAGATGTAATGTTTATGTATCAGGCTATGGAATTGAAATATATTACTTTGGAATAATTCTGTCTGAATTTCAGCTGAAATTTAATTTTCAACCAAACGATCACGTGATCCAATGTTTACAGAAATGACGTATCTGACGGTATTATTGTGCAGAATTACCAGACATACTGAATAGGCTGACACGGTTGTACATGTCAGTGTTATAAAGAATGTGGAAATTAAACTAAATGCAAAGTTCAAGATTTTCTGATATCAGGGTCCGGTTTCACTAAACATCTTAAATATGAGGACATTCTCAACCTCAGATCTGTGAGTTTTTGGCCGAGCTGAGATTTTTCTCAGGTACCGTTTCACTATGCTTCCTCAAATCAACACTTGAGGATCCTCAACTAAGGACGAAGTTTGAGATAATTTATTACACTCTTAAGCGACCACACCGGAAGACTCTCTACCTTGGAAGTTAAGCATATGATCATCTCCATGGATTCACATGCGAACTCCCGCTAACTGTAAGTATTTGTTGTCGTCTGGTTTGAGTTTTCCTTTTCTAGGTAAATTTCACTCATGGAGCAAAAAGAAAATATGAAAAGATCAGGGTAATGTAATTGGTTTGGATATCATGCTACATGTCTGAGGCATGATGCCCAGTGTTAGACAACCATACTGTAGACTTCATAGCTATATGATTGAAAAAGTATTAAAGCTACGTTAAAAATCCAAACCACACAAACACACACAAAAAATTATGTAAAATCATGTATCAATAGTTTCAAAAAATATAGATATTCATAACAATATGAATTAGGAAAACCAAATTCTTTCCTGCATATGGAAGCATAAGAAAAGGTTTTTAGCTGCAAGCAATAATTTGCCACAATTTGTTTATATCAACAGCAGCTTGAGGAAAGAACATTGTTGTTGTTGTTGTTATAGGGTTTAACGTTATTTTTGAGCACATGATGGGCTATATCATGGCGGCCAGTATTATTGGTGTAGGAAAAACCCGGGAAACCCACCACCACCACCCGAAAGAATCACCGACCCATGAGAAGCTACTGGCAAGCTTTCTCACCTAACTACATTAGCCGAATCTTAGACTCAAAACCACATAGACAGAGGTGAGATGGCAGTGATCCATAACAGAGAGCGCTATAGACAACTTGGTGCCCCTGAGGACAAAACTCAACCAAGCTTCGGTCACTGAGACCTAGACACAGATCATGCACACACATACCATGACCCAGTCAGAACCAGAAATCCATTACATATATTGGGTCTGCTATGACTGCTTACACAAAATTTTAAAGAGAAAATTTAAATTACTACAAATATTATTTTACCATCTCCAAGGACCTCCAGAGGAGCTAACCATAAATAATAACCTTTTCCACAAATCTACCATATGGCCAAGATTATATTAGTTTTTCACGTAAAGGTTTATCAGGATACATGGTGATGGAATGATGCTGGACAGATGGATACATGACAGACATCGATAAAGCATGGCGATAATAAAAGTTTGTTTCCTGCACCCATAACATTTATTACAATTCTTTAAGGATCTGTTTGAAAATCTGCACCAATGAATTTTAAGTGACACTTACAATCATCTGTCCATGAATCATTGCTGCATGAGGGTGACCAGCATGATCAACATGCCTTTGTTCATTTCCAATATTACCATTCCTCATAGTTTGATCTTGGACAGGGTGATCTAAGGAAAATAAAATGTACGAAAAAGCTGATAAAGTTAAAAACTCACACACCACACACATAAACGGTTTCAAATGTTACAATTAATTCAGTTTTATTTCAATAACTAAGGGACCAGAGATTGAAGGTTGGGGTAAGGATCTTTAGTTGTGGTTTGTGGTTCTGTGGGTTTAATGATATATTTCAGCATATAATAGGCTATACAAGGCCACTCATTATATCTGGCAAAGGAAGAACCTCAGAAAAACCTGACTTCACACACTCACAAACTATAGAGTACAATTAGGGCTTTATTATCCAGATACAATATATCCTTAATACATCAATGCAAAAAGTTTCTTTTTTTTTTTGAAATTGGGGAGTATGGTTGGGTGAATATATCAGCATGCATTACCCATCACTGGATAAGGTTAGAGTACAGACACTCTGTGGACTGACATTGCAGAACAAAACAAATTTATGTGCAATATAATTTGCTATTTCATCCCCACCACCACCAGGCAAACTAACTACTACCTATATAAAATTTATAAAAGGTGATTTCACAACTTAAGTATAAGAGGTAATGACCTAATTCACAATCAACTTGTTGCCAGTTCAAATCCTCTCCAAGCCAGCCATGGTAGGCTCACTTGGTGACTATATGGGCAATTAGCTAATCTGCTCTGTCTCAACAATAAATAGTCTTTCATAAGCTGATGAGCCATGAAACACCAATCAACCAAACAACCAGTCGATGCCCAAAGAAACAACCAGGTGGCTCTTTAATCATTCTTTTAAATCTATCAGATCATTCCCAACTCAACACTGGGATATTATTCACTCCATACATAATGTAATGTAACTGTATTGACATAAATGACAAAACGTTTGTACATTTTGCTCATACTGTTAAGAGAAAGCTTACCATGTCTCTTCTGCTTCAAGAAGGACCACAAATACTTCATCAGAAAAAATGTGACTCCCCCTGTGATACTTATAAACACTAAATTTCCTCGAAGCCCCATCTTTCATCATCTGTAAAAAAAAAATAATCAGGCATTAATAAGTAGCAGTAATAGTATTAGTTGCAGCAGTATTAGTACTAAGAGTAGTAGAGTAGCAACTGTGATGGCATTGTGGTAACAGCAATGGTACTAGTAATAGTAGTTGTATTACAAGTAGCAGCAGCAGTAGTAGTAATGTAGTAAAAGTTGTAGCAGCAGTAGTAATAATGATGCAACTAGTAGTAGCAGCAACAGCAGAACTATCAATAGTAATAGTAGTACTAGTTGTAGCAATAGTAATATTAGTAGTAATGGTACTATTAGTAGCAATGATACTATTAGTACAATTACCGGTATAGTAATTCTACTACTAGTAATAAAAGTATTAGTAATGGTACTACTAGTAATAGTAGTATTAGTAATGGTACTACTAGTAGTAGCAGTAATAGTATTAGTAGTAATGGTACTAGTCTGTTCAATACATTAATTTTACTCTAATTTAAGCAAGACCACATATATCTAGCCTGTCCAATATCTATAAGTCATACATTTGCATGGTTTCTCTTCATCAGGTTTCAATACTACCAGCAGTTCATGCCATAGAAACTATAAACTCTCCCCATAACAGGTAACTATTTTAACTCCACCCCCTTAGGCTAGTCAATGTATACTTTACAGGCTTATGTTGCCATTTAACTGCACCACATTTGCCACCCTGACGAAATAAACAGTATCTGCAGAGTCTTTCTTATTTATTCCTATGAGTAAATTACTGGTTTCCTACCATACATCCTGCCACTGCAGTCACACCACCAATGTACACCACAAGATTTTAATATGGACTATGTTATTCCTTGGACATTCATTCAGCTTTGACCAGATTTCACTACTAGTCAATCATGGCATCATGGAAACTCACTAATACTTTTCTGTGTGATGTTTCCTCCTAGTAAGTGCTAATTATTATGGCATAAGGATATTCCCATTATTCACACAAATACTCACACAAATCTAAACATTCCTTAACACAGGGTGCTATCAAATGCACATACAGTATTATTACAGTACTATTAGTAGTAGCAGCAGTATTAATATCATTAGTGGTACTACTAGTAGTAGCAGTAGTAATAGTAGTAGTAATGGTACTACTAGTAGTAGCAGTAGTAATAATAGTAGTAATGGTACTACTAGTAGCAGCAGTAGTAATAAAAGTAGTAACAGTACTACTAGAAGTAGCAGTAGTAATAATAGTAGTAATGGTACTACTAGAAGTAGCAGTAGTAATAAAAGTAGTAATGGTACTACTAGTAGTATCAGTAGTAATAAAAGTAGTAATGGTACTACTAGTAGTATCAGTAGTAATAAAAGTAGTAATGGTACTACTAGTAGTAGCAGTAGTAATGAAAGTAGTAATTGTATTACTAGTAGTAGATGCAGTAATAAAACTAGTAATGGTACTACTAGTAGTAGCACTAGTAATAAAATTAGTAATGGCACTAGTAGTAGCAGTAGTAATACAAGTAGTAATAGTACTACTAGTAGTAGCAGTAGTAATAAAAATAGTAATGGCACTACTAGTAGTAGCAGTAGTAATACAAGTAGTAATGGTATTACTAGTAGTAGCAGTATTAATATCATTAGTGGTACTACTAGTAGTATATGTAGTAATAATAGTAGTAATGGTACTACTAGTAGTAGCAGTAGTAATAAAAGTAGTAATGATACTACTAGTAGTAGCAGTAGTAATAATAGTAGTAATGGTACTACTAGTAGTAGCAGTAGTAATCAAAGTAGTAATGGTACTACTAGTAGTATCAGTAGTAATACAAATAGTAATGGTACCACTAGTAGCATCAGTAGTAATAAAAGTAGTAATGGTACTACTAGTAGTAGCAGTAGTAATGAAAGTAGTAATTGTATTACTAGTAGTAGATGCAGTAATAAAACTAGTAATGGTACTACTAGTAGTATCAGTAGTAATAAAAGTAGTAATGGTACTGCTAGTAGTAGCACTAGTAATAAAATTAGTAATGGCACTAGTAGTAGCAGTAGTAATACAAGTAGTAATAGTACTACTAGTAGTAGCAGTAGTAATAAAAATAGTAATGGTACTACTAGTAGTAGCAGTAGTAATACAAGTAGTAATGGTATTACTAGTAGTAGCAGTATTAATATCATTAGTGGTACTACTAGTAGTATATGTAGTAATAATAGTAGTAATGGTACTACTAGTAGTAGCAGTAGTAATAATAGTAGTAATGGTACTACTAGTAGTATCAGTAGTAATAATAGTAGTAATGGTACTACTAGTAGTATCAGTAGTAATAATAGTAGTAATGGTAATAAAAGTAGTAATGGTACTACTAGTAGTAGTAGTATTAATAATAGTAGTAATGGTACTACTAGTAGTAGCAGTAGTAATAATAATAGTAATGGTACTACTAGTAGTAGCAGTAGTAATAAAAGTAGCAATGTACTACCAGTAGTAGCATTAGTAATAAAAGTAGTAATGGTACTACTAGTAGTAGCAGTAGTAATACAAGTAGTAATGGTACTACTAGTAGTAGCAGTAGTAATAAAAATAGTAATGATACTACTAGCTGTAGCAGTAGTAATAAAAGTAGTAATGGTATTACTAGTAGTATCAGTAGTACTAGTAGTATTAATGATAGTACAAATAATTATACCAGTAGTACTATTAGTATTAGTATTGGTACTTAAAGATGTCATAATTTTAGAAAACATGACCTATGTTCTAGTCTATCCTAATGATTTGTTTCCTGGGTACCCAATCAAAGCGAAATTATATTAAATGTGAACCTGAACTGCTTTGTTGTAAGTTCATACACGTCAACCCCATCCCTCAACCCCGAGGAATAAGCATAATTATAACTAATATGAGTGGCAATAAAGCGCAATCTGAGCAAACAAATAGTAACTGAATGAAAAACATTTATACTTGCTACTTACATGTACTTGGATCCATAAAATTAGTTAAAATTCTTGTCTCAAATCAGCTAAATCCATATGGATTAGTACAATATTACAGACACAAAAAAATGATAAATTATTTATATGCAGCATTCACTTGATCTAGTCTACACATTTAATTTTCTGTCAAAATTTGTGAAGTCCATAAATTCTGATTGCTGTATTACATCACTGTATAATTCCCATTTTAAAATTTGCAAAGCACAATTTGATTTGTCCTTTTCCTGATACAACATGTTCTTCAGTTTAATAAAATCCCTCTCTAACATTTTTTAGTCACATAACATCTCCGAGTCATATTGATAAAGCATGTTTCACTTAATATTTGGCACCATTATTTTCAATATAGACTAGTCTGCAACTTAAGTGTATCAAACTCAATCTGATTAAAATCAGCTGTTACGTACTACGTCACCTGAGAGCAGCTGAGCATACAGAATGAAGAGAACAGGTCCAAGAACAGATCCCTGTGGAACACCACAACATACATCAACTGGGCTGGAGTGTATTCCATTTGCAGATATAATTTGTGTCCTGTTGACTAAGTAGGACTTGAACCACTGTAAGGCTATATTCTGAATGCCAAATACATGCTGTAGATGGTGAAGTAATATATCATGGTCTATTGTGTCAAATGCTGCAGATAAATCCAGGAGAGTGAAGAATGTAATCTTTCCACTATCCATAGCAGAGAGAATGTCACTAAATACTTTCCGTAGTTTCCGTACTGTGGCAAGGGCGATATGCAGACTGTACATTGCTAAAAAGACTGAATTCAAACGAGATAAAAGTTGAGTTAGAACAACCTTTCCTAAGATTTTTTATATGAATGGGAGATTAGAAACTGGGCGGTAGTTCTTTAAATCGTTATGGTCCAGTGTTGGTTTCTTCAGCAGTGGCTTTACGATGGCAGTTTTCAAAAATGATGGGAATTCCCCTGATGAGAGAGAGATATTAATAACATCAGTTAGTGTAGGCAATATTGGGTCTAAGCACTCAAGCAGCAGTGATGTTGGAATTGGATCAAGTTCACAAGACTTTGGTGCACTTTTCATCAAGATTGTCCGCACTAAATCAATAGAAACCGGTTCAAATGCTCCTAACGGTTGTCACTGAAATTCTGCATCATAACTGTATGGTGACGAATCAGTTGAAATTGTGCTGTCAAGCGAATCTCTAATGGTTTGTACTTTGTCATCAAAGAAATTTGCAAATTTAAAGTAATAATACTAGTAGTTGCAGTAGTACTAGTAGTAGTAGCAATTGTAGCATTAAGAGTAACAGTAGTAATAATAGTAGTAGTTGCAGTATTCTTATTATTAGTATTAAGAGTAACAGTAGTAATAACAGTAGTAGTTGCAGTATTATTATTAGTAGTATTAAGAGTAACAGTAGTAATAACAGTAGTAGTTGCATTATTATTATTATTAGTATTAAGAGTAACAGTAGTAATAACAGTAGTAGTTGCAGTATTATTATTATTAGTATTAAGAGTAACAGTAGTAATAACAGTAGTAATTGCATTATTATTAGTAGTAGTATTAAGAGTAACAGTAGTAATAATGGCAGTAGTTGCAGTAGTACTAGTAGTAGTAGTAATTGTAGCATTAAGAGTAACAGTAGTAATAATACTAGTAGTTGCAGTAGTAGCAGCAGTAGTAGTAGTAATAGTAGTATTAGGAGTAACTGTAGTAATAATAGTAATAGTTGCAGTATTATTATTATTAGTATTAAGAGTAACAGTAGTAATAACAGTAGTAGTTGCAGTATTATTATTATTAGTATTAAGAGTAACAGTAGTAATAACAGTAGTAGTTGCAGTATTATTATTAGTAGTAGTAAGAGTAACAGTAGCAATAACAGTAGTAGTTGCAGTATTATTATTATTAGTATTAAGAGTAACAGTAGTAATAACAGTATTATTATTAGTATTAAGAGTAACAGTAGTAATAACAGTAGTAGTTGCAGTATTATTATTAGTATTAAGAGTAACAGTAGTAATAACAGCAGTAGTTGCAGTATTATTATTATTAGTATTAAGAGTAACAGTAGTAATAACAGTAGTAGTTGCAGTATTATTATTATTAGTATTAAGAGTAACAGTAGTAATAACAGTAGTAGTTGCAGTATTATTATTAGTATTAAGAGTAACAGTAGTAATAACAGTAGTAGTTGCAGTATTATTATTAGTAGTATTTAGAGTAACAGTAGTAATAACAGTAGTAGTTGCAGTATTATTATTATTAGTATTAAGAGTAACAGTAGTAATAATAATAATAGTTGCAGTAGTAGCCATAGTACAGTAGCATTAAGAGTAACAGTAGTAATAACAGTAGTAGTTGCAGTATTATTATTATTAGTATTAAGAGTAACAGTAGTAATAATAATAATAGTTGCAGTAGTAGCCATAGTACAGTAGCATTAAGAGTAACAGTAGTAATAACAGTAGTAGTTGCAGTATTATTATTATTAGTATTAAGAGTAACGGTAGTAATAACAGTAGTAGTTGCAGTATTATTATTATTAGTATTAAGAGTAACAGTAGTAATAATAATAATAGTTGCAGTAGTAGCCATAGTACAGTAGCATTAAGAGTAACAGTAGTAATAACAGTAGTAGTTGCAGTATTATTATTATTAGTATTAAGAGTAACAGTAGTAATAACAGTAGTAGTTGCATTATTATTAGCAGTAGTATTAAGAGTAACAGTAGTAATAATGGCAGTAGTTGCATTAGTACTAGTAGTAGTAGTAATTGTAGCATTAAGAGTAACAGTAGTAATAATACTAGTAGTTGCAGTAGTAGTAGTAGTAGTAGTAATAGTAATATTAAGAGTAACTGTAGTAATAATAGTAATAGTTGCAGTATTATTATTAGTATTAAGAGTAACAGTAGTAATAACAGTAGTAGTTGCAGTATTATTATTATTAGTATTAAGAGTAACAGTAGTAATAACAGTAGTAGTTGCAGTATTATTATTTTTAGTATTAAGAGTAACAGTAGTAATAACAGTAGTAGTTGCATTATTATTAGTAGTAGTATTAAGAGTAACAGTAGTAATAACAGTAGTAGTTGCAGTATTATTATTATTAGTATTAAGAGTAACAGTAGTAATAACAGTAGTAGTTGCAGTATTATTATTAGTAGTATTAAGAGTAACAGTAGTAATAATAGTAGTAGTTGCAGTAGTAGTAGTAGTAGTAGTAATAGTAGTATTAAGAGTAACAGTAGTAATAACAGTAGTAGTTGCAGTATTATTATTAGTAGTATTAAGAGTAACAGTAGTAATAATAGTAGTAGTTGCAGTAGTAGTAGTAGTAATAGTAGTATTAAGAGTAACAGTAGTAATAACAGTAGTAGTTGCAGTATTATTATTAGTAGTATTAAGAGTAACAGTAGTAATAATACTAGTAGTTGCAGTAGTAGTAATAGTAGTAGCAATAGTAGTATTAAGAGTAACTGTAGTAATAATAGTAATAGTTGCAGTATTATTATTATTAGTATTAAGAGTAACAGTAGTAATAATAGTAATAGTTGCAGTAGTACTAGTAGTAGTAGTAATTGTAGCATTAAGAGTAACAGTAGTAATAACAGTAGTAGTTGCAGTATTACTATTAGTAGTATTAAGAGTAACAGTAGTAATAACAGTAGTGGTTGCATTATTATTATTATTAGTATTAAGAGTAACAGTAGTAATAACAGTAGTAGTTGCAGTATTATTATTAGTAGTATTAAGAGTAACAGTAGTAATAACAGTAGTAGTTGCAGTATTATTATTAGTAGTATTAAGAGTAACAGTAGTAATAACAGTAGTAGTTGCATTATTATTAGTAGTAGTATTAAGAGTAACAGTAGTAATAACAGTAGTAGTTGCAGTATTATTATTATTAGTATTAAGAGTAACAGTAGTAATAACAGTAGTAGTTGCATTATTATTAGTAGTAGTATTAAGAGTAACAGTAGTAATAATGGCAGTAGTTGCAGTATTATTATTAGTAGTATTAAGAGTAACAGTAGTAATAATACTAGTAGTTGCAGTAGTAGTAGTAGTAGTAGTAATAGTAGTATTAAGAGTAACTGTAGTAATAGTAGTAATAGTTGCAGTATTATTAGTAGTAGTATTAAGAGTAACAGTAGTAATAATAGTAGTAGTTGCATTATTATTATTAGTAGTATTAAGAGTAACAGTAGTAATAACAGTAGTAGTTGCAGTATTATTATTATTATTATTAAGAGTAACAGTAGTAATAACAGTAGTAGTTGCTGTAACAGAATTGTTACCGAGAGGAGGGTGGATTAAATGAACAATACAAACACAATTTGTGAAAGAAAATATAAATTTATGTAATAAATTATAAATGAAAAAAATACAGGTGTAACAACACAATAATTCATGCACTCAACCCACGATTACACTCACAACCATTCACAATACATGAACAAATTAAATAACAATACAAAAGGAATCTCAGATGTAAAGGGATCTCTTGGATTATACACAGATCCAAGGATCCTTTACGAAAGTTAAATAAATGCAAGTATGATTTACGAAAAAAAATAAACACAAACGACAAACTATCTATCGCACGATGGATTGCGATAACTAGCACGATCATATACTTGTATTCAATCAAGTTGCTAGCTTTTATTGATATCTATGTGATCACTTGAAATATTATTGTGATCTGACATAAGCATGCAAATACAACAATGTATTAAATTATATTACAATTTCAATACACCTATGTGTCTCCCCTGTATAACCGCACGATTCAGCAACAGTTGAATCGTCTCCCAGTTTCCCCGAGAACCGAGGGTTGACCAATACTATTATCGGACGTTTCCCTACACGGATCCACCACAGTTATACGTTCAGACAGCATTCAACATCTACCAGAACCAACGGTTCCTCACTCCCCTAGATGTCTACCCGGACGTTTTACAACTCTAAGACAGCTCCGACACTCGGACTTCTAGCTTTCCGGATATTTACACGTTACACAGATGTTGACGAACAGACAGTTCGACACACAGACAGATACTTCAATTCCGTTTGCACAAATTAACGGCACAAGCACATTCAGATATTTATACAGAGATGTTCCAGAACAAACAATAGATGTCCCACAACAAATCAAACGATATCAAAGACGTTTATCAAAAGATGGTATCAGATGTGTTAACAGCTACGGTATCAGAAATGGTATCAACTACGTTAGCAGCTACGGTATCAGAGACGGTATCAACGATGTTATTAGATGCGCTATCAGTGATGTACTTCTACGGTATCAACGACGGAATCAGACGGTGACAGCTATTGTCAGATGTAATCAGATCTACGGATTCAACGACGGAATCAACGATGGAATCAGCTATAATAAACAAAACCAGACTAATAATAGTTGTCTCAAAAATAATCTAAGCTGTAGATTACGATATTTCATTTAAAGTCTAAAAGTGACTAGTAATTCCAAATATTCCACGTTCATTGCAATAAAGGCATCATTATACGAAATGATAATCTGAATAAAATTCACAATACAACGAAATGTAAATTTAACACTCACCCCTTTGGCTGGAGATTTGCAAGACGAGGTTATCTATCCTTCGATTAGATATTTTGGTTCCCGTAAATAATAATGAGAAATCCTTCGCCTTATATACTCTCAATAGGTGAACATAAATCACATCGAGCTTGCCGTGCACCACGTAAAACGAGTATTTCGGATTTCATGTAAATTACAAATTGGCACATGCAAATCGTTACACGCCACTTAATCACCCCAGGTAATGCGTGTACGACGAAATCAAGAAAATGGTGAGTTTCGTTTGCAATTCAAGAACAACAAAAATCAGTTCAAATTTTCGCCTAATTCTGTGACAATACCTCCCCCCTAAGAATAAAAATGTACACATTTTTAAAACTAACACAGAATAGAAGAAAAATAACTACTGATGATATCTTACAACATTTACACTGGTTATACTACAAACTGGATTTTATTACTGGGCAAATTCATACAAATTTCCCATCATGCCCTACTCAAGTAGTCTGCGCCTATATTTTCAACTCCCCTTATTGACATTGTCGCTCTGTCTCTTAATATACAACTTGAGCATATTTGCATGGAATGTCTTTACATTACCGTCCATGTCAATTTTATAGTCCATGTCACCTTTTACTTCTTTAACTTCATATGGACCTTTCCACTGGACTAATAACTTATTCGAACTCGTTGGAAGAAGCAATAGCACCTGATCTCCCACAAGAAATTTCCTATTACGCGCTCTGCGGTTGTAATACTTGGCATATCTACGTCCCGATTTAATCAATTCGTCACGTGCCATCTGGCATGTACTCTCAAGTTTGTTTCTTAGATCTAACACGTACTGGTAAGTCGTTTTTATTTCCTCGTTCGCGACATCACCAGTCCATAGTTCGCGTAGTATCCGCATCGGGCCTCGAACTGTTCTACCATACAACAGTTCAAAGGGTGAGAACCCTAAACTTTCCTGCGGTACTTCACGGTACGCGAACAGAACAGCGTTTAAATAACGGCCCCAGTCTTGCGGACGTTCCGCGCACATCTTTCTCAGCATGCTTTTCAGGGTACCATTAAACTTTTCTACCAGTCCATTGCACATCGGATGGTATGGGGTAGTGTTTAGCTGTTTGATGGATAACAGCCTACTTATTTCACCCATGAGGTCAGAGGTGAATTGGGCACCACAATCAGTGAGGATTTCCTCTGGCACCCCTACCCTACTGAAGATATCAACTAATGCTTCAGCTACCCTTTCCGTTTCAATAGTTGGTAACGCTACGGCTTCGGGGTATCTGGTTGCGTAATCAACCAGAGTAAGTATGTACCGATTCTTTCTTTCGGTAACCGGGTGTATTGGTCCTACAATATCTACTGCCACTCTTTTAAACGGTGTATCTATTAATGGCATTTGTCCTAAGGGGACCCTTGTGACCCTTCCCTTACAGACGGTTTTCTGACATACGTCGCACGACCTACAGAACCGTGTGACATCGCCATTAACACCTGGCCAGTAGAATTCAGCGACTACCCTGCTAGTGGTCTTAGCCTTACCTAGGTGTCCTGCCATGCTTGACTCATGCGCCACCCTAAGTACTTGAGATCTATATCTCTGGGGTACGACCACTTGCCAATACTTCTTACCCTCCCGAGCGCTAAACTCCCTATGAATTAATCCGTTCTTGCGTACGAATCTAGAGCTACCCCCACGCTTGCAATGTTTAATCGCGCCGGACGTGATTTTCTCAACAATTGTTCTGATGGATTCATCATGTTCTTGCTCTTGTTTGAAATCATCACGGGAAATTCCTGAGATCGATTCAGGGACTATTAATTTATGAAACGCGGTTTTCTCTCGCCGTGTTTGCGCTCGCGTTTCGACTGCCTTGGCCAAAGGTATTTTAAAATCGGCCATGGTTGGAAGACGGGAACCTTCAACATTACCGATCGTCAGATCGTAAATAGGATTGTCCATACAAAGGGCATCAACAGTTCCCGTTAAGAAAGGTGTTTGTACTGTGATCCTTGCTACGGGAATGCGACCCATCGTCTGATCAAGTAACATACATGGGGATTCCCACCCGAGCATTTGGTTATCCTGCACGAGATTACGTTTGATCACTACGCCCGTACAACCAGTGTCATGCAATACCACGACTTCTCGACCGTTGACAAACCCTCTCGCGGTTGGTACACACGCTTCAGGAAATAAACACGTGCCAAGCGAATGAATACAAGGTTCTACCTGTACGATGTTATCAGTTATACCTTTACTTTGTATAGCCACTGCTACCTTATGTATAAGTGCCTTTCTTTTAGGACAGTCTTTTTGAACATGACCCAATGCATTACACAAGAAACACCGCACACGCTGAAAAACTGGATTCCCAACTGACCTATTTACCTAAGCTGATTTTACAGGCTCTTTAGGCATAGGTCTTACAGACTGGTTTCCAGACTTAAAATCTTTCAAAACCACGTTCTGGGTTCCCCCATGAGCTTCGGCAAATAAATCGGCTTGCTTAGCCATATCTTTTACGTTCGTGAAGACTTTCTCCTTCAGAAATTGATCTAATTCTCGCCCAACTGTCTTAAATAATTGATCTCTGAGCAAGAAATCAGTCAACCCTTCAAACGTTTTCACCGCTTTGCCGCATTCAATCCACCGCTCAAAATAGTTCGCAATTCTGACGGTGAACTGACCAAAGGTTTCTCCCTTATCGGGCTTGCTATACCTGAACTTTTTACGGAAACCCTGTTCAGTAAGCTCGTACCTTTTGAGAAGTGCTTCCTTTAGGACATCGTACTTAAACACATCGTCCCTAGGAAGTCGCGAATATACATCCAGTGCTTTACCTTTTAATAAAGCACTCAGATGTAGTGCCCAGTCATTTTGACTCCACTTCTGGTTTTCGGCATACCGCTCAAACCGATGAAGATAACTATCCATGTTATCTTTTTCATCGTCAAAGGGAGGTAATTTGGGGCCCCTTAATTTGCTAAAGGCAGAATCGTGTTCTCTCCCAGATGTCGCTAATTCCACCTTACGCTCATGATCCCGTTGCTTAGCTTTTTCTTCTAACTCTATTCGCTTTCCCTCTGCTTCCATTTCCCATCCTATCCTGTCTTTTTCGGCCTGCTTCTCTAATTCTATCTTTTCCTTCTCAAAGGCCCATTTCCTATCTTCTGATTCCCTTTCTAATTCCCGTTTCCTTTCATCAGATTCCCTTTCTAATGCCCGTTTCCTTTCTTCGGCCTCCCCCTTTTCCTTTTCTAATTCCCTATGTAATTCCCTTTTCCTTTCATCGGCTTCCCTTTCTAATTCCCTTGCTCTTACCCTTTCGTCCCTTTCCTGGGCTTGTTCTTCTTGAATAAATTTCCTTAAGCTTTCGCCTTCATAACCGAATTCTTTGCCTAAGGCAACCAAGTCCTTAAGGGATGACATGACAATTGCAATATGAATATAGATATATAACCAAACCAATACTTTAAACACGTTTATACTGGACACACGGACCTAGGTAAACTAAACAAAAATAAACTCCAACTAGAGTATTATCTTAACAGAAGGTCACGCTCAAATATAAACATTAAATGTATACCTTCACAAAAACGATTGACAGTTCACTTAATCCAACGATCCCACTTCTGACACCATTGTAACAGAATTGTTACCGAGAGGAGGGTGGATTAAATGAACAATACAAACACAATTTGTGAAAGAAAATATAAATTTATGTAATAAATTATAAATGAAAAAAATACAGGTGTAACAACACAATAATTCATGCACTCAACCCACAATTACACTCACAACCATTCACAATACATGAACAAATTAAATAACAATACAAAAGGAATCTCAGATGTAAAGGGATCTCTTGGATTATACACAGATCCAAGGATCCTTTACGAAAGTTAAATAAATGCAAGTATGATTTACGAAAAAAAATAAACACAAACGACAAACTATCTATCGCACGATGGATTGCGATAACTAGCACGATCATATACTTGTATTCAATCAAGTTGCTAGCTTTTATTGATATCTATGTGATCACTTGAAATATTATTGTGATCTGACATAAGCATGCAAATACAACAATGTATTAAATTATATTACAATTTCAATACACCTATGTGTCTCCCCTGTATAACCGCACGATTCAGCAACAGTTGAATCGTCACCAATGTTTCCCCGAGAACCGAGGGTTGACCAATACTATTATCGGACGTTTCCCTACACGGATCCACCACAGTTATACGTTCAGACAGCACACAACATCTACCAGAACCAACGGTTCCTCACTCCCCTAGATGTCTACCCGGACGTTTTACAACTCTAAGACAGCTCCGACACTCGGACTTCTAGCTTTCCGGATATTTACACGTTACACAGATGTTGACGAACAGACAGTTCGACACACAGACAGATACTTCAATTCCGTTTGCACAAATTAACGGCACAAGCACATTCAGATATTTATACAGAGATGTTCCAGAACAAACAATAGATGTCCCACAACAAATCAAACGATATCAAAGACGTTTATCAAAAGATGGTATCAGATGTGTTAACAGCTACGGTATCAGAAATGGTATCAACTAAGTTAGCAGCTACGGTATCAGAGACGGTATCAACGATGTTATTAGATGTGCTATCAGTGATGTACTTCTACGGTATCAACGACGGAATCAGACGGTGACAGCTATTGTCAGATGTAATCAGATCTACGGATTCAACGACGGAATCAACGATGGAATCAGCTATAATAAACAAAACCAGACTAATAATAGTTGTCTCAAAAATAATCTAAGCTGTAGATTACGATATTTCATTTAAAGTCTAAAAGTGACTAGTAATTCCAAATATTCCACGTTCATTGCAATAAAGGCATCATTATACGAAATGATAATCTGAATAAAATTCACAATACAACAAAATGTAAATTTAACACTCACCCCTTTGGCTGGAGATTTGCAAGACGAGGTTATCTATCCTTCGATTAGATATTTTGGTTCCCGTAAATAATAATGAGAAATCCTTCGCCTTATATACTCTCAATAGGTGAACATAAATCACATCGAGCTTGCCGTGCACCACGTAAAACGAGTATTTCGGATTTCATGTAAATTACAAATTGGCACATGCAAATCGTTACACGCCACTTAATCACCCCAGGTAATGCGTGTACGACGAAATCAAGAAAATGGTGAGTTTCGTTTGCAATTCAAGAACAACAAAAATCAGTTCAAATTTTCGCCTAATTCTGTGACAGTTGCATTATTATTAGTAGTAGTATTAAGAGTAACAGTAGTAATAATGGCAGTAGTTGCAGTAGTAGTAGTAGTACTAGTAGTAGTAGTAGTAATAGTAGTATTAAGTGTAACTGTAGTAATAATAGTAATAGTTGCAGTATTATTATTATTAGCATTAAGAGTAACAGTAGTAATAACAGTAGTAGTTGCAGTATTATTATTATTAGTATTAAGAGTAACAGTAGTAATAACAGTAGTAGTTGCAGTATTATTATTAGTATTAAGAGTAACAGTAGTAATAACAGTAGTTGTTGCAGTATTATTATTATTAGTATTAAGAGTAACAGTAGTAATAACAGTAGTAGTTGCAGTATTATTAGTAGTAGTATTAAGAGTAACAGTAGTAATAATAATAATAGTTGCAGTAGTAGCCATAGTACAGTAGCATTAAGAGTAACAGTAGTAATAACAGTAGTAGTTGCAGTATTATTATTATTAGTAGTATTAAGATTAACAGTAGTAATAACAGTAGTAGTTGCAGTATTATTATTATTAGTATTAAGAGTAACAGTAGTAATAATACTAGTAGTTGCAGTAGTAGTAGTAGTAGTAGTAGTAGTAATAGTAGTATTAAGAGTAACTGTAGTAATAATAGTAATAGTTGCAGTATTATTATTATTAGTATTAAGAGTAACAGTAGTAATAACAGTAGTAGTTGCAGTATTATTATTAGTAGTAGTATTAAGAGTAACAGTAGTAATAACAGTAGTAGTTGCAGTATTATTATTATTAGTAGTATTAAGAGTAACAGTAGTAATAACAGTAGTAGTTGCAGTAGTATTTAGTAGTAGTAGTAGACCATCAATGGTCAACATGGATACGAGGGGAGAACATTGCAGACTGATTGCATACCATAGACCTTCAATGATTTTTCATGGTGGGGACAGAGGTGATCATTTAGGGGGAAAATGTGATCATTCTGGAAAACAAGTTTCTGAGCTAAATAGCTGTAATTAGGAATTCTGCATGACTTTGAAATATTTTATATTAACTTAGACTGAGCTCTATGTCCAGCTCCAAGTACCCCTAAAAATCTGTGATCTTGTGATTCCTATACAGCTCCAAGTACCCCTAAAAATCCTTGATCTTGTGATTCCTATACAGCAATGAACTCAAGCTGGCAACTGGGTTTGTGAGGCACAAGATTTCAAAGGAATGGTGTGGGACACAAGTACTAGTAGACTACACAAAATTAGCAAAATATCAAATAAAGTTTGCAAAGCTCCCCCCCCCCTCCATCTCATGTATCCATATTAGTCAAAGCTGCTTTAAGATTTAATGACTGAAATATGCACTGTTACTCACTGAAACACAATGATATATTTCAATTAGCCTTTTGATACTCTAAAACTAAAATTCAAAGCAGAAGTTCATCATAGCCCATTTATTTGAACCATATCTTTAGATGTGTACAACACAAACTATACATTGCTAATAAGTACAAATATTTAAGAAACGGACACTTGAACAAACAATATGTTGATATTTATTTTTTACTTTCCAAACCTTCACACAAAAACTTGTAAAGACCTTAAACGTATGTTATTTTGAAAGAACCCCCATAAATGTAATTGAGACCACATTTTCATGCTTTTAGTGGTCATGCATTTAAACCATAGTGGTACTTTAATAATGATATTGGTGAGTAACCACAGTTGTACAAGCAGATGTTTAAATTAAAGGGGTCTATTCAAAAGTAAATTTGGATGTTTTGGACTTGAGTTAGTGCTCATCCTACGTTACATAATATCCATGGTCATACATTTTCTTTTTGATCATGTCTCTGATGAAATGACATTTTATGCAGGGCCTTCCCTACAATTTAATCTTGGCTGGAGGGCAAGTTGCCAAAATAGATGGGAGTTTGGGTAAACCTTCAGCAATAGGAATAGTTGTTTGTTTTAAGAAGCTGGGTGTAAAATGGTCCAACAAATTGGTCTCCACCTTTTTATTTTAATTTGACTGGCGGCAGTCAAAAAAAAGAAATGGCGGAGAACAATTTGTTGGTCTATGTGTAAAGTAGCTAGGTAAATAAACCAGCTCCCAGCTGACAAGGAAAGTACTAAATATGTAGCACTAAAATATGAGTACACATAATGTCACCTCTACAATCTTACAATGTATTATGTCTGTCACCCCTAGAATTATTGGACATCAACATCTTATACTGTGGTACAAAGACATCCTCCAACATTAGTACACACAGCAAACAGACATTGGATTATGTACAAACTGAAGCTTTTCAATAATAATATGGTTCACCTGATCTTCCCCCAGTTATGCAAGACAGCAGACCATAATTACAACCTCATTTTTATTTCTGAATTCCAGTCAACACTTCATATTTTTCCAGCCGGTTTCAAAAGTGAATTCACTCATCAGCAACTATATTCCAAAATCTATATATAAAACACAGACACTTGATTCACAGGGAAATTCAAGATAACACCCTCCCCAATTAATACTTGGGTAGGATGTCATCATTAGTTTCCACCTAAATTAAGTGTTTCTGATATAAAACAGTTTTCACATATCTAAACTTCTTGTGGCTGATGCAAGATTAATGCCGAGAGAAAAATGCAATATATTGAATGGAGAACATTATAGAGTGACAAAATTACGTCAGATTACTCCTATGACCCTAGCCCAACAATGTAAGATGTATCTCATATTATTGATGTTTTTGTGCAACATCAAAACAAAAAAATATCATGTGATATGTCACACGCTGTAGGACCACTTTGACCCGTTCTAACAACAGACCCTATCATACTGTACAAGAGTTTGGATTCGGTGTCAGAGCCTCTTTAACTGAACATTAGGATCCAGTGTCAGAATGGGTCATAGGATTAGTAATCTAAGGTAATTTTGTCACTCGATCAGGTTATTCCATTTTAATTTCAACATTAAGCTTGCATCACCCATCTATGAATGAACTTTATCTAAGCTGAGATGTATTGCACTGGAGCTTGTATCAATGCTTACAAGTATCACAGGAGTCTGACATTTTATCAATAAAGTACAAAGAAATGTCTGACAAAATGAAATCATCTTATCGCTAGTAATGCATTTATAGTACTGATAAGGTGATTAGATGTTGGCAGAGATATTGTCATATTTTCTTGATAAAACATCAGACTCTTTTGCAATAATGTACTGCATATAATATTATTTTTAACAGCACACACATGTAAAAGCAAAAGTGTCCACACACTGCATACATCAGCAGCAACTTTAGATGTGCAAACAATCAAGCAATAATCAGGTCAACAGTTTTATATATATGTATACCGGTATATTGTAGACTGGTACCCTATCGTAATCTCAAATAATGACCATATGGACCGTAGCTATGTCAAGGTCCCTTCTTGTCTTAAAATAAATATCCTCTTGATATTAGTTTTAGAGCTCTAAAGAAGAAATCGTGCAGTAATATGATAAACAATGCAAGTTGCATTAAAAGTTCATTTTAATGTACAAAATCTACCTGTACTTTAAAGTCAAAACTTCACACTATTCCTAGGTGCAGGCATTTGTTATACGACAGTATATTTATGAGTACTACATTTCCAACGGCATGATTTACCCAAACACATCCAAAACCACTCAAATACTTCTCAAGACCTCCCAATCAGCACCTAAATACTACAAACTACATACAAATACTATCCAAATACTCCAAAATATATTAAATATACCAAAATATAATCAGATTCTATTCTATTACACAACTTCAGTCTATATTTTCACAGACTAGATAATTATTTCTTTATTTGCATCAAACTGTATTTTCCACTGTGATCTTGTTCAGCAATTTGTAAAAGATCCATTTAATCTATTTCCGACAACTTAAAGAACTTGAATTGATTCTAATTATTGCATGTTAAGGTGGCACTCTACAGTTTCATACTTTGCATTAGAATTTAAAGAAAAAGAAATTGCCGATATATATATATATATATATATATATATATATATATATATACATACATACATGCATACATTAGGTATTGTTATATATATATATTAGGTATTGTTCAAAGAACCTTTAATTCCCGTTATTTTGGTGTATGATTCATGGGTGTAATATGGATTATAGAGTATATACAGCTTGGCCTTATTTCAGATGTGCATCTTTCAAAAAAGTGCTGCCTGTGCGGTTGGTCATGGGTTCAATCCCCAGCCGAGTCATACCAAAGACTTACAAAATTGGTACAAACAGCAGCCTTGCTTGGCGCTCAGCATTAAGAAGTTAGTGTTAGCACTGGTTGGCCTCGTGTCAGGATAATGTGTCTGGGTGGAACATCATGCTACATGTCTGTGGTATGATGCCCCAGTTCCAGACATCACTATACTCTGCCTCACTGCAGACACTGTAGCAATATGATTGAAAAATTGTTAAAGCTACATTAAAAATCCTTATCAAATAAACAAACAAAGCAGCAATAATTATTCAGAATTTACAATATTGAGTACATGTCCAATCCATAAGCCAAATTATGCGTAAAGCTCGTCTTTATTCAGGTTTTAATCATGTGAAAGTGAAAAACAAAAGGCATTGGTAATATCCGCCTTCTTACTTTTCAAGAAAAAAAGACTTTTTAAAAAACAATGTAACAAGGCATTCTGGGTATTCATTCCTTATAAATGCCTATGTGTATGAGAAATTTATACTAATTCATCTAAAAATATTGTTTTTATGACTAAAGTTTATATAAAATATTTATTTTTCTCTAATATTTTCTATCAAAAGTTTTATACAGTACTGTTTTATGTATATACCTTTTGTTTATTTTTATTTTGCAGATGCTTTTTTTTTATTGTATAGTTTTTCTGTGGTGGCGTTTTTGTTTGTTTTCATAACAATAGTAACTTATTTTTAAACAGTGTAAAACAATGATAAAATCACAGAGATGTTTTATGCAGGGGTATGGATGCTACAGAAGCCTGAACTGCTAAGTTGCCTTCAAAACTTTAAAAAGATTTTTTTAATTATTAGAGGGTGTGCACTGCATAGAAACACCGGAACGCACCGAAACACCAGAACACACTGTAACGCCGGAACACAATATTGTATATACCATAGCTAAAAAATTTTAAATTTGCTACATTTTTTTTATTAAACATTTTTTTACAAATAACATTTACTATTAATAGTGTCTAATACAATTGTTACATACTTGTAATGATTAATATATTACTAATAAATATACAATATTAATGGTTAATTAATAATGCCAAGATGAATGAACTTTGTAAAAATCAACAATTTAAATACTGTACAGTGGAAGTGTAACTATCAATATTTATGCTCGGACAATTATTTTAATGATTTAAATATAAAGATAATGCAAAAATGGCATGCAAATCACTTCCGTATTTATTTTGTAATTTACATGACAACACAATTATTTGGCCCATGATTCAGAGTAGTTACATTTTCCATATCGATTGTCCAGTGATAATAAAAAGAAAAAAAAGTGCCCCCAGCTTTTCTTTTATGGCAGCTTTTCTTCGATACCCATATGTATTCACTTATTTGTCAATGTCATTATTTGTATATATTGCTAAAACAGTATTATTTTTTGGGTGGAAGGTACTCTTCGCAGACCATTTGGGGTGGCCCTTCATGCCCTAACTTTTGTTACCACATTAAAATACGTTTGCTATAATGTTTTGAAAAAGATTTTATTTGTGATTCATGTAATTTGTAATTAATATTTAATTTGTGTATTTTTTGGGTTGAAATTCCATATGTATCTATTAAACTGAATAGTCAATATTTTATTCATCTATGCATTCATCATAGGCAAGAATTTGATTCCATCATCAACTCCTCTTCTTGTCCTTTCAGTCATCTTTTCTTTCCTTCTTATCTTTCTTTCCCAGTAAAAATCTCTTCTGCATTCGTGTTTAATAGCATTGTTTCATTAAAAACTTTCTCTCTGGCTGATGTCAGTTTTTAGTTTAGACAACTGTTGTTTTCATTGTTGTCTTACTGGTTCATATTTCCTTTTTTGAGGTTGTTTTATTAATGTCTGTTGTTGCTTTGGTTTTGGATTAGATTGTTGTTGTTGATGTGACTGTTTCTGGTGTTGTGTTGAAACTATCGAATCATCTTTTGTTTGGTTGTCTTTGATGTTCTGTCTGCACGTGTATTTCATTTGTGTTTACCTTTTGTAGTTCTTGTTGTTTACTCTGGGTCTCTTGAGTGTTAGGGCTTTTGTGATGGGTATGTCCAGTCTTCTCACACCTGTAACATTTTCTATGGGAATACACACTTTATAGTTTATACCAAGTTTTCGTTCAAAATCTATCAGGTAAAATGTTCTTTTGATCCATTTGTAATCTGCTTTCTTTCTGACTTCTGCTTGGATACTAGATGTATCTTGCAAATTACTGTTTGTACTGAAACGTATTCACATGTAATCTAAACAAGAAGATATTGAAAATAAATACCTTTGATTATGTACTTGTATGATGAACACTTTGCCATATTGTTTCAACATAAATAATTGGTGTCTAAATCATTACAACTGTCTAAAATGTTTTTTGCACAGAGAAAATATATTCTGTTGGATGAATGTGCATTATTCATAGATGTCATAGACACCATCCATTTAAGTATGTACGCAAAGATCTTGCAAATCTTTACCCTCCCTGTACAAATGCGTACATTTGTTAAACCCCACCCACCCCAACCCAGAAGTACGTATGACACCCACAAACACCCCCAATTATATAGAATGGCTTGTATATTACTCCACACAGAAATGATCAAGGGTTAATAATATTAAGGTGTTTAATATAACAGATAATCCAACAGTAGAAGTTTGATTGTTTTCAAGTAATTTTCATACAGATTTTCAAGTAATTTTCATACAGATGTTTTCAAGTAATTTTCATACAGGTGTTACAACAGTAGAAGTTTGATTGTTTTCAAGTAATTTTCATACAGGTGTTTTCAAGTAATTTTCATACAGGTGTTACATTTCTGAAACAGTTCTCAGTTCCATATTTAAACTTGTCTACATGCATGTAATTTAATATTTGTACGTGATTGTTTTATTTTTTGAATATCCAATCAAAATCTTCTGATCTTATGAGACATTCTGATAGCCACATCTTTCATTGCGAGTTGTAACACTGTTTGTCACCATTCATGCCTATCCCGCTATTTGTACAATTGTTTTGATCTACACTGGAGAAACACAGGCGTGGAAGTTATGAATAAAGGTGTACAGATTATTAGTAGTGTTTGCAGATATAATGCAGTAAAAATGAGCATCGCTGAATTATTTACATTATTCATTAAGTTTTGACTATGATTAAGGCCTGCTGAACCCAAGTCTTTATAAATTTATAAGAGAGATATTATTCATTAGCTTTAGTGCAAATGTTTTCTTTCACAATTAGTACTTGCCTTCATTTAACTTTCTCACATTCAGTAACTTATTTTCTTTTTGGTACTTGTCTTTGTTTACCCAAATCAAATCTCCCATTCTTAGTTCTAGTGTTCTTATATGAAGGCATCTCCAGATGGAATTGCATTGTATAATATGGGCATATTGGCATGTTTACTTTGCAATAGGGGCATTATGCATGTATTTCACAATACGAGTTGATGACAATTTCATGTTCCTTCGTTTAAAAGTGTTTAAACTTGGCAAATCTTAGGTCAGTTGGCTGTATTAGTGAATCAAGATAGATGGGTAAATTTCCCTGTGGCAAGTGTAAATCGGAATGTGACCATGATACCATTAAGTGCTCAAATTGTTGTAAATGGTACCATAGGAGATGTATTGATATGTCTTAGCTAGAACTTAAATCTCGGTCTTTAAAATCACTTTGCATATCCTATGCATTTGAAGTATTATGCAGGAGTGGCTTTATCATGCTAAAAGGATTTAAATATTTTTATTTCGTATCTTATTTTTCTTCCTTTTAGTAAATGTTTTCAATGAAATTAAGTTTTAAACTATTTTAATGTAGTTTAAAGTATGATTAAATATTTTCCTCAACCTAAATCTTTAACAACTGCTTTATTATTTCAAGTAATAAATGAAATTGAGCTATATGCATGTACTTAGTTTCTGACAAAATATCAATCAACATAAATAATAACATTATTTTCATTGCGTATTCACTAATTTATTATAATGTATGAGGCCACGTGCGTCCTTTTATTCAAATTCACTCAAATATATTGACATACACTATAATATACTAAAAGACACTCAAAGACATCATTGTTAGTATTAAAAGTCTCAGGATTTTACTGATCACCACTGAACAAAATTGAACGTTACATCAACCTTACTATCATACCAATCGTGGACCAAAACAAGAGACCGAACATAGAATGTGCCTAGTACGTAGTGCTTAGTAGGACAAGAATGCAAATCTACGACCAGGAAAGTGGCCGCTTTATATGCATCAATTACTGAATAAAAACCAAAGACATAGTTCATTTGTATATTTGGGTATATTTTAGTGTACTGTATTTTCCGGCCTATAGGTCGATGCGGACTATAAGTCGAATTGACCAATTTTGTAAATTTTCCATCCTTCGTCCATATATAAGTCGATTTGGAGTATAAGACGAGGCCAGGTCAATAACTTGGCTTTGTATTTTATACTACCAGTAGTAACTTCCGGTTGCATGAATATTGATGCAGAGGTCTCGGAAACGCTTAATTACGCGTATTTGAATGCAAATATTTGATCTGGGACGCATAAATCAGTCCATGCAGGAATCCCCCGTACGCATGCTGGGAGACAAAGTTAGTGTTGATTACTTTATCATTTTAGCTCTGCTGATATTTACAGTGACATAATTCTGTGGTTAAAATACCGCCAGTTGTGCCTGCTGTATTTCTTGAGTACATCAAAAGAACATGATGCAATAGCTGGGCTAGCTGGGCGGCAAGTTCAAAGTGGGAAAATGTGCTGAAATTTACAATGACTGAATTCAGACACAGAAAGATCCTGAGATGTACATGTAGCTATTATAAGAGTACACTTTAGCTTCCATTATTGTGTTAATTTCTGACTAGCCAAATAAATAGTGCATGCGACCTCCAAATCAAGACACATTAGGACAAAACGTTGTTTGCAAATTTGGATAAGTAGTTTGGGGTTAAATGGCAAACTGACAAAGGTTTTAATGAGATTCAGAAGATTACTGAAGTTTCTAGAACTGACAGTTTGGATGGAAGTAGTTGCGAAGTGTAAGAAAGTGCGTGATGCCTGGCTTAGTGTTTGGAATACAACTATTCCTTGGATTGTCAAAATTCAGTCTCATCCTGAAGGACTATCTTGAGTTACATCACTGTCAAGTTATTCTGGGTATCTAAGGTTACCAATATTGGCTCAAAACCCATACCGAATTCAATTGTCACCAGAATATTATATTCAAAATAATATAAAGTTTGGACAAATGAATATCACCCCTATGTTTCCATGACTCGAGATATGGCGGCCGAATTCTGCGCATGACTTTGAAAAGATGTACTGCTTATGCATCAGGCTGTGGAAATGAAATACATTACTTTGGACTCTTTCTGGCATTTCAGCCAAAAATTGAATTTTCAACCAAACGAGCACGTGATCCAATGTTTACAGAAATGATGTATCGTTGTGCAGAATTACTAGATGCGCCGAAAACATGTAGCCTGACACTGTTGTACATGTCAGTGTTATAAAGAAAGTGGAAATTAAAATCAATGGCAACCAACAGTTCTTCTAATCTGCAAATTTTAACATTGTCAAGGATGGGACTGCAACTTTTGCTGGTGGGACTCCTACTTTTACCAAATAGGGAGTCCTGGACTCCTAGTTATAAAATCCTAGCGAGATCTCTGTTGATGGTATCGTCATATGATATTCCATATTACCGGCAATATCCATTGCAACAAGAGCCAATATCATTCCTTCCAGTTGAAACCAGTCTTGAGTGCAAGATTCAACAGATGATATAAACTCATTGATTTGATTTGGGGGATTCAGTAGAATGCATGATCTACATTATTTTATAAATAATCATAGAACGCTCGAGTTAATATGGATTACATCCCTTTGTAGAATCAATTGGATCAATAAAAAAAGGTATGCCGGTAATTGCTCACGTGTGTCCAACATTATACTGAAAAATCAAATATTAATGGACCAGTTATTTCATATCTTTTTTTTTTAGGAACAAACAATATGCTTTGAATTAGTACAGTACACTATAGAGTATAGACCGTAAGTGTGCTATGCAGCCCGTTGAAGTTTTTACCGGTAATTGTTTTCTTTTATTTTATGTTTGAGAAATAAGAAAATACACGCAGAATGCAAAATAAATAATGACAAAACTTACAAATATAAATGCAGTCATATTATTTTATGACAATTTATTGACATAGTAATTTAACATGAATTTGTACTTCTATGTGACCTGTTTTCGATTATGCCGATTATAGAGCAATATCAATAGCATACCGGATACTGTAATCCATATATAAGTCGATGCAATTTCAATGACAAAATCCATATATAAGTCGATTCGGAGTATAAGACGAAGACCGAACTTTCAAGTCAAAAAGTCTCGACTTATACGCCGGAAAATACGGTATTTGAGTAAAATATGTGCAGTACAACTACAAGTCCACATACATATGTATGATAGTGTATTGAAATTCAATGACAGCCAATAGCTACTGGTTAAATAATCTTTTTTTCAAAGCAGGAAGGCAAGGATGAATGTTGGCTGATTTTAAAGGTTGAATTTCCGTGATTAGTGGCAGAAAGCAAAACTAATTTAGGATTTATCAAACGGTCTTTTCATGTACCACGTGGAAGACATGCTTTTTATTATGTCGGTTTGGTTTGACACTATAAGTGTTTAATAAAATATGCATGATAAAGATAAACTCTCGTAAATCTAACAAATGATTTTCATACTCTCTCTCACTACTACAGGCCTTTCCAATAAGTTACTTACTTCCCTTAGGTGGCGCTGTCATCACTTAATAAACTTCCGGGGGCTATGTTTATCGATTTAGATTACTCGCTACAATGAGCTACTTAAACGATGACGCTTTGAAAAGGTGTAAAATCCCGGAACTTAAATCTTACCTGAGACAGCATGGGCAGAATGTTAGCGGGAGAAAAGAATTAGTCAAGCGAGCGACTGGGATTAAAGCATTGGGCCCACAAGATGTAAATTGTGTTTCGTTAAACGATCAGCAGGGACACAATTTAAGGACAACCGAGAAACTGGTCACTCCTCTTGGTGAGAAAATGCCATTGCCGTCGTCATTGAATAACTGGACGAAAGATCTGTGTAACATTCCTAATTTTACAGATAATGACATTTATAATTATTTAGTTTTGACAATGAAGGCAAAGCGACAGTTGAAGAGTAGTGTTTTTTCAAGACCGGCTCGTCCACAATGTTGAATTTAACAATGTTTCGAAGGAATGTTCACATTGTTATGTGAGATGTAAAGTGATACTGTCACTACCAAACAGTGATAAGAACGATTATACCGTATGGGCCATTCTGTCCAAAGTCACTGTTAATGTGAATTCAGCAGATTGCAATTGTACAGCGGTGTAACTATTTCATTTTTATATATTTTATCTTGTGATACTTGCTTTATTAACAGCTAATGTCAAGCATGGATGCCACACAAATCTTTTTGTTAAAGAAAAAAAGACAACTTTTCCTATTTTCTCAAATTGGCTGGAGATATAAATCTGCACATCCTGTACTTTTGGCTTATTTAAATATCCATGTTGCAAGTTAAAATAAATACCCAAATATATTGCTTAAAAATTCTAACATGTGCATCATACTTCACTATTTATCCTTACAAAAATAAATTGGAATAATATAAATAAATATATGGCTATGCATTTACAACATATTCCACCCTACCCTACCCCTACTTAAATTTAATCACTTATTACAATATAACAGTGATGGACCTTGTACACCAGTTATTTTTCTTGACTTTGTTTTTTGCAGTCAGGGTGAAGCCTGCAATCATATTGGAGCAATGTTATATGCACTGGTGGATATATCTGAAAAGAACAAAGATGGAACAAATGCTTCGACTTCTGCCAAATCAAAATGGAATAATCTGAGGAAACGACGTCTTAGTCCTAAGAAATCAAAGGATCTATCCTTTCGTCGCTCACCATACAATATTGACGAGCCATCATTAAAACCAACAGTTAATGTTGAAAGGTTTAGAGAAAAACTTTTAAAGCTAAACTCCAAAGCTGGATGGTTAACCAATTTTGAGAAGATCAAGGATGAAGAAGATATCATACCTGCTCTCAATGACAACATTGACTTCATGTTTTCTGATCAAACAGATTTATCTTCTGAAAGTGCCACAATTCATTTTCAAAATCACTTCAGAAACATATCATATTCTAAAGAACAATGTGTCAAAATAGAACTTGAAACGAGAGGTCAATATACTAACAATAGGTGGATGCAATACCACAAAGGAAGAATAACAAGTTCAAAGTTTGGCCAAGTGGTAATGCGACAAGAAACTACTAAACCAGACAATTTAGTAAAAGTTATCATGGGCTATGCATCATTTGATAACAAGTATGTCAAATGGGGTGGGGATCATGAACCTGTAGCCCTGAGAACTTACATAAAGATCATGACACAATCTCATCCAGATCTTCATGTGACACCGTGTGGACTTTATGTTAACACACTTTTTCCTCATTTAGGTGCAAGTCCAGATGGAGTTGTTCATGATCCTTGTTGTCAAGATTCCACAGGGTTATTGGAAATAAAGTGTCCAGCATCCGACAAATGGAAATTGAAATCTCCAAGTGAATGTGCTCAAGATTCAGATTTCTTTTGCACATTAAACCTCCATGGCAGTGTAATCTTAAAAAGGAAGCACGCATATTATTTTCAAGTGCAAGGACAAATAGCCATTACGGGCAAGAACTGGTGTGATTTTGTGGTTTGGACTTTGAAGCAGCCACCATCTATTCAACGCATTCCATTCAATCTAGAATTCTGGATAAGTATGGTAGAAAAACTAAATTCTTTCTACTTAACAGGAATTATTCCTGAAATGTACACCACACGCGTGCTTAGAGGTCTTCCTCTCTACCATTTGGTCAGTGATGAAGAGAAAGAGAAATAACGTGATTGTCAAATTAATGACATACAGTGACATTTCAAGTAATTTATAGACTCAATGACATTGGAATAAAAGGTTACACAACAATATGGACTGAAGAGTTTAATGTTTTCTTTATGAAAACTGCAGTTGACATATTTACTAAATGACTTTAAAATATGTGTTGTTATATATGCAGGTGTTTTTAAAAGTCAAAAATTTTGAAAGTAATGTCATGCATATAATTACAACAGACTGCTGTAATACATGTAAATTAAAGTTAACAGACTGCTGTAATACATGTAAATTAAAGTAATGTCATGCATATAATCATAACAGACTGCTGTAATACATGTTAATTAAAGTAATGTCATGCATATAATCATAACAGACTGCTGTAATACATGTTAATTAAAGTAATGTCATGCATATAATCATAACAGACTGCTGTAATACATGTAAATTAAAGTAATGTCATGCATATAATCATAACAGACTGCTGTAATACATGTAAATTAAAGTAATATAATACTAATTTGATTTGCAAAGTGGTGGCTGTAAATTTGTTAATCGTGTACATATCTTCCATATCTTTGCTACTTGTTGTGACATATTTAAAGGCATAACAGTTTTAAGAATATTAAATTTTTTTATCCTTTCCATCTGTCTCTCAACATGGATACGAAGATTTGCAATTGTTCATGTTTGTTGCACTTTTCGTTTGGAGAACTGTTTTTTCTTTTGTTTAAATGGAGGGATGATAAGATGGACACTTTTTGGGGTTGTGATGTCTGAAATTAGGAATCCTTTGTTTGCCATAATGGCATCTCCAGGTTCACACATGTCAACCAGGGCACTGTCTTTAGTAATTTGTTTGTCACTTGCACTCCCTGCCCACAAATCTGATACAAATGTTACAACTCCTGCTGGACTAATTCCAATTAGCCCTTTCCATGTCATATGTGATTTGTAATCACTGTACATCAAAGATTTGTGCTGTAAGGAATTAGGCGTTTCCATGCGTAACTCTGTACAGTCTATTATCACCCTACAATTTGGATATTTTTTCCTTGAAACAAAGTGGCATATGTTCATCAACAGCATGTCTTGATGGCCATTGGATTAGAAAATCAAACTGTATATACAAATAATCAATCCACTTGTTAAAAATCATTCCACATGTCGATGTTCCAATGTTAAATCGATCTGCTAAATCTTCCAGTAACAAGCCTAGTCTCAATCGCATCAAGACAAGAAAGAATTCATCTATCAGACGCAAGTATCTTGGACGTCCCTTTCCACTTGTAGCACCATAACGAGCTGTCTGACTTGTAGCATCATCCTTAATTTCATCAAATAATGCCTTGAAAATAGCTGAATTTGGAACTCCAGTATAAAATAGAAATTTTTTGGTCATCATGTTCAATATCCTCAAATGTTAAAACAGGGGAATTAACCTGTATCCCACAATCTACAGTTGTCACTTTCTTAACAGGTGTACCATGTTCAGGTGACATCTCATTAAAATCACACTGTGTAGAAACATCTATCCTCATTAGGGTATCGGTTTGTGTTGATTGGTTTTTTATATGACTGGCGGCAATGTCATTTAAATTTATTGGTCCACAGTAATCATGTAAATGTATAGAGATGTCCAGAGGTGATTCAGTTTGTGCAATAAATGGTTCTGAAATATCATTTGAATCATCCTTGTCATCACTCTGTTGTTCAGCAATGTCACCTTGTTCCATATCTGCATTTAGTTGAAATTCACTATTGGCAAGTTCCAAAGTTTCACTCTCCAGATTCTGAAATTAAATAATTATACAAATATAAACATGATTTTTATAACAGTTAATTAACATTTACATATACATGTGTAGCATGCACATATTAAAAGTTGGTGCTGGTGTAAGTTACAGCATTTCTTTTAAGTACTGGATGGGTAGAGAGTTAGTCTATATTTAAAGTGTAACTGTACACATTACAGTGCCAATGACAGCATCAGATTTAAAGACAATACAACTGTTGATAAAGTTCATTACAACATAAAATTAAACTACAATGCAGTAGCAGACTTCTCACAAATGCATAACTTTTGTTATCTCTGAGCATCTGTATGTAACACATCACAGAGAGGAGTACACTTAAATAAGTTAAATATGGAATACGACTATTTGTTAAAAAGCATACACAATGCTATTGATTACAGCCGATTAAAAACCACAGAATAACATCTCTTTAAAAATGTATGGAGCATAATAGTACTCAATGTAACCACTTACCGACGTTTGAAACTCCTTGTTTGGGAAAACTGAAGGCACTGGATGCTCTTTTGACGGCCCACTTCTATTCACAAAATGATCAGAACACATGTAACTGTTCGCTGTGTAAGTGAAATCTTTCCGTACTAGCCATAACCGCTGAAGCCAAACTCTACGTAGTTTACATCTTGCAGGAAATCTGTGCAATGTTATTGTTTTCCCATCTACTTCCTTCCCTCTGAAATTGCTACAAATGCAACAATACTTGCGGGTTTTTGCCAGAGGCATTATTTGACAGCTGATGAATGGGTAGTCCACGGAAGTTGAAGCGGCAGCTAACGCATGCGCAAAAGATGCACTGAAGAGCTCCTACTAGGGGGAGACAACAACCCTTATTGAAAAGGCACATATATATATATATATATATATATATATATATATATATATATATATATATATATATATATATATATATATATAAATATAACAAGGGAGAGAGAGGATACATGACTGCATTGGTCATATCTACGTTAAATTATGTATGTATTATTCATCTATTTTTACTTAGTCAGCCATTTTCAAACTGATTTGAAATTAGTAGCTTTGCATGTCTACATTTCTTGTTCATATTTTATAAGGTCTAAATTTAATATTAATATGAATTATATCATAAATGGTAGGTTATGTGATGTTTTGTATATAAACATTTCCTTTGGAATATACAGCATCGCAACGTGTTAATTACTTGGTATATTTTGGCGAATCATATATATATATATATATATATATATATATATATATATATATATATATATATATATATATATATATATATACCACCATGTTAGCTAATGCTGCTCGTCGGGTAAAACTGTGCATCGATTGTTATTTTTTGGCAATGAGGCTGTATGCTGAGGCTAAAGTCTTCTCAGTTTAATTGATATATCTTAGGATGTGTTTATTCCTGTTGTTGCTAGATTTAATCTTATTTTATTTCTGAGTGGACAAGCCTTATTTTTATATTAATTTTGAAACATTTGTGTGCTATATGAAGCAAATACATTTTAAAATATTTTGTTTTGTGTACTAAACCCATTTGTGCCACTATCTCACACTCTTCTTCAAATAGCAGAACAGGTTTTTTAAAAAAAAGTCAAAGAAAGACAGAAATTATTTGACACACCAATTTCGCACGTTTCTTTGCATTTAGACCATTATCACGCATAATCCATGATGGTTACACTCAAACTATACAGCCATTTTGCATGTTGGATTGCAAAATTCTCACAAATCACGGAACTTAAGATAATATGAAAAATAATACTGAATAACCATAACATAATAATCAACTTACGAAATCAATATTAAATCAATATTAATATGTTTCATTATTTTAATAGCTGAAGCACTAAACTTGTGTATAAATTGCAATACATGTACACACTGTTAATATTAAATTTTGTTACTGTACGGACTGTCACCAAAATGCCCAGTTTCCAGCTTCTTTTTAGTTTGATGGTGCATCACTTGCAGAAAAGAAAGTACATTTTAATTTATTAAACAACTAATATTAAATGTCACAAATATGAATTATACATTCACCACCAATAGGGCTGTCAACGGGTACTCGGGTACCCGGGTACCCGACCGTATTGAAAAACCCGGGTATTGAAACGTAAACGCGGGTACCCGTTAAATAAATTTAAAAAAAACGACACACTCGCCAACACTATCAAAAAATCATATATCGTCAGCAGTACATTTCTATCAGTTACAGCTCCAGGCTATATTTAGGAGTAGGACCACCCGTTATGCATCAGCGGCCCACTACTAAATCGTAACACACGAAACCACTTCAAACAGGTGTGACAGCTATGGCTTTAATTAGAAACCAGATCCCTGCTTAATATAAATAAACAATACATCAGAGTCTGTTTGGATTAATAAAATTCATTGGCATTGTGCAACAGGCCAAACCATTATCCCCGAGGCATTATATACCAAGGTCAAAACATAGCATTGTTCTACAGGTAATAAACCTTTTTGTAGACGATAACTATTGATTGTGGGTGCTAAATGATCGGTACATTGTGTGCTCTTTTAATGAAATCCAGATGGATACCTTTGATTTCCGAACACACATGTCAAAGAAATCCCACAATTTATATAATGAACAATTATCACCTAGACACCTTGAAATCTTCGTAATGCCTCAAAGTAATCTTTGAGCAGCTCGTTTTTTTAGTCGACTAGTTCTGCTAATTTTGAAAGTTAGCCATCATACATATACCGATATTTCTACTTTCGATACTACTACGTTTTTGTCATAACTATCTTAAGAAATATAATTCCAAAATAATATCACTTCTCTCTCTCTCTCTCTCTCTCTCTCGCTCTCTCTCTCTCTCTCACACACACACACACACACACGGATGGTTTTAACGCATTACTCTTGACATGTGGTAAAGCTGCTTTACACGCATGGGTGGGTAATTCAAATCTGCGATCAAAAGCCGATGAATAAACGTGGTCTGTTCTAATAAGGACTTGTACTTTAAAAAAAGGTGAGTGTTCTAAAGGATTTAACGCGTTTGATCACAGTGATCATTAAAAGTTGGATTATACCTACCATCTGTGTACAAAGGTCATTCTAAATAAATTTATTAATTAATAGCGTGCGGTCAGATCATTCGCAGCTACATCGGTGCGGACGCATCAGACCGAGTAGTGCATTACACGGTTAGCCTCTATCGTCAGACAAAATATTAAAGAAATGGGGATAACAATTAGTTGGTCTACGGTTGTACATGTCATTCCTGTTCTAACGGGTACCCGGGTACCCGTTAAATTTCGCAACGGGTACCCGGGTTGGTTTTTCGTGATTTTTGACAGCCCTAACCACCAATATACACTATGGTATCTAAGATATAACTGATGTGCGTTCCGGTGTTTTTATTGCGTTCCGACGTTTCTGTGCGTTCCGGTGTTTCTATGCACCCGAGGGGTGGGTCGGTGTTATCTTATTCTTCAAACTGAAGATACACGGATCCATTTGTATTAATTTTTTTTACTAATACATTAACTTGACATTCAAAGGCATCACACCTGTCCAAAGGTATCAAACAGGCTTTTGCAGCAGTAAAAATAAAAAGAAACTCCGGATTACTGGTACAGTAGCGGTAGCGGCGATATACTACCAAGAGTCTGACAGTTTTCAGTTAACTATGTTACAACAAATCGCCTTATACATACTATAAATATATGTGTAGTTATTGTATATATAAGTTGGTTTCGTGTTGTCACATATTTCGTTTTACTTACTGAACAAACGTCAAATTATTTGGTTACAATTTGCGACTCGAGAGAGAGAGAGAACTGATAAGCAATCCGGTGCCGATTCAACTTTCATAGTAAACATATGGGAACAGCATCATATTCAAAATTCAATCACTTACATTTTCTGGGTGCTAATGATCAGACCTATATTTCTCCATGCACAACTATCCGTGGTGCAAGCTTCTGTGTGGAGAACACCATAATAGCCGCAGCATTTATTTTTTTTTTGATTTACATCTGCATGAAACATTGATTCTGCACCAAATGAATCAGGTGCTACTTTCACTTTTGAGTACTCCTAAGTCAAGCCAGTAAAAATACTAAAATTGCAGCAGTAGAATATTGTCAATATTTTGTCAAATTTACAATAGGAAAAGCTCTCAAAAGATATTTTTACACAAATTTTACTTTTCATTATTAACCAATATGGACCACCAAACCCTTTTATACTCTTATTATTTATTTACCCATTTCTAGACTGGTTCACAGCTCTTCCATATAATTAGTACCGTGTGTCCTGTAATAAAGTTATATTTCCACAAAGAAAGAAAATAAGTACAAATATAGTTTTGACCACAGGTGCTCGACGCGAGCTTGATGTGAAGAAAACAATAATAATCTAAAGAAAAAAAACACACAGAGTGAGAAAAATACCTTAGAATACCCCCATGACCCATTCAGACATATGACCCCCTCTATATTACTATATAAAAAGAGTAATATAGAGGGGGTCATATGTCTGAATGGGTCATGGGGGTACTCTAAGGTATTTTTCTCACTGTATGTTTTTTTTCTTTAGATTATTATTTTTTCTTCACATCAAGCTCGCGTTGAGCACCTGTGGTTTTGACACATTCCATATTTAGATTCATAAATAAAACGTCTCCCACTTTAAACCCTCCGTGATTCACACATTTTGAAGATTTTTTAAATGAAAATTGTTCTCTGAGCCGTATCAAATTCTTACCAATAATGTATAGTTTAAAAGAAAATCCAAATGGTTTCCTTTGCGCAGGTTTGTATGACGTAAAATTTCATCCGCTGTTCATGGAAGTATCCAATTTTAAAAAAATGGTAGGATCGTCAAGTCAGGTACCTTCCTTGTACAAAAATAGTAAGATGGTGACACTCAGCAGGACTAAAGCGCCCTCTGTTACGTTGTTATCGCTAGATACTTTGGCCGATACCTGTAGTTATGTCGCTACCTGGATTGACCAAAGATATATTATTCAAATCTTTCTGCCATTCAGATCGTCTGGTGAAATCATTACCATATAATTGACAGTCATGGTCGGAGTTAATGACGCCATTTTTTGGTGTTTTCTATTTTTCTGTCGCACGCTTGGCTATTGTTAAAGGCATAATACTGCACCTATGTGCTAAATTTCGTCACTGTAAAGGTGATTATATTCATGTACTGGTTCAAATGTAAAGGACAAATTAGGATTTTAAAAAAGCGTTATATTTTAACATCGATTAAAGGAGCGAAATACGTTAAAGTAGCTTATTATTTCCCAAATACTGATCTATCTGTAACACAACTTGCAGTAAGAGCAGTTTTAACATTATATCATTTATTTCACATTGCATTAATCAGTTACGTACATGTACATGTTCGAAGATGTTTATGAACTATCGCTGCTTTATATTGGTTGTTAGGCATATTTTTCTTTTTCTTCGGCCGCTTGCACTTGGATGTTCTATCTGATGAATGGGCATAAGGACTCGACTTTTGTGGCAATCGGATCAGAAAAACATTTCTAAAAATGTATTTCCTTATTTCTTATACTGTTTGAGTGCCAGGTGAGAGAGAGAGAGAGAGAGAGAGAGAGAGAGAGAGAGAGAGAGAGATTGACCAAAAAGCCTGTAGCTATCAGCGCCATACAAAGCTCAAAATATGTCTAAGATCTGAGTTTTCGTATCGAAATATAATCTGTCTACAAGTTCTCGAAGTCTGAGCTGTTTCCACGCAGTGGCTTCTTTTAAGCGATTGTTCAGGGACTTTGCACTGTAGTTGGTCCATAACCCAGAAATGATATATGCTTTTAGTGGTTCGTAAACCTGTTTTAACATTTTACTATCAGAACCCGTTTTTTTTTTTTTTTATAAAAAAAAATAAGAAAACGAAAATCCCTAATGCTATCTTTAAGATATTTTGTACACAGTAGATACTTTGCTTTGGGGAAATCGTTTGATAAAGATTTTCTTTTTTCATTGTTTTCCCATAATTGAGTAAAAGTGTCAAAATTTTTTAGTCAGTCTAGTTATTCTCCAGTATGTGAAAAAGAAATGGTGATAGCTACGCTGCTCGCCTTCAAAATGAAGACAAAGAAATCGTAGAAAAAATTGAATGCAGGTTACATTTTCACATGTCTGTTCTTATAAGAGATAATAGTTACAAATACTTTATTAAGATTTAACATTCTGTTGATTCCGATCGCACTGCTTCCCTCCTTAAAACAGTTTTTTTTTCAAGTCTAATATCTGATCTTCAGTGTATACAATTATAATTAGATTTTCTTTCGTCGTTGTAACTCTAACTGGAGATTAACTAGACTCAATTTCATACATGTAAAACCGTTAGGTATTAAATTCAAATTGTGGGACTTAAAAAGCAGGGTCCACTTGCCTGTCTTTGGTAGACAAATGTGTTTCATACATGTAAAACGGTTAGGTATTAAATTCAAATTGTGGGACTTAAAAAGCAGGGTCCACTTACCTGGCTCTGGTAGACAAATGTGTAGCAAATGCTTATCAAGCTATAGTAAATCATTCTTCTAACCTAACCCTAACCCTAGAATATAGATATCTGCAATTAATTATGCAAATTAGGATATATAAGTCGTTCGGGACTCTGCAGATAATTTCAGAGCAAAATGGTAATTTGAGATGGTGTGTTATTTACTTTTCATACAAAGAATTTCTAATTGCTTTCGAGCCTTAACGTATTTCATTTTAACCCAGAACCTAACTTTGCAATGATTTTTTTTATTAAAAATCTTTAGTTGCACACGTATCACGTAGCTTGATAGTATTTTAATGTATTTGGGCAGTATCTGGATACATATGGGCATTACTAGGGTATATTTGGACAGCATTTAATGTATTTGGGTAGTATTTGGGTAAATCATGCCACCCATACGTTTCGCTTACCTTCTTTGCGGCATCATCAGCGCCAATCGCGGCCATCGTACTTGTATACAAGAAATGTATATTGACAAATAATGGCATCAATGGCGAAAATAACAATTATTCATATTATTATGAATGAATATTTTACGCTTAGATTTCTTAAAGAAATGAAGTTGCTGTTGTTGTTGTTATAGGGTTTAACACCTTTTCTTCAGCACAAGATAGGCTATACATGGCGGGAAGTATAAATGGTGGAGGAAGAACCAGGGAAAACCCCGGAAAGAACCACCGACAAATGAGAAGCTACTGGCAAGTTTTCTCATGTACCCAGACTGGCCGAGCCTGAGACTCGAACCCACGCAGTCATCGGTGAGATGGTAGTGATCGGTAACGGTGAGCGCTTTAGACCACTCAGCCACTCAGGGCTGCTAAAGAAAAGAAGTAACAAGCTGACTAAAAAAGAAAATTAACCGTTAACTTCAATATTGGATTTGTACATATTAGTCCGAGCTTCCTCTGACCCATGCCACCCCATTTTTTGGTATTTGGACATTCATGTTGGGGTGTAGGGTCAGAGCGCATTCTCTATCAAAAAGTTGGAATTCGCCGACACCGTCTCGGCATGGGGTAGCCGCTTACATGCCGGCCCAGCAAACTTAAACGATCTTTCATCATGATATACCTGATTGAAATCGATAGGAATATGATTTTTTTTCCCCCAAAAAAATCGTGAACATAGCTTTCGTTATGTCTTTAATCTGCTGATAGACGAGACGAAAGTACATCGTTGCTGAAATTTTACCTGGATCTGGCCATTTGTATTCTTAGTCACGTGACTGCACAACTCTCACATCTCTACTTTTTCATTGTCAATTGTGGATCACGGATACAATTGCACATCATCTAAATACTCTTAAATCGGTGCAATACTGAACACACCATTGTGCCAAACTTACAAACTCGCAGTAAATAATGGATTCCATGGGAACTGATTGTTCTTTTTTGAGCACAGAGCATAAGTCAACGAAACTCGTAGTTTTCCAAGGCTTATATTACCAACTTGCCCAACGAACCGGCCATACTAATACAGTTGGACTGGATCTTAAAAGGGGAATATAAACTTTTTTTCTAACATGGCTTTGAAGAACTCTCAGAGAGTAATAACTCATGTTATTTTGCGTTTTTTCAGTTTTCCCCATTTGTCTTGCTATTGTGTTCTAGACCAACAAGCAGATCTCCGCTTTTTTCCACTTCTAAAGTGTCGGAACAAAAGCGGAGCTCTACTTTTTGCTCTATTGCCTTTCAAGATGTACTATGGGTTGTTTTCACAGACGTCACGATTAAGTACGCAAA
The DNA here is from genome assembly GCA_030141615.1 of Unio pictorum. Classification (NCBI taxonomy): domain Eukaryota; kingdom Metazoa; phylum Mollusca; class Bivalvia; order Unionida; family Unionidae; genus Unio; species Unio pictorum. Next base: position 2,451,567 of record JARLTB010000118.1, read on the forward strand.
TACCCACAATTCAACGCGCGCGCACCTTCTGCCGCCATTTTGAGCCTCTAACAAACCGTTATCAACATTAGTCATTATATATATTCAAGAATAATATTCTGATTTAACTATCGATAAGGATATTACTTCTTCGACACAATACATAGATTATACTTGAAATTATGTGTACTATAGCACAAAAATAAAAATAAAGCTGAAAGTTCCCTTGTTTATACCGAAAGACAGAATAGTAAAGTAAAACCGTTATCGAGTATATTATTGATATTTAAGAAATGCATTTTTTGTTGTTGTTTACAAACAGACAATATTGACGTTTTTAAAAAGTCATTTGTATCATATCCCTAAGCTTGTCTTCTTGAAAGAGTATTTCCGGATAATGATTTTCTGCATACAATATCAGTCACGAATTAAAACACGAATTAAAATTTCATAGCATGTATTTTATTCTAGAACTTTTATGTACAAATATTTTTCGCGACATGTGTTTGTGCCATAGAATATTTAAGAAACCATTTTAATTAGTATATTCAAATATTGTATTTGTGGAGGGGATGGTGGACGTAGGCTTATACTAGATGAAAGCGATAACCGGTCAAAGAAGTTTCATCTTTAGTGTATTCAAACGAAATACGTGTCTGACGGAACATGACGTTGTTTCGAATGTCAAAACGATGTTTTCCTCAAATGCTTTTAGAAATATGAAATTGTATATAAACAATTGGCTTTTAAACTTTAACGATAATCAAATGCTTGATTTAAGCCCGTGAAAATCGAAAATCATTGCATGTTTCTACTTGGTTGTATTATCCATTTGTTTATGCGTTTGTTTATTGATCGATCTATTTGTTAGGTAAGAATAACAAATATGGTTGAAATATATATTTTACTTGAAGAAAACACGTAAATGAGTCACGCGATTCGATCTCGCGAGGTTGACATGCACAACAGAATGTGATGTATTTTTATATTCTTACTCACAAAATGAAACGTGCCTTTTTTTGTGGGATTGGGACTCAACATGGCGGATATGGCAGTACACACGTTTTGTGACGTCACGTGAAAACAACGGATTGCTTCTTGCAGTATGCTGTCCTATACGATCGACTTTCCACCACCACCACCAGTTAAATCTTTGCATTTCTTAGCTGTCTTTTTTTATTTGTTCAGTAATACATTCTCCTTTTAACTGAAGAAACCACCAGCTCGACTGCTTGGATTCAGTGCACGAGAACCCCCTTGTTGTACCGGGTTGAAAGAAAACGATCGTTAATTTGTGGAGATCTGGTATGGTTGGTGTCATAAAATTGGTCGGAATCTCAGACGTTGATTTGACCGCGGATTGCTGCAGCTGATGTGAATGAAACGCACTCTATAAAAGATGGTTTTCTTACGTATATCTTATTTTATAGATTTGTATTACAGGTGATACAGGTGACCTCGCCATAAATCCAATGATGGAAGACTCTAATTAAATGAGACCATGGAACATTTTTCTGTCTCCCTCCGAAACACGTTTACACTTCAGTTTGCGGTGAGAAAGCATTCCAGTAGCTTCCCGTGTGTCGATGGTTCTGAGTGGAACTTTATGCGCTGTGAAAATGTCGTTAAATCCAAAACATCAATAACTTAAAACCCAAGCGATGCTTATCGTATCAGTCCGTTCAAAAAATACATTAACGAAAAGAAACGTCTCTTCATTTTCAAACGAAAACAGTCATTAATTTCACAAAAAATACATACAATATGAATCATTATATGCACAATCTAAATTTGTAAAAAGTCGCTGTCCTAAAATTAATTAATGAAATTTTGGAACTCGTTTTGTTGATTGAGATCGAGTAATGCGGCCGTTGATAGCATCGATACAGAATGGAGATACAAATCCATGCAAGATCACAAGGTGTATTTTGTTTTAATCGCGTGACCTGCATAAGGACCATCATTTCTCATGCTCCCTTCATCCCCACCAACACCCCCAAGTAGAAATATTCCTCGTACTTTCGGCAAAAGCTCATTGGAAAAAGTTTGTATGTTAATCAGGGGTGTATCATTTGATACAAGCATTGATCTATTAGTTGTTATGCTCTTGAATGGTTTGGCCTGTAAAGTTATGTTAACATTCACGTAAACATAACATTTATGTTAAACTTCCGTTTACCATCAGACGCGCAGATGATAAAGATGTTATGGACACCCTCGTCGCAATCGGGTTAGAAATTATAAATCAATGAATGAATTGAGTAAGATTTATGGACTTTTTATCTTGTTTATGATTTTCGTAACTGAAATCAGCAGAGGATGGGTGTTACAAACAAACGGGGATGTACCTCTCAACAACAACAACAAAAATGATGAAAAAACTATGACAAGAACTTAACCGTGAATTCATTTTTTTTTCTTCAGAATATGATATGAATACGGTGTAAAGTTCAGTACTGAGAAACCGCTCCAGTGGCCTAGAGGTTTGAGCGTCTGTCTCGGATGCGGTAGGTCGCACAGGGGCTCGTATCGTTGCTTACAATCGACCGGTCCTACATATACTATATACTTAAAACAACAACAACAACGACGATACTAACAGATGCCTCGCTTGGCTCTCAGCATTAATGGGTTAGTGTTATGACTGGTCGGCTTGGTGTCAGGATAATGTGACTGGGTGGGACATCATGCTACATGTCTGTGGCATGATGCCCTAGTGCCATAGCACTAGACATCACTATAAACTGCCTCACTGCAGACATTGTAGTGATATGACTGAAAAATTGTTAAAGCTGCGTTAAAAATTCAAATCACACAACACACAGCCGGAATGTCAGTCTGGAATATGGTCCAGTGATTTTTCTTCTTCTTCTTCAAAACTGATCACATCTCCTTAGGCATTATGGAATTGCGAACTATATCCATGCAAAATTTACCAACCTGCATAGTTTAACAACGTGCAAAACCATGCTTTACTAAAACTGATAACTTGGGAACATAAGTGATCCATTAAACATGGGCAATGTTTGTTTGTGTTCTTGGTTCTTTCCAAACAGTTTTTCAAAAGGTATTGGTTAAAAATGCTAATATAATTACTTATTTAATTAATTAATTATATAATTACTAATTACTTACATATGCTTTTACCAGACAGAATAAGTTGCAGACCTTACGATGATCGTTCCTACACATAATAACCAATAATGTAATTTGCTACAACAACATATTAAAGCATGACTGTTAAGTTATGACTCAGACTTACCTAAAACTTGTCATTTAATTTATCACTCACTAATTGTTAGGAAACATATAGGCTAAAACTATTTTCTGTTTTAAAAAAATTACAGTGGGATTGTGAGGCTGTCCATAATTATGAGAGCATATATCTCTCTCAGGCAGATATCACAGGTATGTTGAGGTACAAAAATGTACTTGAGTCAGTCTACCTGGTTGGAAATAGAGTACAAGAATTACCGGAGAAACCCGAGGCAAAAGAGAAATTCCTTTGATCAAAATAAGACACCTTGGTTTACCTGATTTGGCCATAAAGTTTAAAACGATCACCATATAATGTGGACAAGAAGAGAAACTCCTTTGATTAAAGAACACATATAAGTTTGCTAAAATTTAAAATGCTTTTGTTACAAATGAGACAACAGAGCAAATTTAAGAAAACATTAAGTACATGTATCTGGTGCACTAGCTCATGTGAAAATTTTGAGCATCATAGTGACAAATAAATTCAAGGTGGTTGCTGTGCAGTCCAAATTAGATACCACAGTTTTGCCATTTTCATTTGAATCCAACTGGACATTATGAAATATCTTCTGGTGAAAACCTCATCTCAATACGATCTCCCATTCAGAATGACAAGCGATAACAAGATTTGAAAGACCGCTGCTACGGTGGCTATATTGGACTTCATGTCAGCACCATTTTCTTTTGTAATGAAAAACCAGACATTATAAAAACTATTTTAGTGAAACCTCCATTTTGATTTGACGTAAGAAAAAGAACTTCTCATACTCATCGACTAACAAAGATCCGAAAGAAGGAAGATGCATGTTGATTTAAGCACGAAAAGAGTTCATAGCATGGCAGGACATGCCAATACATCCACCTGAAGTGAAAGATGATATCGATACGTCCTCTAAGCAACTGCAAGGACAAGGCAGAAAGAGACATAGAAGACTCTTGAAGCCTCACAAACATGGTCAGAAAATGAATAAGAAAAAAAAAACACATTTAGCAAATTGGATTCTTTTGATTGCTAATAAATGACGCACAGAACTTTTTGAGAATTTTTCTAGTCAGAACTCTTATGTACTTGCCATGTCACCAATAATGATGAGAATGCGAAAATCCCAATCAGTAGGATTTCATCATGTGTCATCATTTACCACTTCATCATCTCTCCAGCATGAATTCAAAGGACAAACTGTTGATTACTTTGATCTGCATAACAGGTAATTGTACCTGATAAGTTTTCAAAATGGAACAATAATCCAGAGGCCGATGACAGAGTGTAATGCATTTGCTATTTACTGAAATGGATTTGTACCTGAACAGCAAGCTGGACTGTATCATGGATACATACTCTCACTGAGCTTACCTGGAAACTTGTAAACTGTTGTTTCATACTAGTTAAATATTTGTTTAATCATTTTACCACTTATCTAATTCATGAATACTTCTTGGTACCACACTAATATTATTAACCCGCTCTCGTTAAGTATATTCTTTTGTTTCTGTTGTTTCATATTTTATATTTCAGCAATCAGTTTATATTTAAGAGCTGTTAAAGTGTGATCATTTCAGATTTTAAACTTAATTCAGTAAAGAATAATTCATATGTACGGTAGTTCTCATACTTTCACTTTAATTTATTCATTGTTGTTGACTGTAAGAACTGTATTATTCTAATGATTTTTTATTCACTCCATGTCACTCCCTGATGAATCTCAGTCAATCCTTTGTTCAGTCAGTTGTAAGTACTGTTGAATGTTTGGCTTTTCATCTACTTTTACTCGTACAGTCTGTAAAATTTTATTGCATTAGCCATGCTATTAAATCTCATTTTAAACAATTCATGTGGATCTAAAATCCTTTTATTCTTTTCGTCAATTTATCTTTTCAAGTCTGTTGCTAGCTCTTTCTTTTTGTTTCTCTGATCCACTTTATATATTTGATCTCATATGTTTTGATATCATAAATATATCACTCTGTACACCTTTACACAATCTTTACTAGCTAAGGTTACTTTTTTTTAGACTTTATCACCTAGATTTCTTATACGGTTGTTATTTAAATTTCAGCCATTGTGACCGACTTTTGTGCTGGATTAGCCTACATACCAAGTAATTTTTATAACGTGAAACCTCTTTTAATGGCACCCTTTAATGATATATCTCCCGTCATACTGTTGCCATGTACTTGACAGGACAAGCATATGTTACACACATGCTATAAAAGGGGCATAACGCTACACAATCAATATACAGTATACATAAACTGGAAGAACATAAGCGTAACCAATACATTACACTTATGATTCTGGCTTTTAATGTCAGTACTTTCTTCACTGTCTTTATTTAAATGTGACCCCTTCGTTAACTTCCTGTACCTTTATGTCTAGGTTCCTGAAACAATTAGGTCTTACAAGAATTTTAGTTTTACTTTCATCATTATAGTTGAAGATTGTTTAGTTTTATTTTCATCGTTAATGTAGACGAAGATTTAGTTACTTTATCATGTTCTCTAATAGACTGATCACTCTCGATATTATCTCATGGATTGGCCAATTCGATTTCTTTTTCACAAATATCCCTCTATGGTAAAATAACATTTCATTTACTGTATTCAAACATTTAAGATATAAAGCAACCAGTAGATACTGTGTTTCCATGTATTTTATAACACACAGTATTTACTTTGTTACTTGTTTTATTATATTTTTTCGTGCTTGGAACTTCTCTGAATTTTTGTTCTCTTTCCTTTCTCTAAAATACGTTTTTCTTAGTTCATTAGGATTTTACCTTTCGACATTTCTTACTTTTTTAAATTCATTTTAATCTAATGGTACGTTAGGTTTGCTTTTTATTGTCAAAAGTAATTATCCATAGGTCAAATTGCACTCATTTATTTACCTCAAACTAATTGAATATTGTATCTGGTAAGACTTAGTGTGCTATGAAGTAGCAATGGCAAACTGGCTTAAAGACTCTGGATTGATCGGCTTTAGGACTTTCGCAAAACGGGATTTGCTAAGCATAATGTAAAATTTGCAAGCTTAAGAGATGTATTAAGAGCTAACAAGAATAATATTGTTAATTACATGTATGTAGTTTGTCTTAATTATTTATTCCTGTGAAAAACTTAATTTAAATCAGAATATTTCTTTAAAAGAATTTAGCTTACAATATTATGACTTCTCTAACATAAATTGCTCAAAATCAATCTGCAGATATCAAGTTATTACAACTTACAACAGAGTCAGATTCATTTTTCATTAGAACACCTAAAATTGATACATTAATTAGGCCTGCACCTAAAAGAAAACTGGCTTGAAGGATTAGAATTAGATTCTAGGATTAGAATACTTTGACCTCACTTGTTCCTGTCTTAGTCTTTTAACTTTGGCTGTTTTATATTACACTTAAGCTCAGCTCTAAGTGACTCTTTCTTTATTGTGTGATAGTACCATCTATCCAGACTTCCTAAACTTAGAAATGATAATTTTATCTGAGGTGGAATTTTAATCTCCTATAAAATAAGCTTAAATTGATCAATACAAAAAATTTGTTAAACAGGATTTGAACGTGGATGAAGAACAGTACTAATTAATTAAGCTTCATTTATACAAACGAACAGGAACATTTCTGAATAGTAATAAAAACAACTAATACAAATTTCTTCAATGGGTAAATTAAGACATGTTTTAGCAACTCATAAAAAAGGTGGAAGTAAATTTGTATAGTTTTTAGGTTGGAAAGAGAATTAAATGGTTATCTACCTCTTTACAGCAAAGGAAGCAAACAAAAAAAGGAATTCCTGGGGAAATAGAAATGCAAATAATACAAATGAAATATTTCAACAGCAGGTAAGAGAAGCAGACACTTTAATAGATGATTACCAGGAAAGAATTCAAAGTTGAGAATTTCTAACTGCTAATTGTAGATTATTCATGCTGCAAGAATGCAAGTTAATAGGTTATGAGAAGGGTGTTGATGCGGTCAATTCAAAATTGGATCATATTAAATCAGACATTCCCATGTATAATAAACAGACAGAAAACAAGAAATGCAGTAGCAAAGAAACATACTACTATAAAAGCAAAAGTGAACGACCTGTTGGAAAACACTAAAAGCAAAAGTGCACAGACATCTAACAGATCTAGTGAATACATTTAGAAAAAATATTAACAACATAAATCACAAAGTTAAAGCAGGTTACCAAATGGCAAAAGTTTTTAAAAAATTCAAAGAAAAAAAGTGCACAACTCCTGCTTTAACCACTGTAAACTTTGCCAGAACTTAAACATTAGGCCTGTAACAAGTGCTGGATTATACAGTATGGGTTGTTGTTGTTGTCGGGTTTAACGCCATTTTTCAGCACAAGATAGGTTATACATGGCGGCAAGTATTATTGGTGGAGGAAGAATCAGGAAATCACCGGAAAGAACCACCGATTATTTCATGATCTATGATAAATGGTTATTTCACAATTTATGATAAATGGTTATTTCATGATCTATGATAAATGGTTATTTCACAATTTATGATAAATGGTTATTTCAAGATCTATGATAAATGGTTATTACACAATTTATGATAAATGGTTATTTCATGATCTATGATAAATGTTTATTTCACAATTTATGATATTTCAGGATCCATATATTCATTAAAGTTACATTTTTAGAGCACATGACTTACACCAGTTTTGTCTTTTTATCTACATAGCTTTGCCCTATATACATTGTCATTATCATCTGAATAGTTATCATCAACTGAGGACCATCTACTTAAATTACATGTTATACAAAGATGGTAATTATACATGTATTAATCTTTAGTCCTTCTATCTGATGACGATTTCAATTTGTAACCAACAATGTTACTAGTGTCCTTGATATTTCCCAAAGTAACAAATATTTCATCACAGTGTAGTCTGAAGTATATTGCTGAAATCAAATCATTTTGTTTTCATCTGAATCATCTCCTTGTTCACAAAGCATTTTTAAAACAACATTTTACAGTATCTTGAACAGTTGAAACTGATTGTGTTCTATTTGAAACTTGAGCACCCAAAATACAATCAGATACTTGATTTAACTTACACTGTTAGTGTGTTGCTATTTTTTTAAATAAATAAGTTTTACAGTTGTTTCAACACTTGCCAACATTTTATTAATTTCATCAGGTGGCATTTTTCTTAAGTGTTCAGCTGTTCCAGAACCATAATTATAATGCCCTTCACAAACACTTTAATCTATCTGGAATATGTTCTCTAAAACCTTTACATTCTCCAGAACCAATATAAATCATGTATTTATTTTCCATTAATACATCTCCAATCATGATCAGGAGGAATATTACATTTATTACAGATAATGTTTGTTAAATTGTTTCAAGTCTCATGCATCAGTTGGATTAAAAAAACTTAAACCTGTATATTAATTTTATTAAATGCAGTCTTATTAGTTCAAAACCAATATGATATTCATCCTCCAGCCATTGACATCCATACCGTCATTTAATTCTCGCCAGTATTTCAAACTGCAATGTGATCTACTGAATATATAGACAGAAAATGGACATTGAGTCATATAAGAATCTCCAAGTGCGATAAAATTGAAAGCAGCATAAAATGTAAATATACAAGTAAGAAAAGATCTTTATTTCATTTAAAATAATCAATAAATGAATTGAGCATAAAAAATAACTCACAAATGATTGTCTGTTGTAAAAAGTTTATATCATAGGTAATACACTCTAACATGTAAACAATACAACTGTATTCACTGAATCCAAAATATATATACATGTCAAAGAGATCATGTAAAACAAATATGTAAGATTATCTGAAGACAACAAAAATTTCTGTCTGTCAAACTAAATATCAGGATGCTGGTAATATCGTGCAATAATTTGAAAATTCTCATATTATTCATTAAACAATCTGACATACATTAAGGTTTTCATGGTGTATATATAATGTAGAATGCAATCATAAGATATAAAAGTATATACATACATTCTAAAGGTATGTCCATTCATGTTGGTGACTAATACTATCACATTATACTAAACAGTCTATATGACTATTACATGCTAACTTTATTTAAAAACTGAAAATATAATATTTTTTTTAACCACTTTTTAACCATCTAGTCTTTTCATATAAATTAAATTATTCTTTAGAAAAATCATTTTGGGATAAAATTTAAATAATTAAAAGTTTTTGACATAAAATGAATTGAATATATGCATAAACCTACTCAACAGAGATATCATTTTCAGGGAAACTGCTCATAAAGGACTTTTAAGTGTGCAAATTGTTCTCTTATTATTTCAAGTTCTGATATAAGAATAATGAATAATGCATTAGTCACAGATAATATTTAAAATGAGCAGTGTAATCAGGATGTTATGATGACATTTCAAATCGTGGCATTATAGATCTGAAGTAGGAATCATTTATGCATATGTATTATGACAATACATAGGAGCTGCCTTGAAAAGGTTAATAATACTGAATTTTGAAAAATGACTAACTTTTCAAGTAACTTAATAATTAAGTAAGAAATTGATATGACTCTTAAATTTGCAATCATACAAATTACATTAAAGGGACTTTTGTATTTACACACATGAAATTCCCATTAAGGGATTAGACTGACAGAAAAAAAAAAAAACAGTACCTCAAGATAAAACCATTTTTTTTTCTTTTTTATGGCGAGAAAGCTTTATCAAATGAAGGTATGAAAAAAATCATCATCTGGCAGCCCAGAACAATTTGCCAAAAGTATTTTGTTTTGATTTGCCTAGAATTTTAAAAATAATATGAAAGAAAATTCACAACATCCTTGATTCTGGGAAAAAAAAATAATATTTTGGGATCTTTCTATAACTACAATAGCTGTCTGATTCATGAGCAGAGTGGGCTTCAAGCTTTGCAATGTCTGATTCATGAGCAGAGTGGGCTTCAAGCTTTGCAATGTCAGATTCATGAGCAGAGTGGGTGTCAGGCTTTGCAATGTCAGATTCATGAGCAGAGTGGGCTTCCAGCTTTGCAATGGCACTTTTCTGTTGTGCTATTAAGAGATGTACTTTACTTTACTTGCCCCAGTATTCCACTCAACTGTGAACATGTACCAGAAATAAAGTGCAAAGGGGGTTAGAATTAGGACACCATCTCACATGATACATTCTAAATTGCTTCAATGGGATAACCTTTGCCTTTTCAATCCTGAGGCTTCAATGGTATAACCTTTGCCCAAATCCTGAGTCTTCAATGGCATAACCTTTGCCCTTACAATCCCGAGGCTTCAATGGCATAACCTTTGCCCTTACAATCCTGAGGCTTCAATGGCAAAACCTTTGCCCACTTTCTGAGGCTTTAAAAAAAACAAAGGGGGTAACCTTTGCCCTTTTATTCCTGAAGCTTCAGTGGGTAAACCTTTGCTCTTACAATCATATATATATATATATATATATATATATATATATATATATAAATAGTTTTAAAATACTGTAAAATGTGATAAATAAGCAGATATGCTTAGTTTTAAATTATTGCAGGTCATAATATTGTGCAATAATTTTATAACTGACACTGAAATATACCATGAGACAAGCACATGTAAAATAAAATTCAACATCATATTATATATAGTTGAATACAGAAAGCAAATGATATGGCAAGAAAACAAAGATAGCAAAATGTAGTAAAGTATTATATTTACATCAGTACCAAATTTTCACCAGTACCAATTTCAGCTGCTTTTTTTTTATTATACAAAGCAACAGCTCTTTAACAATATTTCACTTTATGAATCTAGGAAGCAGTTCTGTTCAGCTCATAAACAACATTATTTTTTGAGTATTTAGATATTGCTCACATGAAACTACAAAATCCAGGAAAATTTGTATCCCATGAAAAATGATGAAGGAGGGGCCATTAGAGGTCTGGGGAGTTATAGAACTATTTTCAACTGTGTAATACTCATCCTTGGCATCACTTACATGGACCACATCACAAATGAAGAAGTGCATAACACCATCAGGCACAAAGTAGACCTCCTCACCACTGTCAAAAAGAGAAAGCTGAAATGGTATGGCTATGTCACTAGAGCCAACAGTCTATCCACAACAGTACTGCTGAGCAGCATCCAGGGTGGCAGAAGGAGAGGTAGACCGAGAAAAGAGTGGACTGACAACATCACAGAATGAACCAGGAAAAGTTTTGTGGAGACACTGGCATTGGCACATGATCGAGACAAGTGGAGGGAACTGGTCAGATGTTCAGCAGCACAGTGGCTCAATGACCACACTAGGTCAAGATGATGATGATGATGATGATGATGATGATGATGATGATGATGATGAATACTCATATGGTATTGTTGCATAGCTGTACATTTTTCTGGCCCTAGTCACCATTCCATTGAGTTTTCCCTCCTCTAATTCATAATTGGAGCAGCAGGGTTGACAATCATAATAAGGAGTTTTGTTACAAAAAAAATAACAACAATTAAAAAGTTGTACCTGTCAGTGGTGTGTCATACTAGGACAAATATACTACCTTGCATGGAAAACCATGTTAGTACAGGAATGCTGCATGAATGAGCTATTGTTATATATTTATATAAAAGGTAAAGTTAATAAGATGAAGTGATAGTGTACTATCACCCTTGAAATTAAGCACTAATAGGTATTTTGGCAGCATATTGCAAGTCTGCATGGTCCTGGACTCATTGAAAGTGGCATTGCAAGCACCTCAGGGCTATCACTTCTATTTAGTGGAAGCACTAGCTCTGCAGGCTTTTGAAGTGAGTAGTATAGAACAAATGCAGACTTGTCAAGTATGTGGAATAGGTGAGCTGAAGGCTTTACAACCCACATCATAAGTGCTGGTGTACTTAATGGTCAAGAGAATCAGCAATCAATGTGTTTGGTTGTATTGCTGGGACTCACAAGGTTGGTGGTTTAGAAATAGCAACAATAATGACACTATCATGGTCTTAGGCACTGGTTTTCATTTCACTAACCATCACAGGAGTTGCAGTGTTGGATCATGGACATCACATTCAATGTGTGTCAACAGGTTCTTAATGGCACATAATTATCACTTTTATGGCCACATTTACCCACATGTTGAGAAATAGTGAATACTGAAAAGAAATACAATAATTGAACAATGAACCAGAACAATAATTGGGTGGATTATACTTACCCTAACACAGGTTACAAAGAGAGGATATAAAATTATGGTACATACTTAAAACCCTCAAATTTAATGAAAAGGAACACAGATAAATGATAAGTAAGGATTAGGGAGAATATATAAAAACAACCAAAAAAGGATACAATTGACAGTAGATATGCCAAAAGATTATTTAGATGATAAAGACACAGAGTATGCAAAATAGACGTTTTTTTTTATTCAAGAGCTGCAATTACTATTTATACTCACTTATAATAATAATAATAATAATAATAATAATAATAATAATGCTTTATTTATAGAGGGTGACTCATTAGTCTTGGACTATTCTCCCTTGAGGCCCTCTTCATGAAAGTATAACAAATGCACATTGTGTGAAGAATATAAGTCGAGTCAAACTGAAAAAATGAAAATATCCTGATCTTCATTAGCATGATACACTTGCAGATCAGGGTCTATTATGTTTGTTCTACTGATTACTCCTGACAAAATGTACTGACCCAAATCTGCCAGTGCATTATGTGATGGCAGATCTGAGTAGTTGGACTCAACATACAAGCCAATATATATGGTACTAATAGGAGGAGGGAATATGCTCCTTGGACTGGTGACTGGAAAAGATAAAGCAACAAAAAAATACCAGGTAAAGTGTTAGTACTATTAAATTAATTAATTTACATTAGATCAGTTTGTTGAAAAGACTACTAATTCAGCATCAGACTTTTTGAATAACCATCAGCAGATTTTTTTAACGGGAAAGATAATTCTTTCAGAGCTGCCAACCCTCCAGGCTCACAATTCGTGAAAATGGTGATAAAAATTTGTGAATTTTGACATGAATTCGTGAAGTGACCCTATAGGCCGCAAATGTTTGTCAGAACAAATGAATGCACTGCAAATGTTTGGCATATTCCAAACAAAACTTCACTTTTTGTGGAATATGTTTATTTTTACTATTCCGAGTTTCCTTTGACCAGTGACACACCATCTTTTTATATTTGGACATTTATATTGGGGTATAGGTTCCGAGTCCATTTCCTATCGAAAAGAAGGAATTTGCCAGTATTGCCATGGGGTAACCTCTTACTAACTTGCCCATCAAACTTTAACGATCTTTCATAAAGATTTACCTGCTTAAAATCAATAGGAGTATGATTTATTTTCTCAAAAATCATGAGCGTAGCATTCGTCTTGTCTTTAATCCACTGACAGAAGAGACGAAAATATGTTGTTGAAATTTGACCTCTATCTGGCTATTTTTGTCCGAGTCACATCATGACCACAAATCTCGCAACCTACATGTCAATTAGGTCATATAGTCATGTGATATGGACAATAAACAAATTTCCAAGTTATTAAAATGGTGTAACAAGGGTTAGAGGAAACTCGGACTATATTTTTCCTTGGTGATGAAGACATTTTGAAGATAAGTTGTCGAATGATAATTCAAATCAGCGTTGTCGGCGCATGCATGAAACAAAATTCCGGTTACACTCTAGTTTCTTTTAAAAGCATTAGTAAAACTAATCTTATATTTATAGATTAAAAGATGTTAAAATGCTTGGTACCAGGCCAACAGTACCTATCAGCTATAGTTCACTAATAAATACCTTGACCAGTCGTACCGTACCGTTTCGGCAACTGCCGATATCATGACTAGTGCTTAACGGGAAATCAGCTATTTTATTAAATATTTTTAAAAATAAAGAATGGGGGAATTAGTGAATTTTTGGCATGCTGTGTGAATTCGTGAATGGCTGAAAAATACATGAAATTCACGCCTAAATCATGAGGGTTGGCAGCTCTGTTCTTTTACACACACGTTATGTGCACTTAATTTTGTTACAATAATGTTAAAATGCCAGTAAGCAGTTACTTATTGTAAATGCTTATCGTAAAGTACCCACTTTTTAAGATCCAGATTTTACGTTACTTTCTTATAATATTGGATCGGGGTATTTTTCTCTTCCTTCTAAAATTATTCTCCGAACACATCTAATGTACAGATCATTAATATTTCTCTCCCCTTCAAGAAATCTCCAGTACTTAATCCCTGGAAGTACATTTAACTCTATTATTCGAATTCTATTTCTGGTAGTCCAGACTGGTATAATTCTATACCTTTTCTGGACATCATACAATGAGTCAGTCAAAATTATCTCCTCAAAATAATGCAAAACATCATCTCGGGTAAAGTTTGCAGTTACATATACAAAAATATAACGACATCTGTCAAATACAGTCTCAAGTGCCCTCATTTGACTCAGAGTACCATGAAACTCTTCATAAATGATGACTCTGATGTCCATAACACCAATGTCATGTTGGAGATGCCTCTGAAATTCTATAGCTGCCACACGATCATTATCACTGTGGATAATCATTGCATCATATTCATACGGGGCTAAAAAAATAAAAAATTCAAATGTAAGTACCAGGTATATAAATTTAAATACATGTACCAGGTATATAAATTCAAATATAAGTATATAAATTAAAGAACATGTGCCACATTGACTCAGAAAAAGTACACACAAATGTAAACAATTCTGATCTGCCTTGAGCTTTATTTGTTGGTACATCATGTTTTATGGCATTTATTTTACTCATGATCTTTGCACTTAGTGTACATGTACAAAAGTAAATAGGATCAAAATGTAGACTTGAAGTAAAGACAATAATGTTTATAGAAGAAGAAAACTATGTCTGCACTTTTTACTTTGCTTTCATTCAAATTTGAAGATGATTTCATATTATTTATATCAAATTTCATTATTTGATACTTTTTTCAGTTTGTACTTTTTCCTGAAAATGCAGTGTTTGCATTAACATTCAATTTGTACTAACAAATTTTATTTTCCATCTACCTTAATGAAATGCTGCTCCAAGAAAACTCTAGGAATAACATTATATGTTTTCAAGTTATACTCAACTTCTCATATGTTTTCAGTCCACCGCTTACAATACAAAGATCTGCTACTATTATCAGTTGATAATCATGAGATTAATTTCTAATAATAAAATTATTGGAACATAATCCGCAAAGTCAAGGTCACAGGTAGCAGTGTTGTGAGCTGACTAATCTAAATTATCATGCATTTGCTGGCTTGGAAACCCATACCAGCCACCATATGTACTAGCTTATAAGCTGAGTCTAACTGCAAACAACATAGGTCCTGACATGCCATTGCATAATGTTCCTGCAGATTAGGGTCTATGTTCTTTGTTTTACTGAAAACTCAAAGCACACTGCTCAGACCCAGATCTGCCGGCACATCATGCAATGACAGATCTGGGTCTGTGCAATTTGCTTACTCTTATAAACGTGTATATAAATGAGTATATATGGTACACACACATCCACTTATTACACCACTAACTGAAAGAATCAAATGTGTTAACTTGATTAATTTATTGTTCTCAGGTTTTCATTTGTAAGGAATGGTCAAAAAATACAACTGAGGATCTGTTTGTCTAACTTGGGGTATAATTTGTATTCTTGTTGCATTGTATTACATGTACTTGTTCCACACTCTCTCTGTCTCTCTCTCACTCTTGGGACAGATATTATATTGGATCACCAAAATGGTAAAGTCAAGTATCATTTGTAACATGGCAAAATAATCAAAATTTTGTTACAAAGTACTTGAAAGTTGTGTCATTTCCATATCAATTTGTAAATAAATCTTCCAACTTATGTAGTGTGGTCCCACTCTAATAAAGCCACTCTCTATGCACCGGGAAAGTAGCCTTATAAAAATGGTGGCCATTCCAGAGGGGGACTTTATTTTTGAGGTGTGAATGTATATGTGTATATAGTAGGAAAGCTACCGTATTTTCAGGCCTATAGGTCGATGCAGAGTATAAGTCGAATTGACCAATTTTGTAAATTTTCCATCCTTCGTCCATATATAAGTCGATTCTGAGTATAAGACGAGGCCAGGTCAATAACTTGGCTTTGTATTTTATACTACAGGTAGTAACTTCCGGTTGCATGAATATTGATGGTATCGTCGTATGATATTCCATATTACCGGCAATATCCATTGCAACAAGAGCTATGATCATTCATTCCAGTTGAAAGTTTAAACCTACGGTAATTTATTTGAGAAACTTTGTCAAATACAATTAGAAACATATGATTTGGGGGATTCAGTAGAATGCATGATCTAAATTATTTTATAAATAATCATAGAACGCTCGAGTTAATATGGATTACATCCCTTTGTAGGATCAATTGGATCAATAAAAAAAGCTATGCCGGTAATTGCTCACGTGTGTCCAACATTATACTGGAAAATCAAATATTAATGGACCAGTTATTTCATATCTTTTTTTTTTATAGGAACATACAATATGCTTTGAATTAGTACAGTACACTATAGAGTATAGACCGTAAGTGTGCTATGCGGCCCGGTGAAGTTTTTACCGGTAATTGTTTTCTTTTATGTTATGTTTGAGAAATAAGAAAAAACACGCAGAATGCAAAATAAATAATGACAAAACTTACAAATATAAATGCAGTCATATTATTTTATGACAATTTATTGACATAGTAATTGAACATGAATTTGTACTTCTATGTGACCTGTTTTTGATTATGCCGATTATAGAGAAATATCAATAGCATACCGGATACTGTAATCCATATATAAGTCGATGCAATTTCAATGACAAAATCCATATATAAGTCGATTCGGAGTATAAGACGAAGACCGAACTTTCAAGTCAAAAAGTCTCGACTTATACGCCGGAAAATACGGTACATATAATTAAAAGTTTATATTTTCATTTAAAAGTAGCATCAACTATTAAATTGTTCCTCTTACCTTACAAAGTTATTTCAAGTAATATAAATTAATAGTTCTTATTCTTAGGTGTGAAATGTGAGTGGGATATTGTTTGCATATACATTACAAAACAATTGGTAAATGTTATTTAAATCTTGGTACATATGTTGTTTATTCTCTTTCTGTTTACTAAATCTGACAATGTTATGATCTTTACAATTATGTAGGTTATAAATGTCAATTTACAATACTAAAATAAAACATTGGGTAAAGCCAAAAGCTATATCAAAACATTGCTGACTCCTTTTCTATCTGATGATGTTATCATCTTGATAATTATTTACGGCAGTAATCGTGAATTAAAAACAAAAAAGAAATTCCAGTGTGAAGCCGAAAACATTGCTGACCCCATTTCCTGTTGGTGTTATTGATAGAATAATCACCTTAGTTGTACATGTACTTTAACCAACACTTCTTTCAGTAACGGAAACCTGACATCCAGAAAGAATTACCTTACTGTGATTATAAATCGGTTCTGGGTATATTAATAATAAAATGTGGCCACTTGTGGGGATAAATTTTACATTTGTGCACTAATATGTGCTGGTTGTGCTCTAATAGGTCGCTGGTTGTGCTAGAGGGTTGGCCTGTCTGAGGGGTACTTTTGAACACAAACTCGTCGGTGCCAAGGGATTTTGGCTGTAAAGAGTCGGTGGCCACTGGTCAGGGAGGCTGTTTATAAAGTGGACAAATGTAAAATATTACTTCTACATACTTAAATTTTTACAAATTTAAATACTTTTTTGCAGGTATTACATCTAGAGTTATGCAATGCTCTACCGACATTATTTTAAATCCAAGAAAATTAGTTTCATCAATATGAATATTTCCAATTATAGCTTATATTCTTTTTCCTATATACTCACCATTGATATTAACATCATGCTGCAGATCCTCTATAGCTTGATTCATTGTTCTAATCAGTGCTTTTATTTTATTGTATACTTGATGATCAGCAAACCAGTCAGGCTGCAGCCATTGTATTATCTTGTTATATCTGAAAAGATGTAAAAAAAATTGCATCTATTTTATGTAATGATCACAACGACATTACACCTTTAATTTTTATCTGAATACAAAATAATTTGCAGCTTCAGTAAATATACAATAAAACTTAGACCTGATTAATTGACCACTTTTATACAGCAGCCAACTGTCCAGGGCAGCCAGTAACTTATAAATAACCTTCAGTTTACTGTGCTATCCATGTATAGCCACCACCTGTCTACGATTACCAACAACCTGGATGGTGATGTACTGTTTATATAGTAATCTATGCAGAGTCTTTTCTTGAAAAATACCACTTTCCTATAATAATAAAAACATCACTCTGATTGGCTAAATGTTATTTAAAGTTAATTCAATCAGTTTTTATTTTCTGATATACTGAAAGATTTTGTTTAACAGCAATGGATTTGCACTTGGAGACCTATCTGCCACCAAGGTTGTACATTAACACTTCAAATAAGTTTCTGATCTATCTTAAATTCATTTCTTCATTCAGTCACTTACATGAAAAAACAAAAACTGAACTTTGCCTTACTTATCTAAAAGAAGAAAAAAAACTGAAGTTGCAGCAAATGTTGTCTGGGCCATAGTTTCCTGGAAATACAGCCACAGACTGTAAACATTTATGCAGTAAGCTTGATATCCTTCCAAATGATAAACCACAGACCACATTCAAAGCATCTTGGTCTCTTTCAAATGACACAAAAACATACTCATCTTTCAGATGGAGACTTGGAAATAATTGCAGTGATATTTCCAATGTGAGAAACTTTAATAATAAAGATATGACAAACTTTTCAAAGAGGTCAGCATTTATCGTGTAAATAGATAGAAGACAAAAAAATAAATAAAAATGGTGTTTCCCAGGACATGACTCCCTTACCAACCATACATTTTTCTGAAAATTATTCTACATTGTAATAAATGCCAAAAGAAATGGTAAACATAGTTTTCATGACATTATTGATTATTCTGGACTTTGTATCAAATTTTACATTAGTTACAAAGTCTCCCAAGTGTTAAAAACCAACCTACTTTTAAACACACTGTGTTGTGATACTAAATTGTACAACTCGTCCTGATACATCAAGACAGAAAGTTTCGTGTTATGAAGTCAAACCTAATTTTAAAGGGTAAAATCCACTCTGATTATGAAGTCAAACCTAATTTTAAAGGGTAAAAAACCACTCTGATTATGAAGTCAAACCTAATTTTAAAGGGTAAAATCCACTCTGATTATGAAGTCAAACCTAATTTTAAAGGGTAAAATCCACCTCATTCTTCCTGATCACATTTTAGCAACTAGTCCATTGCCATATGATTTGAGGCCTTCTATCTGTTATGTACAATATATACAATACATACAACATGATGTGAAGAGTCTGGTTCGACGCTAAATAATTAAGGAATTTTAAATTTCAAAGTATCAAGACTGGAACACATGTACAGGCATCTGAAAAAACATAAACATAACAGAAACATAACATATCATTCTGCATTGAAACATTCAGCTTTGAAAATGATGCAAAATTACAGACAAGCAGGCAGTATTTTTTTTGGTACTAGCACTGTTCAATTTTCTAAAGATTTCATCCATTTAAGACATTGATTATGAAAAGAAGAAATGCAAGGAGCCTGCCTTATGTAGCTGGGAATGTTGTTCCATACTACTGGACCAGTATATTGAAAACTTTTTTTAAACAATTCCTTCTTTGGCCTTGGCATAATGTAATTTTTTCTTCTTATGATGGAATCCATATTAACTTTAGCGTTCAATGATTATTTATAAAATACCATACATTGTGATTTCTACTGAATCCCCGAATCATATGTTGATCATTTTAATTGACAAAGTTTCTCAAATACATGGTTTAAACTAAACTAAAATCATATATATTGTGAGCACATACATGTGTATGTGTTACAGAGAGAGAGAGAGAGAGAGAGAGAGAGAGAGAGAGAGAGAGATAGACAGACAGACAGACAGAGAAAGAAAGAAAGAGAGAGAGAAATAGAGAGAGAGAGAGAGATGAAAAACAAATTGCTTGTACAAACTGTTTTTTATTCAGGGCGGTTTTTATTGTAGCATTTGCAAAAAAGACAGTATTTTGAGTTACCTGACAATTGTGATAATCCTCATGTATTACGACCCTACTATATTCCATTATCAATAAACACAGCTAAATCAACAATTCATTCTTGTTTTAATTACGATGTACATTGTCACATTAACCACATGGCTATACAGTGGTATTTACACGTTAATTAAACATGCTTAGCGCTTTGGTTATTACTCAATTTACTGAAACCAGATTGAGGGCAAGAATCGACAGAATAAGTCAAACCAGATTGAGGGCAAGAATCGACAGAATGAGTCAAACCAGATTGAGGGCAAGAATCGACAGAATAAGTCAAACCAGATTGAGGGCAAGAATCGACAGAAGAAGTCAAACCAGATTGAGGGCAAGAATCAACAGAATAAGTCAAACCAGATTGAGGGCAAGAATCGACAGAACAGGTCAAACCAGATTGAGGGCAAGAATCGACAGAATAAGTCAAACCAGATTGAGGGCAAGAATCGACAGAATAAGTCAAATCAGCAAGGCTGCCAGTAGGGAAATGAGGCTCTCTCAAGGTAAATGAAAATCTGTCAATGTTCTAGCAAAGCCGTTGTCTGTACATAGTTTTCTATAAGGACAAGATATCATAATCATTACATGTTACTCAAACTTGCCAATAACGATAATAGAGGGGTATATTGTTGAATAGATTTACAATAAAATCTTAATTATATCTAAGTCAAAACAGAACAAACAATTTAAAGATAGTATATGTATGTATGTATAAATATCGATTTAATTTAACCAGTTGACCAAGGGTATGTGGTCTTCACATTAGCATGTACTGAGTTGTAATGTTTGGTGTATAAGAAAACATCAAAGAGCTTCAGAACTCATTTTAAAATGCATGTGGTGTTTTCTTAGTGATATTAGTTAAAGTATGTTCTGTGAAGTCCTTTGTCCATTTCTTAATAAACACCAGTATATATTGTAACGACAATATGAGAGCTTATGTATCAATCATTGAATTTTATCACCAACAATTAGTTAGGTATTACCTTTTGTAATAAACAAAATGGCAATATGGTATTATCAATCTTTTTTGCATTTTTCCTCACTAAGAAGTCTCTCCTCATCATGGATTATATGCATGCACACATCATGCCGAGACAAAGGTGAAGACTGAAACCAAAAAGACATCATTAGGCATCATCCCAGGTGGTGCTTCGTGTTTTGTGTACACTAGATGATGGCAGTTGAGCACACAGCTTCACAAACACAAAACGTATGTGACGCACTACATATTCCCAGGTTGCACATTGGGTTAAGCATGTGTAACATTATACATGTGTAGCTGACCAATTGGAGCCCTCTGTGCATGAGTCATTGGTTCCACTGGTACTATCATCAGGCGTCTGCCTCTTTGATAGCACTCTGTGTTAAGACCTCACAGTAGTCGTTTGTACATATTAAAGTTATTGATAGTTAGAACACGACGTCTTATATTATGTTTTAACACAATAACACAACATGGTGTCAGAAGTGATCGCAACGGAAATAGCACATGGATTGTAAATGGATATTTTGAAACAATAACTTTGCAATCCACGGAAGATTTTGGACGAATTTAAAACCTTTAAAATGTTGAAAATTCTGCATATGAACTTAATACCTTCGAAATGGATCTTTCCGGCGTGCCAACACCCACCATGGACTGGGAAAATTCCAACCTTACCACATCATGGGCTAAATTCCAGCAACATTGTGAATTGATATTTAATGGACCGATGAGTAGAAGAAGTGATGCGGTTAAAGCCAACTACATTTTACTTTGGGTAGGAGACAAAGGTAGAGACATTTTCAATACATGGACTCGGACAGAAGAAGATAAAAAGGACCCAACAATTATCTTTACAAAATTCAAACATCATGTGCAACCAAAATTAAATCCGGTCTTTGAAAGATTCAAGTTTAATAACGAAATTCAAGGCTCCAAGACAATAGATCAATATGTGAGTTCGTTGAAACTAATGGCTAAGGGCTGTCTCTTCAAAGATAAAGACGACATGATTCGAGATAGAATTGTTTTTGGGGTATCATCATCAAGGATACGAGAAAAACTTATCAACGAAGGCGAAAAGTTGAGCTTGGAAAAGGCTATCAATATCAGTCAAAGCCATGAATATGCACAGGAGCAACTCCAGACCATGTCTGCATCAGCCAGACCAGAAGTGCATGCGACAATTCAACGACAGGCCAAGACAAAAGAACTGCAGCCGAAGAAGAAATGGACCACGTCTTCCAGACGGAGCGTGAATGTAACCTGTGGACACTGCGGATACAAGTCGCATTCAAGCCAGGATAAGTGCCCCGCAAAAGGAAAGACTTGCAATAAGTGTCATAAACCCAATCACTTTGAAAAAGTATGTAGATCAAAAACAGTCAGTGTGATTAACAATGAACATCAAAACGAGGATTTGTATATTGACAGTGTAAAAAGGGATATAATTGCCAATGGCCAGGCGTATGCAGCAATAGAGGTAGGACCATATTTAGTTTCTATTGATTTTAAATTGGATACTGGCTCTCAAGTAAACATCATACCCTTGCATATATTCAAAAAGCTAGGCATAAAGCATCCCCTACAACCTACATCAAATACATTATCCGCATATGACGGCAAATTATTGAGTACAATGGGTACAGTCAATCTCATATGTAAACGCACTGAGCGTACACATGAACTCGAGTTCTACATTGTTAAAACGAAAGCACCACCTATACTTGGTTTACAATCTTGTATTGAGTTAGGCTTAGTTAAATTTACATACTCTGTTCAGACACAGATGTCAAATTTACAATATAACAAGAGTACGTCCCTCACTAAGGCAGTTGTACTCGAGGAATATACCGAAGTCTTCAACGGCATAGGTCTTTTCCCAGGGGAATGTACCATACACATCGACCCCAAGGCAACACCTGTAGTGCACCCTTCGCGGCGAGTACCTGTTGCACTTCAAGACAGACTCAAAACTAAACTCGATCGCATGGAAAATGAAAATATTATTGCCCAGGTTACATCACCTACAGCATGGGTGAATTCTATGGTAGTCGTAGAAAAGCAGTCGGGTAAACTAAGGGTATGCCTCGACCCACAAGATCTTAATAGAGCAATTTTGCGTCCCCATTACCCAATGTGCGCATTAGACGATATCCTACCCCATTTATCAGGTGCAAAATATTTCACCAAATTGGATGCACGGTCAGGATATTGGGCAATAAAACTGTCAATGGTCGTTACCGTTTCTTGCGTCTCCCATTTGGTTTGAAATCATCTCAAGATGAATTCCAAAGGCAGATCGATGAGAGTTTTGAAGGTTTAAATGGTATAGTTTCAATTTGCGACGATATACTAGTTTTCGGACGCACACGTGACGAACATGATACAAATTTGAGAAATGTTCTCAAACGTTCCCTTGAAAAAAGAAATCCGGCTAAATGAGGAAAAACTAGAAGTAGGTGTCACAGAAGTACAGTACTTCGGGCACATTCTGTCAGCAGAAGGTCTCAAACCCGACCCTGCCAAAGTAGCAGCTGTCAGAGAAATGGAACCCCCTCGTAACCGCGCGGAGTTAGAAACCATTCTTGGCATGGTTAACTACTTGTCCAAATTTGCCCCAAATTTGGCAGCGGTCACCAGTCCGTTAAGACAACTCTTAACAAAAGACGTAGAGTTTGAATGGGACTCTCCGCAAATGGACGCATATATAAAGGTCAAAGACATAATTACAATAAGCCCGGGACCTGTTCTGTCATATTTTGACCCTAAGAAACCACTGACTTTGCAAGTTGTTGCGTCAAAATATGGGCTCGGTGCTGCCCTATTACAAGATGATAAGCCTGTGGCTTATGCATCAAAATCATTGACCACAACAGAAATTAATTATGCTCAGATAGAGAAAGAAATGTTCGCTATACTGTTCGGATGCAAATGTTTTCATCAATATGTATACGCGAAGAAAGGTACATGTTCAAACTGACCACCTTCCACTTGTCTCTATAATGAAAAAGCCCCTCTATGCAGCCCCACCGCAACTACAACTCATGCTTTTGCAACTGCAGTGTTATGATCTAGAGGTAAAACATTACCAAGGTAAGAACATACCCGTAGCAGACACACTCTCTCATAAGTTCTTATCTGATACACACCCCACCTTATCTGAAGGTATAGATATGCATGTGCATATGGTGTTATCAGCATTACCTGCATCAGATCGTAAGAAAGAAGAAATTAAATCTCTCACTGAACAAGACCCCCAGCTGGTCATACTGAAACAGGTCATAATTGAAGGCTGGCCTGAAAAGAGGTCAAGCTGTCAATCAGAGATAATTGACTATTGGAATTATAGAGATACGCTTTCAGTTGTTGATGGGTTAATCTTGAAAGGTCAAAAAATAGTCATACCACAAGCCCTCAGGCAGAAAATGCTAGAAACTGTACATTCAGGACATTAGGTCGTTTGTACATATTAAAGTTTTTGATAGTTAGAACACAACGTCTTATATTATGTTTTAACACAATAACACAACAGTATGCATGGGACAAGGTTCTTAAATCAGCTATTCTGAATGTATTTGCTAAAGCTGAGATTTTTAGTAGGATTGAGAAGCCAGATGAGGATGATGATATGGAAACACAATAATGAGAACATTTTCAATGACCTGAACCCAGATAGCCACTATTTTTCATTCTAACACTTAAGATAAGATTTTTAATAGGATTGAGAAGCCAGATGAGGATGATGAGATGGAGACGGACTATAACGAAACATTTCCAATGATTTGCGACCTGAGATAGCTGCTATTTTTCATTCTGATACAGAAGTCGAAGACTTCAAGAGATTTTCAGATAATGAAGATGATTAAGTGAACTCTTAATCATTATTTTCTTAATTAGAATGTGGAACAGTTCTACTAAGGTAATAAAATGAATTACAACATCGATGTTCTAAACTAACTGTTGATACACCACCAGACAAGATTCCTTTTTTTTCAAACACAGGCAACATTTATTTTTTAAGACAACTGTCTAAGTCGAAACTCAGTTTTTTGTATTGTTCAATTAGTACATTATTGATGCTTTGATTACATTGGAAGTAATAATGAAACTTCTTATCATCCTAGAGGATATCCCTAAGTGCCTGTTCAAGAATTCTCTGAAACTTGCTTGGCCCATATCTGTGAAATAAATATCATTATTTATACAAAGTATTCATTTCGCTTGGCTGTCTTGCATCTTTGATCACAGTTATGAAAGAGTCGGTTATTTTAAGGTAGTGTATGTTACATACACAATAACATTTATAACAGTGTTAGATTGATTAAATGAAGTGAGTTCACCCAACATGACTGGAGCCACTAGATTTTAAGTTTGTAGAATTTTCCTGACATTCAACTTTTCTTTTATTGCACTTCCTTTATTTTTGATTCAAAAGACATTGAAGACCAAAGTATTTTGACAGTGAAAAATGAAGAAATAGTGATTTATTTATAATATTTGTACATTGGGTTTAGCAGAGTGTAAAATCTTTAAACAGTCAGTATTTAATTATATCAATTTATTGAAGGACTTTTCAAGGACTTATGTGATTTTGTATTTTCATGGGATTACCTTGAAATAAAATTATTTGGATATAAATCGGTGATTCTTCAGTAGTGCTAGCATGGTAACAAATGAACACATTAGAACCTTCATTCCGAATAGCTTTGGACAGTACAGTCTGGATAGTACAATTTCAGAATACATTCTCGGAATTCATAAATGTGAATGCTTTGGGGGTTTACTTTGTCTTGTTACTTAGGTTTAAACCCCTAGATGTAACACTGGTTACAAGAAAGTCCTTATAGGAATAACAAAACTGATTTTCTTATGGGTCATAAATCTATCCAAAAATGGAGGGAAATCAAGAAAACACCACAGTATATTATTAATACTTAATAATGAATTTTTTCTTGAAGGACACTATAATGCAAGTCATTTTTGGATGAACAATAAGATACACTGATGGAAAGGTCAAGACAGTTTATGGGTCCTAGTTATGCCTTATGTTCCACACCGATATAAATGTGTTAAAAAAAACATTTTATAACTTACTCTCCAGGTTGAATTATATTTTCATTACTCAGCAGCAGCAACACATCCTTAACATCATGTATTTCTGCAATTTCATCAAGTCCTGTTTGCCGCTTGAACTCTTCTTTCTGTTGAGGTGTAAGTACCATCATACAATTAGCAATACCAGTGAAGAAACGGCTCTCCACATCATGACGAGTCTAAAATATAACAAATTCCATTCAAGCCTCAACTGCCTTGTTATAAATATGTACCAAATAAAAAGAATATGAATTAACCCAATATCACAGCCATGAGATATAAATTTGTTTAAATAAGTATTAGTTCAAAATCATGTCTAAAACTTTTGTTATTGTCTTACTTTCTAAACCTTTAAACTAAAATTAATTTATAAATCCAGGACACACTCAAAGTTACTCACTCTTCAGTTAGACAATATTTATTTCAGCTACAGTAAAGCTCAATGATCAATGTCATCAGTGAGCAGTAAGTCAGCCATGACTCTGTGACATCAGTATTTTATGTCAAATTTAAAAACTGTAGTGGAACCAACTTCTGCTACACAACTATAGCAAACTTAATTTAGTACTTTTTTGAGGAATTAATCTCATTCATCTCATAAACTAGATAAAATATCTTAAAAGCTGTAAAAGATCTCTCACAAATATTAAAGCATATTGTATAAGGTAATATACAAGGTATCTGTGTGCTATGTATTGAATCAAATATCTCAAACGTCATTAACTTTATAATATATACAGTACATATTTTTCAAAAGATTTTTACAGTCCATATATTTTTTAAAATAAGGATACTTTATAAGGTTTATGAGGTATCCTAAATTATGTATGACACATCTGAATCAACTGCTTCTAAGATTTCTTATTTATTTCCTAACACTGTAAATAACAATAAATGACTTATAAATTATACATCTCAAAGACTATAAGACACATGTATCCTATCAGGTAATATAAGATGTTTTACAAATATTATAAAAAGCATTAAGTAAAACTGTACAAGATATCTAATAAAGTTTATCTGACAAGCACTGTGATTATTTTAATAAATTTTTATTTGCATTATTCAAGACACAGATGGGACAACACTACAAGTTGGGTGGCAACATGTGAAAAGGTATAAAACTAATGTAAAAACATCATGAAGACTTTAATTGAAAAAAAGGTCACAGCAACCTAGCTTGTGCATGCATTAAACCTCCACTGTAACATACATCCACATTAATTCAGACACAATAGTGCCAAAAAGAGCTTATACTGGTACAATTGGCATACAGGGTGCTGAGTGGCTGAGTGGTCTAAAGCACTCTCCGTTATGGATCACTGCCATCTCACATCTATCTGTATGGGTTCGAGTCTCAGATTCAGCCAATGTTGGTATGTGATAAAGCTTGCCAGTAGCTTCTCATGGGTCGGTGGTTCCTTTTGGGGTTTTCCCCTGTTCTTCTGCCACCATTATTACTGGCTGCCATGTTTAGCCTATTGTGTGCTAAATGGCATTAAACCCTACAACAACAACAACAACAACAACTGGAATACCTTTGAACTTTTTTATTCTACCTACCTTACTTGATTTGATACAAAAATACACCAAAGCTGGCACTTAATTTGGTTCTCACAGAAGTGCTCTCAGGTACTGAAGTGATATTTAGTTGATTCTTTTCATGTTTGATTCGATCAGGACATAAAATGATTATACTGATTATACTGAAATAGAATTAAAATATTAAAACACGAATTTCACCATATCTTTTATTCTTGCCACCTGTTATGAATATTTAATTTGTATTGTGTGGTTGTCCTTGGTCTGTGAATGAGGGCAGAGGTTTACCTGACTAATAATTAATATTGTGCAAACAACATATTACATAAATAATTCTTATCTATGATTTTAGATTATATTTTAAGATGATAATTACTTAGAGGTAAACATGTTTACTAGGATATGAGTTTAAGGTCTAGTTGTTTATAGAAATTAAAAAGGTGCTTACAAAATTAATGGGTAAATGACCTTCATCCTGGTTCTGAAAATGCGTCTTAGGATATAATTAACAACAACATCAGTGCATCCCCTAGGGGTGCAAGTCTGAGAGTAAAAAATCTCCCTGACGTCAAAACTGGGGGTCAGATTGAGTAAAAACCAAACTTTGGTATCAAAACTGATGGTCAAATTAAAAATTTGAGGGTCTCTGAATCGCAAATGAGGGTAAAGAGAAACACTGACAACATTACTCATTCTTAGTCTTAACATATCTCGTGAAGAATCAGTTTTTTAGTTTTATTCATTTGCAAGGATTTAATTTATTTATTTAAATTGCTCACTGGTTTTACAAAGTGTTTTTTTAAAATCATTTCTAGAATAGATCAATATTTTGGAATTAGTGCGTATTCATTAAAAGACATTCTGGATTATACCACTGTGATACATAAAGACTCTAAGCATAACAACACTATTCCAGACTACTGTAAAATCAGCACATTCAACATTGGAATTCATTCAGAACATCACTATTCATTCATTTGGAATACTCTATAAGTCTTGACATGCAATAGAACTTTTAGGACTATTTTGAGATTCAATTTACAATACAATAAGTCCCTTGTTAAATTTTTAATTTGTATTCTATGAAAATAAATTCTTTGTTCAATTTTACAAAACATGCTATTGTTTGCTTTTTATGTTACTTAAATTTAAGACCATAGAGCTTTATCACACGTGTTAGCAATTACCAGCATTTTCCATCGATTCTTATTTTGCTATAAATTGTTATCTAATGTGTATTGAAAAAACAATACAAAATGTAAAACATTGAATTCATAACATTGAATCTAACTATTCAGACACTAACCATCATTTTCCGACAATAAAATGCGCACTTTATCAAGGTTCCATTTACCAATTTTGATCATAATTTTCTTCACCTTCAGAAAAAAAAGAAGAGACCAATTATTTTGGTATTATATAAGAATATGGAATCCACACTTGACTCCATGCTTAAGAAGGTTCATGTGTTATCCAGGCATGAGTTATCATGGAGGATGTGTGTATATATATATATATATATATATATATATATATATATATATATATATATATATATATATATATATATATACACACACACACACACACTACACCTCTGCATATATCTCTGGCTTCTTTAGTAAGGATATAAAAGTATACTCACAATTCTCTGCCCCCGAATAACTGCATAGGGATGACCAGCATTATCAATTTGTTGATTGTTTTGATGATTTTGTCTCCTATTCCTGAGTTTTCTCCCTTGAAAAGAAATCATATTGAAAAAGGATTTATCGCCATAATTACGCAAATTATTTATAATTCAAATGATCTACTGTTTCATTTGTGCATGAATTGAGCAAGGATGAAAGAATACAATTTGACATTAAAATATTTTTATATATAAATGCAAATATGTGAGTATGAATCATGGAAATTAATCAACAATGTTCACATCTCTAACCCATACTACCTGAGTTATCCAAACATGGCTAACAGTATAGGAGGGTTATCCATGCACATGTGACAGGCAATATTGGCGAGATCAAAGAGATACAATGCAAACATTAAAAAAAATCTAATTTGATTCCCTAAATTAAATAATAGGATGTTTATTGTGTTAAAAACCAAGATACTCTTGTGTATTTGTCAATTTGTTTGAAACATATTCTACTGTCTATATTACAAAAACAAAAGGATTAGGCACAAGTTTCTTCCCACTTCAAATAATGTTTCAAATACCAAATAAAAACACATAACACTTCATGCATCAGACAATTTTACAAATTGAAATCATATATGATTTTAAGCAATCATTGTGTTAAGTGTGAGCTTGTAAAGAAATTAAGAAATGTGGGACCCCATGTGATAATAGGTCACACACAAATTTACAGATATCATATCCAAATATACGAAAAATTCTTATTTCAGGATAAATAAAATTAATCATAATGGATTGAAGTATAACAGCTTTGAATACATGTGAAAATGTATGCAAACAGACATATGCACACAAATATACATGTATAAACATATATTCATGGATATACAAACACATAAATGCATACATGCTTACTCATGTATATACATTCACATACATACATATACACGTACTGGTATGTACATAATAAGCAAACACACCTGCATAAACATGCATACTTACACATATACATGTATGTAAATATTGCTTAGTCAAATGATGACTGTGAGAAAGAATACCATGGAAATCCCTTTTGGAAAATAATAATAATAATAATAATAATAATAATAATAATAATAATAATAATAATAATAATAATAGTCAAACATTGCTCAAGACTTAGAAACAATGATATAAGGACAAAAATACATTTAAACTGAATTTTCTTAACTGTTGTTAATACCAGAGGCTTAAAACTGCTTAGAACATCTGAGGTAATTGTGAACCTGCTTAAAAACTTCAGGATTAATTGTGTCATTAAGAATATAATTGCCAAAACAAAAGCATGTATAGGTCTATATGAACTGGAAGTCTAGGTTGTTGTATCAGGGTGATTGGTGTATTAATGTATACTGGTAGTCTAGGTTGTTGTATCAGGGGGATTGGTGTATTAGTGTACACTGGTAGTCTATGTTGTTGAATCAGGGGGATTGGTGTATTAATGTATACTGTAGTCTCTAGGTTGTTGTATCAGGGGGATTCGAGTATTAGTGTATACTGGTAGTCTAGGTTGTTGTATCATGGGGACTGGTGTATTAGTGTATACTGGTAGTCTAGGTTGTTGTATCATGGGCATTGGTGAATTAATATATACTGGTAGTCTAGGTTGTTGTATCAGGGGGATTGGTGTATTAGTGTACACTGGTAGTCCATGTTGTTGAATCAGGGGGATTGGTGTATTAATGTATACTGTAGTCTCTAGGTTGTTGTATCAGGGGGATTCGAGTATTAGTGTATACTGGTAGTCTAGGTTGTTGTATCATGGGGACTGGTGTATTAGTGTATACTGGTAGTCTAGGTTGTTGTATCATGGGCATTGGTGAATTAATATATACTGGTAGTCTAGGTTGTTGTATCAGGGGGATTGGTGTATTAGTGTACACTGGTAGTCTATGTTGTTGAATCAGGGGGATTGGTGTATTAATGTATACTGTAGTCTCTAGGTTGTTGTATCAGGGGATTCGAGTATTAGTGTATACTGGTAGTCTAGGTTGTTGTATCATGGGGACTGGTGTATTAGTGTATACTGGTAGTCTAGGTTGTTGTATCATGGGCATTGGTGAATTAATATATACTGGTAGTCTAGGTTGTTGTATCAGGGGGATTGGTGTTTTAGTGTATACTGGTAGTCTAGGTTGTTGTATCAGGGGGATTGGTGTATTAATGTATACTGGTAGTCTAGGTTGTTGTATCAGGGGGATTGGTGTATTAATGTATACTGGTAGTCTCTAGGTTGTTGTATCAGGGGGATTGGTGTATTAATGTATACTGGTAGTCTATGTTGTTGTATCAGGGGGATTGGTGTATTAATGTATACTGGTAGTCTAGGTTGTTGTATCATGGGGATTGGTGTATTAATGTACACTGGTAGTCTATGTTGTTGTATCAGGGGGATTGGTGTATTAATGTATACTGGTAGTCTAGGTTGTTGTATCATGGGGATTGGTGAATTAATGTATACTGGTAGTCTCTAGGGTGTTGTATCAGGGTGATTGGTGTATTAGTGTATACTGGTAGTCTAGGTTGTTGTATCAGGGGGATTGGTGTATTAATGGGGATTGGTGTATTAATGTATACTGGAAGTCTCTAGGTTGTTGTATCAGGGGGATTGGTGTATTAATGTATACTGGTAGTCTATGTTGTTGTATCAGGGGGATTGGTGTATTAATGTATACTGGTAGTCTAGGTTGTTGTATCATGGGGATTGGTGAATTAATGTATACTGGTAGTCTCTAGGTTGTTGTATCAGGGGGATTGGTGTATTAGTGTATATTGGTAGTCTAGGTTGTTGTATCAGGGGGATTGGTGTATTAATGGGGATTGGTGTATTAATGTATACTGGTAGTCTAGGTTGTTGTATCATGGGGATTGGTGTATTAATGTATACTGGTAGTCTCTAGGTTGTTGTATCAGGGGGATTGGTGTATTAATGTACACTGGTAGTCTATGTTGTTGTATCAGGGGGATTGGTGTATGAATGTATACTGGTAGTCTCTAGGTTGTTGTATCAGGGGGATTGGTGTATTAATGTATACTGGTAGTCTAGGTTCTTGTATCAGGGGGATTGGTGTATTAATGTATACTGGTAGTCTAGGTTCTTGTATCAGGGGGATTGGTGTATTAATGTATACTGGTAGTCTAGGTTCTTGTATCAGGGAGATTGGTGTATGAATGTATACTGGTAGTCTCTAGGTTGTTGTATCAGGGGGATTGGTGTATTAATGTATACTGGTAGTCTAGGTTCTTGTATCAGGGGGATTGGTGTATTAATGTATACTGGTAGTCTAGGTTGTTGTATCAGGGGGATTGGTGTATGAATGTATACTGGTAGTCTCTAGGTTGTTGTATCAGGGGGATTGGTGTATTAATGTATACTGGTAGTCTATGTTGTTGTATCAGGGAGATTGGTGTATTAATGTATACTGGTAGTCTATGTTGTTGTATCATGGGGATTGGTGTATTAATGTACACTGGTAGTCTATGTTGTTGTATCAGGGGATTGGTGTATTAATGTATACTGGTAGTCTAGGTTGTTGTATCAGGGAGATTGGTGTATTAATGTATACTGGTAGTCTCTAGGTTGTTGTATCAGGGGGATTGGTGTATTAATGTATACTGGTAGTCTATGTTGTTGTATCAGGGGGATTGGTGTATTAATGTATACTGGTAGTCTAGGTTGTTGTATCAGGGGGATTGGTGTATTAATGTATACTGGTAGTCTATGTTGTTGTATCAGGGGGATTGGTGTATTAATGTATACTGGTAGTCTAGGTTGTTGTATCATGGGGATTGGTGTATTAATGTACACTGGTAGTCTATGTTGTTGTATCAGGGGGATTGGTGTATTAATGTATACTGGTAGTCTAGGTTGTTGTATCATGGGGATTGGTGAATTAATGTATACTGGTAGTCTCTAGGGTGTTGTATCAGGGTGATTGGTGTATTAGTGTATACTGGTAGTCTAGGTTGTTGTATCAGGGGGATTGGTGTATTAATGGGGATTGGTGTATTAATGTATACTGGAAGTCTCTAGGTTGTTGTATCAGGGGGATTGGTGTATTAATGTATACTGGTAGTCTATGTTGTTGTATCAGGGGGATTGGTGTATTAATGTATACTGGTAGTCTAGGTTGTTGTATCATGGGGATTGGTGAATTAATGTATACTGGTAGTCTCTAGGTTGTTGTATCAGGGGGATTGGTGTATTAGTGTATATTGGTAGTCTAGGTTGTTGTATCAGGGGGATTGGTGTATTAATGGGGATTGGTGTATTAATGTATACTGGTAGTCTAGGTTGTTGTATCATGGGGATTGGTGTATTAATGTATACTGGTAGTCTCTAGGTTGTTGTATCAGGGGGATTGGTGTATTAATGTACACTGGTAGTCTATGTTGTTGTATCAGGGGGATTGGTGTATGAATGTATACTGGTAGTCTCTAGGTTGTTGTATCAGGGGGATTGGTGTATTAATGTATACTGGTAGTCTAGGTTCTTGTATCAGGGGGATTGGTGTATTAATGTATACTGGTAGTCTAGGTTCTTGTATCAGGGGGATTGGTGTATTAATGTATACTGGTAGTCTAGGTTGTTGTATCAGGGGGATTGGTGTATGAATGTATACTGGTAGTCTCTAGGTTGTTGTATCAGGGGGATTGGTGTATTAATGTATACTGGTAGTCTAGGTTCTTGTATCAGGGGGATTGGTGTATTAATGTATACTGGTAGTCTAGGTTGTTGTATCAGGGGGATTGGTGTATGAATGTATACTGGTAGTCTCTAGGTTGTTGTATCAGGGGGATTGGTGTATTAATGTATACTGGTAGTCTATGTTGTTGTATCAGGGAGATTGGTGTATTAATGTATACTGGTAGTCTATGTTGTTGTATCATGGGGATTGGTGTATTAATGTACACTGGTAGTCTATGTTGTTGTATCAGGGGATTGGTGTATTAATGTATACTGGTAGTCTAGGTTGTTGTATCAGGGGGATTGGTGTATTAATGTATACTGGTAGTCTCTAGGTTGTTGTATCAGGGGGATTGGTGTATTAATGTATACTGGTAGTCTATGTTGTTGTATCAGGGGGATTGGTGTATTAATGTATACTGGTAGTCTAGGTTGTTGTATCAGGGAGATTGGTGTATTAATGTATACTGGTAGTCTCTAGGTTGTTGTATAATGTGGATTGGTGTATTAATGTATATTTTACATATCTGGGAAATTATCAGAATAATTGGTCTCTGCTTTTTTGTTCTTATGACCTTATGTTTTTTATCAATAAATTTTACTGTCAAATTCAATCTTAAATATGTAGGTAATAAATGTATTTAAGATTTAGTCAAAACCCTTAAAATCACATTCACTTCACAACAGTTTGCCATTTCTTTTCTCTTTTCATTGATTTAAAATCCTAAGTACAAGATTTAGGTGTAAGGTATTAGCCCAATTTGTTTTCTTCATTTAATATGCTCAAATAATTATGTATTCTAGTCATGTGTTTTCATTGACATGTTAATGTTTTAAACCATTCTATTAAGACTCTTATTATGGGAAACACAGTTTTCAACTTCATAAAAATGTATTCCATCACAACTGTTCTCCCCAAACACATGAAACAGTGATAATTAATATATAGTTTTTTCATTCATATAATAATTTTTCTTTCCATTATAATTTAATGAACAACTCAAGGCCACATCCTTAGCAACAACAGTCCTTGCATTTCAGTTTTGGCATATAAAGGTGTTTTTAAAGAAAATACTCTTCTAGGTTAAAATAAATCACCACCACTTATTGCTTTAATGGAAGTTGATTTATGATTATAAATCAACTCAATATTTAAATTATTTGTTTTAAAGGTTTTTACCAAAAAATATCAAGAGAACATGAACCACAATGTTGGCAAACATTCCTTTGAAGAGATTATATGATTCAGAAGAAGTACATGATAATTGCATCCTTGAAGCATGAAGGTAACAACTTAACATTACTTATTAAAAATGTGGCTGTGGACATAATTTTATCCCAATTCCACTGACTGTTAAATACAGGGAACAAAACCTGAAAATTGAAATGCTGTGATTGTAGTCAACTTTCTATATCAATCACATTAATCTCCAGAGATAACTTTTCAGGTTCAGCAGATCAAATTGTGATGTTCATCTTCACAATGAGTGTGTCACTGTACAGATGGTCAAATTATGATGGTCATCTTCACATTGAGTGTGTTACTGTACAGATGGTCAAATTATGATGGTCATCATCACAATGAACAAGTCACTGTACAGATGGTCAAATTATGATGGCCATCATCACAATGAATATGTCACTGTACAGATGGTCAAAATATGATGGTCATCTTCATAATGAATATGTCAGAATACATAAGGACAGATCAAGTTATGACTACCATCTTCACACTGAGTTTGTCATTATACGTTTTCATGCTTAAACCACAACTGATGAATGGATCAAAAATCAGCAAGGAAAAAGATGTGAGTATGCACTATCATGGACAAGTGAACAAGCAGACAATGGATTCAACTTGTTTTTGTTGTTTAAGGGTTTAACACAATTGTTTCAGCACACGATAGGCTATACATGGCAGCCAGTATTACTGGTGGAGGAAGAACCCGGGAAATCCCTGGAAAGAACCACCAACCCAAGAGAAGCTACTGGCAAGCTTTCTCACATAACTACATTAGCCGAATCTTAGACTCAAAGCCATGCTGACAGAGGTGAGTCGGCAGTGATCTGTAACTGAAAGCGCTTTAGACCACTCAGCAACTCGGGGGCCCCTATGGATTCAACTAAACGTGAATCTGACTCTATTGCATGTCCAAATGAAACAATGCAATAAAGAATATGTTCCAAAGTTTCCTAATTAAGTTTTGCTTTTGATTCATAAATTCTGGGTCAGCACAATACTTAAAATGACAATGTGTGTTATCTCTCTCTGACCCTCTCTCTCTCAATTCAATGATTAATGACATCTAATTTCAAGAAGAAACCACAAATATTTCTTCATATAACATTTAAATTTCTGCAGAAACAGCCATTAAAATACAGTTCATGTTTTTTTTTTTAATCTGGAAAAGACAGAACAGGACAGAGTGAAAGTAAAATAAAGAAATTCTGCAATGGCATTTCAACATAATGAATGCACTTCAAATTGATGTAAAATATTTAATATTAACAAAATAAGTAAGTGATTGACTAACTAAATAAATAACAAAAACATTTCCAATTATAATTCAAAATATATGTATCTTATCTGACCATAATTACTACTGAAGTTTTCTATCTGTTGAATCACTGTTTATGTGGTGCATAACTATATTTTAACAACACAATGCTGTATGACCAGACACACAAATGCAACAAAATGGGACACACAAGTGACACCGGACATAGATATACAAATGTAACCAAACGGGACACACAAGTGACACCGGACACAGATACACAAAGCAACCAAACGGGACACACAAGTGACACTGGACACAGACATACAAATGCATGCAACCGGGACACACAAGTAACACCAGACACAGACATACAAATGCATGCAACAGGGACACACAAGTAACACCAGACACAGACATACAAATGCAACTAAACTGGGCACAAAAAAGCATCAAGCTAGCCAAACTAACATCAAGTATTTAACAAGAGTGCTGCAAAGGAGCTGATGTTCTACTGACCAAAAAGAACTTTTTAAAATTCAAGACTTTCTTCTTTTTAATAGCTGAGTGTTAAAACAATCAGTGATATTTCAAAAGAATGATAAGAGATTTCAAATTAATCACTGTGACAACCATATTGGATAAAATACTGGCACCACTGTCATTAAGGACATCCTCAAAAGTCTTTTGATGAAAACTCTATGTCAATAAGATCATTCATTCAAAAGGAGCTGCATTAACAGAATTTTCAAGATGACTGCTATGGTGACCAAATTTGTTGTCAGATCAGCATATTGTTCATGTAATAACAATGTAACAAGTCTTTGTTGTGAAAACACATTGTCAATATGACCATCAGTTTTGGTCGAGCAGTAGTAAAAAGATTTCCAAGAAAGCCACCATCTTGCCAAGACAGCAAGATGTTACCAGTTCCAAAACGTTTATTGAAATGCCATCAAAACAGAGTAAACTCCACCCTTATTTGCAGTCTGTATGGGAATAGGAGCCTGTGGTATATACTTACTTGCTAGTACTATTGCTTTCCCCATTACTGTGGTCCTGAGGCCATTGCCTGAGTTTTAATGGACTGGCTGGGATCATTCTATGCAAGTTTATTAGCCATTGCCTCCAAGTTAAAGTAAAGAATTATAACAATGAAGTTTTCTAGCAAAATATGAAGTTGAATAATACAATGAAATGAAAGCTGAAAATGGTTCTTGGCTTATAAAGTGCATACCGCTGTGCCAGTCAGTGAAGAAGCCAAAATCATACTTAGCCTGAGGTCATGAATAGAGGTCTGTACTGCTCTAAAACTCCAGTTGCTGAAATTAATCTCTCTCTCTCTCTCTCTCTCTCTCTCTCTCTCTCTCTCTCTCTCTCATCATCATCTCAGTTCTGTGCACATCAGTTGATGGCAAAAGAAATGTAAAATAATCAAACCCAGAAAATTACTTGAAATCTTTTATAAAATTATTTAGCTTGATTTCCCATATACATGTATATGTATACTGGTATACTGTATTGAGGTGCCTGGAAAATAACACATGTATGAATATTTCTAGACAATATTAGATACAATGCAAGTATTAAAATCTCACCTTGTGATGGGAACAATGACCATAAATACTGCACAGCAGCAACTGCCACAACTGTCACACCAGCTGTAATACATATCAGAATGGTTTCTCGAAGCCCCATCCACAAGCATCTGTAAGTAGTTCCAGTAACAGTAGTAGTGGAAGAAGTTTAAATAGAGGAAGAAAAGAAGATGTAACAAGAGTGTCTAGAAGGAACTGGTGTTCTGCTGGCTGACAAGAATGTCCAGGTTTTAAAGATAAGACAATTTTATATTCTCTTTTATTCTTTATTAAAGAGAAAGAAATGAAATTATTTATGATTTTCCTAATAAAATCCAACATACCAAATTTGGTAACAAAATATTTTTTTTTGTTGTTGCATGACTAAGTATGTTTACAAGCTGTCCATAAGAGCAGTTAAAAAATTCTTGTCATAACCTTTGACCTTGAACCTGATATCACACATAAGAAAATCAGTAAGCTTGCCTCAATGCTAAAATAAACCCACCTGATTGGTTGGATTAAAGTCTGGTTAAACTACCGGTATATTAAAAAAATATTTTTCATGAAAAAGTGCCTACATTCAAGGTATTTATCAGATATATTTTCAAACTGGGTTTGATAATATTTACTAATATTTACTAATATTGATAATATTTACTAATATTTGTAACTGGTATCTTACTCATGAGGTAGTATGGATAAATTTGCAAGTCATGACCTTTCACCTTGAAATCAATGTCAAAAGGTAGCGCATGAGCACAATTTTCATTCAGATTCAGCTACATATTTCCATAACAGTATTTCAGTAGAAACAATATGTCCATAATGCACTGCATTAGGGTGAACTAGCCATAATGATTTTCATGATGCCAATCAAAGGCAGCCATTTGGGACACTTAATCAGCAGTATTTTAATGCAGGAATAAGTAGATGTTACAAAACTTAAGTGGTGAATTTTTTAAAAAGTAAGTATTAACACCCGCTGAGGAAAAAATATTACAAATTGCTTCTTATTTTGGGAGGTCACATTGGCATCCTTTAATAACAACTACTTATAGTGTCAAGAGTTTGACTAAAAATTATTTTGGGAGGTCACATTGGCATCCTTTAATAACAACTACTTATAGTGTCAAGAGTTTGACTAAAAATCCCATGCTCATTCATCCATGCCTTCAAGGAGATTAGTGATAACAATATTATTGAAATGTCTGCTATTGTTCAGCACCAATTTCATTTAGGACAAATTGAGTATCATCAGATTATTCAATATTAAAACCTAATGACCACCATTTGTTCATCAAACATAGCTATAACAAAACTTTCAATATCACTAATATAGTGGCAAAACTAAGTCTGACTGGTGCCATTTTCATCTAATTCCTGACTTCAAAAAAAATATTGTGGTGGTTGGTCACTATAGATGCACCATTTTCAAAAAAAAGCATTGTGGTGGTCACTATAGATGTGCCATTTTCATTACATCTTAGGATGGATGCAAGCATAAAGCTTCATACCAATCCTCCAAGCCAATTATGAAAAGCAAAAAAAGACCCCCAAAAACATGAAAACAGATGGACAATGCACAAATGGATCGACAATAACCAGCAAGCCACAGCATGAGCTCTTCCAGTGAGCTTACAAAAATTACAATGGACTATAAATTATGTCTGCCATATATATTTTAAATTAATTTACAAGATGTTGAGCAGACATAGGATGATGGCATGTAGAATAATGACTTCACTCAGAAAGCAGCTCTTTCTGCATCAGATACACATGAAGACTGGGAAATGAATATGTTGCTTCCTCAACTATTCAAGTGGGCAATGGACTTTGGTCTGGGAAAAAAGATATCATGCAGACACCATTTTCCTTCTCAAATGTGTCTGTAACCTTTGACCTCTTATTGTCTGCATCAATAGTTTATATTTTTGTTAATGTTCCAGTGCATGCTTCAAAGAAAGTTGCTTACGATGAAAGCAGCCAAACTCAGCTTGATTAAATATCACCTCTCAGTAACAATCATCAAAACCTTCTCACACTGATGGCATTAAACTTCACTGATGGCATTAAACTTCACAGGACAAAATATTACTGAAGCTTGCTGGACAGTGATGGTGTATTACTGCATATAAACTATTTTCTTGGTATCAGTCCCTTCTGTATCCCCAATATAATATAACATAACATATGACTATATAGTATAATGTAAACGCTTAGAGATTTTAAAGATTAGGCACTATACAAAGTCCTCATCATCATTATTATTATTATTATTATTATTATTATTATTATTATTATTATTATTATATTAATATATTCAGCAACTAACTAAATAAAACTGCATATGATACACAAAGTTTGATGCATGTATGTGGCTTGATTCTGAAGTTATTTTACAGATACTTTTTCTTTCCTTGAGCCATTACAACTTTGACCTATGACTTATAAGCAATAACTTCCCTTAGCGCAAGCCATGAACAGTATATTGATTAGAACTCAAGTGGAAAGCATTTTCTTACAATCATGGTTACATCAACCTTTTTCACAAAAAAATACAGAGATTACATAGGGGTGTGTGTTCTATAGTGTAACCTGTATATAAAAAAAAAGACCATACAAAAATGTAAACTCATCTAACATGAAGCCTCCTTACTTTCTTATTTTAAGTGGTATATAACTATAAAATCTAAAAACTATTAAATGGGCAGACAGAGAGAATTAAAATTAGATATGCACTTTCTTACAATGATTGTTGTGTTATAAAAAAAATTAACTGGTTATCTAAACAAATATTTTCTTGACATTTAAAATTTCCTTTTATTTAAGAAAGTCATCTCCATAGAAAATATTTACAACAAATTCACTTTGGTACAATAATATTTTCTTCTCTTTTGGGGAGATCAGCATGCTAATGTATGAAAATCATGTGACACTGGAGTCTCGGAGCTTTGACGGTATTAAGATCTGACAAACTGAACGCTATGTAATATTAATGCAAATGTAGTATAATAGTAGTATTCATAGTAACAGTAGCAGTAGTAAATAAGTAATAATGAAAGCGACCATTTTACGACAGTATTAAGTAGCAAAAGTAGCAGAACAATTGATGTCTCTCGTTTCCACGCACAAATTATTATTTATTTTTGTTTGTTTTAAAGCAAAATAAAATATGATTTATGTGATATTTATACCAATTTTTTTTCCCTAGTTTTAGCACGCGTCAATTGCCAATTGAATTGGTCGTACCGTTTTGGACAGCTTGATCGTTCCGGAACGGATGTAGTATGATAACGACTGATCGTTCCGGAACAAATGTAATCTGCGGAACGGACGGTGTAAGTCGCTCAATTCAACATATATCGTGGCTTGTTACTATCACAATATTAATGTCACTCTTACATACAATAATAATAATAATAATAATAAGAAGAAGAAGAAGAAGAACAAGAAGAACAAGAACAAGAAGAACAAGAACAAGAACAAGAAGAAGAACAAGAAGAAGAATGGGGACTTTGTATAGCGCCTAATTTTTAGAAGCTATAAGCACTTTACAACAGCCATAATGATATGAATACAAAAAAAAAAAACACCATGAAATAGGAAAACATGCAAAATGCTGAAAATATTTAAGGTACGAACATTATTAGGTTTTTAAGTCTGTTCTTGCAGTCGAAAAAGGTGAGTTTTAAGAGCACTCCTGAAAGAGATCATTGTGTCTTTGTGTCTATAATTTAAATGAGTAGTTCGTTCTACACTGCTGGGCCATGGTATGCAAAAGAACATTGTCCATATGACTTCGTTTTCATAGTGGGCACAATGAGTATATGATTGTTAGAAGAGGAGCGTAAGTATTTTGATGGTGTATACACATGGGTGAGCCCGGATAGGTATATTGGACTGGAGTTTCATCAGTGAAACGTAGCACAGAGAATACATGTTGTGTTTGATTCTGGATCAAATGGATAGCCAATTTAGATTAAAGAGCAATGGGGATGTGTTCTCTGATCGTGGTACTCTAAAGATGATCCAGTTAGCTGTGTTTTTAACGTTTTGAAGTTTCTGGAGTAGATACTGAGACGAACCAACCAGAATTGAGTTACAATAATCCAGCCTTGAAAGTACTAATGAACACACATGTTTTAGTGGCATCAACTGAAAGATATTTGAGAATGGAGCTGAGTCTCAGCTCAAGATATGCAGCCTTGCATATGTTCATGACATGTTGGTGTAATGTGTAAGTACTGCCTAGAGTAACACCTAGGTTTTGTACTGACTGTGTGAATTTAATGTTGGTGTTGCTGATATGTATTGTTTGAGGTAAAGGTTGTGAATGAGAAAGTCTTTGTGTTGTGATCAGAATGGCCCAATTCTATCAGCATTCATCTGCAGCTTGTTACGTGTCATCCATGATTTCACATCAGAAATGTACCTCTCTACTCCTTATATGGTAGCATCAACTTCACTTGGGTGGCTATACTTGTATATTTGGGTGTCATCAGCGTACAATTGGCAAGACACCGCGTGGTGATCTATGACACTTGAGAACGGCTGAGTGTATAAAATGAAGAGAACAGGTCCAATAACAGATCCCTGTGGAACACCACAACTTAGATCAACTGGGCTGGAGTGTATTCCATTTGCAGATACAATTGATGCCCTGTTGACTAAGTAGGACTTGCAACACTGTAAGGCTGTATTGTGAATGCCAAATACATGCCTTAGATAGTGAAGTAATATATTAAGGTATTTTGTATCAAATGCTGCATACAAATCAAAGAGGGTGATGACTGCAATCTTTTTGCTATCCAAAGCAGAGAGAATGTCATTAAATACTTTCAGAAGAGTAGTTTCAGTACTGTGGCAAGTGTGATATGCAGACTGTCCATTGCTAAAAAGACTGTTTGAATTCAAATGAGATACAAGCTGTAAGTTTTTTAATATGAAACTGGGTGGTAGTTCTTTAAATCGTTATGGTCAAATGTTGGTTTCTTCAGCAGAGGCTTTACGATGGCAGTTTTGAAAAATGATGGGAATTCTCCGGATGAGGAGATATTAATAACATCAGTCAGTGAAGACAATATTGTGTCTAAGCACTCGAGCAGCAGTCATTTTGGAATTCGATCAAGTTCACATGACTTTGGTGCAGGCAGAATATTTAACTGTGATGAGACTGGTTAGAGCGGAAGGGAGAAGCCACGACAAAAAGTCATAGGTGTGAAGGGCTATCACACATATCGACAAGCTCTCTTATCATCTGGACATATCACTGTCCACATTTGTATTGCTGCAGATGGTAGAGTCCTTCCCACATTTCTAATTTTTTAAAAATCATTCCCCGATACAGTCTATTAGGATGGTGTTC
Organism: Unio pictorum; assembly: GCA_030141615.1. Classification (NCBI taxonomy): domain Eukaryota; kingdom Metazoa; phylum Mollusca; class Bivalvia; order Unionida; family Unionidae; genus Unio; species Unio pictorum. Next base: position 2,495,415 of record JARLTB010000118.1, read on the forward strand.
CAGTTAAATGGCTGTTTGGAACATCAGAGTCTGGATATATGGACAGCTGTCTTTTTTTTGACATGGTTTAAAGACATGTGCATTCCAAACTGTGGGAAAGATCGCACAGTGTTACTGTTTATGGATAACCATGACAGCCCTATCAACCTGGATGTAGTTATGCTGGCCAGGGAAAACAATATTGAACCGCCTGGACTTCCTCCACACAGTACACACAGTTTGTATCCATTCAGAAGACATTAACGTACTAATGCATAACTCTCTGATGAACATCGCATGAATCCAATCCGGCGAATTAATCTTTATTTTCACCATTACGGTCACAAACCTTTCTGCACGTATCCATCAGAAGGAAGTATTATGAAAGTAATTTCTCAAGATAACATATTCAACTTGCTTTTTATTTCAGATTGTATACAATTATAATTTTATATAAATGTCCAGAACAAAAATATGTAGTACAATTTGGGATAGTAGAAATAACGGTTGATGACATAATCACACTTCAAATAATAAAGCCTAGATCTGGAGTCTCAAACTCGTAGCCCGCCAAACCGTATCATGTGGCCCGCAAAATTGAGACTCCTGACCTACACGGAGGCTGGACCCGGTAGATTAAACAATGTGTCTACCTACCTATCTATCTATCTATCTATCTATCTATCTATCTATCTATCTATCTATCTATCTATCTATCTATCTATCTATCTATCTATCTATCTATCTATCTATCAAAAGGGTAATGATAGGAATGGCATAAATAAGTTAAAGAGTGTCAGTGTACATTTTCGTCCCTTCATAGCAGCGATGAGATTTGGAACCTCAACCGTCATAGCCCTGCTTGTGAGATACGGCAATTATTGACGGTAATTTGTTCCTAGTCCTTATGATAAATTGGAAGAAGCTGAACTTTAAACGATGTTTTGAGACTTTAATTAGAACTTTTACCTGTGGTTTACCCTAGTTTGGCTATATGCCAGGGTTAGATATTTGTCCACTGGTATGTCCACTAGGTTGTTCGCAATCTTGTACATCATGGCCAGTTGGGCCTTGGTTCGCCTCGATTCGGGTGATTTCCACTGGAGATGGGTTAACATTGCACTAACATTGTTAGTGCTATGATATTTATTCGTAGTAAATCTAGCAGCTCTCCTCTGAACCATCTCTATCTTATTTTTTTTTAAAAATATTTATTATGTGGGTTACACACAGTCGAGCAGTACTCAAAACATTGTCGAACCAGAGTGAAATATGCCAAACGTTTTACTTCTTCATTGTTGACTTGGAGGTTGCAGTTCAGGAAACCAAGGTTAGTGTGACTTTTTCCCCCATTTTGTCTATGTGCTTTTTCCAAGAGAGGTCTCTGGACAATTCAACCCCGATATATGTTGTTGCCTGCTCGTTTGCAAACTTGTGCCCCTTAAGAGTATATACGGACAAGATTGGTGATCGACTTTCTAGAAGTTGCCACCTGGTAATATTATGTGCTGTTTGTACTAAAGTTTTTTCATGAAAGAAAATAATAGTGAAGAAGAAAATATGATACTTGTATGAGAGATATACTATGTACGAGAGAGAGAGAGAGAGAGAGAGAGAGAGAGAGAGAGAGAGAGTAGCACAAAATACTAAAATTATCGGATTAATGTATATACAATGTGAAATAAGTCTTAACGCTATCAGCAACTCTATGTATGTATGTGTGCAGAATGAGAGCATTTTCTTACAGCTTTTGAAAATAGTAGTAATATATTAGTGATGCATTCACTATTCTGAGCAAATTCAACTAATCGATGATTCTGTATTATTAAATTTCCCTAGTATTAAAAGATAACACAGATTATGCGCCGTGTTCCGTACGATTAGTTGACCCTAACGCATATTTACTGCGGGGTAGAAACTGGTAGAACGGACTACGTTCTTGGAGAAAGTCTGCGCCTGTAGTATATGCATGAACTATAGGAGCTGACTTAAGCTTGGTGGACAAAGGCAACTTAGCAAGTATATCCGCATAGTGCCCATTTTAAGAATAGAGTGGACAATGCGATATGGAAACTTGTGGCAACTTACAGCAAATATAATGTTAAAACTAGATCCTTTGAACCACACCTACCGACCAGCATCCAGACGAACTGGCCAACACCCATATTTACTGACAAACACACCATCTCACTTGCCAACAAGCAAGTTGAAAGGGAATGTAAAAATAGAACCTAGATTAAGGAATAGTGACACAGAGCATACAAGTGACATTCATACTCGCAATTACATACTTGCAAACCTAACGCCAGAATAGCGAGGATATTCAAGTTTCAGCTATATAATTAACATAGACCAAGATAAACACAAACAAATCCATAGAAACACACCTATTTTGGCAATAATTCGGTGGTATCTTTACTTCCAAGAGATCAGAATGGCTCTTAAAAGGTCTGTTGCTGCTTCTTAACCCTCAAAACAGCTCATTTTTAAGTCATACTTGCCTGCAGTGAGCCGATCTCCAGGACCGAATTATGCCCTCCCTTTACCTTGGTATCTGCTGAACTTTAATCCAGTTTCGTTCAGGCTTTCCTGCATCTGTGTCCTCCTTTGTCATTCCCTGTTCTTTTTGTCCTTATCCCAATCCCTCTTTCATTATCCTTCTTCATTAACTGCATAACAAATCCCTTTGCTGTTTTAATCATTACCATCTGGTCCTCCCAATTCAGAACGTGCTGAGCCACCACAAAAACTCGTAACATGTGACAATTTACTTATTTTACAGTCGTCTGACATTCTGAGGAATCGATGAGAATCCACGTGACTAATGTGCCTCTATATATAATCCAGGAGATGATTTTAATTGATTTGGAGGTTTCACCTGTCAAAACGAGTATGAGATATTTTGCTTTATTGAAATGACTGTTGCAACTGTATCTATATGTCTACTTTGGTTAAGTTCGCTTTCTGTTCTTGTTATTGTTGTCTTTGATGTTGTAGTTGTTAGTCTTTTTCTTGTTGTGGGTGAAGTTCTTTTCCCTGGTGCTATTGCGGGTGGAGTTATTTTCCCTGGATCATGGAAATTTAATTCCTATGCCTACTACGTTATCGGAGCCTCTCAGAGTGATAGTTTCAAACCCTGATACTTTGACTGAATCAGACAATCAGTCAACACGGATATTTCACACCTTCAGGAAGATTTTCAAAACCACATGAGAGACACCGCTCCGGTGGCCTAGTGGTTAGAACGTCCGCCTCAGAAGCAGTAGGTCGTGAGTTTGAATCCCGGCCGAGTCATAATAAAGACTTAACAAAATGGTACTAATAGCTGCCTCGCTAGGCGCTCAGCATTAAGAAGTTAGTGTTAGGACTGGTCAGCCTGGTGTCAGGATAATGTGACTGGGTAGGACATGGTGCTACATGTCTGCGGCATGATGCCCCAATGCTAGACATCACTATAAACCTGCCACATTGCAGACATCGTAGCGATATAACTGATTTAAAAAAAATAAAGCTACATACAAATTCTAATCTCTCTCTCTCTCTCTCTCTCTCTCTCTCACACACACACACACACACACACACACACACACACATCTAATGGACTTAACTTGTGAAAATGAAGCTGATGTTGCTTGTTTAGAAATGTGATAATCAGATCATGTTTGGTTTAATGTTAACTTTCTCAGAAGGGTGAGATGCAGTGTAAGCCTTAATCTAAGTTAGCTTTGAAATATCATTTGACAGTAAAAGTGATCAGATATTCCACACTGGATTAGAACTGATACACACCAACTGCTGGTTTGTGTTATACATTCACAAGGGTTGTGTTCCATGAGAAATATACTTTCAAGAAAGTCTTTACTTCCCTTCCTAGCTATATTGATGATTTGTATTTAAAAAATAATATAGAACACCTTCTGCAGTTCTTCAAAAACAAATAACATTACAGGCCGGATCGATCGATTCATGGTCTATTTTGAGATGAGTGTTGAGTTCTTCTTCAAAAACAAATAACATTACAGGCCGGATCGATCGATTCATAGTCTATTTTGAAATTTTTTAGATGAGTGTTGAGTTCTTCTTCAAAAACAAATAACATTACAGGCCGGATCAATCGATTCATAGTCTATTTTGAGATGAGTGTTGAGTTCTTCTTCAAAAACAAATAACATTACAGGCCGGATCGATCGATTCGTCGTCTATTTTGAGATGAGTGTTGAGTTCTTCTTCAATAACAAAAAACATTACAGGCCGGATCGATCGATTCATAGTCTATTTTGAGATGAGTGTTGAGTTCTTCTTCAAAAATAAATAACATTACAGGCCGGATCGATCGATTCATAGTCTATTTTGAGATGAGTGTTGTCTGTGCATGTTTGTTCCATATACTCTTGCAACTTTTGTTCTTTTGCTACAAAACAGGGTCAAGTAGGATCATCTAACATTGGTCGTGTTGTTTTCTTTTTTAATAGAATGATCATTTAAAAACGATAACAATTCTCTTTGGTCAGAAGTGGGATTCTTTAAGCTATGTGGTGATCAAAATAGAGGTCTGGTGTTTGCTCTTTTTCTCTGCGCTGTGACATAACCTAAATATGCAAAAACAATATATTCCTGTATACGAAATGCCGTGGTTACTGTTAATGTCTAATTATCCATTGGCTTCAAACAGAGTCAAGCAGGATCATTGGTAGTTCGTCTGGGCTCAACGAGTATGGTACACAGCATCTGACCATTTCGGGTAACTTCTATCTTAAAATCGTTGAACTGTTGGAGCGTGAACGGTGTTTAATCAGTAGTTTCTTTGAGGGCAGCATTGCTGACGCTGCCAATAAACATTGTTTAGTCACTAGATCCTAGAAGGCATGATCCCCGATCTTGGATCGAATTCCAGATACAGTAACAAAGATTTTGACTTCCACTTATCGCAGTGGATACTAAGCTGTATTTCTAGTCTGATATAGACTGGTGTCATTTACCACTTTGGGTAAAGTTTCAACATGTCGTTTGTCGAGTCTTTTTCTTCTTTGATGTTGATTTTGTACTCATCGTTATCAGCTATCGAAGGGACTTCGATTCAGTCTCAGACATGCATCTAACAAGTATTTGTCTTGTAACCACATGCCCAAGTGAAAAATATCCATCATTCCTACACTATGTCCTTGTATGATTTTCATTTGCCAATCGTTAAAGCTACATTGTGAGAGTCATATTCAGCTGTCAACTGTATCGCCATTGGATGCGCATAACATAACCGGTTTCTACACCACTCATGCATCAAGATGTGTGTTATTGCCGTACCGGATTACCAAATAGGTATGCACCGACCTATGAACCTACGCCTTTAAGGGGCCCTGCAACAACGAATCAAAATAATATGATAGGAGAAAACTTGAGGAGGGGGGGAGGTTGTTGACTCCCTAAAACCCCCACAAGGGTTAATCCGGCACCGTAATATTGGATTCTTTAACATAAATCATTAGATTTTCTAGGTAAGCTCTCTGAGGGTTTAGTTTCCATGATGCTGCTGACGAGTTTGTTCTTCAAATATTAGTTAAATTTGCTGAACAACGACTGTTTGAAACTGTAAAAGAGAGTCGCTCTACCACCCGAGGCTGAACAGGTATTGTAGTTCACAGACATGGTACACATGCTTATAGATTAAATGTATGTGAATACACATAAGATAATTCTTATGGGGGAAAAACTTAATTCAAGACAAAATGTGAATTATAAACATATTTTATTGTAAATTAGAAAAGCTGCGGAGAAAAATAAATGTCATAACTTTTTATTTTAGTGATTGTTGTTGAAGAAAGAACACTTATTCCATATTTAGTGTAACATGTTTCAAAATATATTTTCAATACTTTCAACAGTGTATGACAGCTGGCTTTTAAAGATACATTGGATTTTTTCAAATACATCATATAACACATTTTATGACCTTATATACTGGTATAACATATATGTTCACTTAGGAGTTAACTGCAAACTGCACAGACTCAAATCTGCTGTTGCATAATGTGCCAGCTTATTAGGAGTATTCAGTAAAACAAACAACATAGACTCTGATCTGCAGGTGCATTATGCTATGGCAGAGCAGTATCTTTGTTGTTTTCAGTTTGATTAGACTTATAAGTGAGTACATATGGTAGGTTCAACAGTGTATGACTGAGTAGTTTTAAAAAAAGAATTTAGGTTTTTAAATTTAACATATTTCTTGACCTGATACATTGGTATTTTTTTAATGTGAAGTTATTTTGAAAGCTGCATATTATTATATATTTCTTTTATTAAAATAGACACTAAAATTACACACATGGCACAACCATGACAAGGTTTCTTTCAGTAAATTTCATTTTAATGTTTTACAAGATGATTTTGCTTTCTTTTTAAATTACATCAAGATGTTGTTATTGTAGGGTTTAACCCATTTTTTAGCACAAGATGGGCTGTACATGGCGGCCAGTCTAAATGGTGGAGGAAGAACCTAGGAAAGCCCTGAAAATAACCACCGACCTATGAGAAATTACTGGCAAGCTTTTTCACATAACTATATTAGCTGAATCTGAGACTCGAACCCATATATACAGAAGTTAGACCACTCGGCCACTCGAGGCCCCCTTACATCAAGATAACTTTCTGTCTAATAGTGGATTTTAAAAGAATAAAATATTATAAAGTCAAATCAAAATACAAAATATTTTTAAAAAAAGAATTAAAGAAAAATCACACATGATGCTAACAAATACATCAGATGCTCTTCATATACTTCGTCAAAAGATAAAATGACTTTAAATGATGTAATAAATAAATGTATCAAAAACTTCCTTATTCCAAACAATCGGAGTCTTCAGAACTGTTACAAGTTCATGACAAGGTCAATGCTATTGTATCACACTGTATCCTGTCTTGCCTCCATATTGTGCTCTGACTGCAGAAAAACTTCAGAAATAAACTTTACCAATTACAAATGTTGATGACAGAATCATCAGTGCCATCACTAGAAAAATGACATATATGCAGCACTATTAACTAACAGAGCTGAGATGAAATGTATGAACAGATGGAAAGTATAAAACAATCAGTTTTAATGTTGAAAAGAATCTTTTATCAAAATAAGGAAATGCATTCTAATTACACATAAAAAAGCCTCTTTATTTATGTTACTTGAATATTTTGTTTTATTAAAGTGAATGTATTAAGACAGTAAAGCTTATTTATTTAAAATATCAACAAGCATGCTTTAAGCAAAAAATCCAGAAATAGAGCTACAGTTATTTACTGTGTATTAATGCTTTAAAGTCTAACCCAACTGCAAACTACACAGACCCAGATCTGCCATCACATAATGCACTGGTAGATTTGGGTCTCAGCACTTTGTTTCTTGTTGTTGTACTATTTAATGCCATTTTTCAGAGCATGATAGGCTGAAAAAGGCAGCCAGTATTAATGGTGAAGGAAGAACACAGGAAAACCCCTGCTTCCATGTGTATAGCAATGTGGACTAATTGAATCATTATCATTAAGGTCAATAATGTTATTAACACATTAACCCCTAGCGACAACTTTATGGGACACGAGGTATTAGCCTACTGCCAAGGTCTGTAGCATCGCAATCATGCATGATGCACTAAAGTGGGTTGTATTATAGAAAGGTAGACAGATTTAGCTCTACAATGATAGCAAATAATCTGGACATTTTAGTTGCACTACAAAATACAGAGGGAAAAACTGAAGTTTTTGGATCCGTTTTTTTATTTTCACCCAAAAATTACCCATGGTCGGATTCCGAATTTGTGTCCAGATTTTAGACTTTATGGCCTCAGATCTACGGCAGACCGGTCTGAAGCGTACACAGACAGGTGAACCTGTGCAAAAAGTAGAATAAGGTGGACATTTTGAATACAGAGTCTTCTCCATACGAAAATTATGGTTCTGTTAAGCAAAAAAAAAATCTAATTTTTTTATCCTGCTCATGCGCAAGCAAATTAACCGATGAAAAACATTTTCTTTAGCACGACTAGCTATTTCTCTAATGGAATATTGCTTGGAAATTGATGTATTATGATGTACATGTATTCAGAAATAGTCCCCAAAATGTGTTTCCTATTCACATTTCATGTGAAACAGCAAAATCCTCCAGGGGTTAATGTGTTAATAGCAGCTTTTTTTCCATCTTTTTTATATATAACAAAATCACATTTTAATCAAATATTAGAATTTCTGAAAACTAACTTTTGCATGGTCTTACTAATGGAATATATACTTTCAAGGAAAACCCTGTATTTAGCTGTTACACAAATGATGTCCTTCAGCACAACTACCCCATGATAATAAGAAGGAAATAGATAATTCTGTGAAAAAACAGGAAAGTATACCTTCAAGAAGTAGGATTTTGGCAGAGCCTCAGGTGGAACTCCTATCCCACAGCAAATATTCTGACACAGAAGCTCACACCCTACTCAAAAGACTAACCTCTGATTTGTCAGTAATTTGATATTATAGCCAATCAGAGTTTAGGAGTGCGTCAAAGCCTGGAAATGGGAATATCTTCATAATTTTGGGGCCAAAACATGATTGACTATGTCAGTCATATTAAGGGTTATCATATTTTAATAACCTATTTACCATAACAATCTCATTATGGATTATCCTATCTAAATCTGCAATTAATCCTGGTGATATGAGTAATGGATTATCAAATCTTAATTACCAAATAAACCTGATAATCCCATTAAGGATTATCATGACAATTTATCCAGACAAAACCCATGTCTTGACAAGAGTCATTAAAATTGGGAAACCCCTAAATTGGAAATTTATATAAATACAGTGTACAGCTATGTTGAAATTTGGTTTAAAAATTGAATATTGGCATCCTGCTCTTTGCAAATTCTTTTATTCAAATGAGCCTGTAGCTACTAATATGCAAGCAAATCATGAATTCTGTTACAAGAGCTAGATTTTATTTAAATTAAGTAAGCAAACCAGTACAATGCAAACCAAACCATGACCCCAGAACCTGTGACTAGACAATTACATGACACACATAAACATAACCATATCATATAAAAAGTACACACAATACTACATAACACTCAGCACTACCTTTATGTATTGCTATAAATTCAGTAACAACACGACACAAAATTTAAAAAAGACTTCCTATTTGAAACACACAAAAACCTAAAAATACCGTAAAACAAGCCAAATAAACTATGACATAAATGGAAATTTACAGCATTAAATTAAGTAGCTGTGTTATATTCTCAGAATTATATAATTAAATTGATGCAATAATTTGCATGTTTAGACTGATTTGGCATAAAAATGTCGATGTTGAAATTCTGACAAAAAGAGCAAACTTCTTGATCATTTTTTTGTACATCTTTCAATTGACCAAAATGTAATGCAACTTTTTAACTCTAGATAACATATACAGCAGATGCTCTGTAAGTGTGCCTGTCTGTGTGTTATTAGTGACTGTCACCATCATCTATGTCTGTAAGGGCAACAAAAACCTGCAGTTCATATGCAAAAAAACTTAAAACCTCCCAAAATGTGTTCAGCCTTCCAATTAATGTAACATAGTTCATTGCAAGTGGCATAACTCTACCTAATCCACTGAAGCACAATTAACTCCAACTTATCATACTAATTGTGTTTCTAAAAGAAAAGTATATTATTGACAATAAAGCCATTATCAGGAGTACTATACATGGGTCAATTGCATAACTATAAAGAAAATATAAAGAAAATATATTTCTAAACAAAACAGACTAGGGTGTGGGGTGCTGAAGGTATTGCTTGCCTGGGGCACCATTTGCCATGGCCCTATCTAAAAATCCAGATTGTAAATGAAAACAGGTCAAATAATAGTACAAAACATAACTTGCAAGGTAAGGCATGTCATATTTTTCAAGCATCGACAACAATGAATGGAAAAATGATTCATAAAAATTTAAGCAGTGTGTGCGTGCATGATTGGGATTGTTAGCATAATTTTTGTTTTTTTCAGCCATATCTCTACGATGTCTGCAGTGTGGCAGTTTAAAGTGATGTCTAGCACTGGGGCATCATGCCACAGACATGTAGCATGATGTCCCCACCCAGTTATATTATCCTGAGATCAGGCCGACCAGTCCTAATACTAACCTCTTAATGCTGAGTGCCAAACGATTTAGCTGTTAGTACCATTTTTTTTAAGTCTTTGGTATGACTTGGCTGGGGATCAAACTCACAACCTCCCATGTCTGAGGTGGATGCTCTAGCCATAAGGCCACTGGAGTGGTTTGAGCATTTTGAGTGTTGAATGAGTTGCTTACCAAACAGTTTTTCAATATGAAGTGTGGCTACAAATGCTAATGAAATTAATTCTGCTTGCTTTTACCAAATATGAATAAGTTACAAATCTCACAATGATAATTTATAAGCATTATCAATCTGTAATTTGCTTCAACAAAACAAAAGCATGGCTGTTGAATTTTAAATCAGAATTACCTCAAATTTGTCAAGTTATATATCAATCACTATGCAATACAAAAAAAACACAATATGCAATGCTATTTGTTTGAAAAAACATAGTACACAATACTATTTGTTTGAAAAAACATAGTACACAATGCTATTTGTTTGACAAAACAGTATGCAATACTATTTGTTTGAAAAAACATAGTACACAATACTATTTGTTTGAAAAAACATAGTACACAATACTATTTGTTTGAAAAAACATAGTATGCAATACTATTTGTTTGAAAAAACATAGTACGCAATACTATTTGTTTGAGAAAAACAGTATGCAATACTATTTGTTTGAAAAAACATAGTACACAATACTATTTGTTTGAAAAAACATAGTACACAATACTATTTGTTAGAAAAAACATAATATGCAATGCTATTTGTTTGAAAAAACATAGTACACAATACTATTTGTTTGAAAAAACATAGTACACAATACTATTTGTTTGAAAAAACAGTATGCAATACTATTTGTTTGAAAAAACATAGTACGCAATACTATTTGTTTGAAAAAACATAGTACGCAATACTATTTGTTTGAAAAAACATAGCACACAATACTATTTGTTTGAAAAAACATAGTACGCAATACTATTTGTTAGAAAAAACATAGTACGCAATACTATATGTTAGAAAAAACATAGTACGCAATACTATTTGTTAGAAAAAACATAGTATGCAATACTAGTTGTTAGAAAAAACATAGTACACAATACTATTTGTTAGAAAAAACAGTACACAATACTATTTGTTTGAAAAAACAGTATGCAATACTATTTGTTAGAAAAAACATAGTACACAATACTATTTGTTAGAAAAAACATAGTATGCAATACTATTTGTTTGAAAAAACATAGACAGCAATACTATTTGTTTGAAAAAACATAGTATGCAATACTATTTGTTTGAAAAAACATAGTACGCAGTACTATTTGTTAGAAAAAACATAGTACGCAATACTATATGATAGAAAAAACATAGTACGCAATACTATTTGTTAGAAAAAACATAGTACACAATACTATTTGTTAGAAAAAACATAGTACACAATACTATTTGTTTGAAAAAACAGTACGCAATACTATTTGTTAGAAAAAACATAGTACGCAATACTATTTGTTAGAAAAAACATAGTACGCAATACTATTTGTTTGAAAAAACATAGTACACAATACTATTTGTTAGAAAAAACATAGTACACAATACTATTTGTTAGAAAAAACATAGTACACAATACTATTTGTTTGAAAAAACAGTATGCAATACTATTTGTTAGAAAAAACATAGTACGCAATAATATTTGTTTGAAAAAACATAGTACACAATAATATTTGTTTGAAAAAACATAGTACACAATACTATTTGTTTGAAAAAACATAGTACACAATACTATTTGTTTGAAAAAACATAGTATGCAATACTATTTGTTTGAAAGAAAATGCATTACTATTTGTTTGGGAAAAAATCTTTACTTATGGAAATTTTCTGTTACTAAATTACAGAAGAGTGGGATTGTGAGATGTCCATAACTCTGAGGAAAACTGAGGTATAAAAACATACTTCAGTGTCAGGCTACATGGTGTAAGAATTCAGTAAAAGAATCAACCAAGAAAACAAACTAAGGAGGACCTCATTTCATCTAAAGAAACATTAATATTTGATAAAATATAAAATGCTTTTGTTACAAAAGAGAGAACTGAGCAAAGTTAAGAAAACACTGTATAAATATCCTGTATAAAAATGTGAAAATAATGTACAATGTCAAACAGACTAATAAAATATGTTAAAGAAAAAATAGTTTCAAACTTGGTTCCTACACAAATGCGATTCCTAACTCCAGTATGTATATATGATAGAATTATGCATACTGAGTAAACATGTGGAAATGTAAATTTGAGCATTGAAAAGGCTTCCATGGAAGCATCTGTAACTACAATCTCTCAATTGTGGGAAATAAATGGTTGTGATATCATTAAGACAGTGTTTCAATTTGATTATAATCTTTTTATCCTGAACTTGGTATATGAGTGTCTCATCAAAAGCTGCTAAAATTACCAAATATGAGTTGTACTAGATTCCTGTGAATTCATTGATTTTTTTCAGTACAAATATTTATGACTTTTGTGTTTGCTACAAAGCATGATTTTAAAAATCCAATGTCACAATGATCCTTCTGTGGAAATAATAGAACCCCCTTTAAAAATATATGACTTTAAATATCAATGAAAATATAAATTGTCACAAAATCACAAAAAGTGTCACCCATGAAAATATGAATTCACAGTACAGATTGGAAACTGACATGCATACCAGCAGTTACACAATATTTACAAGGGTTATATAACACATAATAACCAGCAGAACACTAACTGTATCTATCTAGGTATAACACATATGCAAGTGTACATAGCACAGAACCAGTCTACCTTACCTAATGTAAAGACAGATCTAGATTCACATTATTTGGTTATCATCAAAAGAAACAACACTGACCCTGATCTCTAAGCATATAATTTGATAGCAGATCAGAGTTCAAATTACTATCATTTGTGTTAAGTTATACCCTAAAAATAATGGTAGTATTCCCACAAAACAGTGATACATTTAAAATGACGGACAGCATCTTAAATACAAAATCTTGAAACTGTTGATATTTCCATAGCCAGAAAAGAATCTCACCAATCTTCAACACAGATATGTGTAATGCTTCGGGGGAGGGGGGGGGGGGTAAGTTGGGCAAGGGGTCTGTAGTGGCTTTATGTTTCAGCCAAATGTAATAACTGTTTGAAGGTAGAGAAGAAATTAGCATCACTTAAAAAATATAACCAACCAAAATAGATGGTATTTATGGTATGCAATCAGTTTTAGATAATAATGACTTCATTTACATCCTATACCACTTTCACAAACAACTGTAAAATGGTAAACTATAGGGAAATCTTGCTTTTGAATCTGATCTTGTCATTTAAATCACATTCATATTAAGTTTTTGCTTATAATTTTCCAATAATTAATGCCGTGTGAAAAAAATGTAGTCCACCAATGACAAATCTGGTTTTCTTGTCTGACCAACTCTTTTTTCAACAATTTGACCAAATATATTAATCAGGTGAGTGTTAAGAAGACAGAAATGTCAAAAGTAATCCAAAATCCCCATGACACAGAATGGTAAGATTGAGAAAAGCTATACCAATGTCATCTGATACACAGATAGGGCACAATTTGGGGACCAAAAAAATATGGTGTTGATATGTCTGATTCAAAAACTAGACATGATGTGTACAAACAGAGGAAATGTACTGCCAAAATTCAATGTTTATATATTTAATTACTGCCAGAACCTCAATTCAATGTTTATATATTTAATTACTGCCAGAAATATATTTGCACACTTTACATGTTGGACATTTATTTAAACTAAACAAAGCAATAATAACAAGAGTCCCTTGAAGGGAATGCTCTACTGATTGAATAGAATTTACTGGAATCCAAGGCAAGAACATTTCTTCTTTCTCACAGATGAGTGTTGAAACCATCTTTGACATTCTTAAGCAAGACTAAAACTTTCAAAATAAATGCTATGGCAGCCATATTGAATGTAAGATCATCAACATTTTCATTAATTAGAAACTAGACATTAGAAACCTTTTGGTGAAAACCCTATGTAAATAAAACCATCCATTCAGGCTGTCATGATAGCCACAATGAATATCAGGTAAGCAGTTTTTTATTTTGAACCAAATAAACATTATAAGTCTTTTAATGGAAACCCCTCTGTCAATATGACCAACCATCTAAGAGGAGTTGTAATAAATAGAATGGTCTTTTTGCTGTCAGAACAGCATGCATTAACTGTAGAATATACTAAAAATATCATAAGATTGTAAGGTGAAGACCCTATACAGATGTGACTTTCATTAGGTGAAACAAGATTTTCAAGAGAGCTAACATGGTGTGCTTAATGTAATTCAGATCAAGACCATTTAAGTCCAGTTATATAGCATAGGTATTGTTGACATGACAATGGATCTAGGAGAAGTAGTAATGTAATATAATTTTCAAGACAGTCACTGTGATGGCAAGATTGGTCAGGTCAGCACCATTTTCATTTAGGAACAACTACACAACACAAATCTTATATTCTATTCTAGTGAAGTAGTGAGGTAAAGATTGTCAAGATGTCTGTCAATATTAATGTAAGCTTGGCACTATTTTTGTCTAGGACCAACCAGATATCATAAAAAATCTTTTGTTGAAAACTTTAGTGATATGACTCTCTATTTAGGAACAGTGATAACAAAATGTAAGACAGCTGTCATGGTGGATATTTGAACATCAGATAAGCACCACGTTCATCTAGCCATTATAACATATATATAATTAAAAACTCCATGTTGATATGAACAAACATTCAGAAGCAGTAGCCATAACAATATTTTTATGATGGCCACTGTATTGACCATATTTTATACTGGAGTCCATCCTTTTTCATTTATATCAACCTGACATTGGAAGAAGTCTACTTATGAGAAGAAACAGCATAGTTGTAATTTAGGACCAACTAGACATCATAACAAGTCTCCTGGTGGAAACCCCATGTCTATATAACTTTCAATTGAGTAGGTGAAGCGAAAAGATTTTCAGGATTGCTGCCATATTGTACATCTTCAGCTCCTCACCATTTTCATTCAGGACCAACTAGACATCATAGTCTTTTAGTGAAAACCACATGTTGACATTAAGAGCCAATCAGGGAAGAGTTATAAGAACAAGATTTTCAAGATGCCTGCTGTATGTCATATTAGATATCAGAGATATGCCATTTTCATTTAGGGCAAACTACATAATCAAAATGAAGTCTTCTGGTTGCAGCCTCAATTTAATATGGCTTTCCATTCAGGTGTGGTGATAACAAGATTTTCAAGATGGTTGCTGTATCAGCCTATCATATATATATATATATATATATATATATATATATATATAGATAGATAGATAGATAGATAGATAGATAGATAGATATATATATATATATATATATATATATATATATATATATATATATATATATATATATATATATATATGAATGAATAGCACCAATTCTTAAGGACAAAATGGACATACAAAAAGTCATCCGGTGAAAAGCTACAAGTCAGTATGACCATCTAATTAGGGGGTGTAGCAATAGTAAGAACTTCAAGATGGCTTCACATAAGACCACCCTGGCTTCATATGAAATCTTTCGGTGAAAACTCTTTATTGGTATGATCATCCATTCAGGAGAAGAATTGACAAAATAATTTTCAAAGCAGCCTTTGTATTGGCCATACTGAGTGTCTCAACAAGACCATTTTCATTTAGGACTTTTAAAAAGAATGTGTTTGTGAAGTCTCATAGCAATGTTCAAAGTAGTTTGGAATAAGCAGTAATAACAATCTTCTGCTGATGATGGACAGACAACAGATGACAGGCCATCTCACAAGTTCTTCTAGTCTGTAACCAGAAGAGCTAAAAACAGGTTTTGTTTGGCTTTTACAAATCTTGAACACATGTGTGAAGCCTGAATTACATGAATATAATAACAGTAGTTTAGCCATTTCAGCAAAAGACCCATGCCAACTTGATGAGATAAATATATATACAGTTGTCTTTCATTAAGACTGTAACAACTGATTTCACTTTCATATAAAATATATGCAACATTAGAGGATAATTGGCATAAAATGTTTGATCTATTAATCATGCCATTCCTAGCTGTAATAAACTTCACTATTCAAAAATATTTAAGCATATAAAACACAGAAATTGGGGTTTTAATGGAAGCAATTGCAACATTTTGGCCTTCCTGCAGTTGGACAAAAGTAGTATGGATTAATACATTCTAAGTTTGTAAATTTTTGAAGTCTGACCATTTAGTTATGTAAATACATTTATAATCTTGTTGCCTTTCTCACCAACCAATGTCAACAATATCTGTGCACTGGATGAAGCCATGTGTTTGGTCATGTGACTCAAAATAATTATTAATTTTTCTACATGTGAATGATACACTATGTATGTAATAATATACGTCAAACAAATATGAGCCCACATCCCCTCAGTTTCTCCACAGAAATAACCCTACTGGTATGACCGCATCCCTTGTAATAAAAAACTACTAACTTGGACCCCTAAATATATCTGGCTACACAAAGACAGAATGTTATGATATCTAAAAATATATTCCTCAAAACATTTTTAATACTGTATAACTGGTTGATACAAATATTTTCAAAGAATAATAAACAAGTATCTGAGCTTAAAAATGGAATAAAATATTGAATTTTTCTTAAGTCTTGTTTTAATTCTAGGAAATTGTTTAGATTTCATCAGATTCAAAGAATTCATAGACCTTTTATATCAACATTAAAAAGGTTTCTTTGTGTTAAACTTTAAAATTATACATAAATTTGCTTCCGTTTTACTGTTAGTACAACTGACCAAAATATTGATATTGCCTGAATAAGCGAGAAAATGAAAAATCTCAATTTGAGGTTAAAAATTTTGTTCTGGTGAAACTTGGATAAAACTACAATCAAGCACTTCCATCATAAAAACAGAAAAAGGCCCCTCTATCATAAAATAAGAAACCAGGTCGGTCCCACATTTAATAAAACTGAACCATGCCCCTTGATCATCAAACTGGAACCAGGGCCCTCTATCATAAAACAGGAACCAAGCCCCTCTATCACAAAGTAAGGACCAGGTCCCTCTATCATTAATTTGGGACCTGGCCCCTCGATCATAAAATAAGGACAAGGTCCCTCTATCATCAATCTGGTACCTGGCCCCTCTATCATAAAATAAGGACCAAGTCCCTCTATTATAAAACTTAACAGTCTGAGTAATAAAAAGTTACTCTTTGAGTAATAAAGAGTTATTTTTTTTAGCAATAAAGTGTTACTCTAAATCTGGAAATCTTACTTGAATTATTCAAAAGCAGTATCATGATTGGTAAAAAAAAGACTTTGTTGTAGCATGATATTACTATTTTGGGAGAGCTGTTTTTAAAAATAATAGAGAAACATAAAGTTAATACAAGAATTTATCAATCTCTGAAATGTTATATTAAACAGGTCAAAAGTCAAGGTAAATATAATCTTTCCTGGGTTGATAAAAAGCCTTGAATCATCCAAAATTAAAAGTCCATAAATGTTTTATTTTAAGACTCTAATTTCCTGCATTTGTTATGGCTTCAATAGCATTAAACATTCAATAGTGTTAGAAAATGTTATAAAAAAAAGTATAAAAAATTATTTAAAAAATGCTTTTAGTATCAGATATTCAATAGGAAAACAATATGAATTTAATGGATTGGAATCATATAGAGAAAATTTTACAAAAAACAATAAAAAGTAAAAAGGTCTGAGTAGATAACTGCAGATGAATGGATAAATGGACAGACATGCAAAAAACATTCCATCACAAATTATGTGGGATGTATATTCAAGCATCATACTCTAAACACAACATGTGCTTTATTGTCAGTAGTCACAGTTACTAATGTTACCCCACTTATAATGTCACAGGCCAAGCAAGACCAAGAAATCTTATCTCACATGTGGATCTTGGGGTGGAGCAAACACAGCTTCTATATATTAAAACCAATCCCAACACAGCAAAATAAGAAGTCATATAAAAAACTACATTAAGTCAGATCCTAATGCAGACTGCATAGACCCAGTCTGTTATTGCATAATGTCAGATCTGGGTCTATGCAGTTTGTAAGGATTAATCCACCGAACACAGACCCTGATATACCTGCACATTATGTGCTGGCAGCATGGGTTTATGTTGTTTGCAGTTGGACCAGATTTATATACATGTACACATCATACTGCTATTCACCTGTGTATATCATAAACCATGTTTTTAACATTACAGACCCAGATCTGACACATTATAATGCTGTAAAAGATCTGGTTCTATGTTCACAGCTTACTGGGTAATATTCAAGACTGAATATAGTAAATACACTACTTGATAATTTTGTTATAATGTTCACATACATTCCACAGCTACCATACCAACCTCATTTCTTTGCAATGTCTAAAAAATATATGTTTGTAAATCAATTACACAGCCTTAAATGTAAACAATCCCCCACCACCTCTTTCTTTCCAGTAACTATAAAAGTTTCATACCATATAACACACTAATATCCACACTTCTAAAACACTTTTGCACAAAACATATTCACTTGAAATGTCTATAGTTTAGTCATGTTAAGACAATTTTAAATTATGGAATTACAAAAACACAAAATAAAATAAAAATATATTTCAAAAATGGAATGATGATTGTTAAAAAAATATGCATTCATTTAGCAGTAAACCCTTTGAACATTGAATGATTAAAATATATGGTACACTTGATGTAAATAAGCTGAAAGTTTCATTATTCTTTAGTGACTAATGGAAAAACTACAAATTTAAACTCACACATGTCCTAACCAAAACAGGAATGGTTTTCATGAACATTTGTTTTTCTTAAACTTTGATTCTTATTTTTGACTTCAATCAGACATGATGTGATAAATCTAGATTTATTGTTTTGACAAACTTGACTTCTGTCACAATAACAAGGTATTATCAGCTAGCGGCCAAAGAGAAAAAGGACTTATCACTATACCTCAACAAATTTCTGAACAAAACAAGCTATTTGCTTTTTCTATCCCAAAAACTGAGTTTCACTAAACATCTTGAATTGCTTTTATAACATCTTTCTTACTGCGTGGTTTGGGCTGATCAGTTTTTCCATGTATATTAAACAGGCACAAAAATTAAAATATAATCATTTTATCATGCGCTTTTCTAAACTTTGCATTGTTTTATCTCTGAAGGATTATGTCAACCCATTTTACAAAAATATAATGACTCCAAGTTGTACAAAAATAATTATTTTTCATTATTTGCAGAGTGTCTACCTCTTACAAAAAAAAGCCCAATGTTATACAAACAATAGCATATCCAATTCAGAATTTCAGTCTGAGGAAAACAATTTGCAAATTTTAGTGACACTGGAGCCTGACCAAAGCATAGCAACCCTTACATGTTTGCTTATGTATACTGCATGCTGCCTAGTGAATAACAAAGATTGATTATCAATGGCATGTGCAGCAGATCAGTGTCAAACTGTTAATTGATTTATATACTAACTTACCCTATAAGAACTAAATTAAAATACATGATTTTGGACAAAATAATTAATTTTATGTCTGTATATAATTCTGCTACATGGTATTTCATGCAGTAATACACAAATCCTGATTAGCTGCTTACATTATGCAGTGAAAGATTTTGGTCAAGACTTTTCATAGTTTAGTGTGTATGATAAATGACTAATATAATTTTCAATCCAAAGTTGGTTTCTTCTCGATTGCAGATCTAACTCTTGTCAACCATGAGACTTGTTGATCACATGTGCACAGCCAGAAATAAAAACAGTGTAATTGCACTAGCAAAATATTTCTAAAAATGTAAATATAAGGAAACAAAATATCCAAAGTGTACATTTAGTTCTTATTTTTGTCTTAGTTCAAAGTAGCTGCCATTATTTAATTATTAATACTATCAGTCATGGATGATAATCGATTTCGATACATTTTGTACATCTGAATCTCCAATTCAATTTGATGTGTCTGTTTCATTGTCCATCTGTCTGTGTGTCAAGTGATTGGAATGTATCCATCAGCATACATCACTGAATGATCATAATGCAGTAAAACATCAATTATGCTGACATGTGGCTCTCTTCTGATTGTCAGGCAGACAGGATAACTTTGCACAGTCAAAATAAATTGTGCATGCATGCAACACTCCATTAGTCATTATGGTCAAACAGTTTGGAGAGCTGGTATATGTATAGTTGATGTTTGACTGTAACTTATAACATCCCTTAAGTAACATTCAGAATGCAAAAGTTTGGAGAGCTGGTATTTGTATAGTTGATGTTTGACTGTAACTTATAACATCCCTTAAGTAACATTCAGAATGCAAAAGTTTGGGCAATTTTTTCTTCTAATGAAATAAATGGGTGGGGGAATATATGAAAAAATAAGCTACAGAAAAGTCTGTAACTGATTTGATATGTGAGGTGAGTGTTAAGGGAGGTGATTATTATAGTTGTCTGAACTGTATACTACTCTAGTATAAATGATCATTTGTACAAACAGTACCTTCATTACTGTGACAGAAAGAATAGTCAGTTCATTCTTGATACATTATATCAAGCTCACATAAGAAAATCTAATTAAACTGTGGCTTCAATTTTGGATAGAAGCTCCTCTGTCAATTCACTCTCACACATGATATCTGATTGGCCCTCTAAATTATCACTACATGGGCGTGATATCAATGGTACCATAGCCATTTCAAGCTGTGATGCAGTCTTCAGATAACGACTATCACGTGATTGTGGAAAGTCCCTGTTCATTGGGTGTATAGAGTCCTTAGAAATGAGACACTGTTCATCTAACTTACTGAAGTCACGTTTACTGGAATAAGATTCGTTCTCCTGTGTTATTATAACACGAACTTCCTCGAGTTTACGTGACTCTTTGGAATTCTGAGCAGTACTCTGGTTATGTGAAGTTTGAAAATGATCACTATTACTAAATCCTTGACTTGAGCTTGCCTCATCTGAAGTTGGTCTTGTTGATGATCTGGAGTTTTCTGTATGACTTGGTTGTCCACTTGGCCGAGGTTTCTTAATGAGTGGCTGAAGTAAATAAAAGGTAAAAGATATATAATTATGATATTTTTGTTCCATCTGTAAGTGACAGATAAAAAAATGGAATCATGTACATGTAAGTTAATATGTTATATGAAATCTCTATCTTCAAGGTATATGATAATTTATGCTGTGTTATGCAAATATGCACATAATACTCCCACCACTTTCCATTCAAGGAATGCTTGTTTACTGCCACTTAATTACACTCACTTCACTGTTTCATATCCAGATGTTATGCAAGAACTTCAATTCATGACACAGTCTACAGGAAAACATTAGACTGTAATTTATTATAGTTTTTCGATAGCACCTGTATTCTTTAGTCATGTGGGGATATAATAAAAAACAGTTCATACCATTCCACATACACCAGGCAGACTCTAGCTTGTTTCCTTGATTTTGAGTGTAACCAAGTCACATACCATCATATTTAGCATCATAAAAACGTGCTAAAATTACACCACATTTCACTGAATTACACTTAGAAACCACACCAGCACAAGTGTAATATGAACAATCCATTTATGTGTACCCCAGGATGTGACTGAACATTGAATACATATGCAGATCATGCATGTAAGTATTGGATTCATAAAGAATGCAATGCTTTTGCAGAAGAACCTTGTATATAACAGCCACCTGTGGAATCCTGCATGCAAAAGGTTCATCATTTATACAGTAAATCCACTTTCTTGTCTCAGTTGCTATTTTTATAATGTTTAAGGAAGAAACACGTCTACAAAACTGAACACCAATAACATATTTTAAAGAGTAGTTAAACATCCAGTATGACAGAGTCATACAATTGTTGGACAGCTGAAAAACATAAATTAGAAGCAGCTAGAAAGAACAAATATGTTTACAGTAGTTTTGTTTCATGGACATACATATAGTACAAACACAAAAATTTGGGATGATAGCTAGTAAAAAGTCCCTCATGTGGAGCAAAATTTTTAGGTAACAATTGTTTTTTAAGCCAAAATAAACATTCATGATTATCTTGCTTGAAATCTCTGTCTGTCATCTTCTGGTTCAACAAATGCATGATAGCAGTACAAAATTTAATGATATTCAGACAACTTTGTGTCTGATAATAAAAACATAATGATTAAAAATCTTTCAAACAAATATGTATGTGCAAAACAATTTATTTACCGTAGTCAGTACATAACTATTGGCAACAAAATTACAAAACAAAGCTGACCTATAGGCTTGGATGGCATTCCTAGCAAGATAAATCAGATAATGAAAATTATCAATAAAAAAGCTGGCAAAGGTTAGATCTCACTAAAATTAGACTTATAACAAAATGGAAAGTGCTTAGAATATTTACCTGAGATATTTTCATTTTTAAACTTGATACCAAATTTTACCTGCCAATTAAAAGAAAAGATCCAGTCCCATGACCAAATGTTTATTTCCTCATTTATACTCACTCTACGCTTCTTGCCATTTTTGTACTGACAATATTCCCCCATACAGACGATGAACATCATGGTTAGGTAGAAAACAAAAAGGGATCCAAACACAATGCCAGCTATTTCTTGTGGGGTCAATTCTGCATTTTTCTCTGGAAAAAAACAAACGAAACAAAACAAATTTTTTAAAAAATCTATTTTTTTCTCTACAAATGAAGGTATAAATAAAAGTACAAGTTTACAACCCATTAAAACTTTTGTATATTTGTCTTTAAGTATTTTACTGTGTTGTGTTTCTTACAAAACTATTATTTCTTTCATAAAACTCATACTTTTTTAAAATTTATTTGTCAAGAACAGCCATGAATGAAACAAGGTTTGAAACTTAATTTATTTAATTCTGCTTGTAAAATCCACATTTAATTGTGTTATGAACTCCAGATGGCTTACTAACCATGCCCTTAGCAAACAAGAATTTTGGGGAGTACATCGTCTCATCTACAAACTGTCATGGTGTATCTCTAACATAGGCTTGAATATGTGACAGCAATTAGCTTTAAAAAAAAATGTAAAATGTCATCTCTAAGGGATCACTGTCACAAGAGTAGGTATGCTCACACAAATCCTGTCAATGTAGGGATATACAGAAAAGTTCCAGATAAACTGGAGAAGAAAAGACTTAATAAGAAACAGAAAGATATTTGGGGGGTGGGGGTGAAAAGGATGAAAGCTTAGTCTGCATGTATTGAATGTTTAAAAGATACAGAAAAGAATGTGAGAACAGATAATTAGACATCTATCAGTGAAATTTAAAAAATGCACAAATACTAATAGATCAAAACTAGCATAACTAGACTGACCAGCACAATGGTCCAATGGCACGACCATCAGCTTGCTGGACTACTGATTAAATTAATCAACAGTGAATCTGGTAAGTTGGCAAATTTCCCAAAGTTCTACACTAGAGTTGGACATGAATTCCAACCACATGAAACACAGTATAATAAGAATGATAGAAAATTCTATGAATGTGTGTATGTGTATGATCAATTAGGGGTAGGTGGGCACCTAACACAAGTTTCAATGTAAGGTAGTAATTTCATTTTATGTAAACTACATTTCTTTCACTTCATGGTATTGGTACATTTAATTCTGTCCAATAATAAAGATATACTACTAAGTTTCATACAATGGTCTCTTTCAATCCATATTGTCACATTAAAAGAATGACATAACACCCATCGCTAGTAAATATACTTGCCAATCCACATTTTTAATCTACAGCTACAGTGTCATCAAACTTCAGGTGATTTAAATTGATGAAAAATCTGTCACTTGCAAAAAAAAGTAAAATTAAATTCCAATTCCTGATATTTAGACACTGATTCATTTCTAAATTTATGGCTAAAAACCACATATTCACCCCTTCTAAACACATTTTGAAATTAAATAATTGGTGCACTGAGATATGTCAAGTCATTTTTGTTCACTAATTATCTCGTCTTCAGTTCAAAGCACTTGTTACATATGCTGATTATTGACAAAAGGATATTGCAAAATGTGTAACACACTTTTAGCAATTCTCAAACAACAGAAATTATAAATTTACATACATGTGTGTAATCCATTTAAAATCCAAAATATGTACATTTGATCTCAAAAAATGCTAATCCAAATAGTTTAGCCATGTTCACTAACACAACATATACAGTATTTTCTGGCCTATAAGTCAATTCTTAGTATAAAACGAGGCCATGTCAATATCTTGGCTTTGTAT
The DNA here is from genome assembly GCA_030141615.1 of Unio pictorum. Classification (NCBI taxonomy): domain Eukaryota; kingdom Metazoa; phylum Mollusca; class Bivalvia; order Unionida; family Unionidae; genus Unio; species Unio pictorum. The sequence continues at coordinate 2,519,895 of JARLTB010000118.1, forward strand.
TTTACACTAGTAATTGTATCGTTGTATGATATTCCATGTTACCGGCAATCGTGATATTGCATTACTGATGCTAACATGCTTGTGATTTTACTTCTGAACAAATCACTGCTATATTGTTATCAATTGACACAGCTGAATAAACAGTCCATGCTTGTTTTATTATAATTGAAAGCTCATCCATGTTGTAGTTCATTTCATTACCTGTAGTTACAAACGTAACTTATATAAACTTTCAATGACACAATCCATATACAAGTCGAAAATGAAGACCCGACTTTCAAGTAAATAAGTATCGACTTAAGGGCCGGAAAATATGGTACTTGAAGTAGGTTGTGACTGTATGTTGTTTTAGACTTGTTCATATTCATTTATATTGCACAGGCTATGGTGCTACTCAGATGCATAATCGTTAAAGACTGAACTTCCTGGTATTGTAGTTACATCAGTGATTTCACCAATCCATATATGGCTTCAGAATGGCTTCACCTCATCACTGTCAATAGTAGAACCTACTTCCTGTTCATCTGCTCTGGTGGTCTAGTGGTTAGAGTATCTGCCGCAGAAGCTGGGGGTCATGGGTTCAATCCCCGGCCGAGTCATACCAACGACTTACAAAAATAGTACAAACAGCTGCCTCACTTGGCGCTCAGCATTAAGAGGTTTAGTGTTAGAACTGGTCGGCCTAGTGTCAGAATAATATGACTGGTTGGGACATGGTGCTACATGTATGTGGCATGATGCCCCAGTGCTAGACATCACTATAAATTGCCTCACTACAGACATTGTAGCAATATGACTGAAAAATTGTTAAAACTACATTAAAAATCCTAATCACACACTGCTCATCTGGATCTAATTTTTCTTTTTTTTGTTGCCTCAGAAAAATTAATGATTTAAGAATCATTTTTATATTCAACAGTGGAGCAGTCCTCATTAGTGTTTATCTACTAATTAACATCATCAGGCGATTTCAAATGTACTCTTTGTGTAGCTTATTCCTTAGCAACCTGACTTTAAATTTGTCTGATTTAAGTTGCTTCAAAACATCCAATGCATCTTTCAAAACAAATAAGCTTTTCTTAACCTGGATGTCTCTACTGATAGATTAAATGTCTCAATTCCCTATTTATCAAAATAATTTAAGTGAAATGTGTCTTAATTTATTTGTAAATGCATGTAATACTGAATTTACTCTTAAATCTTACTTAGCAGTAAGTATCATTAACTAGGTAACTGCTTTAATGGACATTATAAAACTAGCACCTATCATTGACTGTTACCTTCTTCTCTGCAGACTGGATAATACACTGAAAGACTAAAGTTGCTAATTTAGCATAAAAAGTACCAAAGACAAATTATTGTGCACATTGGTTTACTGATATTTGGATAGCAACATATCTCAGAAAGCAACATCCTGTACACAAGACATGGTACTGTTAATCTTTCTATGAGCTTTTAAGATAATTTGTATCGAAGTGCTAACAAACATTGACCAAAAATAAGCTAATTTTTATGTGTTAATAAACAATAACCTATAATAAGCTCATTTTTTAAAATCCAAATTGAGCTAATAAAAATAACCTATAATAACCTCATTTGTATCCAAGTGTTAATAAACAATAACCTATAATAACCTTTTTTTTTATCCAAGTGCTAATAATATATGAAAAGTGAGATGCATGTACTAGAATTATGTTCCTGATCTGAGGGAGGGACTTTATTGCTAAATCAAATTTGAGAGGTGTGACTACTATTACTAGATGCAACAGCTGACATCAACCAATTACAACAGTAGTAAATTAGAAACATGGCTAATGTCAGGTGTTCTGTTGCCTGTTTAAATTACAAATTTGACAGTGAATACAAAAGTGGCTATTTGGAGTCAAACAATGACAGTAAAATTGCATTCTGACAATGTCCAAATAAAATTTTAAAAAAATATGCAAAGAGTTACATTTTCTATTGGAAAAGATCATTTTTATAATTTTGGACTGTGGTTCATAGCATTACTGCATTATATCCAGCAAGGGTGCGCTCTACTGATATTATGAACTTCTGAGAGAGTGACATATAAATTAAAGTTGTTTACATTTGGAACATGCAAGATGGAGAGAATGTTGAAATACTTCTATGTTACTTTTATGTTCTGAGGCTGACATTTCTTTGTATACCGTACTGTGGAAACTGTTCATGATCTAAGCACACAGCTGACTAAAATGACTGCTCCATTGTGCTAAAAAGTCAGCCTGAATTAGTCTAAAGTACACTATCTTTAGCAGTTATTAAAACTGGGGAAAAACATTTTCCAGGCTAGACAATACCAGCTTCTGAAAGTGCAATAAATTACCAAACATATAGAATGTAACAAAAAATGTATCGTCTTTTTTTAAACTATTTAAATCTTTAAGTTCAGGATGTGAATATGACCAAATGGAGCTAGCAGTTTTTCTGTAAGTGCACATCTGAAGTTAGGTCAGGCAGTATGAACTATAACCCATACTACACCCACCAATCATGTACCAAAAATAAAGAGAACAAGATTTAAGATAAACAAGGTCTTTTTTTTAAAAGTCACATCCTCACATTGAGGAAAAATGGTGAAATTGTTTTCATTTGCATTACACCTGTTAAAATTATGTAAGTCCAAATATGGCAATATATAAGTATTATATAAAAACATATACTGTGCTTCACTGACAGAAAGTATCTTATGTATTTATCAAGGTAAATATGATACAAATAATAATACTGTACTATGATACAAACCATGGTAATGTACTATGATACAAACCATGGTAGTGTACTATGATGCAAATAATAGTACTGTACTATGATACAAACCATGGTAGTGTACTATGATGCAAATAATATTACTGTACTATGATGTAAACAATTGTAATATACTATGATGCAAACAATGGTAGTGTACTATGATACAAACCTTGGTACTCAACTATGATGCAAACCATAGTACCCTACTATGATATGCAAACAATGGTAGTCCAATGATGCAAACAATGGTAGTCTACTATGATGCAAACCATGGTAGTCTACTATGATGCAAACAATGTTAGTTTACTATGATGCAAACAATGGTAGTCTACCATGATGCAAACCATGGTAGTCTACTATGATGCAAACGATGGTACTGTATTATGATGCAAACCATGGTAATATACTAACACCACATTCATTTCCCAACTTGTTCTCCAGATTTCATGATTCACTGGGTCAAATGCTTTTTCAGAATCAAAAGTTGCATCACCTATTATTTAACTTCATCAGGGGTAAACAGCAATTTATAAATTAGGGAGCTAAATGCAGGTTTACATGAATGATTACATAAAATACCACATTGGCTTGGAGGTAATAAGGCATATAATCATATTAAGTTAGAAATCCATTCAAAGAGTACTATACATGCTTTGCTTTCAATTTTGACCATGTGGGATGTATGGGAATTGGCCTATAGTAACTGAAACCTTCTTGGAGCTAGACTGGTAAAATGACAACACTAGGTAGAGATGATATTTTAAATAGCAAGATTTACTAAAACAGTATGCAGTCTGAAATAACTGAAGCAGCAGATCTTAAAAATTTTGCACCTAAATGATAAAGTCTTATGATTGTTTGACAGTCTTATTCATTAGGCAACTTAATTACAATGTTCTTCTATATTGTGGGACCTAAAAAGTGATTATTCTAACAAATATAGTCAGTGCAACATCTTTTTTAACTTATCTAAGATGTTTTCAGCCACCACTGAAGACATTATTAAGTTATAGTTGTAACCATTCTCATTATCTACATGGCTATCATCAGCTATGAGATAGTGAATTTTTTATTGAGTATTTGGCCGATTTGCCCACATACCATTCACATGTTGGTAAGGAACTGTAGGATCAGTGGTGTTGTTTAGTAAGGTAGCAATCGAAGACATCAGTGTTCTTGTAACTTGTCTATCATATTGATGGTGAATGGCACTCTGCCTATGACCACATGGAAAAAGTGGATGGAAAGTTCTGGAAGAAAAACAAATACAAGTCAGCTCTAATAAATCAAGTCTAACTACAAACAACATCATCAGATAATGTGCCAGCATATCAGGGTCTATGCTGTTTGTTTTACAGATTACTCCTAACTGGAGCCATTACATGGCATTATATGCAACAACAGATCTGAGTATGTAGTTTGCAGTGGGATGTGACCTATAAATAAGTACATATGGTAATGTAATTGTCACACTAACCTAATTATAAACCTACCATATATACTCACTTATAAGTTGAGTCCAACAGCAACTGCACACACCCAGATATGACATTATATATAAGTTTGTTTTGATGTTATCAGTAGAAAAAACAAACATCTACCGTGGTCTACAGGTGCATTATGCTATGGCAGATCAGGATCTTTGTTTTTTTGTAGCTTGACTTGACTAATAAGCTAGTATATACAGTATGTTACAAACAGCACCTTGTAAAGAGCAATAACATTTTATTCATATCTGAATCTGGAGATGCCGGAAAAAAGACAAATAACTACATTACTGAACAAAATTTTACCTTTAGCATTGTTCCAATTATCAATTATAATTGATCATCAGTTGCTTGAGCAAATCAAATCAGTAAGAAATTCCATAATTGATTGTATGCAAAGGGAGACTACATCTTTTTAGCTGCATGCAAAATACAAAGGTTAGTCAAAACACCTGTGTAAATGGTAAGCTACGAAGGGCTTCCAATTAACTAAAGTTGATCTGCATTATTTATTCGTTTCGCAACTTGCAAATCTAAAACCATATCATATTCTGTAGGCGAAAACCTTTGTAATTATGAAGATATAGAAAAGATTACATGATTCAGCTGTTAATAAATTTAAACACATTTTGATGATATAGTTTAGTTTAAATGTAAAATCCTTTGTAGTGTTTGTAAATAACTGCAATCAAGAAAACCATGTCCTTCAATACATAAAATTATAGACACATAAATCACATATAAATGAAAGGATTTTGAGGGGATTGCAACAGTATTTCAGCTACATAAAACTGATCAGCCATAAAGTGTTGCAAAGGTAAAAATCTACTTCATTAAAACCAAAGTTTCAATCTGTCCTTTCCTAATTCCCATGTTTTTGATCCCTTCTTTCTGTAATATTATTTATCCTGTTCAAATTAATCAGGATGGTTGAGCATTGATTACATTTTGCGATGTTAAAATAAAACTATTGATTTTTATTATCACTTTTCATCAAGCTTCAATTCTGCATCATTCATACTGTTAAAGATTTCAGGCTATTTGAAAGATTACAAAAGATTTGGCTGAGACATCATGTAGAAAAATCAATGAAGAACTGATAATGGATTTGGATAGCAGAAACCAATGATTGATCAGAATATTTTAGCTAATTTCTCATGCTATCCTTTCACCAATTTAAATGAGACAATAACGATGTCAAAGAAGCTAAAAGAAGCCAAAGAAGCTAAAATATTTTTTTCTACAGAAATCCATGAATCTCCATGGAAATTATGCAATATTCCAAACAGTTATATTAACAGTAGGTTGTCACACACACAAATTGAACTTGGAAGCCATGGAAATATGTCAATATGGAAGCTATAGAAATAGTCGTAAATGAAAAAATAAGACTGACAATTTCAGACTAAAACTAAGAACTGATAAAAGGACTTTGTTTTATTTCAATATGGTGATTTGCTGAAATTCTGACACAAATAATGTTTCTTTGCATAATTTAAGAAGCCAAATGCTCACATTCATTTTTCATATATTGTACAGTCTTTTAAGGAAATAAATTAGTTTTGATTTCACTGATCTCTATTGCTTAAGCTTTAATTTTCAAATTTATGCCTATTCTTAGCAAAGATTTAAAATTATAACATTTCAAAACATTTTTGTACAAGTATGCCAATAAATTTTTTACAATATATACCACCATAACATACTTCATTAAAACAAATTGGGATATAGCACTGATTGTGGTTTAAAAAGTATCTGGATATATCATTTTAAGAAGTGACATAACCCAATTCAATAATCCTCTGGATATTTTATCTGAAATGTCAGAAATATTCAACAAAGTCATGACACAGAAACTGAATCGTGTTATAGTAAGAGGTTCAGGATACAATCACACACTGAGCAAGGTGCACCATACAATATTTCCCAGAATATTATTCTGATGGACATTCCCAAGGGTTTTGTACCCAATTATAAATAATGTTACAGAATGTGGCATAAGGCATAAGGCATTATGGGCCACAATGAAGAAGTTCAACATGGGTCAAAAGTTTACCAGCGCCTTCAAGCAGCTGTATGGCAAGGCTACCAGTGCAGTAATTGCTCAAGGTTCTGTGGGGGACTGGTTCAAGACAACAGTTGGAGTATGGCAAGGCTGTCTCCTGTCACCCACAATTTTCAACATCTGCTTAAAGCACATCATGAGCGAAGCCCTGGAAAACCACTGTGGGAGAGTGAGTATTGGAGGGCGTAACATCACCAACCTCCGCTTTGCAGATGACAATGATGAACTGGCAGGCAGTGAAGATGAGCTTGCACCTAAGTGAAAACCTGGATGAAACATCTTGCAGATTTGACATGGAGATAAGAACTGCAAAGACAAAGCTGATGGCAAATAGGGGCAAACAAATCTCAACCAAGATTAAAGCCAGAGAAAGGGAACTGGAAACAGTGGACCAATTCAAATATCTTGGTTCCATAATCACCAAAGAGGGATCAAGATGCAGAAATTTTGTCAGGAGCAGCACAAACAACGACAGCTATATCAAAGCTAAGAAACATCTAGAGAGACAAGAATATCTGTCTGAAAACTAGAATCAAACTATTGAGAGCACTAGTTATCTCAATCTTTCTGTATTCATGTGAGGCCTGGACCCTGACAGCAGAATTGCAATGAAGAATCCAGGCACATGAAATGAGATGCTACAGAACCATTCCTGGCATCTCTTACATGGACCACATCACAAATGAAGAAGTGCGTAACACCATCAGGCACAAAGTAGGCCATTATGAAGAACTCCTCACCATTGTCAAAAAGAGAAAGCTGAAATGGTATGGCCAAGTCACTAGAGCCAACATTCTATCCACAACAGCACTGCAGGGCAGTGACCAAGGATGCAGAATGAGAGGTAGACAGAGAAAAAAGTGGAGTGACAACATCACAGAATAAAACTGGAAAAGTTTTGCGGAGACACATCCATTATCACATGATCAAGACAAGTGGAAGAACTGGTCAAATGTTCAGCAGCACAGTGCCTCAATGACTACACTAGGTCAAGAGACTGATGATGATAAATAATGTGTGATTTTCAGCTAAACCAATGCTAGTAACACCTCAAACAAAATACATATCAAAGCTCTCAGTACTTCCTAGAAAATTTAATGCCTGTCTTATATGGCCCCCACTCATTTTTTTCTTAGACTGTCTCTTGTATACCCTCAGTAGCCTAAATTGAATCCAAAGTTGTGAAAGATGGCTGTGAATTTAGGTACATTTTCCCCCAATAGGTCAAAAAGAAGTTATCACTGACTACCAGTAAATCCACCTCCCAAACATTAAGTGAATGTAAAAGAAAAATGTACATATATAAAAAGGAAACAGGGGTGACCTAAAGTAAAATCTTATTGATTTGCTTGAATATTATGATTTAATGCCCAATGAACGTCTCTCTTTTCTTATTAGGACTTCTGATCATAATATTATTGCCTCAGTAAAACAAATATAAATTTCTGAGGATAAAGTGAATCCCCAGAAAACAAATGATGTAAATATAGTATTAAAGTCAAATAATACTTGACATAGAATTTAATAAGATTTCTCTGAATCAAAAGACTGCGGAAAAACAGAGACCTCGTGTAATTATTTTAATGTAAAACAAAAGCAAATAATCAAAGACATGTGTAATTGAATTAAGCTTGAAAGCTTCAATTTACTAGATATCTGCAGACTTCAACATTTGATAACATTTAAATTATGCTTCCTGTTAAAGTATAAAAAGTCATGTAGAATGTATATTATATTATCTATTAATTATGCTCCTATTATTATTATTATCTATTTATAAAAAAGCTGTAGATTCAGTTTAGCATTGATCACTCATGTAATTACCTTTGTATCTATCTATCTACAATGTATCTATCTATCTAATACAAAGGATAAAACAGCAATACAGAAATAGTTTATTCTGATGAAATAAAACTTACATATTATATTATATTACAATACTTCATCTTGGTGATCCAAAGATACTCACACTCAGATGGTCACACCTGTAATGAAACACTGAACAGCTTTAAACAGATTGAAATACACATAAAATATATTTGTTATGATATTGGTGGTTACATTTGTACTTTGGATACAAAACGACCAGCACCTAGGGTATGAAACAACCATTGCTTTTTGTATGAAATGACTCATTTGGGTATGAAACAACTTTGGTAAGGAATGACCAAATTCAGTATCAATTGGTATCCTTGATAGGAAAACAAGTATTGAGTCATTTATACGAAAACTGTTCGTTTCTGTAACATGTAGTAGAGGGATCATTGTAGGAGGATTTGGAAGTGGGTTTTAAATACTGTAAAGATATATTGATCAAAGAAATTGGATTCCTCTCACTATTATTACCCCTAGGTCGGTACCCCATCCTATCTTAGACTTTTAGAGTATTTTCTTCACATTTTTGGGTGGTGATCCTCTGCATTGATGTAGGCATTCTTGGTCCTTATTTAAAGTAACTAATCTATTCTGTATAAATATTATGATGTGTTCTCTGTTTATTTTCATTACAGTGCACAGGAGGTAATGAAACACTGATACTTTTTCCGGAAGTGAAAGCATTGACCCACTATACACTGCTTCATGTCTCTCTACACAATGCCAGGAAACATGACAAGAACTGCAAAATTTACAGCAAAAGTACTTTTGATCAACATATTATATGTTTTGGATATCGAAACAATGGAAAGCTCGGTACCGACAAGAAAGGATATATTGAAAATACTTGTGCAGGGTCCCAGTACCCACTACTATAAAAATACATAAAACGAAGCATTATAAATCTCGCAGCTTTAAAGACAGTTACCTAAATGTTTTAAAAAATTTAAATGACGACTTCATTAAAATTAGATAACATAAATAATAAAAGCTCCTTGGAACAAGGGCGTATAAACCTTAAGTAGCAACGGAATACCAGAAGCTTACTGACTCCCTTGAAGTTGATGACAAGTGTTACTTGATAATCTGTATTAAATTTAAACAATCAGTGAAGTGGAAAATATATTTTTGAATTAAACGAACGACATATTTTTAAGACAGTAATATGCTTAACAGATCTCAAAATGTTGTCATAAAATCGATATTAATAATATAATTTGCATCACATACAAATCGCAAGTTGAACATCTGTTTACGCAACTGTAAACAAACTGTTGCAAGGGGAAACAACCCTACAATTGCCGCTCAAAAGAACCAGTTCAAAGAAGGATCTGGTTTACGAGATCGGAATTCTGCGTGGACTCAATAACTACGTTCACTTCAAAATACGAAATATCAAAGTATGTTTATAAGTTAAACTAATTAATCCTCATGACAAAAGTTTTCTATAAACATCATTTTATCTTATACAGCCTTTAACTATTTAACTATTTACCGATTTGAGCAAAAAGATGACTCTCTCTCTCTCTCTCTCTCTCTCTCTCTCTCTCTCTCTCTCTCTCTCTCTCTCTCTCTCATACAAATGAAAAAAAAAAATGAACGGCCCTTCTTTCTCTGTGTACATTCTTATAAATCTACAATTCATCCAAAACTTTCGATTGAAAGTACCGTTACAAGCCACGAGCAAAAATCATGTACGCTCTCGTGTCTGTAGCAATTCATTTTAAGTGCCTGGATTCTTCATTGTAATTCTGCTGTTAGGGTCCAGGCCTCACATAAATACCACAAAAAAATGGAGATGACTAGTGCTTTCAATAGTCAGATTTTAGTTTCCAGACATATATTCTTGTCTCTCCAGATGGGTCATAGCCAATGTTCCCTCTAATTTTTGACGATGCTGTGCGGAAAAATAAAGGCTTGCTTGGAAAAACATGATGCAAAATTTTAGTGAGCGGCATTTGTGAAAGTCGTACATTTATAAATGTTTAAAACTCTATTACACAGCAATGTTCTTTATGATAAATTAGACATTTCGCACAGGCATATGCATTGTTCAATTATATTAATAAAAATATTGTTCTACTTTATATTATTGATGTCGGTAAAGTGCTACACATATGTCATATTTAATTATAAAAACTGCAAGTAAAATAAATGTAGTTCGAAATTTAGAGCAAAACAGTTACTTTATTCATTTATTGCCGAATATTCTGTCTCTGTGTGTGGTCCAATGCTTCTAAACCGCATTTAGATCAATAGTGCTTCCTGATGAAAGATATAATTTTATGCGCATCAAATTATCCAAATGATTTACTTGTAGCCTGTTTCTAGATTTTGTTTTAATTGGCTAAAACCGCGTTCGCAGTCTGCACTTGATGCTTGAAATGTACCACAAATGTCCAGCAGAATCGACAGCTCTTTCATGTCTTCATTCTTCATGACACAGCTTACGACGTCAGTGAAAGTATGAATTGATCCAGTCTTCACTTTTTCTGCAATCAAAAATTTGAAGTCATCATACTGTTCACCGATCTTTGAGATTACTCTCTCTTGACAGTTCGGTATAATTCTTGAAAACCTTCTTATCAGTTTGTTCAAACTGTCTTTGCCAAATTCAAAACTTGAATTCTTTGCAATGATGCAGTGGTCAAATGCTTGCCAATCCATTAATTCATCATCCGGAAATCTCTTCTCAAGGTGATTACATAATAGTTCAACAAATCTAAGAATTACAGCCTTGTCGACGTCACGGTCAAGTGAATTAAGAACTTCCTTCACTGCATCCCAAGATACTGCGATCTTATTTTACATATTTTGGCCTTTACAAACTGAAACGCTTCAATAGTTGTCAGAGTACTTCTTTGAAAATATTTGCTTATTGATGCCAGTTCTCCAAAAACATCGTTAAGTACTGTCAAAGCCAGTCGAAAATGCGGATTTAGAAGTCTACTCAGACAGAACGTATTGATTGGATCATTGCTCATGTTTACTTGTTCAGTGCAATAGTCAATCAAAACGTTGTAGCTTCGCACAAAAGCGGCAACTGCTAAATGCCTAGACAACCACCTTACCTCATGCAAAGGCCGAAATGCCACGGAATCACTTTCTGCGGCATTGGCCAATTCCTGGAATTTCTCATTTTATAACTGATGACCTGCTGAACATTTTATAAACTGTCCGAAGTAATGTTTCAATATCGTGCATTAATGAAACTTGCTTCCAAGCATCTTCAACAGCTAAGTCTTCGCGATGAGCAACACAATGTTGTTCACACAAATGATGTATCTCACGTCTCAGAATTGCAGCCACACCATTATTTTTCCCTAGCATGACAGATGCGCCGTCTGATGTAAACATCACCATCTTCTGCTGATCAAGTTGATTTTCACAATAGAATTGTTTTTTTTTGCTGTCACAATAGAGACGCTGTCGCATGAGGACAACTTCACGATGCCACCGAATATTGTTTTGCAAACAATTTCTGTTTCAGGCCGATACTTGAAATATACAATCAGCATTTTCTGAACTAAAATATCAGTACTTTCATCTATTATCAACGTGCGGAATGCCGACTTTCGCAATTCAGTCATAGGCTGAGTTTTTAAGACGAGGCTTATGCACTCAACAAATTCGAACGCATAATTTTTGCTGCGCCAACTTTGTGGAATTTTAACGTATTTTGCATCATGCTCATGGATATCTTGTACAGAAAACATGGATGCATTCAGTTTAATAGCAAGAATAACGTTATCAATCAGCACTTTTACCAAATCTGAAGTAGACCGCTTTCTCTCTTCCATCTCTACTCTGATGCTACGATCTGCCGTACTCTCCTGTAGCATACGCAAAATTCCACCACTCTTCTGATTCCGTAGCTTTTTAACTGATTCAGTGTGCACTTTTTGACTGAGATGCCGCTTTAAGTAATCAAGTTTCCATTCATCCCATTCTTTTCCCGTGCTGAACTCTCCTGCAGCATTTGCAGTTGAGCAAATATTGCAAACAACAGCGCCATCATCATTGCATGTGAAAATATCTCCAAGTTTTACCTTTTGCTTGTTAGACGATAACAACACATCCGTTTCGATCAGTTCTGATAGCCACTCTTCCTTGAATCTTCAACAAGTTTTCTATTTCAACGAATATTGACATCCTTCTGTTTTTCTTTTGGACATTATGTGCGTGGGTAATTTATTATTTAATATGAAAGCATACTACAACGTCTTGCTTTATCGCTCGCCCACATAACTTCCGCCGGCTGCAGCAGGTAATTTTGCCTCTCACATATTTGCTGCGCGGCAACTTAAAACTGCTGCGCGGCAACTGAGTAAGAGCTGCGCGGCCGCGCAGCTTTGAGGGAACATTGGTCATAGCTATAAAATAGCTGTTGTTGTTTGTGCTGCTCGTGACAAGATGTATGCTCTGACCCCTCTTCGGTGATTATGAAACCAAGATATTTGAACTGGTCCACTGTTTCCAGTTCCTGTCCTCTGGCTGTAATATTAGCTTAGATTTGTTTGCCACTATTTGTCATCAGCTTTGTCTTATCGGCGCTTATCTCCATGTCAAATCTGCAAGATAGTTCATTCAGGTTCTTCACTATTATGGCAGGCTCGTATTCATTGCCTGTCAGCCCATCAATAACGTCTACAAAGCATATGTTGATGATTATACGCCCTCCAATGCTGACTTCCCCACAGTGGTTTTCCAGGGCTTCACTCATGATGTGCTCTAAGTAGATGTTGAAATTGTGGGTGACAGGAGATAGCCTTGCCATACTCCAACTGTTGTCTTGAACAAATCCCCCACAGAACCTTGAGCAATTACTTCACTGGTAGCCTTGGCGTACAGCTGCTTGATGTTATTGGTCAACTTTTAACCAGTCTTGTACTTTGTCATTGTGAGCCACAATGTCTCATGCCACTCTGTCAAAATCCTTTTTGAAATCTATGAACACATGATAGATGTCTTGTTGATGTTGCGAGCATTTTTCATACAGAACCTTGAGATTGAATATTTGTTCTGTTGTGCTTCTTCCACTCCGGAACCCTGTCTGTTCTTCAGCGATGGTTTCTTTCACTTGTGGATTAAGTCTGTTCAAGATGATCTTCAGCATTACCATACAAGCATGGGTGATCAAACAGGTAGTTCGGTAATTTTGGCACAGCTGAAGATTGCTCTTTTTGGAAAGTGGTATAATCAGTGACTGGGTCCACTTTGTTGGCCATTCTCCTGTCTGCCAGAACATGTTGCAGAAGTTTGTTAGAAGCTCTATTACTGATTCACCCGCCCCACATTCTTCATAAGTTCAGCTGGGATGTTGTCTACTCCAGCTGCCTTCCCATTCTTCAGTGCTTTCATTGACTCCACCACTTCTTTGAGAATTTGGAAATCATCATCTTGTGTTGAGTTTGGACCTTGAAGAATCTCTGGGTCTCCTGTGGACGGATGGTTTTGACTCATGAACTTTCACAATTTGGAATGTATTTTTGCTATTGTTCTTTATCAGGTGCCTCTATTTTTCTGTGCACGTTTGTCCAATCCAATCTTCCTTTGCTTTCTTGACGTTTCCCCCCCCCCCCCCTGATATCCTTAGCTATTTCTCGATACACAATTTCCCCTGTTGTATGTCTGGTGTGTTTGAGGTCTCTTCGGGCATCACACAGGTTGTCATGACTGTATTGAAAGTATCTGTCATCACTTTTACATCAACATTCATCAGAAGGTGTCGAGCAAACTTTCCTCCAATTGTGGCTTTGAATGACTTGCACATATTAGGGTCCTTCAATGTCGCATTTGAGCCTGATTTTCTTTGGGCTGTTAATTTTCTTCAGTTTCACTCCCAGTTCATAATCACAAGGCCATGATCACTCACAACATCAGCACCTGGGAACGTTCTTGTTTTTCCTCATTTGATGTGAGATCGGTAACGGGTTTCAACCAGTATGTAGTAGATCTGGTTATGATGGGTTCCATTTGGTGCGTGCCATGTCCAGCATCGTGAGGCTTTATGCTCTCCCAGGGTGTTAGCTCGTAACAAGTTGTTGTAGCTTGCGAACTCGAGCAGCCGTCTCCTGTTTCATTTGTAAGCTCATTACAAGAAGGTTCACAAAGATCAATCCAGTGTTTTAGAGCATCTTTCCAACTTTGGCATTCCAGTCTCCTTGGATGACAAGGATGTCATTCTTACTTGCCATGCTTAGAATACCATGGAGTTTGTTGTAAACTTCCTCTATTTCTTCATCTTCATGATCAGTAGTTGGAGCATAGACTTGGATAAATGCGATGTTAAAGGGAGATGCTTTCAGACGAATGGAGATGATTCTCCTATTATATGGGGCGACATTCATGCACAGGTCCCTTGATGGATTTGTTTACAAGGAAGCCTACTCCATTTATGGACTTATCCAACTCTCCACTGTATTAGAATAAATGCTTATCTTCAGTCTGTTGTTCTCATAAGGCTTTCCATCTAACTTCACAGAGTTCCAGAATGTGCCATGTGTAGTGTTCCATCTCATGTATCAACTCTTGGAGTCTTCCAATTTGCGCCAGAGTTCTAATGTTCCTGGTGGCGATGACGATGCTGTCTCTTGCTCTGATTGTATGAAAAATACCAGTAGCACTCTTGTCACCTCCGTCCTGATGGACAACGGCAGGCGCGGTCCTTGATGACCCGGACGACGACCGATCCTGTATGGTAACTTCAGATTTCTCCAGCATTATTAGTGTGTCTTGGGCAAAAGTCGTCTGGCGGAGACAATCCCTCTCCAAACAAAGTACAGTTTAGCTGTTGGACAAAAACTGATTCAACATTGTGTGAGCCACCCATGAGATTCATAAAATCCTAAAGTTTGTGTAATTTTGTTTACATAGTGTACTTTCTTCTCATCTAAAAATAAACCAATCGGCTGGGAATAAGTTTTCGTTTCGAGTGACGCTTGTTTTGTTCGTGGATAATTGATTTTGATGGTGGTATAAAAAGGATAAAGTTAGAATTTAGGGGATAGAGCTTTCATCAGGAGCCGTCTTCGAGCCAAAATAATAGACAAGTGAAGGAAAAGAAAAAGAGAAAAAAAGGGGGATAGGGAGGTGGGAGCCTTAGTTAATTAACTCAACGAGCAATATAGGATTGTTGCTGTGAGGAGTTTATATGAACGTTTGCTAGACTGATTCCTAACACCAGTTTTACAGTCGTGTCCCAATAAAAAGATTTTAGAAAAAGAGGAGGGCGGGCTTTTCTGGATCTTTTATCTTCTCCGTGATTCTTTTTTTTTTCTCCTTTGTATATTGTTAGGTATTCCTTCTTAATCAACGTGGTATTTGGTTTTCCCAAGATGGCCTAGAGGATATTGTTGACTCACTACAGGCTGGGCTTGTAGGCGGCTGGTCTTAGTCGCACTGTTGTTTATATTGTATTTATTTTGGTGGAACATATATTTTGCCCATATATGAGTTTGTGGGGAGTACCCAGGCTGGTGGCATTGAGGCGTTGTGCTATTTTAATCAAGGGGTTGTGACTTTACTGTGCTGTGTTGTATTAATTGAGGTCTGTGCTGTTGTTAACTATATATATCCGCCTTGTGAGGCGGCCCTGGTGACTAGGCTTTATGTCATCCTATATTCTTTTTGATATATGGGGCCTAATTTTGAGTTATTTGAATCTTACTCGAGTCATTAAAGCTCGTATCACAGTTTAGTAGAGTGGATATGTACTTGCACTGTGTTTTACTTGGACCGTATGAATTAGTAATGTAGGAGATGTAAGAAAAGTGAAGATAGGAATACAAGTAATTGTATATTTTCTTTTAAAAGTGGTAAAACTAGTTTTAATAAGTGTAGGGAATGCATTAATCACGGGCCTTCTATTTTAGCTAGCAGTTTGTAAGTAACTGCTTTGTGCTCTATGATTAATAGTGTTGATGTTAGGGAATATATTTTGAGATGTTTCGATATTCATTGAATTGTTTAAGGTAGCAGGTGATATTGATATGCGTGGTTCTTGTTGCAATGCCTATCCAGTAGTTGCGGATATGTGGTGGGGGATTTAAGTGTTTTTTGGTCCCTTTGATGTTTAAGTCGTTGGTGGTGGTATTTAGTACAGCTGTTGAAAACTTGTCCAAAGTTTCTGGTTCAGGGCAGTGTAGGCAATTCACAGTTGTGTCACCGTTGTTGAGATATTTCTTAAAGCTGTTATTAAGTAAAGTTTTGCTGGTTCGAATTCTGTTGATTATCTGTATACCGGTATCAGTTGTTGCCAGGTTCTTTGGTATGTTTTTTGGACCTTGGTGACCTCTTTTTGCTATAAGTACAGTTGCCTACGCTTTAGAAAAGTTTAGAGTATTTTCCCATTGGTATTGACATTTATTGTCGATTCCTCGTCGTATTTATCCATATAGTTCATGTGTTATTGCTTTGAAGGCCGCTATTTGCCATTTGGTCCGCTTTTTAATTGCCGGACAGATTATTATGGGAGGGTACCGATTTGAGTTGTACTTATTTTCGATGTGTATAATAGCTATTGTAGTGTTCTCAGGCATATTTGCTCTACTTTTTGAGTTGCCGGTCTCTAAAGTTTTAAGTACACTTAGAGAGTCGGTAATAATTACAAACTGGCTGTGGTTTTGAGCTGATATCCACTTAAGGGTTCGGTTTATGGCCAATAACTCTGCAGTAGAAATGGAGCAATCTAGTCGTGCGCTGAATACGATGTGATTTTCTGGGACTATCATTGCCGCTGCCGTCCTGTGTAGCTCTGGAGATTTAGAGCCGTCCGTGTAAATTTTGATGCATTCAACGTATTTGGCGGGAGATCTTTGTAAATGTCATAGGATAGGTTGTCTTTTTCAGGGGGGGGGGGAGGTGTACTTTTTTAATTTAGGAGTGCTTTTCTTTATTCTTCAAGGCTGAAGTTGCTCTTTAGCGGCGAGACTTTGCTGTTTTAATTTGTAAATATATAAGGAAATTCTTCTTGTAGGCATTTCCTCCGTTCACTCATTCTACTATAATGTGACCAATTAATGACTATTCATGTCGTTAACAAATTTGCAGTCGTAAAACGTTTATTGAATTCATTACACCATTAGTTTCTGTTTTGATATATACTATAACACGTTTTTTTCTCATTTCAATTTAAATAAAGGTATCTAGACCTTTTTAATTGTGAAAATATATCAAAAATGAAAATCTAATTAACACGTAAAGTAATGTGTCGCTATGCATGCATCCACTTTTTGAATCCTTGACACTTTTTTATGTTGGTGCTTTTCTCTCTATATTTCGATATTTCTATATTTTGTTGTTTTGCTTGATTGAAAGAAGACACGATCTCAAGCAATAAATACATCAATTATGTTTTATGCTGATTTAAACCTAGTCGCAAAAATTACATTAACTTCCGTAACCTTTTTATATATATAACAAAACGTTTGGTTAAATCGAAAACAACTATCAGGTTTTTTGTAAGCTAAAAACAGAAAACCGTTACCTCTGATCTTAGTTCTGTCGAAAAGAAATAATTGGAAACTTTCTGCTAAGAAGATAATGAAATATAAAAAAAGATGTCTTACTTAAGACATTAACTTCCGTAACAACTATCTCTGTAAAATGGTAAATTTAAACGGTAAATATTAGGCGAGTTTCACTGCAAGCGCTGGAAATCTTTAATATAAACTATTCAACGAAGACATTATCGATGTCTGTAACCAATAGTTCAATTTTAAATATAAAATATTAACTTCCGTAACTTTTAACTTCCGTAACGGTTTTTTTTCTCCGGAATCAGAAGTCGATACCGGATCGAGACTTGTACTTGGTGGTTATTTTTCACGATTCACCGGAAGATTATCGAATATAGCAGACATCATTTATCAACGATTTTTACCACGCTTACAAAGAAACAAGCATCTAAACAGAATCTAAATTTACAAGTAACAAGCTTCCTGGAGAGAGAAGATAACAGCTCAGTACTTGTCATAAAAAAGAAGAGTGATGTAGTGGTGATTGAAAACATCGAGCATCAAAAGAGAATTTTATCCGACTATATGCATAACCTTCATGACAAATTTCGCTTAGAGAATCCTGATATCATGGTGTCACGAGCTCGTTTCTACCAGTCAAGACCGAAATATTTGTTGCTAGCTAACTTTGCATCTAGAAGAACCTGTTTATGCGCACGACATCAAAATATATCTTTGAAACTTAAAGCAATGAGGTCATTAGGTCTAAATCTTCCAAAAAGTCCAGATGCTTTCATTAAAGAACAGGACACGAATGAAAAACTGAAAGAAACACTTGAAACCGGTCTCCCAGATATGGTTAAATACACTCAATGGAAAAAGGTAGTAGAAGGGCAGAAGTCAAGATGGAAAGAAGTTGATGAAGCTGTAGCTAAAACCGATTTTATTCATTTGATGGACAGTCAAACGTCAGAATTCAGAAACCACGTCAAGAGGGTAAAAGTACAGTACCAAGAAATGAGAAACCTTCGAGAAAATTTACCCGAGAATGAAGTAATGTTATGGATGGACTTTGCCGAAAACTTTGTGTGTACCTCCGTGGAAGCAGTCCAGTCTTCATATTGGAATCAGGCTATGGTCAGTCTCCACACTATGGTTGTTTATTTTCCAAAGTCACAAGGCCAACGTCTTCAAAGTTGTGTGGGAGTCTCTGATGTCTTATGTCATAACGCAACAGTTGTTTATACAATTTTGAAGAAACTCATACCAATGCTGCAATCAACTTATCCATCAATCAAAACCATACACTACCTTACCGATTCACCAACAAGCCAATATAGAAACAAAACAATCTTTAAAATTTTGGCTGACCACAATGAAGATTTTGGTATAGCTGGTCGATGGAACTATTTGGAATCGGGCCATGGCAAAGGCCCGTGTGATGGTTTAGGTGCTAGCATAAAAAGAGCCGCATATATGGCCATTCGTCAAGGAAAATGTCTCATTCAAAATGCTGAAGATTTCTTCTCGTGGTCTAAGCAGACGGAAGAGAGTGGTAGCAAAATAAAATATCTGTACTACAACCAGGCAGACGTTGACATGAGCAATGAAATAATACAACAGAAAGAGAAGCCTATGCAAATATCCGGTACCTTTAAGTTACATGCAATTGTGCCAATAAACTCTTGTACGATCCTTACTAGAGAACCATCATGTTATTGTAATGGTTGTCTTGTCAATCCTCAAACCAGCGTCCATGAATGGCAGGAACATGTGATATGTAGAAGACAGGATGAGGAAGTCATTGATACAAATGGAACTCGCATGCCAACTTTAGAGGTCGCTGCCGTTACAAGCGACCAGGAAGAATTATTTGAATATGAACGCATTCAGTACTCTGACATTCAACCATCCCGCTGGGTCTCTGCTGTTTACGAACGAAATTTTTATTTTGGTCAAATATTAGCCATTGAAATTGACGATGATGAAGTAGAGATCAATTTTTTAGAGAAATCAGGAAAGTATGGCAAAGCATTCAAAATGCCGTCTAGGGAAGACAAATTGTGGATAAAAAGAGAAAAACTTCTGACCATACTAGAAAAAGAACCAAGACCTGCAGGAAAATCCAAACGATTGGATAAAACTTACCTGATTGACAAAAGTGAGATGGAAAAGGCCGAAAAAGCTTTCAAAATGATCAAATAGACAAAAACAATGTTTGCCTTTAATCAGTGAACTAAAAGAATAGAATTACTTCGCTCCCTGTAATACAATTTTTAAGAATTCTTTCATGTTCTTTCATGAACTTAGTAAAGTTAACTTCCGTAACGTTTTTACTTGTTTTTTATAATGGAGATAAAAATATACAAGTGCACAAAAACATATCACCTTAACTTGAAAGATAACGCATTATATTAGCACAAACAATGAAAGTTAACAATAACTGGCTCTCCCAAACACGCTTTTGGATAGTTTATTTGTTTATGTGTGACTGTTATCCAAACGCAGTTTAGTCTATTTTGAGACTTTATTTGTAAAAACAAAGTATAAAAAACAAGCCTTCTATAGTATATAACTAAAAGATAGATCAGAATTTAGCTTTAAAAAGTGAGTAAAAGGTTGAAATTTACTATTAATTGGATTGAATAGTCTTTAATTGATTCAACTAACTTCCGTAACGACAAGGTTCACCATGAGAGATGCATTTGGCGTAAAATGAAAACGGTAAACAATTTGTGGGCAATTTTTTGTTTTCATGTGCGGTGAAATGTTAGTAACATGATTAAATATCCAAAACTATGAATTTAGATTGAAAAAACCCCACTGTATTATTCCATATTTGGTCCGAATTTAGTAGAATCACTGCGTTGCATGAATTCTTGTGCATAATCTGATTCACCGTTTGAGTTTGAAAAATGTTAGGCTAGCGTTTCTGCTGTTTCCTGGATGGTGTGCACTTGCAGTTTCGGTGTTGTCGCCAGTATTTTGTCTTTCACAGATCTAACTTTTGCCCAGACCTCTATGGAGTTAGTGTGGTGTTTAAGTGTGGAGCAATAGATCCTCCATGTATTTGTTTTGGCTTCTTTAATTATTTTCAGCATTGTTTTCCTTTTATTTGCAGTTTCGGAAGTCAGAGGCCCGCTTGGTATGTTTAAAGCTGTTTAGGGCATTTTCTTATCCTGGATCGCAGTTTGACATTGTTCCGACCACCAGGGGCCGCGTTATATTTGGATGTGCCACCACTAGGTTTTGGTATACTTTTTGTGCCGCTGCGTTGAGCACCTGAGTTAGGTTGCCCTAGTACTGGTTTGGATCTTGATTTTTGTCCTAAAATGTCACTAAAATTAAAGATACGTTTGAAAGTTGTTCCAGTTGACTTTATCAAATTTCGATCTTTGTGGTGTTAAATGTTCTACCTTTGGGCTTTTTAAGTATACAAAAAGGCATATGGGGAAGTGATCACTACACAGTGTGCTTTGATGTAATACATCCCAGTCCGCGATTGAGGCTACATTAGGTATTGCAATTGTCAAATATATGGTGGTTAACTTACCGTGTATTGGGTCCAGTCTTGTAGGCGTTCCTGTGTTTAGTATTTATTAGTTGATTGTCTCGTGTGTATTTTTCGATAACGGTCAATATAGTCAATGCACCATTCCATATGATGCGCATTAAACAGTGATTCCAAAATAAAGATTACGATTTCGTATTTAAACTGTCGCCGTTATTGCAACTTTCTAAAAATCGTCGTACCCACAACTTTTTAAGAGATTTTCTACAAAAAAGTATTTTTTAAAAAAAAAAAGAAATGTACTTGTTGTACACATATAAAGTCATTCTTTCGCATGTGGATCACTCCAAAAAAGTGCCAAAACAACCATTTTTATAATGTCGCTTTATTGTAAATCACAACTAACCATTCCGTTTTTACTATACAACTTATAATAGCGTTCATATTATGGGCTCATTTCAGACAAAATATGTTCCACTTTCATTGGTAGGAATGGCAAGTTTCTTGAAGTTCGTGCCTTTTATAAATTTTAATTATACGTATGTCGTATATCGATAGTTAACATCCATAACAATTTTTAGACTAAGCAGTAATATAACATTGGATGTTAATAAATATAAGACAAACACATTTTAATAGAGGATTTTGGTGTAAAAAACGATTTTTTTTACCTAAAAATTGTTAGGTCTTTAAAGTTTTGTTTCGGTATTTGATTTAGCTGGCTAGTTGTGTTGTTGCATTTAAGATTTTAACATACATAACGCCAATATTTAATTTTTCACTGTTTTCGCGAATTGGAATGATAATTTTAAATAAACCATATGTAATAAACAAATACAATTAGCTACTTTTGATGCTACAGGGAGACTGCCAAAAAATCCGATACAAAATAAATTTTAACCTCCATAACATTAACATGCGTAACAGTTTTCATAGATTCTCTACATACAAAATACAGATGAGTAAAACAGGGTGATTTTTGTCCATACACCGTCGGAAGTATATAGTTAAAGCAGACGACGTCATGTCATACATGTAAATGCTATTCAAGCGTCAAGGTAAAAAAGTTTTTATCTATATTTACTATTTGTAATAAAAGATGTTCATCTAGAATAAATTGATCACACATACCGTTTATTAGAACATTAATATATCCAGTTTACCAAGTCTCCGTTTTCTGCAAATGGAAACCGGTGAAAGGGGAAATAAATTCAGTATTATTTTGCACCACTATTGTTACGCAGGTTAAAAGAAAGAATAAACATGGAAAAAAACATTTTCCGTAAATAACAAATCAATCAAGTTCTTATTAGATGTGATTTTTATGATTAACCAAACGTTCCCCACGTGTAAATGTGCATTTTGACATGTTTAGAAGTTCGTATATTTAAAAATAACGTTACGGAGGTTAAATTAAATAATAAATTTTGAAACCGATTTTTAAAGTTACCTGTGACATTCATGCACAATTATTTATGCTATTTCGATTTGTACCAAGAGTTTTAAAAACAATATTATGTCTATGTAGCAAGAAACAATGTCCATTTAAACAGAAGACTCCATAAGGTTCGTCATGGAGGTTAATAAAAAGTTACGGTTGTTAATAATGATTCCCGAGTTATGCGTTTTGATCTTCAACATTACAATGTATTATTTTTTTCATAATATCTTACACTGTTTGCCTTTTAGATTTTATGTACACACAAATTCCTGTGTTTTAAAATGTTTAAAACATTTTTTAAGGCAATTTATTAACAGTACCTTTTAATTTTCAAAATGGCACTGACTAATGCTGAGAGACAACGTCGATGGCGAGAAAAACAGAAACAGAAAGATGCTGCAAAATTTTTAGAAAAGGAGGCAAAGAGGAAGAGAGATTCTTATGTTCCTACAACTATGCTTAAACCAGCTCAGCTAAAAGTAAGGAGAGCAGAAATACTGAAAAGAGTGAAAAAACATTATAAGAAAAAGAATCAAAAGGACAGTACGCCTATTCCCTCAGATAGTAATACAGCGAATAGTCCGGCAGATGTTATGGTGGTAAAGCTGCCAGAAAAATGCTAATAGAGCAAAGGGGCTGAGAAAAATATACAGAAGATCACTAAGACAAGCCTATATAAACAACGAGGAGCTAAAACACAAGAATCAGAACCTTGTCAGAGCTAACAAGAGACTTCAAAAGAGGATTGAAAGGATAAGAAAATAACAGGCACGAAAAGAAATAGAAAGCTCAGACACTGAAAAGGAAAGTGAACTTACTATGATGACTCCTCGTTCTAAGACAAATAATGAAATGAAAAATCTAGGATTGAATATTTTATGAGACTTTTCTTAGATGTTTAACTGGAATGTTCTATAGATCAGTCTCATAAACTCGGGCCGGGAACTCAGGAAGATAGCAAGAAGAAAAAGGTTGAGTCCCCAGATAAAGTGTGTCACCAGATGATAGGAATGATGAGGGAATTAGGTACGGAATCGTAGCTGTAATTGAAGAGTCAACGTCAGTTTTCTGCTAATGCGTTATAACTTTATTTAAATAATCAACACACATATATATTACTACATTCTAGAAACACTTCTAAAACTTTATAATAAAATTCATAAAATACATATTACATTTTTCATCTTTAAGCTTTCCAACTTCATTAACTTCTGCACCTTAGAATATTATTTACTAGTTAATTCTCAATCAATTTCAAGATAGCAAAAGCCTTAAATGTAATAACAGTTAATGCATTTTACTCATTTTAAAACAGAATATTAAGAATATTGATTTAGAATATATTGCTAGAAATTGCTCTTTCTTACTTAAGAAATACTTTATTTCAACATTAAGTCAAATATGAAGTTGGTAGCTAATTCAACTAATTCAAACCTTTATAATTAAAGTTACATAAATATAAATTCTTTAGAACATTTAAACATTCCATTACAATGTATTATAAACAAAGATCTTAATAGTAATGTTGCGCACAAAACAATTTTACCATTAAAAATCTCAATCATCAAAAATACTTATTTCTTACAAGAAATTATAACTTGTACAGATGCCTACCTGTAATTGAAGAGTCAACGTCAGTTTTCTGCTAATGCGTTATAACTGATCTGACCTGACTGCGCATCTCTATATATATGCTCGCGGCCAGATACAGGGGGGGTTAGGTAGGTCATACCCTTCTACGCATTAGTCAGAAAACTACGAACTCTACAAACCAGTTCTAACAGGTAACAAGCATCTTACTTACGTCATAAGACTGAATTCTGTAATCATCTACACCGGCCTTAACGACGTCAGACCAAATATGGATATCCGTTAGTTGGAAGCCATCTTGTTTCATAGCTTCTTAGAGTGGAAAGTTACTAGATCTTCATTAACCGATTTGAACCTTTGCCAATCACTAGGTCAGAGACATATTTTTACTAATGAAACCTAGAACTTATAGCTGAGCAGGCAAAATTCATGTATAATGTTTTTCGTATACAATCTCACACAACATTGTATATTGGCAATGTTCTTAGCTTGAGTTATAGTGTGGTTATATACATTGCCCTTTTTTTACTACACTTGTTTAGCAACCTTTTCTATTCTGTATAGTTGTACTTCAAAAACAAGTGAAATTACCTTTAATATATTTTAGAATATAAACAAATAAAACATTACTTAAATTTAATTCAAAAGAAAATATCAATTTATTAATTTTTCTACAAATTCAATCCTAACAATACCCTCTAGTCTATTTGAGCCGAGTCCTCGAGGCTCGAAAAGAAAAATCAATTTTTATTCATCAAACAAGATGAAAGGTCAAAAATACAATGATAAAAAAAACATTGCAAGACATTTACGCAAAGTTTAAAAATACAAGGTTTAAAAATACAATGTAAACACTGCAAATATATGGCAAAATACCAAGTAAAATCTAAAAAAATACAATAAGGTACATTGCAAAATACTCAATTCAAATTCAAAAAGTACAATGAGGAGTACAATGCAAAATATTTGATAAAATTCCCAAACACAATGGGAAATGTATTGCACAAATCTCAGTCAAATTCAAAAAGTACAATGTAATGCAAAATTCGTGAAAACAAAATTCCCCAAAAATTACAATGGGAACAATTTCCACAACATTAGATACCTTCATAAAATACTATGAAACAACATAGGAAATAATTTTTTTTTTTTTTTTTTTTTTTTTTTTTTTTTTTTTTTTTATATATTAAACACACAAGTCAAGAAAACAACAAAACCTACCTCTACTGGGAGGGGTGGCTCATCAGACGATTTATCATCTTGACGAGGAAGGGGGACTCTAGACGATTATCGTCGCAGAGGTCCTAGATAGATGTTGTTATCAGTACTATTACGTGAAGTTGTATTTCATTTTGGTTGTGTTTCATTTTAATCTTTATTGTTGTGGTGCTGTCCTATTTTCTTCGTTAGCTTTTGTTTTTTTGAGTTGTAGATATTTGGGTAGGGCGGTCTGTTGCGGGAAGAAACGTATCCTTCCGGGGCATTTAAGTCGTGGTACGTACGTGGTTTGAGGATATTGATTGATGTCTGCACGGTGCTGAGTGCACCGTTCGCACACACAACTAGGTCGGACACATTTGGCTAAATATTCTTCAAGGTTATGAGCGTCTCGACATTGTTTTTTTGAATTTGCGATAACTAATTCGTGAGTCTTGTAACAAGGAAAGAGGTAGCTTTGCATCACGAATATACAATTCGGCTAATCCAAGGTAGCCTTCGGTTAAAAGTTGATGAATAAAACCTAAATAGCGTGGAATCATATCAGAAGAGGGCACAATACCGGAGAGCAGGCGAGCTAGCGTTTCTTCAGGCATTGAGAGGTATGCTGCAATGCGAACTCATTCAAATAATGAATTTGGATTGTTGTATAGTACTGTGCCCCTGGTTATTGACAAAAATAAATGTCGAGCGACCGAAATATCATATTTGTACATTTTAAAGGGAACTATGGTAAAGTTATGAATATTCTGTAACATTGGCAAAGCTTCAACTATTTTTTGAAGTTCAGGATTTCGTAGGATAATGGTTTTGTTGTGACCAAAATCAAATGTAATAGAGTCTGCCATGGTTGGTATGTATTAAGTTGTTTTTGTTGTAAATTTGGTTAACTGGATTTATTTATTTAATAAAAGGTATTTACGTATTTTAGTCCAAGGTAAGTTTTGTTTTCTTTTTAGATTTGTAATATATGTATATATCTATATCCGGCGTCGTTGGATCAGACGGTATGGTGCTAAATTTGAAAAGACAAAAGAATAAATATATAACTTGTATGTTTCAAGTAATTCTTAGTCTTATGTTAATACGTGTATGTTAATTTACAATTATACGTGTTGTTATTCTATCTAAGCATATATGTCAGCACAATCTTATAAGAAGACGACGAATTTATTATTATATGATCATTATTATTTGATTTTCGTTTTCTGTATTATCGTCTTGACCTAAGAATGCAAGGGCATTTATTCATATGTGTATATTTACGGTAATATCGAGTAGGGTGGCACGGAAGGGTATGTTCGAGGAGAACATTCTGAAATACTTCCGTCCGGACGTAGTGGAAACGCAATATCATGGTGTGTCCAAATAACGTGTGCACAGAAAGGCTTACGAAAAATTGAACGCAGTTTGAATGCAGAGACAAGATCAATACTGAAAGAGGTTGGTATAGTTAGTTCGAAGTTAGTGTTTACTTTGGTAAGTTTAAACCCTGTCCATGTGACATGTAATTGAGGTCGTAGATAACCAGTTACATGAAGGTTTTCAATCATCAAAGGTCCAGTAATGTTCCAATATGAAGGACACAGACCAAGTTGAAGTATGTCAACAAGTACGCATTGAACTCCTGTAGTAATTTCAAGACGAAGCTTAGTTCGCGCATTGGACTGAGTAACCCATTTATAGACTTGAACGAGAGCAATTACAAATGTCATAATTGAGACTGAAAAGATCAAATGATCCCAAGTGAGTACATCAGAAACAGTAGTAAACCAATCAGGAACGATGGTTGTCGGTGCTATGGTATACTGGAAATGGACTGTAGACTGTGCTTTTGTCGAATGAACGAGTAAGAGTGCCGTTGACAATGTTCTGAAGCGCCATATGAGCCAAACAATTGCCAATGTATTCAAGATAGATACTGATAAACTAATTATAGTCATAATATATTTAGAATTAAACCAGGAATCGTCATCAACTGAAATTTCACCACTCAACATTGTTTCCGCTAAGGACGAAAAGATTCTTTGATCGCTTTTGGCACGTGCCGCTACTTTCTTAAGACTTAAATCAATTTCCTTATCTGTAGCAAGGAATTGCGACATTTGATGTTCATACAATTTAAATTCAGGTACAGAGATAGTCAAGGGATTGTCAAAGGATGTATTACCTAAAATGGCTGCTAAATGTGTGGAGTTGAAGAATTGTTGTAAAAGTGCTAAATTAATTGGGTGAAGTTGGGTAATTTCAGTCGAATTGTCAGAACAAGTAGTAATATGTCCGTCATATGTCATAGATGTAGTAACAACTGCACAATGACAAGGAATACTCATAATACAGAAACGACAACCTTTAACAATGCGACGTTGATTTTGACATTCAAGTATTATTTCGTCCATAAGGTAAACTAATATTTGATTTGAGGAAATGTCTAAAATATGTGGCACGACTCGGTTTGTCATGAAACGGAAATTACAAGTTTGATGGATATTATTCTTGTCATCTTGGAATAGACTATTGATACATTCAGGTTGAGACAAGGGTTTGAGTGTAGGGCGGATATTACAATGTAAAATGTCCTTACCGGTGCATTGATTTAGGGTCGATAATGCTAGTGTTGTGTAGAATTGGTAATCATCAGATACAAGCATTAGATCTGGTAAATCAAGTAATTGTGTAACATGTGTAGATGAAGTGTTAATTGGGACCGGAAATGATTGAATTCGATACATTTCGAATGGTCGTCGTCGAGATGAGATTGGAATTTGCAGAGCAATATATAGGTCGCGGTTTTTACGCGTTGCTATGAATGACCCAAATTGATAATAATAACGTGGATCTTTCGGTGTTACCGAATAGCCTGGGTAATCAGTAGATATCATAGTCTCGATTTGATTGATTGAGTCTGCTAAAATATGAGGTGGAATCAGTATCGGAGGCAACTTTCCTGCTGCCAATTCAGCAGTTGCTATCTGTAATTTTTCTAATTCATGCCTAATTTGCTGGGAATCTAACATTTGTGAGGCAATTACTTCTTCTGTTTTCTGATATTGTTGGCGTATGTTTTCTTCATTTTCAATCATTGTTTGTTCTAGTAATTGAAGCGTTTTCGAGTTTTGACCAATAGCAGATAAGATATTTTTAAAACGATTGTCGACTTGTGAAATATAGGAGGAAAAATCACCTCCATGTCGGGCAAGAGCACTGAGCATTTTATTATTCTGTCTTGTCAGCATATTTATGTGACTTGCTAATGTGGCAACATCTCCTGTTGTGGCTAAACCGAATAGGCTTTTACCTATTTCACCAACGAAGGGCAAAATTGCTCTTTTTGACAAATTTGAAGACTGAAAAACACCTTCTGGTATTAACTCATTAATTAATGAGATTGTTTCGTTAAACTGTGCATTCATTGTAATACGTATTGCATTTAGTTGTTGAAGTAGTGTATTTTTGTAGCTACATCTTACACTTTTTTGACAATATTCTATAGGATCGACAGAAATGTTCTCTGGGAGTTGTATTTGAAACGTGTGTATCCATTTATCGGCTGAACAATATACTGGTGAGAGAGACTGGAAGATAACTCCATAGTTTAATCTTTGTACATCTACAGCAGACCCTGGATTCAGAGTCAGAAGAAGCAGTCCTATGACCGAAATCCACATTCCACTCATACCTTAAAGAAAAGAAAAGAATTTGAGAGCTTTGCCGGCGAAAGAAGAAGAAAGAAGATAGAAGGCACGAGGAAGTGATGGAATGGTTGAAAGGACTAGCATTAACTCTCTCAGTTGCGATAATTGTCTTCTAAATTTCGTATTGAATTCAATGACGAAATATTCGACTTCGTCGTTTGCGACGTGCGTTTGATTGTGTGTGTTTACTGTGAAATGCTTGTTTTAATGCTGGAGACACATTCTCACTTGGTTGCCATGATGGCTTGGATCCATCTGACCACTTAACCAAATAATGCTTCTTCCCAGAAATCCATTTGGATTTCAATAGTTTATCAACTAAGTACCATTCGGTACCATTGTTGGTTGGTGTGTGCTCATTGCTTGCTTGATCATGTGATGCTTGAGTCGACTGTGGAGGTGTACTGACTGTGTCCGGTGTCGGAGGTCTATAATCCCTAGGATCTTTATAGTGCTTAAGCCTGTTTGCGTGTACAAGTGATTTCATTTCTTTATTGTCTGAACAACGACGTAATCTGTAGGTGCTATTCGGACCTACTTGAGTGATGTAATATGGACCTTCCCAACGAGGGTAAAGCTTTTTTGATAACCCTACAGGTATATGTGAGATTTGTAAATGTACATAATCTCCAACACGAAAGGACGGTTCCTTTGCTTTCTGGTCAAACCTCTGTTTGCTTGTGTTTTGTGCTTCACGTGTATTTGCTTTAGCTATTTCTTGAACTATTTTCAATCTTTGAATCAACTGATCTATATACTGTTGTGTTTGTGTTTGTACTGTTTCTTTAGGCGTAAGAGATACATCTAAGGGTAAAGTCATTTCTTTCCCAAAGACTATGTAATAAGGTGAGTATCCAGTAGAATTAACTGCTGGACTCATTCGGAATGCCATCATTACGCTGGGTAATATGGACGGCCAATCATCTTGATGTTTACTACAGTAAGCACGTAGGGCCTGACTAATGGTACTATTGGTCCTTTCACAGGAGCTATTAGTTTGAGGGTGATATGAACTAGTATGGTGACGTGTTACTTGAAATAATTCACAAAGTGCGAGTACAATTTGAGACATAAAATTTCGTCCACGATCACTGACAAGTGTTCGCGGTGCACCATAACGTGTAAATATCTCATTGTACAAAACACTGGCGATTTCTGTTGCTGTTTGAGAACGTAAGGGCAAGGCTTCACACCAATGTGACAAACTATCTGTCACCAATAAGATGTATTGATAACCTTCCTTACTTTTTGGCATGCACAAAATGTCCATGTGCCACCTAGAGAATACGTCTTCTGGGGGCAATGGGTGCAGTGGAGCTTTTCGTGCATTTGTGTCACGTTTAATAAGCTGACATTTAGAGCATGATGTAATGTAGTCATACACATTTTGATACATTTTAGGCCAATAATATTTCTGTTTGATAGCTTGATATGTTCTTTGAACACCAAAATGACAGCCACCTGCTTTTGAATCGTGATAAGATAGAAGGACATCAAGTCTCAATTTTGTGGGTAAAGCAACTTGTTTTATGAGTTGATCTGAAGACGTTTTATGTTTTGTGAGAGGCTGGAAAAAATGATGTAAGACACCATTGATTAGTTCATATTGATTTGCTTCATATGGAATAGCTGTTGCACGACGAGTGTTTTCTGGTAATATTCCTTGTTCTAAGTAAACATACATATCCTTAAAATCAGGGCACTCGCGCTGATATTGGGCGATATCCGGTAGTTCTTCAGAACTACTGCTAGGTGTGTTATCAGTCTGTAGTGGAAATAGGTTAGTAGTATTTTCCTTATCGTAAAAGAATGTAACTTCAGTCATTTCTTCTTGAATGGAGTGTAGTGGTACTTCTAACTGAGCCTGAGTGTTAGTGTATGCTGGAGATTTTTCTAACTGGCTGTCAGTCTTAGCTGTTTGGTCGTAGTTTCGACGTGAGAGTGCGTCTGCATTTGTGTTTTTATGGCCTGGAGTGTATACGATATCAAAATCGTATTCCTGTAAGCGAAGTGACCAACGAATTAGTCTATTCGAAGTATGTTTAACTGTCTTTAGCCAAACTAATGCCTTGTGATCTGTAATGACAGTAAATTTCTGATGTGATAGGTAAACATGATATGTTCGGATACCTTCTAATACCGCTAGACACTCCTGTTCGGTTACTGACCATTGTCTTTCAGCATTTGTTAATGCACGTCCACCATAAGCAATAACATGCTCTTTGTCGTCTGTCCCTATCTGAGACAAAATATATCCTAGAGCTGTACCACTGGCATCACATGTGAGTCTAAATGGTTTATTAAAATCAGGATAAGCCAAGATAGGAGCTGTGGTCAAGGCTGTCTTAAGAGTTTCAAATGCTTTTTGACACTTATCTGTCCAAAGAAATGAACTGTCTTTTGTCAATAGTTTATTTAAAGGTGTTGCTATTGTAGAATATCCTTGGACAAATTTTCTGTAATAATTGCACAACCCTAGAAAACTCCTAACATCTTTCTGTGTTTTTGGAACAGGAAACTGTGTAACTGTGTCAATTTTGGACTCATCTACTTTAATTCCTTTTGTTGAGAATTTATGACCAAGATAAATAACTTCAGATGCTGCGAATACACATTTTGATGGTTTGAGTGTCAAGTTTGCTTGACGTAATCGATCAAAAATAAGTTCAAGGTGTGCTAAATGTTCTTCAAATGAATTGGAAAAAATAATAATGTCATCTATGTATGCAAGACATGTTGACCATGGTATACCTCTAAGTACATGACCTAAAAGAATGCAATATGTGGCGGGCGCATTTCTGAGTCCATACGGCATTACATTCCATTGGTAAAGACCACGTGATGTTATGAAAGAACTCTTATGTTTTGTCTCTGGATCCATTTTAATTTGCCAAAATGCTGAATTTAAATCTAATGTACTGAAAAGACATGGTTTAGTTTGTCCAACTGCATCAATTACATCTTCTAATCTTGGAAGAGGGAATGTCATTGGTTGTGTCACTTGATTAAGTTTCCTATAGTCAATAGCAAAACGATATTCCCCATTTTTCTTTTTGACTAAAACAACTGGAGATGCATAGCTAGAAGAACTGGGTTCGATTAGTTGGTGTTCTAATAATTCATCTACCTGTCTATCAATTTCTTTATTGATGTGCGGAGACGCACGATAAGGTTGACAACGAATTGGCATAGAATCACCTGTCTCTATTCGATGAGTAAATACCGTAGTACTTCCTAATTCATCTAAGTTCAAGGCAAACACATCCCTATGTTTATTCAAAAATAATTGAAGTTCTTGTTTTTGATTTTCTGACAAATCTGAAGAGTGTAAATCAAAATTAATTGGTTCTTGTGATTTACTAGTTTGTGTGTCCACAATGTCAGGTGTATCAGATGTGATACCCTTGTCATAAGTGTCCTCACTAACAGTGAATATGGTCTGTGGGTGTAGTACGTCTACATAAGCTAGTACGGTATTTGCCTGTATGTTTATAGCTTGTGAAGTAGGATTCAAGATCTGAACAAAGTTATTTTTCGAAACCGTTACAATTGTTCTAGCTGTCAAAAATGTGGAGTTTGACATATTATGAGATGGTTCTAGTAAAACAGGTGTCCCTTTTTTGATTTTACTGATATGAATAGGAATGGAACAACTCGAATGTGGTGGAACCCTTGTTCGTTTGTTTACACGTGCTAATCCTGACTCAGTACGGATCAGATTGATAATTACCGTATCGTCTAGCAAAGAGAGCGTTTGTGTATCTAGATTCACTACTGCTTTGTATTTACTTAAGAAATCTAATCCGAGAATGACTGAATTCTGTAGGGCCGGAATGACGTGAAATGTATGAGAAAAACTTACACCTCCTATTTTCAAATTAAGTGGTATGATTCCAGAAATTTCGTGACGTTCGCCCCCTGCGGCGATAATATTTGTAATATTTGAAGGTTGAATTTGACGTGAATTGAATCCTGCGCGAAAAAGAAATTTTAAGTTGATGGCCGAAATAGACGCGCCTGTGTCCGCTAATGCATTCGTGATTTTGTTTTTAACAAAAAGAGGAACAAGATTTTTGTGAATAGGTGTAACTAGTGTGATTTGTGGTTCTTGGTCAATCTCACGACAGGTTCGTGTCCTACCGTGAGGTGCGTGTACCTATTGTTTACGAGTGGACATGCATGCACGTGAAAAATGGCCTATCTTGTGGCAAAGGTGACACTGTGCATTTCGAGCTGGACAGACAGACTTCGAAAAACAGGAACCGAGACAATAAAAACAAGAGTTTGGAGCGCGATTTTGTGTTTGCTGGTGGTAACGCATGCCTTGCCTTGGTGAGTTATTATTAGCATAATTTGGAACAGGCCTGCTTTGTTGTGAATTGTAATAACCTCGCGCTTGGGGTCTTTGAGTGCGAAATGTCTGTCTAGAATAGTTGGAACTGGCAGGTGGTTGTGCGTATGTGTTAATGAACTCACTTTGTTTAGAATTAGAAACCTTAACCTCATCTTTTAGCTGTTTAACTTCGTCAATAAGTGTGTTAAGGACTGACAGATCTGATTCATTAGCAGAAGCAATGGACTTTTCCGCTAAAACTGCAGCTTGTCGTAAATCTGACATGCTAGTTGGATTTTTGTTCATAACAATTCGTTTTACTGATGGTTTGAATCCATTCAATGCCACTGCTAATAAAACTTGATCTGGAATGGTTTTGTTAGTTGCGATTCGCAAAAGGCGGCTTAGATAGTCTAAAACTGGTTCAGAAGACCCTTGCTGAGTTTGCAAAATTGATAGATCTAGAATAACATCGTCATTGTGAAATCTAGATTTGAAAGTTGAGACTAGAGTGTGCCAATCGCTTTTATCACTATCTGACAATGTATCATACCAAATTTTGGCATGTCCCTGAAGATGGAAAGGAAAAGCATTCAAGATCTTATCCTCTGACAATTCATAAAACCTAGCCCATTGTACAAAATGTTCTAACCATTTAACAGGGTTTTGAGATTGATCGCCATTAAAAACATCTAATTTAATAGCTGAAGACATACCTTTTTGTGCAGATCTGTTGTCTCCAGAATGAATAAAAGTCCTGGAAAAATGTTCATAATTTGGCACAGGTAATGTTTTTGTAAGTTCAGGAATACAGTTTGGTTGAAAGGCACTGTTTGGGGTCACACGTCCAAATGTAGAGGTGAAATCGGAATCAGGCTTGTGTGGGGTCGCTGCTGATAGACTGGGCGTTGGAGCTGTTGAGTCGAGGTCAAGAGGAGGCAAAATCACTGGTGCTGGACTAGGAGTGGTAAGAATACTGGTGGCGTTGGTCAGGGTCGTCTGTAGAGTAGACAAAGGAGGGTAGATCGTGACTGGCGAAGTATACGTTGAAGCTGTTGTATTCAATAGCAAGGAGGTTGTTGGAAATGTCGAAGGTTCTTCAAAATGTGGTGGCGCTGTTGGTCTGGGAGTCGAAGTGAGGCTGGGCGGAGTGAAGTCGGAAGGTCGCAGTAGTTCCGGAATGAGTCGGTTTCTCAGGTTATAGTTGTGAGGGGTGACACCTTTATTCATCACTTATGCTCCACCAACTTTTATGAGACTTTTCTTAGATGTTTAACTGGAATGTTCTATAGATCAGTCTCATAAACTCGGGCCGGGAACTCAGGAAGATAGCAAGAAGAAAAAGGTTGAGTCCCCAGATAAAGTGTGTCACCAGATGATAGGAATGATGAGGGAATTAGGTACGGAATCGTAGCTGTAATTGAAGAGTCAACGTCAGTTTTCTGCTAATGCGTTATAACTTTATTTAAATAATCAACACACATATATATTACTACATTCTAGAAACACTTCTAAAACTTTATAATAAAATTCATAAAATACATATTACATTTTTCATCTTTAAGCTTTCCAACTTCATTAACTTCTGCACCTTAGAATATTATTTACTAGTTAATTCTCAATCAATTTCAAGATAGCAAAAGCCTTAAATGTAATAACAGTTAATGCATTTTACTCATTTTAAAACAGAATATTAAGAATATTGATTTAGAATATATTGCTAGAAATTGCTCTTTCTTACTTAAGAAATACTTTATTTCAACATTAAGTCAAATATGAAGTTGGTAGCTAATTCAACTAATTCAAACCTTTATAATTAAAGTTACATAAATATAAATTCTTTAGAACATTTAAACATTCCATTACAATGTATTATAAACAAAGATCTTAATAGTAATGTTGCGCACAAAACAATTTTACCATTAAAAATCTCAATCATCAAAAATACTTATTTCTTACAAGAAATTATAACTTGTACAGATGCCTACCTGTAATTGAAGAGTCAACGTCAGTTTTCTGCTAATGCGTTATAACTGATCTGACCTGACTGCGCATCTCTATATATATGCTCGCGGCCAGATACAGGGGGGGTTAGGTAGGTCATACCCTTCTACGCATTAGTCAGAAAACTACGAACTCTACAAACCAGTTCTAACAGGTAACAAGCATCTTACTTACGTCATAAGACTGAATTCTGTAATCATCTACACCGGCCTTAACGACGTCAGACCAAATATGGATATCCGTTAGTTGGAAGCCATCTTGTTTCATAGCTTCTTAGAGTGGAAAGTTACTAGATCTTCATTAACCGATTTGAACCTTTGCCAATCACTAGGTCAGAGACATATTTTTACTAATGAAACCTAGAACTTATAGCTGAGCAGGCAAAATTCATGTATAATGTTTTTCGTATACAATCTCACACAACATTGTATATTGGCAATGTTCTTAGCTTGAGTTATAGTGTGGTTATATACATTGCCCTTTTTTTACTACACTTGTTTAGCAACCTTTTCTATTCTGTATAGTTGTACTTCAAAAACAAGTGAAATTACCTTTAATATATTTTAGAATATAAACAAATAAAACATTACTTAAATTTAATTCAAAAGAAAATATCAATTTATTAATTTTTCTACAAATTCAATCCTAACAAATAGACTCCCTCTTAATAACACCAAAGTTCGTCGCACACTGATACAGGTCAGACGCAAGTTTCTACTGACAAACACAGTCTTGAGTGAATTTAAAGATGAAATTAAAAAGAAAAAGAAGAAAACGCTTTCATCAGGCATACAATGGAAAGGTTTAGTAAGAAAGTACAGATGTGGATCAAAGTTAGCGAAGTCAATGGGTGTATGTAGACATAAGGTGGCTAAACTATGTGTAAAGAGGAAAAGCTCAACTAAAAAAATGAATTTGCGAAAAAAGGTCTTAGCTTTTCTAGAGAGAGAGGACAATAGTTCCATACTACCTGGAAAGAGAGACACTAAGAAAGTACAAGAACAGTTGAAACAGAAACATGTCTTGTCTGATTATATGCATAATTTGTACTTTAAGTTCATGTTAGAAAATCCGAGATTAAAGATATCTAAATCCCTCTTCTATTCATTTCGACCTCAGAATATTCTTCTTACAAATTTTGCAAGTAGAAAGACGTGCCTTTGTTCTAGACACCAGAACATGGCTTTGAAGATGCGCGCCATCATAAATATAGGGGTTCAGTGTCCAAAAAACCCAGATGATCTAATAAGACAGTACCAGTCAAATGAAACAATAATTGAAAATATAAGAGATACTGATGTGGCTACTATCAGTTTTAAACATTGGAAGAGAGTTCAGGAAGATAATAAGTTTCGCCACAGAGAGGTTGAGGAAGAGCTACTGAAAGATGAATTTTTAAAGTTGTTAGACAAAGACCTCATTGAGTTCCGGGACCATGTTGTAAGAGTTCAACATCAATATAAGGAGCTTAGAAATCTACGTGAAAATCTACCAGAAAATGAAATAGTAGTATGGATGGACTTTGCAGAAAACTTTCAATGCTCGTCAGTTGAAGAAGTCCAATCAGCTTATTGGAACGCACCTGTCGTTTCACTCCATACCATGGTGGTTTATTTTCCTTCCGGAATGAGCAAATCAATCCAAAGCTATGTTGCAGTTTCCGATGTGATGTTTCATAACGCCTCAGCAGTATATGCTATACTTCTGAAACTTATTCCACAGCTCAAAGAAGAATGTAAAGATTTGAAAACAATTCACTACCTTCTCCAACGAGTCAGTATCGTAATAGAACCATATTCTAGTTTATAGCGCAACACCAGGATGAATTCGGCATTGATGCGCGATAGAACTACCTGGAGAGTGGCCATGGTAAAGGTCCTTGCGACGGACTAGGCGCCAGTGTGAAACGTTCAGCAGGCGATGCAGTTAAGCATGGTAAATGTTCCATACAGAATGCGAATGACTTATTTCATGGGCCACTCATTCCGTTAATACTGGCAGCAAACTGAGGTACTTTTTGTACACACAGCAAGATTATGATGAAGCCGAAATGAATTTATAGAATCCTCCTTCAGTTCGACCAGTTCCTGGAACTTTCAAACTTCATTTTGTCTCGTCTGCCACAAACATGGAAATCTTCACAAGGGATTTATTATGTTATTGCCCTGAATGTTTAGTAGATGTAGCAACATCTACCTGTGATGGCTATGTTAAACACAGTCTACTGAGAAACAAAGATGAGAAACCTCGTGAAGAACAGGGTCCAGGAAACAACATGGAAGCTATTGAAGATAGAACAATAGAACAAGATCAGCCTCAAACAAAACGACAAAGAATTGATGTCATACCAGTACAGGAAGGTGACTGGATAGCTGGTTTATACAATTCGAGGTGGTATATTGGTAGAGTGGTCGAACAAGACAACGACGATGGAGAACTGCTAGTGGATTTTATGGAGAACTCTGGGAAATTAGCTAATACTTTTAAATGGCCTCGCCAAAAGGATGAAATCTGGATCACTCCGCAGAAAGTCATATATCGTCTTATAGACAGTCCTGTGCCAGTTGGAAAAACAAGAAGATCCATGAAAGTCCCACAGAAGGAAATAGAAAACATTTCAAGGGCTTTTGATAAATATGCTTGAAATTGTTGTATGTGTGTAACCTCCGTAACAAAAAGAGATTGTAAGGTTTTATACAAGATTTCGATAATTTGTTCAACAATGTCAATATTAAGTTCAATTAAATAGTCTTTAATGCTATTTTGTCAAATTCTTTTAGTTTTCAGAAAATTGAAAAAAAATATGTTAGTAACATAACATCCGTAACGAAATTCATGCTACCGGTTTCTGTGCTTGAGGTTTTTACTTAGATGCTCTACAGCCAACATCATTGTGTTTTCTCTTACTTCATACTTGCAGTTTTTGAATGATGATGACAAACTGACCTATATATTAAACTATTATTAAATAGCAAATGTTAAAAAACATGTTTAGAAGGTTTAACAGTCAAAAAAATATTTGGTTTCTTTTTGAAATAAAGATAGTAAGATGTTTTTACAATAACGATCACCAGTTGTGTTTTTTTTCTTCAAAATATTTGATGTATTCCTAGACTAAATTGGTGTGTAGAATATATAATGCATCTCATAGTTAAATATTTTTTCTTGATTACTGGTTGCTGTTTTAATTTTAACATCCATAACGCTCGTTTTTATTGTCATAACTAGAAACACTAAAACTTTGTAAATTCTCAAATTTGGTGTGAGAAAAATTGGATTTTAATCACTGAAATATCCAAGATCATGAAACAAAGTCAAATAAGTTTTTTCGGGTAAGTTATTTTTTTCGCCAGTTGTGAATTTTAGTTGTTATTATTATTCTGGAATGGCTGTAAAGTCACCGGATATGATGATGTTAATTCCGTTGTTCTTTAGTAGGTCTGATAATGCTTGCGATATGACGGTGCTACTTTCTTCTGGATCGTAGATGTTACAAAGGTTTATATATGTCCAGCCTAATGTAAAGGTTAATTTTTTTTATATTCAATGTTAGTTTCATATAAATGTATTTATGCAATTGCAGGCCCGCACCTAGGGGGTGGGGGTGGGGGACAACCATGGCACTTGTCAGAGGCTCGAGCTAGATAGGGGCCCGCGTTTTAAAATATACGCACATATTTGAAACACTAAAGGGGCCCGAACTCTGTCAGCTGCCTGGGGCCCAGAATTTCCTAGATGCGGGCCTGGCAATTGCGTCTACGGCATCAGGACATTTCCGAAATACTTTTTCGGGATGGCACCTGGGTGACTGTTAAAAATGTAGAGACGGTAAGAACATTACACACTGCTTCTAGGATATCTTGGTTACCAAAATCATGTTGTACAGAGACTTGTTTATATTCCACTTTAATCGTTTTAATGTGTATTTAATTGATGTACTTATCCATTTGGCTTTTATGTTTAAAACAAATTCCATTTTAAACAATGGTTGAAATAAACGTTCCTGAATAAAGTATAAAAACTCTTTTCTTGTCTGTTTTCGTGTCAACAGTGACATCAATACACTACTATGGCTACCTCTGCTATTTATTCTCGCTCTTCCTCCACTTTCAAAGTCATCGACAAACACTTAGATCGTTCTAGTTGGGAGGCTTTGTAACATTTAAATTGCTGGACCTAGCGGTTCAGGCAAAACCGAATTTGTCAAACGTTTGATTGAACATAAACATCATTTGATCGATCGTCCACTTCACAGTATCGTATGGTGTTACAAAGAGTGGCAATAGGCGTTGCAAGAAAGTCATGGTGATTCCATCGTGTTTGTGGAAGGCATTCCTGGCGAGGACGACGGGATCGCGTCTGTACCCTGCCAAACCCATTTGGTCATTTTCGACGACATGTTAGGAGCAGACGAAGAAGAAATTAAACTGTGGTTTACGCGAAGGGGCATCATGGTAATGCCAGTGTCATTGACATTACGCGACATTTGCTTGAACAAAGTAAAACCCTTCGCTCATTTCGTGGTCTTGTTTAAAAGCCCTAAAGATAAATTGCAAGTGAAAGACTTAGCCAAACAGTAAGGAACACGTACGATGATGCCACTCAAACCCCACACGCGTATTTACTCGCTCATTTGAAACCCACTACACCCCACACGATTATTTGCGAATTCCTACCCATATGTTATGTTTCACGACTGGTGCCAAGACGGAAGACCAAGCGTGTACACGTCCAATTCGTCGACATAACAACAACAACAGCAATAACTAAAAATCTATAATATAATATTTTTAAAAAAAAATCTCGGACACTTTGACTCTGTCTCACACATCATCAATATGACGTCCCTTCAGTCTCATCTTCCTGTGAAATTGATTCGTGCCATGCACGGCAGCAGTCGCGGAAAAGATCCCAAAATACGTGCTCGTGTCTTAGAAGCCAGTCTAAAAAAAGTCTTACGATGGTTTACGGTGATAGCACGTCAATTACTGCAAGGGATCATTCATATTCCAAATCGAAACAAACGCTTTCTGAGAGAAACAAACTAGCCTTGACGTAACTGGTTGATCCTCGCATTGACACTCAAACCAAAAGGCAAATCATTTTGAAACCTGGAGGTAGCGGTTCTTTAAGAGATGTTATCATTCGTTCCCTCTTAAAATGGAATCCCAATGTTCCCAAAGTCCTCCCGAAGAAAAACGCCACTCCCAGAAAACCAAAGGAACCCAAAAGAAAAATAGA
Organism: Unio pictorum; assembly: GCA_030141615.1. Classification (NCBI taxonomy): domain Eukaryota; kingdom Metazoa; phylum Mollusca; class Bivalvia; order Unionida; family Unionidae; genus Unio; species Unio pictorum. The sequence goes on from JARLTB010000118.1 coordinate 2,560,585, forward strand.
AAAGTCAACAGAATTGCGCTTCCACCCGCAAAAAAGGCGATTCGGCCAGGACGCAACCATACATTCGCAAACCACGACCTGCAGCGACGGTGACCGCTTACCCGGTAGTCTCAGGTTATTCCACGTTTCCGTTGCTGGTGATCGCAGCCCAACCCGATTTGGCAACCGTTCTGCCGTAGCTGATGCAACAATGGAAACCTGCGTCTCCCAAAACGTCTCCTCCAGCGGTGACACCTTTCCTTCGTGTCTTTAGCAGCAGTGACAGCTGCTAACAATGTACCTGCCCCCAAAATAAAAGTCCAAGAAAAAACGGGCATGTAACAGAGTTTACTGGATATGTCTAAACAAGAACTGTCCTAATTTAGTCCATTGCGAACCCCTCGTTGACGTATGTTACCTGTCATCAAGTTGATACGACGCAAAGACAATCATTGGCGGCACATTCCAGTATAAAAAAGGTTAGTGATAAACTATGTGAATCAGTGTTTCTGTGCTTCTAAGCACCTAAAGATGTCCCATCAAAGAAATAAACACCGTTCCCAGCGTCGTTCTCCTATCGTAACATGAAAAGAAAAAAGACAGTCGCATCATCCCCCCAAAAAAACAACGCTTTGCAAATAGCGACGTCATCCCCTGAAAAAAAGCAATTGTCCAAAGAAAAGGAGAAGTCACGAAAGGGGTGATTTCTTTGATGACCATTTTCGAAAATAATTCGATTTTGGTAAAACCATCATCTTTTTGACGAAGCGATGGTTCAAAAAAAAGATAAAATGGTGTGTCAAATCAATGACGTCAGCAGTATATTCTCTAGAACGAACAAAGATGTCACCCTGCAGAAAAAAAAACCACTCACATCCCAAAGGAAAGAAAAGGAAAAGACTATCTTTTCGTTTTGCCAAACATGGGGACGTGTCTTCTGTCTTGTTCAAAGCCTCTCTACCATGCAAAAACAAATCATTCGAACTGCCTCCAGAGATGTTATCGATACCGTGTGCGAATGTTGTTTGAATGTCTTGAAATGCACAATACAAATGACCCCACATCAGAAACAAAATGCTTATCCAAACATTGACACGTTCTTCGCAAAATGGTCCAGAAGAATATATCCATTCGTCAAAACAAAATATTTTGGTGCAACGCGGAGGATTTTTAACCCAGTTTGGAATTATTGCCAAAACAATAAGCGCTGCGTTGGGACTTCAGGGTAGTGCTTTACCCGCCTTAGAAGGAATGCGAAAAGATAAAAGGGGCTTCTGGAGTACACCAATATCATACGTGCCCTTTGGAAGCGAGTGGAAGGACGAAAATTGACTTTAGTACCTTATAAGCGATGGATGGAATGGGGACGTATTGTCTGTCCTGTCCAAAGCCTTTCCACCCATGCGAAAGCAAATCCTTCAAACTGCCCCCAAAGATGTCATGATACCGTGTGCAAATGTTCTTTGAATGTCTTCAAAGGCACGATCTGTTTGCCATGCCACCCACTATGATGACCATGCAAGAATCTCAATGGGTCGAATTTCATCACGTCTCCGCTTTGACGGATTCAGCTTCCATCGAGTTTGGGCAAACACGAAGATTACATCGACCCGAACAGCAGTTACTTGTATTTGAAAGTGAAAGTGACCATAACGGATAACACCAATCCTGGAGCCGATGCTAGAATAGCAACCGTCAACAATTGCATGCATTCCTTATTCAACGAAGTGGATCTGTACTTGAATAACAAACTGGTCAGCAGTAGCATGGATACTTACCATTACCGAGCGTACCTAGAAAATCTCTTGACGTACGAAAAGGAAGCTAAGACCACTCATCTGGATGCTTGCTTGGTATGAAAACCTGACATAGCAGACGAGAATAAATTTAACGACACAGCCTTGACAGCAGATGACGATCATCACAATGAGGGTTTTAGAGAACGTCGAAAGACAATATTGCAAGGACGTAGTTTACAACTGTTGGATCGTTTACATTTGGACATGCTGTTTCAAGAGAAGTATTTACTGAACGGTTTGGATATTCGTCTGAGACTGAATCGTAGTAGTACCGCTTTCTATTTGATGGCTCATGCCAACGAATACAAAACCATTATCCAAGAAGCCAGGTTCTACGTGGGTCGTGTGGAAGTGTTACCTAAAGTGGGAAATGACATCAGTAACACTTTTAGCAGAACGACTACTGTTACGTGCTTAGGCTCGAATAAGCAGCAACATAGAAAGAAGTGAAAATAACAAGCTTGTACAAATTTAACAGACAATTTATTAAGTACAAATATTTTCATAAAAGAAAATAAATAAACTTACGGTTTTAGAGAATCAAGTCCAAAATTAATCCAAAAAGAATATTCACAATATAATCCACTAGTGGAATTGCAAGAGTCCTGATAAATAAATGTCCTAATAGTTCCCGGTTCGAATCTTGACGATGTAATCCAATATGGACGACGATGTCACGTGATGAAGTCAGTGTTAGTTTTATAATAATAATCCAAATGAGCACAAGTAATTTCTAGATAAATAACACAATAAATTCCTCTTGTTCCCAAACGAATAATTTACACTCAAATAATAACACACACATGTTTGAATTCGAAAGCCCAGACTGACTGTTGAACTGTTCTCTCCCAAAAAATAATTTAAATACCTGTTTTTACGTAAACAGGAAAGGGGTCACGACCTTCCAGAATCTCTCAGAACAATCTCACGTTCAAGAAATCACGTAACCAGCATGATCTAGAAAGATTTCATTGGAATCAACCAATCATTTTTTAAAATAAAGCTCTAATGTCCTTGGAATCAACCAATCATTTTAGAAGCTTGTTTACACTCTGAAGCAAGGTCAGAAAATGAGGTTATCATCTGTTGTTTACTTGTAGAGTGTATAGGTCATCCATTTTTAGAAAATCTCTCCCAACTAACGAATTTTAAACCCAAAATGTCAAATTTGAATTTGACAAACAAAATTAAATGATTTAAATCAAATATACGTAACACTACCAATTATCCGATATGACGCGTGGAAGTAAAAATTATCGCCATTGTAACTGGAATCCAAACCAAGATCGAAGATCATCTGTTCCAAGGACAGTTACCCAAACGTTTTATCATTGGTATCGTTGGCAATGCAGCCCTTTATCGAAGCCCACAATGAAAAAAAATCATTTCCAGACTCAAGGTGGCGAAAGATCTGCTAAAAGGTATGCAAGAGAAGGAAGTGAAGATATTAAGAAGATTTATTTCCTCAATATATATTAGAGTTGGAAGTTCAAAGGAGGCACTTGAGAATGTCATCCAAGTTAGGTGCTTTATAGAAGATGTTTTGTTTTGGACAGATTGGTCATTTGTAACGTCGGGAATTGACCAGATCAAGAAAGCCGAAGACAAGATGAGAAAGGTGCTGGAAGTAGAAGTAAAGAAAATTATAGATACCTTGGCAGAAGAAAGAAAGGAAGAAAGGAAAAAGGAAACACAAATTAGAAAGAGGACTTTGAGAAACTTAATAATAGTTGGATAAAGGTTCATGAAAGGTTCAGAGCGATGTGACATCCTGACTGGATTCCAGAGAATGAAAAAGAAGAAAGGAATCATTGGAAAAGTCGGGAACTGGTTGAACAACTGGAGAAAGAAGAAGAAGAAGAAGAAGAAGAAGAAGAAGAAGAAGAAGAAGAAGAAGAAGAAGAAGAAGAAGAAGAAGAAATATTCGATATTTAATTACCTGTATTATATTCAAAAATACAGAAATCTTACAAATATATGATGTTGGTCAGTAATGGAATATCGTAGTTTTATGTATCTCTTATATATAATATTTAAATTTTATGTAGATGTTTGAATGTAGTGTTATATACTGAGTATTTCAATAAAGAGCCGTTCCATCGGAACTCAAAAGAAGACTTGTATCATTAAAGCATCCCTGGAACTCGCATTGCCAAATTCCCCAGGATGTAACCGTATCTACACCATTATGAGTGACGATCTTTCTTTTTTAGAGAGCCTGAGCTCTTCTTCTCTCTATCCGTCCCCTTCCATCTAATCATGGAAAAAAGCATTGCTAACAGAGTCTATGAAGAAGAAAAAAATCATTTTTCGTAAATACGGTGGAAAAGTCAATTCATAAAAGCTAGGGAGAATTCTCTCTCTCTCTCTCTCTCTCTCTCTCTCTCTCTCTCTCTCTCTCTCTCTCTCTCTCTCTCCATGGACATTAACATTCCTTAACTTATTAGTAATCCCTTCTCATAGCAAGAAATGAGAGGAAGGTTATGATAAGGTAAAAACAAATTTAATAACAAGCCTTTTTACCTTACATAATAATAGTTTTCTTGGTTCTAGATCGAATTCCTTTTTGTTCCGTGACTCCAACGTTGCAGCTTTTATATGGGTGTGGTTCATATAGGATATATGGGTGTCTGCTACCTGTTGTGGGGCAGTATCAGCTGGGGTGGATTCACTTGGGACCTGGGGTAGGGTTGTCGGGTCCTCTGTAGGTGCCACTTCTGGAGTTTCAGTAGGTGCTAGCGTCGGGGTGGGGGCAGCTTTCTTGGCAGTGCGTGTGGCGGCTTTTCGGCTCTCGCAGGGAATGCTCTACGTGCATATAAAGGGCACCTCTGAGGGCAATCCTTTCTTAGGTGCCCGGTTTCTCGGCATTACAATCACAGGGGGTGGGGCGTCCTTCATTATCAGCAGCATCCCGCAAGTCCCTAAGGACATTAAGTGTGGGATGTGCCTTGAGTCAAGTTCTGTTTCTTATAGTTTAACTATACGAGTACCGTTTTCAGCTGTGGTGGAATGAAAAATAATCGGAGAAAGAATCACGATTTAAGTAAGTTATTTAAACCATCCTGTAGCAGTTATATATTTAAATACATTATGTAAAATTATACATTTTTCATTTGCACCGCCCTTTCCCCAAAGCTGTTAATCAGCTAATAGTTGTATGTGATAACGAAAACAATTTTCTCATCAATTCAGTTCGTTGTTTGCTATGCTTGGGACAGAAGATAAAGAAATGCATGGCGGATTCGTTCTATAGTCTAGTTAATTGCTCGCTGCCTTCCACTCGTTTCTGTCTTGTTTCAGGAACGAGCAAGTTAAACAAGCAAAAGATCAGATATAATGTGTTTCACCTGTAATATGGCATGCTTGTAAAAACTGCATTTTTTGGTGATAATTCTATTATTGAAAGTAAATAAATAAAATAAAATAAAGGAATTAAAAAAATAATTAAAAGTGTAGGACTTACCTCCCTTGAAATAAAGGCCTATTTTCAGTTTCTACTTTCCAGGAAGCTCACGTAGAAGAGATACAGCTGTGTGAAGTAAGTATCAGCACAAATTATACCATCGATTGTCAAATTTATTATTTATGGTACTTTTCCACGGTCAAATGCACATAGGATTGAACAAGGACGGCCAACTAGAGGCTAAACAAACTTCAGGTCTAAATCTCTGGTCTTCATAGTTCTTCGTGTTCAAGTGGGCGAAGAAAGTTCGTTTTGGATAATGGCAGAGTATAAAAAAAAAAAGAAAGAAAAAAAAGCCGTTCTCACGATATGACAGCCTTTCTGTTTGTATGATTTCTGGGCTGAATTTATTTTGTTGTAAACCTAAGAACAATTATCGATGGCATTATGTAATTTTTTGAAAAGCTTAGCCTTCGATTGTATTATGTTTCAGCAGTTACTTTCAGTTCATTCCGAATCCGATACCAATATTGGCATACTTCATAATTCATTTTGCTCGAAACTAAAATATCCATGAATATAAAAAACAAACAAACATAAAGTTGCCACTTATCATTCTTATCAAAATATATAAATAAAGAAAATGAAATAGGTCAAAATTAGTTTAATATGAAGCTTAAGTTCATTTAGTTAATACAAAAATCAACCAAGAAGTGAAAGTGGTACTTTGACGTCACATGATCAGAGAAAAGTGACAAATGCTCACATAATTAATATTCGCAAAATTAAAGACATTGAATTAACGCTAAAATACATATCAAAAGTGTTTTATTCTTGTCAACAGGTTGCCCAAATTACCATAACAAATTGGGGGCCCTGAATGGCCGAGTGGTCTAATAGTAGTAGTAGTATTGTTTAATGCCATTTTTCAGCACATGATAGGCTAAACATGGCGGCCAGTATTAATAGTGGAGGAAGAATTCGGGAAAACCTGAGCAGGCTGAACATGTATACACCCACGTGACCCATTCTTTGTTGCAAGTTAAGGTTATACCACAATGAGTTTTTTCCCTCCATGTCTTATTTAGACAACAAAACACTTCACTTTAAACTATGAGATATCTCATGCAGATGGCTTGTTTATTTAAGATACCTCAGGGACACATCACGTGACAGACAGATAAAAGTTTTCTTCGAAGAGCTCCCGTTTCCACTATTAACATAGTAAAATGCTGCGTATATATGCTCAGCCTCGGATCGGCTTTACTCCATTAATGCCCTTCATCCTTCACAAATGCTTGGATGAGGGGTGCATTATCCATTAGCACAGGGTTGCTATTGCGCTTGTTTCCAAAACTGCTGGGAGAATTGCCAAGAAACTTCAGAATAAAATGACCATTTTTTTATGTTGTTGTTCTTTTATGATGATTCCATCCACTTGATCACATTGTATGTTGCATCTAAATGTAATTGAAATGTATACAATCACTAGTCTTCTTTTATGACCACTGTTGAGGGAATTAGTCATCAGTTACAATGAGGCATCTTATTCTGTATCAGATGAGATGAATCTGGTCAGGTACAAGGTTTTTGCGGTGTGCAAAAATAGCTTATATCACACACACAGACACAGACACACACACACACACACACACACACATTCTCTACTTTGCAGTTACAAAATGGTTTTCAATGTTTTGAGACAATTGAGGTCATTGTCAGGCAAAAAACTTAAACATGGCCAAACAAACAAAAGCCAGTATAAAATCTGAAGTATTCTAATTTTGAATTGCAGTGGAATTCATAAAAACCCAATAGATAATAAGAGAACAAACAAACTAAATGAAAAAGAGCATATTAAAAACTACATGTTTGTACGCTATATTTATCAATTTTACTGACATTGAAATGACAAAGGTTTTATCAATAGTAATAGGAAAGATGGGGTGATTTGTGCAGTTGCTTGTTTATTATTCTAAGGAACCAGGACATGTTTCATTATGGCAGCTACTAGATTCAGTCACAGACAGACTTTCTTTGCTATGCAGTGGAAATGCCCATCAGAAACAATCATTCAGATTGGCAGAGACATAATATGTGTCCATTGTCCAGATTTCATTTCTTTGGAAAATCAGCAACTTACACTGTCAGGTGTACATAGTATCACAAGTATTTTTGTTGAGTGATGTATGCATGTTGTCAGGATCTTCAGCTGTATATACTTATCTGGCTTGCACTACCATTATCCTTGGTATGACAGTTTCCTGGGTGGATTTGCTTTGCTGTACATTTTTTAAATGTATTAAGTTGATAATATGCCTTGCCTTTTTTAACCTATGAAGCTAGGTCAGTGGTCTTTTCTATCATGAGAGAAATGCCACTCATAAGATAAGAATATAATCTTTATTTGTGTGATACAGAACCCAGGGGTCATGCTTGATATAGAATTTGCTGTTGAAATAAAGCAAAGCGATTGGAAGATAGAGAATTAGAAAAAGTTAGTAACTGTAAAACAAGTTTAATCATCAATGATTTCATGAAGCATCACAAGTTTGTACACAGAAGTTTTGTAAGTTTCAAGTGTAAGAAATATTATGCTATTATGCAATGGCAGTTCAAAAAGATATCCATAGCAATATTTCACTCTCCAAGAAAACATTTGTGTATAACCTGCATGATATTTTGCCAGGGATGGCATTGAAGATGATGATGATAAGAGCAACAATAACAATAGAATGACCCAAACATTATCAGGCAACAAATGCCTTAACTTATTGGCCAGAATGAGTAAAATCTAAATATTATGTATTACTTCTGATTAAAGAAGGCAGTGTGTCTCTGTGTGTGTGTAATATTGCTGAGCTACAAGTTGATGAATATACAGAATTTAAGTTGTTCAAGGAAACAAGGAAGCCATACTTCCTTATTTATTCTTATAAAAATGGATATAAAAATCACAGTAACAATTGAATGACAACAATTATCAGGCAACAAATGCCTTGACCTATTGGCCATACTGAATGAAATGTATGACTTATTTCTGATTAAAGAAGGTTGTGGACTTTTGAGATAGATAAAAAAAATAATGCAGAGCTACAAGTTGAATATTATATATAGAATTAAACTTACTTGTTGAAGGAAACAGCTTAACCACACTTCTTAATATCTTTGACATATTTTCTGCCAGGGTTTTTTAATGGAATTTAAGTAAAATTTGTTATTTAAGTGTCTCACTTGTTTAGATTTTTCAGTTTAATCAAGAAAGTAAAACATAATTATGCATATAAATATTTTACACATAATTCTTTTATGTTTAAAAATAGCTTCATTAGAGAAAAATCCTTGATATGGTGTATGTTGGACTGTTAGAGAGCATATCAAAAAAATGTGCTCTTTGTCTCTCCCTCTGTACAAAAATACTTGTAATTTAAATATCTCACTTACGGTACTAAAATACACATATACTGTACTTCATGAAATAATGTAAACATTACTGTCATGAATATGAAGTCCTGCATACCAGTAAGTTCGCTGATAGCATCAAACAATAATGTCAAAAATAGGTACCGTAACTGTTCTCAAAACTAGGCTATTAATACTCGAATGAAGATAACCTACTACTAGAATGAATGTTCTTACCTGCTAATTGTTGTTAAAGTCAGAAATAGATACCTTAAGTTTCACTATTAAAAAAAAAAAAGTTTTGATCCCTTAGCTTTTGACCTCATCACAAGGCCCACATCAGAGGAATGGCTTTTGGACTGGAGTCACTTGATCAACTATATGTTCACCACCTGACGAGACCTTTTTGTACAATGGCAAAATTGAAGTTCCAATCCAGAATCATGGTTCAATACTGGCTCATCTGCCATGACTTCAATAGTTTCTCATATTTTCTTCTCAGGATATTGTTCTCTATTCCAAATACTCTGTTGTTATCCAGAGGAAAAGTATGTTCTGATTCTCAGCAATGTTCACCAACAGCTGTCAGGGATTCTATGTTGGTGTACAAGTGTTCTTTAGCTCTTGTTTCAAGGCCCCTAGTGGTTCCCCAATTTAGATTCTTTTGCAGTTATCACGCTGATATCTAAAGATGACTGAGCACTTTTTACTCAAAGGAGTTGGGTCTTTTAGATTTACCAAGATTGAGCAGATGGTGTTAAAGGGTTTGTAGATTACATTTAGCTCCATGTTTTTGGAAGATCTTTTTTAATCGTTCAGAGAGACCATGAATGTTTGGTAAAGGGAGAGTTACACATTTGTCTCCTTTCTGTGTCAGATGTTCATCTCTTCTCCATCCATTCCTTTGAAGTAAACACAAATATCCAGTCTTTGTAACTGTTGGCCCTTCAAGCTTTCTCAATATGATCAAACTCCAACACCTGGTCTTCTTCAACACTGACTGTTGTTCACCTGATGCAAGAAAGTTTTTACCAATAATCTTTCATGTTCTAGATGGTGAATGGAATGGAAGTTCATATACTGGCATTTTTGGGTAGGTTTGCTGTAAATGTTAACTTTTGATCCCCCATCAACTAAAATGTGAACACAAGTATCTAAAAAGGGCAACTTCCCATCCTTTTTCACTTCATAAATGGACTGGATATTGTCATCAATGGAATTGAAATGCTTGGTGAATTTGTCGATATTGTATTCATGAATCATGGTGAAAGTGTCATCCACATTATGAAACTCTACATCTGGAGGATGGGCTGTAGTGGAAATTGCACTGTGTTCAAAATCTTCCATATACAAATTGGATAAAATAGGAGGCACTAGAGAGTTCATTTCTGCACCAAACTTCTACTCATGAAATTCTCTCTGATTGACAAAATAAATAATATTCAAGACCCATTTCAGCAGAGTAATGTTTTGTTTTAACACCAAAGTAGTGCATTTTTTCAACTCTGTGTCTTTCTAAAATCTTCTTTGGATGACAGACAAGGCCTTGTCTACAAGTATGCTGGTTAAAATAGACACAAGTAACATCATGTGATACTTATTTATTTCCCTGCAGTGACTTCCAAATCTTTAATTTTATGGAAACAATCTGTAGTTTTTTTTTTGTGATGACAAACTTAAAGACCCAACACCTCAGCTAGGTATTCTGATGCTGGATAGGTAATAGAACCCACCCATAATACATTACATTGCAGGGTGTGGTCTTCTTGGTTCATAATTTATGACAGGATAGATTTTCACAAGGCAGTTCTTTTATATAAATGTCTACATGGAACTGCACCAGAGTATCTTCAGAACTTATTCAGGCCTTTTTCAACACAATAGCAGTTGAGATCAATATCACACAATATCACATGGAAACCTTCTGGCACCAAAACCAAGAACAGAGCAATTTAGAAAGAGCTTCCATTACTCTGGTACAGTTGTTTTGAACCAGCTTCTACTACATGTAAAATCAGCTGAAAATATTAGAGTATTTAAGAAGAGATATCATGAACATGTATGTGTTTCTAATGGATAATGGAATTTAGTATTTTAATACTAATTATGTTATAGCAAACAAAAATTATTGCTATCTTCATTAATTGTGCATTGTGATACTCTTCTTAAGAGGGCCTCAAGGGAGAATAGTCCTTCACCAATGAGTCACTCTCAGAAAATAAAACATTATTATTATTATTATTATTATTATTATTATTATTATTATTATTATTATTATTATTTACTAGTGGGAACTTCAGATATGTCTCTCATTCTTCAAAAGTGTACTAATTTGTGAGTCATAGTCCCTCCTATTTATTCCTCTGATGAAAGTCTTGTGATGCGGTTAAATGCTAGGAGTAAAAACATTTTTTTTGTGCTACAGAACAGTATTTATGTTTTACTTTCATTGACTAGGTTGCAAATACTTGTCCAAGGAGAGTTATCTCACCCCACCAGATTTTCAAGTGAAATATTGATAAACTCATTAACATGTTCATAGTTTTCATCTCAACACTTTATTTAAATTAACAGTTCTTGACCGGGGGTAGGGGTAGTGAAAAAGCTTGGGAATTGATCAATTATTTGGTCAAAGGTAAAGTTTTAACTCTTGACTACTAAACTGATTTTAAAGCCAGATTTTATGTTTACACCAAGAAACATAAGTTTTATAAATAAAAAGCTCTTGTTTCATGGATGAGAGCAGCTTGTTCTCTTTAATTGCCCATCAGAATTACTTTTGAGAACCTACATAAGATACTGACATAATTATCTTTTACTTAATGTATTTCTTTCCTTTTATTTTCAGTTAATGCAGGTTGTACTTTAAAGTGCTGATATATGACAAGACCAAAGAGAGAACACTGAACATTATATACAGACATTATGCATCTTTAAATATGACACTTGTATAAGTGAGAGATGCATTGTGAGCATTGTGGGGCAGAACAGGAGGTTGGGGAAAACCCTTGCTTCTGTTCCCAGTGTGGACATGAATTTAAGGTCAAGAAAAACACCATTTTTTGTCAAAAAACACTCGAAGATGGAACTCCATGCAAAGCAGAAATTCAAAAGAAATTTAGGTTCTGTAAGAAATGTGGCAGTGAAGTGGATCAACAGTGGTTCCTCAGTAGTGTGGTGACATGCTGTGGCAAGGGAATAGATGGATCTGTATGTGGGAACACTCTTGACCAGGAGGATGAGTTTTGCTATGTATGTGGAACTCGAAAGCCTACTGCTGGAACAGGTAATCTATCAACATGTATCATAATAAAGACATTTCTCTATTCACTTGTATAATATGCATCTACCTTCTCTGCCAAGCAACCTCCACCCCCAAATGCTTCATGTATGTCTCCAACCCTTCATGTGATTTGTGTGAAAAATCACATCTTCAGTCCTTTTGTGTCATCATGTATATGAAATCAGAGTTCAGCTTTTAAAATTCTCCACTCAACAACTACAAAAAGTTAATCAAGTTGTTTTTCTCTTGAACATGTGTCTTTTAAAACTAGCATAACTCTGCTGTCACATTGTGCTGCATAAAAACATGTTCAAAACAGTGCCCACATCAGGATTGATCCCATTCAAGTTACACATACATTCCAAACTATATCAATACAAACGTTTGGAAGGGTATATTTTCAGTTTAGCATTTTTGTAACAGAAAATGAAATGTACTTTTTATAAGCCACTTGTCCATGGAACAAGTGCTGTAAAATATAAATATGAATATACTGGATTTTTTTTTATAGATCCTGTGATGAAGACTGTGACAGAGGTTCATTCAGCAGAGGCTGATAGGAGGACAATGGTGTCTCAGATGGTATTTGGTCCCAGTGCATCTTTGACCTGTGGAGAATATTCATCCCTGTTTTCTCCCTCTTCTATTCAGACATCCACAACTATCAATAGTCACAGAGATAGGAGTGGTGAGGATGAATTGAAAATAGATTCTTCTGAAGTTGATGGTCAGAAACCTTCATCCATAGATGTAAATCCGATTAAGAAGAAAAGGAAAAAGAAAAAGAAATCCAAGAAGAAGTTGCTACCATGTGATGAAAGTAGAGTAAAATATTCACATGGAAGTTCGGAAAATGTATGCAAAGAAGTGAGTAAGGGCATTGACATGCAAAATGAGATGCATGGTCAAGTATCTGTACCTTTAGCAGGCAAGATTGGATTGGATGCAAAGAACAATAATTATGAATCAAGCTATGAACAAGAACCTTCATCTAATAAACAAGGTCCAGCTCAGGAAAAGGGAATAGAGGATCAGAAAGGAGAAGCACTGACCCCAAAAATGACAGCAGAGGCAAGTGATAAACTAGATACATCAATAAAAGATGGAGCTATGAGGAGCAAAGATTCATTTGAAGAAGCAGAAAGAACAGAAGTGCAAGGTCACATAATAGAAGCAAGACCAGGGTCAGGGCAAAAGTCTCATGATGAGGAACCTACACTTGGAAAAACAATGCCTCCAGAACCAATAAATGATACAGAAATGGTAGGAAAACAAAAAGCACAAGAACCATCCAGAGAATTACAGACATCAATAGGAAATTTCACTGAAGAAGGGAAAAGGCCAGAAGAAAAATCAGCACAGGAGAAAGGAACAACCCTTGAAACAGAAATAACCAATGTTGGAGGACAAATGCAAGAAGCAGTATCATGTCAAGGAAAGCAATCTATGAAAGAAATATATGAGACACAAACAAATGAAAGAGGAGGGAAAGAAGATGTAACAGTTGCAGAGGGTGATGCAGAAGACCAGATGAAAGAGGATGATAAAACCATGGAAAATGATGATGCAGAAGATAAGGAAAAAGATGAGACAGTTACTGAAAATAACTTAGTAAAGGATGACCATGATAACAAAAATGTTGCAGAAACAACCGTCAGTGGGGAGAAGAAGCTTTCTAAGCAACAGAAGAAGCGATTAAAAAAGCAACAGAAGAAAGAAAGAAAGAGGATGACTCAAGCCTCTGCCACAGAGGAACAGAAGAAGCAAAACCTAAAGAAGGTGGAAAGTGCTTCAAGTCAGGTACAGTAAAACCTGTTTTAATAGTCATTTCTATTAAGCGATCACCTGTCCTTAACTGCCCTTTTACCAATTTTCATAAGAAATGAAGCTATAACACCAGTTGTAGAAACCTGTTCTGGCTGATGCCCAGAGGTGGCAGATTTAATTGTACATCTTTAGACAATAGGCTGTAATGTACCTTACAAACATGAGTACTTGGATAAGGCAATAAACAATATATTTCTGGTTGGCCACTCATCCTTGTTTTAGTGTTGCTAACTCTAGCACTTTTTGTCAACAGGGTTACAAAAAAACCTAAAATCTATTTGTGCATCTAATTGATCTGGTTTTGCCCAGTACTTTGAAGGACTTAGTATATTATATATACTTTGTTTGTTTGATTAGGATTTATAATGTAGCTTTAAAACATTTTCAGTCATATTGCTATGATGTCTGCAATGAGGCAGTTTATAGTGATGTCTAGCACTGGGGCATCTTGCCGCAGACATGTAGCATGATGTCCCATCCAGTCACATTATCCTGACACCAGGCCAACCAGTCCTAACATTAACCTCTTAATGCTGAGCGCCAAGCAAGGCAGCTGTTAGTACCATTTTTGTAAGTCTTTGATATCACTTGGCTGGGGATCGAACCCATGACCTCCCGCTTCCACGGCAGACACTCTAACCACTAGGCCACCAGAGCTGTATATTATATATACTAATCATTAGAGTACATGTATATATAATGTTTTAAAATCAACTGTATCTACCTACCCTAATTTTAAAACCAGTGCATTAGGAAAAACACATATTTTTTTTATTTTGGCATGAAAGTTTATTTTAGGTGCTATAATTAGGACCCTGCTTAACAAAGTTGTTTAGTCCTGCAGTAAACACATCAATCTGGCTGGCTGGTCATCTGTTTGTCAGCAGTTGTATTTCAACTATAATCTGAATATACCACACTGTATAAGCACAAATGAGATAAAAGATGCACAGAACTTAGTTCCTTTATTGAGTTATAAAACTTGATTATGCCCAGGTGGGAACCTAACACCATTATCATCTGTGTATTTTATTCAAAATGTACATTTTCAGCGTAAAAGATGACCCTGTTTGCCAGTCATTTCCAATTCCTGAACATGGCAACTTTTAGGAAAGGCATGTATGCACAACCACACATGTATGTACATTAAAGGAAAGTACTATGTCATCTGCTTCCAATATATACAATGTCAAATCAAGCAATTGAAAAGAATTACAACTACAAATTTGCCTTTCATGTGGATTTAGCGAGTGTTGTAATATCTATGTACCTGTGTGCAAAGGGATATAACTCTAAACTCTCAACATTGTGGTAATTTATGGAATTATCTGTCAGTTACCGAATAGGATGAACTACATCACAATGTTATTTGAGGAAATCAACTTGTTCATAGAGTGCAGAACATGGTGCTGTGTTAGTATAGAAAGTCCATTAAGCATTAAAGGCACAGAGAATGCCAGTGTTAGGGCCACTCTGGTCAATTCAGGTTGGAAATTATAAATCAATGAATTGATTAAAGTATTAAGTACAGGAGTTATGGCCTGTGATTAAACATCCTTCTTAATTATATGCCTGCAGCATAATTATATCTAGGATTTCTGGATTGTAACCAACTTCAACCTGCATTTTTATAATAATAGAGACCTTTGACAACATCCATGCCTAGCATTCCACAATATGATTTACAGGAGTTATTGCCCTTGATGCCCATCATCTTAACTTTGGTTTCTGCAACATAACTTTACATAGAATTGTTTGATTTAATGGCATTTAGCATAGTCTGTTGATAAGAAAATGAATTAAATCAGTTTATAGTGTTCCACAGCATTATATACAGGGTTTGAGTCAATTGATAGAATTGTTTCTTAAGGTAGTCCACTTTTATCAAATCAGTTCTTACTGAACAGCTTGAAATTATTGTTAAATTATGTCGTTAATATGACATTACTTTTACATGATTGGAAATAACATTTTTTTCAAGAAGCTTGCTAATATCAGTACACTGTCTTTCACATCATGTATGCTGTTGTTTGTCTGTCAATTTGACAAGGACCACTCTGGTCATCTGAGGTTTGGAGGGGCTGGTTCTGTTATGCGCATGCACAGGTGGTTGTTGAGGCCAATCCTTGCATTGAATGTTTGTTTACATAAGGGACAGGAGATGAGTGTGACATCTCCAGGAGTTTTGATGGCATGTGATCTTCTGGCTTGCCTCTTCAGCCCGCAGCTGCTGCTGTCCTGCTAGATTCGCACAATTTGGAGCCTTTATGCATGGAGGAACACCAAGTGACTCGTCGATTGCTTGCTGTTTGCTCCCAGGAATCAGGTTTTATGTTGAACATTTTCAAAGCAGGTTTCAGATTGTCTTTGAAACGTTTCTTCTGACCTCCAAGGGATTGCTGTCCTTGCTGTAGCTCGCCATAGAGTTTAAGGCCCTGGAACACTTTAAGCCCTGTCAGTTGATCTGACCCAGTCATTGCAGCTGAAGGGTTAGTTGAGGGTTTCTTGGAGGAAGTACTTGGGTGGAAGTGAGTTGCACTTCCCCACCAGTGAGGGAGGAGAAGCAAGGTCTTTAAGGCCAGTAATGGCATATTAGTAAATCCATGTTTGGGTTAACAGCAATTCCACTCTGAGTACTCTGGAGGGCTTTTCCATTGGATTAGAGTTGTCATACTGGCCATTGACTGGTTACAGTCACTGCTCATGAGTCATTCAAGCTAGATAAGCTAGCAATGTATATTCCCTTTCACACAGCAATCATTGACAGGGGTTCTTAGCATATAATAATTTTAATATACAGATAAGGAACAGATTAATATCAAGAATCATTAACAGACTAATGTCTTAAACTAAGTAACAGAAAAGAGCATAAAGTCAGCAAAAGAATTTTTCTATAGAATGCAAAGTGAAAATTTAAAAAGATCTTACAGTATTGTGAATGATCATAACAGCTTTATCACATCCAAATGCATAAATTTCCAACTGAATTCCAGTGGTATTCCAAATAAGTTCCATTATTGAACATATTGATGTGTCTGTAGTCTTGAATATCCTAATGTGCCAGTGTCCTGTAGTGTGGCAGTGTGCTGTCTTTTGATGCATCACAATTATATAATCCAAATATGTCATATTTTGAATAATTATAACTTCAAATTAATGTTCCAGTCCAAGAATATTATTTAGAACTTTGCAATTTCAGTGAATAATAATTTGAATAAATAACTCCACCCAAATGAAACTCTGAAAACAACAATGTAACTGATTTGGCTAAAGATATTAATGCAAAAATGAGTAATTCCTAAAATAAATAATACTTTGTAAAAATCTAAGACACAATAATCAGGAGGGGGGGGAGGGGCAAAGATTCCTTTCTTGAACATTATATTGACAGCAAAATTAAATTTATAATAAAGAACATGGGAACATGAGGTAGACCAGGTTTTAAAAGGGGAATTACAGTATCCTAGGCTCCGATTAAGATAAACATGTTTACTTCCATTGATAATGATCCAAATATTTAAGCCATTCGCAGAGAGAAATATCAGCTATGTATTATGTTGCTTACTGATTCAATGGCCCTAGTCAGGTACATTGTGAACTTGATTTTGGATGAGATCAGGTAAAAAAAAATACAAATGTATATAACATACAGTCATTAGCAAAAGCCGGCAGATTAAAAAAACATTAAACAATACATAAGAGGTGGTTAAGTTTAATTTTATTGCCTTAAAGGGGCTACCTCAGGGTCAGATCTTCATTGCTTACCCATTTAGCTGTAGTCATAGGGAACTCTCAAGGTTTTGTAGTTGGTAAGCAGCATAATGGGTGGTTCTTTTCTCCTCTCTACACGGAGACCTGTAGCATCTGCAGCTTGCTACAAAGTGCACTCTTCTGACTTGCCCCTTTAGCATCTTCTTATGGGCAGTGGGAATTTTCATTGGGGACCTGGGCTTAATTTATAGCTAAGATGTTTAAAGCACTGGAGCTTAAGATTGCTGCTCACCTTGGCCTTACAAACTGAAATCTTTGTGGCAGACTCCTTTAGTTTTATGTTGTTTCTGACCACGCTTTAATGATTGCTGAAGGTTGTTGCCAGAAACTTATGATATACCTGTTCAAAGTCTATTGCACTTTTAGCTCTCTGCAACAATGTTGCCATGGATACTTTTAATGTCTTAATGGACTGCAGTAAGAACCTTCTTAGGACTGCACCATGGGAGGCAGAGATCCTCTTCAAAGAATTAATTCCATGCTTCATCTCAGGACCTGAAGGACCAACAACAAAGGTCTTGTGCATCTGCTTCTGGTCTAATGAAACTGGCCATAAAACATGGCTTTTCAGGGCCTTCTGCAAAGTTCTTGATTGGGTTCTCACTAAAACACAATTAAAGCAATATGTAGATGAATGTGGATAAAATTGGTGCTCATCTGATCTCCATCATTGCACAATAGTGACCATCTTGAGAATCTTGTTTTCATTTGTCTTGCTTGAATAATAACATTGACTTGGTATTTTAATTAAAATACTACTCACAGTATTTAATTGGTTGTAAATGAAATTGGTATTGATCTGAGCACCAAACAATAGCCAACTTTTATGAGGGGGTTTTGATAATCATACCAAACTGACCTTGGAGCCAAGTCTGAGGTCATTGCGTGCATTTATGTACTTCATATTGATCTTATGAACACAGTAACTTGTAAATGTGAAAGGGAACATATACCAGATAGTGTGTTTCATTGCATTGCAATGAACAAATTGATAGTAGTTGACCTTGATATTAAGGTCAAAGATCTTGATCTAGGATTTTAGCTGTACTGTCTTGTGAACAAAATAATGCAGTTATGAATGGCTTTTTATCGGATCCATTTTATGGGTATGTCTAATGAATACCTTTAATCATGTGACTGACAAAGCCTTTTTCTTCAGAATTGTTCAGTTTAGACTTCAGATTTAACGCAGCACATGGATATACATATATCTTGATATTGTTGAACGAGTTCTATCTATGATATCTGAGGTTCAAGGTCAAATAATTTTTGACTGCAATTACGGTACATGTATCTTGTGAACATGTACCTCAGACATGCATATGTGGAAAAAATAGTTTGTGATCAAATTTGTTATGTCAGAGTTTCTTACAAGTATCCTGGATGGTTTCATTGCTCAACAGCAGTCAAAAGGAAAAAATCGTCATAGCCAGTTGGATGTCAGCCTCTGTTCCTGGTCTCTCATTAATATTATTTTGAAAATAAGTATATTCTTATAGGAATGTTGATGTATTATACTGGATAATATAAAGTAATTGAATCTTCAGAAATTCTACAATTCTAATCTCATTTCCTATTGTGATCATTTAACATTTATTTCTAGGGTAAAGACAAGAACAAGCAATCAGAAAGCACTACTGGAGAAGGAACCCCTGAGCTTAGGTTTGTAAAGCTTTCTTAAGCTTGTACAGTATGCACTAAATTATCTGTCCATATTTCACTTGTGCTGGTGAAGTTTGCAGTTGAGTGTAGTTCAGTGAACTTTGCCAGTGAAAATCTCCTGTCTCTAGTTGTGCAGTAAAGATAGCTTACATTAATTGGTCCATTGTAGGAGTGGATCCTATCATGCTAGCATACCTGGATTACACGTACCACTTTAACCCTAAATGTGGTTATATTATAAAATGGGTTAATGTTGAATGAAGTCTATTGCCCAGCAGCACAGCACAGTGTAGTTCAAGCCCTTATCCTGTAGCTGTCACTGTGCAGTGGGTTATATATTTCAATGGATGCTATACTGACATTGGTGGAAAATGGTCAGTACACTTTGTGTGTACTGTAAAATTTTCATCATATTGATTTCTTTTCATTTTCAGATTTTACATTTCCTTTGAGAGAATGAAATGTTCTAAGAAATGTCTGATCATAATGTAATCCTTAAAGATTTTATAAATTAATCATTCATTTTTGTGTTGTCCGTTAGTACAAACTTGTAAAATGTTTGACTTGTGTCTACACTTGTCATGAAGACTAGATTGTTGTATTATATAATTGATACAAATTGAAAATAATTGGGTGTCATGTTGATGGGTTGAATAGTATTATTAGTAGCTTATATTAGAAATACAGGGTAAAAAATTTGGACAAATAATAATAATAATAATAATAATAATAATAATAATAATAATAATAATAATAAAATAAAAATTAATCATGACTATTTAAAAAGAAGCTCATTTTGTCAACTGACCAATCTTCTATGAGGCTTTCTAGAATGACAATGTGTGTGTGTGTGTGTGTGTGTGTGTGTATGTGTGTGTGTGTGTGTACACACACACACACACACAAATTCATGTCATGATTAATTTTAATTACTATTATTACTATTATTATTATTACTTTTTTTTCTTTGGTGCAATTATGTAACATAGATTTAGAATTGGTTGCATTTGCTTGATTTATAAAATAATTATATTTTCTTTTTCAGGGATCAAAATTGCATTACTGTTCATTTTCATGTTTTGGTATCACCAGATTTCAAGTTGGATAAGGAAAAGGACAAAGTACTCATTAAGATCAAACTTGAAGAGTTTGGAGGCTTTGAGTCAAATAAAAATCACATGATACATGTTCGGTAATATATAATATAATATTTGTTTGAGTCAAATAAAGATCACATAATGCATGTTTGGTAATATATAATATTTGTTTGAATCATATAAACAGCACATGATGTCTGTTACGTAATATATAATATAATATTTGTTTGAGTCAAATAAACATTACATGATGCCTGTTTGGTAATATATAATATAATATTTGTTCACTTACCTATCTGTCAATCAGGGTAATTTACATTTATTTAAAATGATACATAGGTTGACAGGAGATGCAATAGCTAACTTTTTAACTGGTCATTAGAGTCACACCTCAAGATGTGAGAATAGCATAATAGTAATAATCTTGTCCATTTGACCATCAGTTCATTCACACTTCCTGTAATCAGCATCAGTCCTTTAAGATATCACTGTACTAAGCAAGTTAATTAGCTGTAATTGTCCAGTTGTAGTCCTTTATAAAGTAACTGGAATTCTTTCACTGACTTTTGCTGTATATTAGCTAACCAGTTAAGAATGTTAATTAATCTAAGCAGAAAATAAATTGTTTAATTAGTTCAATGTCTTGGCAATCGTTTATGATGACAAGCAAAATCATTATTCAGCTGGTTCTGGAGAGGTCACATTCATAAAAAATCCAGTCATTTCTTGCAAATGCAGCAATGACCAGAAAATGCAACATAATCAAGGCTATGGCCACACTACTGCCAAATATGTATAACAAACATAGCATTGGCACATCTGAACAAGCAACTAATACACTGGGTTTCATCAAACCCTAAATAACATAAAGGGGTACAAGTCGTATGATTTTTAAATTAAGCATCATTTAATCTACTGGTAACTGGTTTACAAAACTGGTAATTAATTTATGCATGTAGATGAAATAAGTAAATAAAAAGCTTATTTGGTTCATATTTTGAAGAATCCAATGCTGGAAAATGTAGCTTTTCCTATTATAGTCTTGGGTAGTATCAGTTTTAGACCAGATTTATTTTTTTACCACTTTTATATATTAATGTGTCACTAGGTTGTACAATTTTGAATTTTTTTGAAACTTCATTTGGAGACAACAAAAACGTAATTGCTTAATAATTTTTTTACTGCAATATTCACACTTATTATATTTGTTATTGTTATTATCACCACTTATTTGATTGGTTTTTATAATATGCATTTCGTAATTTGTGATGGTGGCCTATGTTAATGCTGTGTATGTAATTTGGGACTTGAGCCAATGTTACTGTTATGTGTGTATGTAATTTGTGATGATGGCCTATGCTGCTGATATGTATGTAATTTGGGACTTTAGCCTGTGTAACTGATATGTGTGTATGTAATTTGTGATGATGGCCTATGTTGCTGATATGTATGTAATTTGTGATGGTGGCCTATGTTGCTGATATGTATGTAATTTGTGATGGTGGCCTATGTTGCTGATATGTATGTAATTTGTGATGATGGCCTATGTTGCTGATATATATGTAATTTGTGATGATGGCCTATGCTGCTGATATGTATGTAATTTGTGATGATGGCCTATGCTGCTGATATGTATGTAATTTGTAATGATGGCCTATGCTGCTGATATGTATGTAATTTGTGATGGTGGTCTATGTTGCTGATATGTAATTTGTGATGATAGCCTATGTTGCTGATATGTATGTAATTTGTGACAGTGGCTTATGTTGCTGATATGTATGTAATTTGTGATGATGGCCTATGTTGCTGATATGTAATTTGTGATGGTGGCCTATGTTGCTGATATTTATGTAATTTGGGACTTTAGCCTGTGTAACTGATATGTGTATGTAATTTGTGATGATGGCCTATATTGCTGATATGTATGTAATTTGTGATGATGGCCTATGTTGCTGATATGTATGTAATTTGTGATGATGGCCTATGCTGCTGATATGTATGTAATTTGTGATGATGGCCTATGCTGCTGATATGTATGTAATTTGTGATGATGGCCTATGCTGCTGATATGTATGTAATTTGTGATGGTGGTGTATGTTGCTGATATGTAATTTGTGATGGTGGCCTATGTTGCTGATATGTATGTAATTTGTGATGATAGCCTATGTTGCTGATATGTATGTAATTTGTGACAGTGGCTTATGTTGCTGATATGTATGTAATTTGTGATGATGGCCTATGTTGCTGATATGTAATTTGTGATGGTGGCCTATGTTGCTGATATGTATGTAATTTGTGATGATGGCCTATGTTGCTGATATATATGTAATTTGTGATGATGGCCTATGCTGCTGATATGTATGTAATTTGTGATGATGGCCTATGCTGCTGATATGTATGTAATTTGTGATGATGGCCTATGCTGCTGATATGTATGTAATTTGTGATGGTGGTCTATGTTGCTGATATGTAATTTGTGATGATAGCCTATGTTGCTGATATGTATGTAATTTGTGACAGTGGCTTATGTTGCTGATATGTATGTAATTTGTGATGATGGCCTATGTTGCTGATATGTAATTTGTGATGGTGGCCTATGTTGCTGATATTTATGTAATTTGGGACTTTAGCCTGTGTAACTGATATGTGTATGTAATTTGTGATGATGGCCTATGTTGCTGATATGTATGTAATTTGTGATGATGGCCTATGTTGCTGATATGTATGTAATTTGTGATGATGGCCTATGCTGCTGATATGTATGTAATTTGTGATGATGGCCTATGCTGCTGATATGTATGTAATGTATGTAATTTGTGATGATGGCCAATGCTGCTGATATGTATGTAATTTGTGATGGTGGTCTATGTTGCTGATATGTAATTTGTGATGGTGGCCTATGTTGCTGATATGTATGTAATTTGTGATGATAGCCTATGTTGCTGATATGTATGTAATTTGTGACAGGCTTATGTTGCTGATATGTATGTAATTTGTGATGATGGCCTATGTTGCTGATATGTAATTTGTGATGGTGGCCTATGTTGCTGATATTTATGTAATTTATGATGATGGCCTACATTGCTGATCTGTATTTTATCTGGGCCTGTGGTCAGTATTACTGAAATTAGGAATTGATGTTCTATGATAGAAAATTAAAAGAAAGATTCACCTTTTTTTTAGACACATCAAAGAATATGATGAAATGCAGATCAGTCTAAAAATCAAGAGAGAACGACTAATTGGGCGCGGATTTTTTTACAAATATGCAGTCCAAAAAGAAAAAAAGGTGACTTTTGAATATTACCACAAAGAGAGCTGGACTGTTGGTATTTTTGACAGGCAATTCTGTCTATCAGAGGAATGGAGAAAAAACAGTAAGTTCAAGAATTTTACTGTAAATATGTTTTAATATAGGTCATAATTCAGTAGCTAAATTTTCTATATTGATATTACTTAATATAACATAGCAATTATTTTATAGTTAAAAATGTTTAGCTCTACTAGGGCTAAAACAAAATAAATCACTTATGTTGACTGTCATTTGTCCATATGTTAACACAAGTTTGTTACCACTACCCCTAAATTACTTGGAGGTTTGCCAAGAAATTTCACACACATATTCATCCAAAAGTCTAGATATTCCTAAATGGTTCCACTCAGACAACCAGCATGGTAGCCATAGCATTGTTCTTGAAAATATTGCCACTTCTTGGCCAGAAATGAAGGTCATCACAGGGTTTTCACTGAAATATTTCTTATGATGTCTAGTTGCTAATAAAATGAAAATAGGCCGGTTGACACCCAATATGACCTTAACTCTTTCAGCCCCAAGAAACTTTATCAGTAACACTGTTACTGTGCCCCAGCCACACTAAGCTGTGACTAGCTGCTTGTACCCCAGTGTTTTACCTGTTTGGAAAATTTTGTAGAAATCATGCACATGCCTTCACATTTACTTTAATTTCTCTTCTTGTATCCAATATTAATCCATGAAAATTTCACCAATTAATCCAAATTAATTTGTATACACAGTGATATATTTTTCTTTCAATTTTTCCAAGTCTTTCACAATTTATTTATACATTTTTTTACAAAATTATGTGCAACATTGTTAGGAATATCACATCATCAGCACTTAATTCCATTAAAATAAACCAGGAAAATTATATATGTGATATGGTTTGAAACAATTTGTAATTACATTACTTGGCAATGTTCACATCCAGTTTTTGGTAAAGATAGAACTTTGTTCAATAAACACATTTTGCAGGTTGGATACTACGTTTGTTTGGTGATACCAATGTGCATTTTTAGGCATATGGATTGGTTTCATTTGCGATGTCTGTGTACAGTTTCTCCGGAAATAATAATAAGTGAAAAAAGATAGATTTCTCTTTTTTCCTTGTCTATTTGTCATTGTATGTTGTAGGTCCAGGATTCATTCCACTAAAATCATTGATTTGGATAGACAGAAGACGATTGCTCCAATCTGCTAGATCGGCAGAAACTCTTTCATTTTCGTGATCAGCATCCGCTTTATCCAACTGTCGAACATATCTCTCCTCTAATTACTCAATATTTTCGAGATCAAACCCGAGAAACTCCTCATTCTTGCCCTCACTGCCATCAAAAACCACTCGTGCTTCTGCCATCATTTTATGATTTTTTAAGAAAAAAATACATGTATTGAAATGGATCCCAAGTAGTAATCCTTGGTTTCCGAACATTTAAAGTTTGCCCAAACGAACATAAATTCATTTCTGATTGGCTTCAAGTGGGTCTGATGCTAGGAAAAGCCCAATTTGTAACCAATCAGAGACTTTCTCTCGACCATACATTTGGACCGCAGAAAAGCAGTACCGGCCATTTAATGCAGTCAAAAAACTTCATGAAAAGACGGTATCGGCTGTTGAATGCAGAAACTGGATTACACGTAAACACGGCATCGGGGCCGAATGAATTAATGGAAATCATCTTGAGAATCTTATTACTACTCCTCCTGAACATTGACTCATATCAGAATGGTGTTTCTATTAGAAGATTTCTTATGAAATATATTTGTTTTCAATTAAATTGTGCTGCCAACACAACAATTATTTTGAAGATCTGTTACTCCTCATCTTGGATGGAAAGTCATATTGACATTGGGTTTTCCTTAGAATTATTATGATGTCTGGTTGGTGCTATTAGTGAAAATGGTGCAGATCTTAGCGCCTTTATGGCCATTGTTACGTATATTTGATTTAAGTCATTTATTTTTATTGTTTGTTTGTCAGATTTAAATTTGACATTTTAAGTTTAAGATTCATTCATTGGGAGATATTATTTTTAGAAAGTGGGATGACATGTACTCTTAAGAATAAACGCCAGGTGTTGACCTCATTTCTGACCTGGCTTCAGAGTTGTAAACAAGCTTTTAAAATGATTGGTTGATTCCAAGGACATTATGGAGCTTTGTTATAAACATCTTTCTATTTTTAGTTGGGTTATACAGTGTGTACATGATTTTTTAAATGTAAATTTATCCTAAAAGTTTTCTAGAAGATCACGCAACCCCTTCCTTGTTTACGTAAAACAGGTATATAAATTATGTTTTGGAGCAAACTTTTAAGTAGAACTTGGGCTGTTAGAATATTAAGTTGTGTCGTTTTGAGTTATTTTAAATTACCTTGTATTGGAAATTATTTCAGTTCGTTTGGATCAAGAGGTTTATTTTGTTATTTTCACTCTTTCTATTTTACTGTTTATTCGAGCCTAAGCACGTAACACCATTATGGCAGTCATTTTGAATATTGTTAATTCTACTGCTTCTAAATGGAAATCATGTTGATAGTTAGTCCTAAATAAATTCTGACAATTTGATTTTAAATATGCATACATGCCAACCATTATGCTTTTGGTGTAATCATTACGCTTTTTTTCACTAAATTACGCGTGATACATAAACCTATATGGATTATGCTTTTTTCGGTATATCCACCTTCCAAAAAAATCAATTATTTGTTTTTTCGTTTTTATTAACATTCCATTAATCCCACAGACTGTATTTTAGAAAAGACGACTTTTACGTAACTACAATATAAGAGTATGCTTGTTCGTGGAAATTGTCTTATCTTTAATTCCTGTAAACTCTTTTCAGACAGTAGAGCATATCTTGATTGTTTAAGGTCTTATGTTTAAAATTATAGTGGGTCAACAAGCACCTTCTGGTGGAGAATGAGCCTTTATACATTGCCTTAGTATATTTCATTGTTGGAAAAATCATCACATGAGTATTTTCAAAATGCTTCAGCAGATATGGTTTGAATATTCATGAGCATACTGCATGGAAGAAATGACAATTACTTTTCATCAGTAAAAATAAGGAATTTAATTAAGCAGTTAAATAAGGTTTTACTAAATAAGGTATCAAAACTAATGTTAAGGCCCTAATGTATTTATAATGTGTGGACAAAATTACAACTACTACTACTAATGTCTTTAATGAGGATAACTTAGGTAATAACAGGTAATTTCCCATGAGGCCTCATACTAAAAATACAAAGTATTGTCAGAAATATTAATGCAAGGTGTCATCGTGAGAGTGTTTTCTTTCTCTTGAACATTATGTATTATGGTCTGATCCCATCTTAACTAAATCTATGTTAGTCTGATCCCTGCATAGAATGTATTCTGAGTTGATCCCAGATTCATGAACTAGAGCTAGTCTAATCCCAGCATGAAAGAAATATTCTTATTTCTTATTTTTATTTTTTCTTTTTAAAAATTGTAAGTGAAAATATGAAATGAAAAATGCCATTACAGTGTATTCTGGGCTGAGATCTGAAGCAAATTTAGCTTAACTAGAATTGGTACTAGGCTGATCCCAGCTCAGTGTGAAATACTGATTCCCATTTGGTGCTAGGCTGATCCCAGCATTACAGTCTAGTCTGGGGTGAGGGCTGAAGCCAGCTTAACTAGAATTGGTACTAGGCTGATCCCAGCTCATTGTGAAAGATTGATTCCCAATCAGTGCTAGGCTGATCCCAGCATTACAGTGTATTCTGGGCTGATCCCAGCTCATGTAGAAATGGTGCTAGGCTGATCCCAGCTCAATGTAAAAGACTGATTCCCAATTGGTGCTATCCCAGCATTTCATTGTATTCTGGGCTAAGGGCTGATTCAGCTCAATTAGAATTGATGCTTGGCTGATCCCAGCTTAATGTAAAAGACTGATTCCCAATCAGCGCTTGGCTGATCCAGCATTACAGTGTATTCTGGGTTGATCCCAGCTCAAGTTAAATTGGTTTTAGGCTGATCCCAGCTTTCAAGTATATTCTGGGCTGATCCCATCTTTAATTCAATCAATGCTAGGCTGCCTTGTTTTAACTGCAAATAAAATTTATTAACGTTATTAGTATAGCACTTGAATGTCTGATTGGGGAAAAAAATCTATCCAATGGCAGACCCATGTGCATGAATAGTGTATGGACACAACCCATGATGTATCCATTAATCGGTGGTGATGGGTGTAATGGCAGGCCAGCACAGATCCCTAAGAAAAGTTTGATGCAGAGACACTAAATGTTTTGTTTGTACCTTTGAAAAGCCAGTGATGTGAAACCCCTACATTCATTGTCTGTACCTTTGAAAAACTGGAGAACTGACTGATCACCTGGTGCTATATCAGCTGGCTAAAGCCCCATGAAGACAGCAAGAGGCTAATAACAGTCTCTTGCATAAATTCCTGTCTGCTTCTCAATTTCAAGGTACATGCACACTTTATCCCAGTTTTAGTTACTAAGCCTGATAATTTGACATTACATCATCTTAGCACGCCACCAATTCCTCCCTCAATGATCATTATCAGAGAATCACCATTACAAAACCAGCATTATGTACCTAAAACAATTTGAGATCATCAAGTTGTGCATAAACTAAAATTTAATAAATTTTCATAATATAGTATAGCACTTGAATGTCTGATTTGAATTAAAAAAAATATTAACTATTTGAAGATTAGTTGTTCCATTCTTTCATGATATGCAATTATTACTTACATCTGTGTGATCCACTTTTACAAAGGTACTCTTTAAAAAGCCACATTCATGTCTCAAAAGGGGTGGTCTTATAAGAGGGGCACTCATATGCTGTAGCCTTGTTCATTGTAGTTTTCATGCATTAGATTCATTGCCCAGAATTCAATCAAGCATACAAAATATTTAGAACATATGATAGTTGTAACCCTCACTTTAAATTAATTGAATTCAAATTTAAACAGCAGTCAAATTAACTACCAGGTACAATATTACAGCAGCATCACTTGTATTTTCCCAGATGAGTTTCACAGATTTGATGGGATCATGAACATAGATATAAGTCGTTTTCAATGGTTTAAAAACCAATTCCAAGGGAATATTGCAAAGAAGTTGGCAGATGATGCTGTCATATCAGCAGAGATATTTGCCCTTGAGGAATGGAAGTCAATCCAACACAAGGTGATCATGATAGATTCAGAAATAATGGAAAAACTTGACATGCTGTACCTAGGTCTGGACAAAATATATAGACAGGATGCAAGATGTTGGACATATGAAGATGAATTCAAGAAAAAGGTATCATCTTAATTTTTTTCCAGATTCATTCAGCCTCAATTTGTATGCCATTCTGATACTATAGTCTAGATCCAGATTCATTCAGTCTCAACTTGGATACTGTTCTGATACTATAGTCTAGCTCCAGATTCATTCAGTCTCAACTTGTATACCATTCTCATAGTATAGTCTAGCTCCAGATTCATTTAGTCTCAACTTGTATATTTTTCTGATACTATAGTCTAGCTCCAGATTCATTCAGTCTCAACTTGTATACCATTCTCGTAGTATAGTCTAGCTCCAGATTCATTTAGTCTCAACTTGTATATTTTTCTGATACTATAGTCTAGCTCCAGATTCATTCAGTCTCAACTTGTATACCCTTGTGATACTATAGTCTAGCTCCAGATTCATTCAGTCTCAACTTGTATACCATTCTGATACTATAGTCTAGCTCCAGATTCATTCAGTCTCAACTTGTATACCATTCTGATTCTATAGTCTAGCTCCAGATTCATTCAGTCTCAACTTGTATACCATTCTGATACTATAGTCTAGCTCCAGATTCATTCGGTCTCAACTTGTATGATGTTCAGATACTGTACTCTCAGCTCTTCTGCTGTGCCCATTTCTGTAAAGCCAGTTATGCATAAGCTTGACATAGCAATCAGTTCAGTACTAAACAATCAGTTGCAGGTTTCATGTAGGACATGTCCAACTTCATGTGTACTTCCAGCTTATCAACTTTACTATGTATGAAAAAATTACAAGTTTAAATTGTTATGCCTTCTGTGGAATGGGTATATATTTCCAATAATTAACTTTTGAATTACTTAATCAATTTGAATTTAATTTACATTGTTCAAGTTTTATTTTCAGCATTTTTCTGGCACAGTTGAATGAAGTTATGGTCACTGTTTGACTTGGAACATTGTCTTCAATTTCTTTTCTTTCAAGACTTTTTTTAAGGTTCTGCTGGATCAAAGAGAATTTTTATTGAAGGCATTACGTTAAGAAGACCAATATCAGGTTCAGTTTTCACTGTTTCCACCAACTGTAACAGATTTATGGCCACTGTTTCTTTTTGTTTCTGCTCAAGATATGTTGCAGGATTTAATGGATTGAAATTCTATTTAGTATGAGGCTTTACATTGAGGCTGTAGTTGAGTATGATTTCCAACATTATACTGTGGAACTAGCAAAGACATGGTTCCTGCTTGGCCTAGAACTTTGCTTCTCATTTTTCATTCCTTAACGTGAGAAGAACATCATAGATTGAAACCATATTTGATAATTTATGTTATGAATAGCTAAGTTCAAATTTGATTTTTGGTTTTGGTAGGTCAGTTAACTCTCTCAAAAATCATGCCGAATCACATGATGTGATAAAAGGTGATAATCATCACTAGTTGATTGCATTCATGTTTGGCATACTTCATGCAGTCATTAGTCATTGACAGATATTATTTTCTATCTACCTGTCTTTCTTTCAGCACAGTAACTTTGCTTTGTAATTACTTGAGAATAAGAGTGAAATTGTCAGTACCATTACATTATTTGTTGTTCAGTTGTTATGTAGAATTATATTTATAGTCATTATTACATTTTAATATTTGTTGTTAAAATTTTCATATTTAATTAAATTTTTTGTATAAATTTCATGTATTACATATTGATGGTAAAGAAGTGATAATAAATTTGTAAAATTAAAGAACCTTTTTAGGTAGATTGATACAAGAATATGTTATCTTCATCAGAAATCAAGAATGGTATTAGTACCCCACAGTCTTGATTAAATATTGGCCTGATTTGTTAATAAAAAAAAATTCTATCTTGTTCTTCACCTGTCTACCATTATTTCAAGACAAAATCTATTATCATTACTGTGTATTTTCAGATGTCCAGTGTACTACTGTCACCTGTCTTAAATTCACTTGAGTCAGAGACACCCTTGATTGGGTACACTGAGACTCAGGTGGAGGCTGAGAGACGGATGCAGACTGCACTTCTGGTCTTAGCTGTGATAGGACGATACAAGCTTCAATTGTCCCCACATAATAACTCGTTACTAGCCAGATCTCTGTTACTCAGACCTAACCATGAGACAGGGAATCTGTATGAAATTGCGGTTGCAGAGGACTATTTTGCCAAGAACAAAGAGTAAAATTGTTATTCACTTATACTGTATTCAGATTCTTTTAAAACAAAATTCCTTCAAAGGAACTGTTGCACTGTTGACTGAAATATTTTTTTGTAAAATTGCACAAAATGTATATTTCTTTCCTCCTTTTACTTTTTTCAATTGTTGAATATTCAGCTCAGATATTCTTGTCAAACTCTATAACATAAACAAATTTGGAAACAAAAAAAAATATTTTCTTAAATGTTTGAGTTAACATTCTTGCAAGATAAGAACAATACAATTTTTTTTACCATTATCCATCAAATGTTGTTTCATATTTTGCTTCTGTATTGTGTAATCTTTAACTCACTTTCCTTAGGAAACTGAAAATGGCTCTAATAAACTTCTGCAACAGTTTCCCAATGATGGACAAAGATCCAGCATGGCTGTACTGTATTCCCCTTCTTCACATAATTTCTGGGGATGTGACTCAGTACCAGCCACCAACAAGCAATGCTAACCATGATGCTGATGATGCAAGTTGGTGGGGAATACAGCCCATCAAAAGAGCAGTGGAGAAATTCAAAGAGTGTACAAAAGCATGGATTGTGTAAGATTTAATATTCAGGCTTTTTTTGAAGTTGTTTTTCTGTGCTTAATTCACAATTGCTGTTGAACATTTGCTTTTTTCTAGTGTAATTATGTTAATTCTCTCCCACTACTAAGGCAATAGCAATTAGAAAGGTATACATTTGTCAAGTTTCAAAAATGCGTTTTAACTTTAAACAGTTGATGGCTATCCACCATCACTGTGACCATTATAACTAAGAAATAAAAAACCTTTAAACATTTTAATTTTCAACTATTTAATAAAATTTAACAAAATTTTACCAAAAGCATCCTGACTTGAAGGAGTTTCAATTTCGAACAAGTGCTGACATTGTTCCATCAAAAAAGGCTTCAACTGCTAAAAATAGATAAACATTTTAACAACTTGTAAAACCTACTTGGCATAATTGGACAAAATTGTGCATAGGGCATCATTGCCAACAGCATCTTAGCTCAGCTGTGATAAGGCCAATGAAATTCATTGTAATAGTTCCATGTCCTGTGTATGTCATATATCATGTGTTGGCTAACCTTTGTCAACATTTGCTGTTTTAAACTTCTTTCAGAATTCACCTGACCAGTTTCAGCCAAATCAATGAGAAACCATTATGGCATGAAATTTATACAAATAATGCCATTCTGCAATAAAAAATGCCCACCATTACTAAAATAGAAAACCCCCATTAATGGCATTAAAAAGTCAGCATTCACAATTTGACCAAATTTGATAGAAAGCATTCTAATGCATTCTTTTAATTATTTTGTACAAATGATGCTAATTGACCATCAAATATGGCTTCTGTTACTAAAAATATAAATTTTTAGAAATGACTTCTCAAGAAATTCTTAAAAGAATTTGACTCGATTTGACAGAATTCATCCTGACAGAAATGCTTTCAAGTTTGTAGAATGAGGCCAATCAACCATCAGATATGGTCCTATTACTAATGATACCAAAACTTATAAATTGCTTCTTTAAAAACTGCTCTTTTGTTTCTGAACTAATTTAAGTAAAACTCAATCTTGTATTTTGGGTTCTGCTCAGCAGAATTTGACCAATAAAGGATATTCAGATTTGTACAAAAGATACCAATTCACCTTAAAATATGACTGACAATACTCATTGACATCAGACATCAGTCCTGAATAAAATTTTACCAAGGTAGATAGAAAGCATAGATGACTTTAGAGTTGGTACAAATGATATATTAAATATGGTAAATGTTGCTAATAATAGAAAATCCTGTTAACTTATTTGCAACAAACTGTCTGGCAGAATTTAATTAAACTTGACATTTTATCCTACCCGTAAGGCATTTCAAATTTGTACAAATGATGCTGATTGCTTATGAAAGGAATTAAACAATTTGACAAACTTTGACAAAATACATCCCAGCAGAAAGACCTTTTAATGTTTGATGTGCAAACAGAAATGGATAAAATGCAAAATATTGAGAAACCTTGAAACAGTCATTTTCATAACAGATGATGAATGGTATTGGAAGAATTTTCTACTAAAAGCATTTTTCTGACTCAGATTTGTGACAGATATGCTTGCATTTGGCTGTTATGTTATCCAGTTGAGCAAACTCTGGACCATTTGGCCCCTCTGCTGATTATTTTGATATCTATTGTACTTTTTACCATCACAAGATGGCCAGATTAATTGACAGTGTGAATGGCATTTTAGTGTGTCATTCATTTGGAACTGTTAAAAATAATGAATATTAGTGATTCAGCTACTGTATTAAAGAAATTCTTCACTTCATTCACGGTAACATTCTTAGTGATTTAAAGTTGTTTTTATTTCCCTGTGAATAGCCTCCCTTTAGTAGTCCACTCTGTAAACTGTTTCACTGTCCTGCTTGCAGGCTGTATTTCATCAAAAGAACATGGAAGTTTAGGTAAACTTTAAAAGAAGTATAAACAAATATCCCAATATGACTTGTGCACAGAGATGTACATATTTAAAATATTCAAATTCAGTTTTTAATTCCTATTGTTTCTTTCTAAAGTACAAAATGATAAATAGCAACTTTGATAACAGTAATACAGGTATGCGCTACTATTGCATTGCTTGCCCATTTCTGGGATGCTAATTTGTCCAAAGTAAATGATCCCTCTGCTAAATAATAATTGGAAGGCCCAAAGAAGAAAACAAGATGCCAGTCTGATTCATTTAGTCATATCCAACATAGAGAATGTTCTCTTTTCCTTAGACTATCATGTTTATGTTTGTTGGGATACTGAATGAAGTTCTACTTCATTGCCGTGTTTAAGCTTCTTTTTTTTATAACATCCTTTTTGGTGTGGTTTTAGTACAGTCAAACCCGATTATCTCAATTACATCAGGGGTGTAAAATAATTGTTGACATAACTGGGTCCTGATATATCAGGGTTGAGTTGACAAATGTACTGCAGAACAATGATTTTGCAGCTGAAGCACCAAAATGGGGAGTTTTGTTTCTAAAAACAAATGGCACTTCTAATGCTTAATAAAAATAATAATTTAGTAAGGCCAGGTTGCAGAAAAAATATTGGAGGTCTTTTAAATGAGATTAAGTAACAAGACACACAATTTTACAACACTTCAGTCACTGTAATGTTCTCAGTGATTTAAAGTTGTTTTTATTTCCCTGTGAATAGCCTCATCCCTTTAGTATTAGCAAGCCAGTAGTTTTCTCACACTGACCAAACTTTAGGCCAAATTAAGCACATGTAAGTGTAGGAATGTACTTTTAAAAAAAAAAAAGTATTTTCTTTTCTTAGTGTTGGCTTGAGCTTGTAGCAAAATTATAACTGACCAAGTGATTCTCAAAGAGGGGTCATGTTTGTCTCAGATAATCCAGGATTTGTCTCGCTCCACAATAAATTTTATCCTAGAAAAAGTATCTTTGTTTGTTGAGATAATTAATGGTCGTCATTGTTCGCTGATTATTCATTGTAGCATCAACATTGCGCATGATTCTTTATGTTGACCACACATGAGTTGTACCATTGTTACAAAACTCTTTCTTGGCTTCACGGATACAATTGATTAGAGTCTTATTCATCATATCAGCCAGAGATTGCCTCTGCATAAGCGATATCATGTTTATTGCAGTCAAATCGTTAACTTGGTGGCACTTTCTGTCAAAATCAAATTACCCTTGAGAAGGCTTGATCACAGATAATCTTGTAAATCCATCTATGTTATAATTAAGGCAAATATATATTTAAATTTAACATTCATATGTAATATATTCAAGCAAAGTATAACTGCAAGTGGCTGATGCATGGCTCTATGTCTTGTAATAGGGCCTGTATAAATGAATTTTGTTGATACCACCTACAAAGCATGCGACAAGGGAGTCTAGAACCCAAAACTGTTTGAAATGTAACAAAACAAAATGGTTGATAATGCTGGTTATCTTGGATTTACTGATGGGAAAAAAAAGATATCTCTGTCATTAATTTATTTATGTACGTTTTCATAGACTGATCAAAAAAGGTCTTGTTATTGTTCATATTGATTCAGATCTGAAAATAATATGTGTAATTTGCAGTCTGAATTTTGCACAAGTGGGTACTGGAAAATATAGTAACATGCAAGATTAGTTAGATCCAAGAATGTAGAGACAAGGGAAGAAATAGAATTCCATCGATATATGCAGCATTCAAACATTTTGACATTTTCCCATCTTCGGTAAAACATGTCACAGATAAAATATACAGATAAGCATTTTCAAAGAAATACATACAGCGAATAATATTGAGATATCTCACTTCTGAAGTATAAGATAATAAGACAAAGAAAATCAGGAAATAACTCCATAAGGTAAAGGTAGTTAGATTATAGAATAGCCTTACTTTTATTTTACAACAGTACTCACTAATGAATAATATATTTTTTCGTGTTGGTTTTTCCCTCATTTTCAGTATGATGTGTCGCAGAAAAAATATACAGATCAGTATTTGCATACAATCAAAAGTATCTCACTTCTGAAGTGTAAGACAGAAAAATTCAAGATACTTGACAAAGTCCCAATAACTCTGTCAGGTGGATGTAGATGGTGTGTTTAAATATATTTCATGCACACAAAAATAAAAGTCTCAGTGACATTTTTTTACCCTTCGTAGGAAGCTATATTTTGGTCTGAAAATCAGGTCTGTTCACCCTATTATAGTCCCACATCCCTCCTGACTTGGGTAAGCTGACTCTGCAACAATAGAACGCCAGAAGGAGAGTCAGCATATCACTTTGATGGATTGCAAACTTTGATACTCAATTCAAGATGAAACAATACAAATGTCTTCTTTCTATGATGTTACTTCTATTAGTCACTTTTTGCATTTGTGTTGAAGAATTTGTAATCTTACATAATGATGGACATTTTCTTCTTTTTTTTGAATGGGTGCTATGCATTTTTAAAAAATATATCATTTGGCCATTTATTTACTCTTGTTCAGAACTTAATCATGTTTAGTGGGTGAGGGGTGGTACCAGCTTTGTTTAGAATTTTGCTGGTTTCTCTATATTGATGATTGTTTTGTGATATAGCCATACAGCAGTTGAAGGTTTGGTAAGCATCATTAAATGTAGCTAACAGTAACTAGTTTGGTTAAAAATATAGTGTAAAACAAATTTGGTATATTCAGCTACATTTAGTGATGATAATTACTGAGTTAAATAAGAGATCAAATTTGCAATGCTGTA
Organism: Unio pictorum; assembly: GCA_030141615.1. Classification (NCBI taxonomy): domain Eukaryota; kingdom Metazoa; phylum Mollusca; class Bivalvia; order Unionida; family Unionidae; genus Unio; species Unio pictorum. Next base: position 2,596,811 of record JARLTB010000118.1, read on the forward strand.
TAACAAACTATATTGACATGGTACTGACATGTGATGGTGTTTATTCTATTATGAATGCAGCTCCTGTAAAGGTCTGAAATGCATTCATTCAATTTCCTTGGTCTAAATTATTGTTTACACCATAATTTTCTCCACTCTATACAAGTGATAAACCATGCATTGATGGTTGATTAGCATTTGTACCAGTAAAATTTGGTCTTGTACTGACTTTTTCAATCTTTGGCAATACGAGATACCGGTAGTAGTGCCATTGCAATATGTTACTAGTTTTAAACTCTTGTTACAGAGCATGCAGCATTAAACTGTAGACTTTCAGAAAATATGATGATATGATTGTACTGTTGACCTCTAGAAAATATGATATTATCTCAATGATTCTTTTACTCATCCCTCCATGTTGCCAAAGTATCAAGGCATGCAATTGCTCTGTCTATAGCTTTCTCTGTGGAGATTGTCTACCTCCTTAGAGATGCTACTTTTGGAGACTACCAGGATTTTGCCAAATCACAACAAAGGTTGAGGGAAGAAGTATTTGGATCCTTGCCCCTTTCCTAGGGAGTTGCTCCATCTTCCTCTTTCTGATATCCATGTAGGTATCTCACTAATCTTGATTACAAATGCATGATTAAGATCACAGATGATGTGTGGGGCCCATCCAATATCAAAGGACATTACTGTCTTTGTTTCTGGGAACATCCTTCCCTTTCAGGGCTTCCATTTTGTTTTCACCAGTCCAAACTGGTTTATTTGAGGAAATGTTTGACACCCTTCTTTGAAAGGTCACAGTAGAAACAGCGACAACAAACCAAATTGGGGTTTCTATTTCCAGATATTTTTGGTCTTAAATAGTGTGGCAAGCCTTGACTCCGTAATCTTTCTGCCTTAAACAGATTTCACCAGGAAGAACATTTCAAGATGGAGACTCTCATCTCAATCAGGAAATCCTAATCTGCAGGATATATACCATTATATACTCATCTTCTTACCCATCAGGAAATACCTGGGTTCTTTTTCTTGCCATGAGGTATATAAATTCTGGGCTCATCCATGTTGTCTCCTTAATTCCTTTACCAGGGTGATAAAGGTAATGCTTTCTCACATGAAGTCTTAAGTGAACCCTATCCTTAAGTATTTTTTCTTTGCAGGATTTTGTTTATAGTTAGGACATAATTCACTTCCTCTAGATCAGTTAGATTCTGTCCCTTATAGTGGGATTTTTGTCATTGTTGGCTTGGCATTACTGCTCTTTCCTGGAAATTCTGAATGTAGCTGCAGAATTAGTTCCCCTCAAGATACTTCATTTGCATCTTCTCCAGTTCCTATCTAACAATGACTAGCTCTCAGCTTAATTTTTTGGAATCCAGTATTAAATATTACCACATGAAGAACTACCTTCTTTCCACGAGGCCTCTGGACCTGTTTTCAAATATCTTCTGTGACAAGGTACATACCATTAGAGATACACTTGATAATAGAATTTCAATTGACTCGTTGTCACCATACAGGTGCGATACAGAATTTCAGCGACAACCATTAGGAACATTTGAACCTGTCTCTATGGATTTAGTACAGACAATCTTGATGATAAGTGCACCAAAGTCACATTAATTGGATCCAATTCCAACATCACTGCTGCTTGACTGCTTAGATCCAATATTGCCTTCACTAACTGATGTTATTAATACCTCACTCTCATCCAGGGAATTCCAAATATTTTTTAAAACTGCCATTGTAAAAAAGCCTTTGCTGAAGAAACCAACACTTGACCATAATGATTTAAAGAACTACCGCCTAGGTTTTTTTTATCTCCTGTTCATATAAAATTCTTAGAAAAAGTTGTTCTATCCTAATTTGTATCTCGTCTGAATTCAAACAGTCTTTTTAGCAATGTACAGTTTGCATATCACTCTTGCCACAGTAATGAAACGACTCTTCTGAAAGTAGTTAATTACATTCTCTCTGCATTGGATAGTGATAAGATTACAGTCCTAACACTCCTTGATTTGTCTTCATTATTTGACACAACAGACCATGATATATTACTTCACCATCTCCAGAATGTATTTGGCATTCACAATACAGCCTTACTTTGGTAACAGGACACAAATTGTATCTGCAAATGGATTACTGTGGTAACAGGACACAAATTGTATCTGCAAATTGAATATGCTCCAACCCAGGTGATCTATGTTGTGGTGTTCCACAGAGGACTGTTTCTGGATCTTTTCTCTTCATTCTATACACTCAGCCGCTCTCAGGTGTCATAGATCATCATCCAGTATTTCATCAATTGTACGCTGATGACACCCAAATATACCAATCTAGCCACCCAACTGAAGTTGATGCATTTCTGATGTGAAATCATGGATGACATGTAACAAGTCAGTACGAAACATGGGTGTTACTCTGGACAGTATTCTCACATTGCACCAACATGTAATGAACATATGCAAAGCTGCATATCTTGAACTGAAATGCATCAGCTCCATTTGCAAATATCTTTCAGTTGATGCCACTAAAACACTTGTGTGTTCATTAGTACTTTCAAGACTGGACTATTGTAAGTCAATTCTGTCTGGTTCATCTCAATATCTACTCCAGAAACTTCAAAAAGTTCAAAACACTGCTGCCTGGATCATCCTTAGAGTACCACGATCAGAGCACACCTCCCCGCTGCTCTGTACCATACACTGGCTATCTGTTGAATCCAGAATCAAACAAAATTTGTTCTCTGTGCTACATTTCACTGATGAACTCCAATCCAACATACCTATCTGGCCTCACTCATGTGTACACACCAGCAAGATACTTACACTCCTTTTCTGACAATCGTATACTCATTATTCCCATTATGAAAATTAAGTCATATGGACAACGTATTTTTGCATACCAGGGCCCAGCAACATGGAATGAATTGCCCATTGAAATTAGACACAAAGACATAGTGATCCCTTTCTTAAAACTCACCTTTTTATACTGCAAGAATAAACTTAAAAACCTAATAATGTTTTCTGCCTTAAATACTTTCAGCATTTTTAAATTATGTTTTCTAATTTCATGGTGTTTTTGTTTTTGTTTTTTGTAGTCATATATATTGTAAAGTGTTTAGAACTTTTTAAGATTAGGCGTGTTACAAAGTCTTCATTATTATTTTATTATTATTATTATTATTATTATTATTATTATTATTATTAGTGGGTGGCTAGATAAAGAACAGTTTCTGTCGACATGAATCCTGATTCACACACTGGAACTTCAGTCCTTTCTGCAACAAAATGCATCAGATAGGGAATGGGGTACTTACCTGGAAGCAGAGGTGTGTAGTTCTTCAGTTGGTGGCAAAAAGCACATTTTTGAGGGAGCCAATAGTGGACTCTTTACAATAAGACCAAGCAACAAGCTCCAGATAATTGGATAGGGCCTTGACAATGGACACTTTTGAACTCGAGTGGGATTGTCTGTTTGTTTATACATTCTCACCTTTTAGAATAATTCCTCAGATTGTTTTCCAAGCCAGGACACTGGGGACCTCCACAGTTATTCACAGATTCTTCACCTTCATGCTTGGCTGATATGAAACTATTTATCTGATAAGAAATATTTTTGGCAAGGTTGCCAACTGTACTGTCCAGGCCAGGAGACTTCCAAAGTTTACAATGCCAAGAGGAGAATCTTCCATAATTGATGGAGTAAGAATATGTGTTTGATTCACCTCTAACTGCATTTGCAGAATTTCTTCTTTTTCTTTTGAGGAAAGAGGATGTTCTGTCTCTCTATGTTTAGGAGTTTATTCTGTTTGGTTATATCCTTGTCTTTAATATCTCAGCAGTTATTTGAATTTCATAGACTGCTATCTTGCCAGTTAATGGCTGAATATAGCCTTTAATTTGTTCTTTTCTATGTTATTCCCATGTACTTTTTAGTGAAATTCCTTTGAAAATCTCTCCCATAAGACAATATTCCTGCTGTCGTTAGCACTGATGATGAAAATGAGTGAAATTAATACCTTGTCAGTGCAAAAGTGTAATTTACAGTTCAGTGATAATTGATTTGGTTGTTAATATGGGTTACTGGCCATATATAACAATCTTCAGCCTTCTGTAGCAAAGATTATTTTGAGATTCCTGGTCTCAGATGTATCTTATGCTTTGAATGATCAAGATGTCTTCTTTTTCCTGGTTAGAGCTTTAAGGTATATTTGGCTTCCTCTAAAGGACAAGGAAGGGTCAGAATAATCTCTTCCTTGCAAGGCTTCTACTGATGTGTCAGCAATTACACTTTCCAGGTGGATTTTTCACACTATGAAGAGGGCTTATCAGTTGTTCACTAAGAGGATCTTTAAAGCCCTTGAGGTTAAGGTTATCACTGCATCTTAGGCTACTTTAATCATTATTCTTTGGATGATGTCATTTCTTGATTTCACTTTTGATCTTTGGTGTACCAGAGCACTGGCATTTACATGTTGGATCCATTCATGACAGCACAACATATGGCCAAGCCACCTTACAGTAGGGAACATTTATTCAGGTGTCGTTGTAAATTTAGCAACGATACAGTCTGCAACTTGTCATGTATTACTGCTAATGTAGTGGGGTTTTTGTGGGGGAGGGTTTAAAACTAGCTTTTATTATGCAATACTTACCAGTTATGTTTGCAAAGATTCTCTTTTCCAACCCCACTCTGATGTCCTGAAGTCTTGGTTCACAGAGCAAGATATTCAGTGCATTGGGTGTGACTAAGGAATCAGACAGGCATTGCATTCTTTTCTTTTCTGGTACTCCAATTACTTATTGTCAATCATGAATTAGAGCAGGGAATATTTATCTTGAACTGGGAACTTTGTATCATAGAACAGCATAGCAGTGCAGTAGCAGCAGGTAAATATTACATAATTATGAATAATTCCGTCCCCCAATCCCCAGCATGTTCTTGCTTATTTGTACATCAAGTGGTGTAAGTATATTCAACTCAATTTTGGGTTTTAAAATCAGCAGTCTTTGTCATTATTATGTAGGTTGTTTAGGTAGCTTTGTTTTATTTTGTTATTATGAAAGAGTTTTTCATGATTGAATGCACAGGGTCTTTAGGTAAAAGTAATCCTCAAAATTGATATCACAGTCTAGATTCTTTTATCCTACCTGCAAAGACAGTTTATGATAAAGTGTAATTTAAAACAGTGCTAACTTACTAAGTATAATAAGAAGTATGCAGTCATTCGTAATACAAGTTTTGTATATAACTGTATGCTTTTCAGATAGAACATATAAATACTTAATAATAAATACTTAATAAATAAATCAAGCTTACAATTTTTTATTGCTTCTTTTACAGATCCTTTCAAGAGGTGATCAAATTTCTGTCTCCATTATTTGAGTTGGACTACTATTTGCCACGCACTCTGATGGCTGCTCTGAGGCTACCTGAGATAGAGACATTGATAAAGCTCCAAATCATGCCACCAGAAATTTGTGTGGCTGCATGTATATACTTCATTAGGCACACAAAACCATCATATGGATATGGAGTAGTCTTTATAAATGATGAAAACAAGGTAAATAATTACTGACAGAAAAATAATTAAAATTATTTCTGAATTAATGACAAGATTAGAATTGCCTTGGATTATTGGAATTAAATGCCATGTGCACATGGATGATTTTGCACATGGAATGAATCTGAGCCCAAGGGCTGAGCCTGAGGGTTCAGAAATTTGCCCCAGTGTTGCTTAACAGTATGTATTCAGCTAATCATGTATAATCTAATGATTGTTATTACATGATTAATCATCGAAACTTTAATTGTATATTAATATCTACAGGAATAATAAATCTTGCATACTGAAGCAGTTCACATGTTTAAGTATAATTTATTTCGCAAAATTGTGTGCTTCAAATCAACTGCATTTGGCATCATTAATATTTAAATGCAGTAAACCTAATTGCATCATAATTTGCTGCTCCACAAAAGTATAAGTGAGATTTGAAATTTTAGTCACAAAAGAAGAAATTTGAGATATTGAAGTGAAATTGCAATAAATTTTGATTTTCCTCTAAAAATTCTTTAAAGAAATAGAATTTCTAAAAAATATAACAAGTTTCAAAAAATAATAGATGTTTAGAAGATGGCCATAAAGATATCCAAATGGGATATATAGTTTTGCTTTTGACAGGTCTTATTGAATCAATAAAATAAGTTCCCTAAAGATTCTGCATTTGCTGTTCTTGCTGCTTAAATTTGTTCACAATGTATCATACATTATTGGTATCATTTTTTCAGTGTACTGTTTTAGTACCATTCTTGCTATGTTTCTTTATTGCAGAGCTTAATACCATTCAAAAGAGGTTTCCCAGTATCTCATGGGTAGTAATTATTATGCTTTATATTCTTCAGTACTTAAGGTTTAACTGATTTCAGCATTTTAATTTCTGCAATGTACTGGCTTATCCATTTTGATTTAGGTTTGGTTATCATATTAGATTCAGTGGAATTGGGCAAGAGACCAGACTAACTTTACTGGACGATCTCAGACAATTTAAATGGCACATATTTTGTGATGCTAAATGTATGCATGGTTAAGTTTGGACTGGTGTCAGAAGCACAGATCAAGGTCAGTTGCCAGCACATCAGCATCCCCATAACCATCCATTTTAAAGTCAAAACCTCCTTAAGCCACATTATTGAGCAAACAACTATGTATGCTTATTAAAGAAATGATTCATGGTCTACAATATTACTGAGGATATTTCTCAATATTGAAACAAAATTTACCCTTATGCTCCATCCACAGCAGATTTGGCTTAAAAGAAGCCTAGGTCAAAGTCATCATGATTAATAATCCAAGTTCCAAAGACCAAAGCCAATTGCTTATTGTCAGATTTCCCACTGTCAGTAGCAGCAATATCATTGAGATCTATACTGCTAGGCTCTCATTCATAATTGCAGTGAGTTGATGGTACAGCAGTGCTGGTTGACACAACCCTGGGCCACACTGGCATTAAGAATATCAGTACCACTTGTCTCAAAGGCAATGGGTTGGTGAATATCAATAACAAATGTCTGGGGCATGTAATGAATATTGGCAGATGTAAGAGAGAAGACTAGGGCATCCAGAATGTGAATACTACCTTTATATATATTCATTGTTGGCAATACCATTACTACCACTCAATGCATCTAATGCTACAGTATTTGGGAATCACTGTGGGGTGCTTGACTTTGAGATGACTTTTAATGACTATAGCAGGGTGATCTGGAGCCCTAACAAAGGCATGAGCTACACCATCAGTTTTATCACCCACTTATGTCTTTCAAACATGATGTGACAACAAAAGAAAAGACACCTAATTCAGACTTCCCGAAAGGTAAAAAAAAGTGTCAGACATTCGGTCTGACAAAACCTGAAAATCTGTCAGACCGAAAAAAAATCTGTCAGACCGACAAAATATAACAAAATTGAGGTATTTTGTAACGCGTTTTGTTTTCTATTTTCTAAGTGTAAATAACACATGTTAATAAAGTAAAGTTAAGTCAAATTTACTAATAGTCTGTTGTAAACATGATCAGTTTATCAAAATTGTCAAATTCATCTTGATAGTCTAAACAGTCTTCCTCAATGTCCAAGGTCTCCTGTTCATCTCCTGAGATATCTTTACTTCCATCCATCATAAAGGCAAAAAATGGATTATACTCTATAAGATTGACAGTTTTTTGCTTCTCTGTCTGTGCTATACTGTATGAAATCTGCAGCTGCTTTGTCATTAATATACGTACTGCTTATGTCTAATTGTTTAGCTTTGTCAATTTCACACAGCCATGTATAATCTGATAGTGGACGATTATTTTTGGCTACTGCGTGTGCATTTCTGAACAAATGCACTAATCTACTTCTTTCAGCTGCCTTTAATTGCCCAAATGCTTTGCCGGCTTCTGACCCTAGTTTTTCTTGAGAAGTTTTCTGTCTGCCTGAAACAAACTCTGATGCTTTTTTGTGGGACTTGGAAAGTTCATGATCATTTATTGTTGACATTCTAAAATTTGTACATCCGACGATAAACGCGTTTGTGTTTCGCAAATTTTCATCAGACTTCGCTTTATTGCCGTAGAAACTGAGACACATGGCACACACGGTGCAGTGTGAGAAAACTGCCGGACAGTCGGTCCGATGCCGACTAACAAACTGTCGGTCCGGGGAAAAATTTGTCGGTAATGTCCGACGGACCGACGGCTTTCGGGAAGTCTGCCTAATTAGGTACTTCAGTATATGCATTAAGCTAATAGTCATGCATTTTTTAAGTATCAATGCAATACCCAAATTGACAACATTTTGGTGACAATTGAGGGTATCACAATAAGCCCATGGGAAGGTATGGTACAATTTATGAGGAAAAGAACTGAAAATCAAGATTAGGGAATCTACCTCGGATTGATTGTGGAGCAACCTCAATCAGCATAAAACAGGGTTGTTTTGGTTTTGGTGATAAAACTTTGTCAGGATGTCTAAATGTGCATAATTTCTGAATGCTAAAATGACAGAATGTAAGCATTTGAAATATCACACAAAATTCACAAATGGATGGAAGAAGGAATTTGAGTGGTTGGAATCAAGTTCAAAGGATATGATTTTGCATTGTGCCCACCCTCAAAAGCATGTTTTAAAATCTGCTACAGTCGGGCAAGACTGACATGCATCATGCAGCATATTAAAGTTTATTAAATATGATAACATGTACACCATCAATGAAATCTATGTTCAAAGAATCTGTATCAAATGTGGATATAAATGTATAAGCTGAGATACTGTGTGTCAGCTTTATAGCCAAATATTAACATAACCTGCTAATTACAGATAGTTTTTCAGTACTAGTCAAAATAATGTTCCTTGCCTTGGAAATTGCACAAAAGTTCCCATACAAATCGAGTCCTTTCATAAGAAAGATGAAGATACATACCATAGTTATAGATTTGCGGTAATCATTAAAAGTCTTCCTTCTTTTGAAGTGCAACTTCACATCAAAATTTTGAAAATCTCCTGATTTGCATGAAGCAGACTTCTCTGCTCTGTCACATGTATGCATTAATGATATTGTTTAAAGGTATATGCTGTTATGGCCAGTGTCCAGTTGTTAATGACAACAGGAAATCAGTTGTCTTAATCATTGATAAAGATAATGAGTTAGGAGGATTGAGAATAAGACTGCATTCACAATTAACAAAACAAGTGTTCTTTCTAAATGAGATGAAGAATGGCCTGCATGGTTAAAAATGGTGTAATTTCTTTTATTTCAAAATTTCTTTTTTTATTATTTCTCATTTCATTATTTGTTGCCACAATTAAAACCCCCAAATTATCGGTAAAGCTTGTTTATTACATTCATGGATACAATGCATCCTTTGTTAGAATGTGCATTCTTCCTTCTTGACTAAGTAATTTAATAAATATTCTTTAGCTATCATTCTGTATATTTATTATGTTCCTCAAATTCTGACAGCTGGGAAAATTGCTGAAAATTCCAAGGTCAGAAAATTAACGTTATTTTTTGACACAAGGAAAGGCTTATGATCTTTGCTTGTGATAACATGTTTTGTCCAAAATAGTTAATCTTTTGGCTATCATCATATTTAAAAATCCATGTTTTAAAAAATGTGAAGTCATAATCAGTTGATTATGATGCAAACATGTATGTGTGGATGACAAAAGAAATATTTACAGAATGCACCTCAATTTCAAATTAATAATAATGATGACTATTGACAATTTCTTCCAATCCAATTGAAAACAATTTAAAGTAATTTACCATTCAAATTTTTTTTTTTGAAAGACATATTTAACATTCATGGTTTTGATATACAGTGGGACCCCGCTATAACATGGTAGTTGGGAGCCATAGAATCCAACCGTGTTATAAGCAACCATGTACAATACCAACACATTTTTGGATTTAATTTTTTTTGGGGGGTACATAAAGACGGGTGCGAAAATGCATGGCGCAATTACCATTTGATCAATATATATTAAATGAGAAAAACATTTGCTGTGGTAACAGAAATTGCAGATATAATATGTTACTTTATTCAGAGAACCATGCATTGATACATACACATGTCTAATTTATATATACATGTATAATCTATTGCATGAAAAGAGTATCAACACCGTGTACTCACCAGCGAATCTTGTAACATACAGTGTACATTGAATCCATAATACAAATATTTCCATCGAAAATATCCACACACGGATGTAAAATATTCAATAATTTTGTCACAGATCATTATGTGACTGAATTCAATGAAAAGAAAATAACAAAAATTACGTAACGGGTGTACGTAATGAATGATGAAATAGTACATGTCTGTAGATTAAATAATGGAAGCTAAAGTGTATTCTTATAATAACTACATGTACATCTCAGGATATTTCTGTCTCTCAATTCAGTCATTGTCAATTTCAGCACATTTTCCCACCCAAGCTGCTAGTCAAAGTCCTTTGAACTTGACGCCCAGCTATTGCGTCACGTTCTTTTGATGTACTTCTATAAATACAGCAGGCAGAACTGGCTGTATTTTAACCACTGAATTATGTCACTGTAAATATCAGCACAGCTAAAATGATAAAGTAATCAACACAAACTTTGTCTCCCAGCTATTTGCATGCGTACAGAGGACTCCTGCATGGAGTGATTTATGTGTCCCAGATCAAATATTTGCATCCAAATACACGTAATTAAGTGTTTCCGAGACCTCTGCATCGTATACATTTTATACCATTACATTTTTCATCTGTCAATAGTTATTATTTTTTTGAAAAACTTTGATTTTTAGCTGCCTTCTGCTAATGTCACGTTTGCTCTTGGCAAAGTCAATTACAGTTCTCAGCTGCAGAATTCGAATTTACTAGTGAACAGATTGCATAAAACAACACCGCCAAGCCACACACACATGTTGGCGGCTTTTGTTCCTTTGATGCTGTATAAATCATTTCCCCCTGATTTGAACAAGTTTAGCTCGGCAGTTCACTTTGATGATAAACAGTGTACTTAAATTAATTGATTTATACATTCTGGTGAGAATCTTTTATCAACCCCCGCATTGGCTGTTGCTTGGTTGTGTATGAAATTAAGAGAACATATATCGGAGATTATTAGAGCAATGATTGTATTTGGAATGCATTCAAGACAAACACAAAGTAGACACGATGGCTTCATTGCTCAGGGATCAGTAATAATAATATTGACACTTGTGAGCTGTCATTTTTCAACAATAAACAAAGATCAAAGTTCTCAGTAGGCCCAGCAATTGGTTCGCATTTCCGATGTTTATTCTGGCACAAAACTAGAAGAAATTTGTTAATTTTTGAAATTTTAGGAGTCGTAAAACGATTATTTTATATTCAATTTTGTGTGTGATTTCCTCCCCAAAATGATAATACATTTTCTACACGTTTTTTTTTCGCACTTTTTAGACGAGTATGAGAATGATAATTAAACTCTTTGACGTATTTTATTTTTCATACTATAAAGATTTTTTTTATTGGTCTTTGAGAAAAATACCTGTAATAAATTACCTGAAATTTCGGGAGCCATGCCACGACCGTGTTATATCCGAATTCGTGTTATAGTGGGGCGTGTTAAAGTGGGGTCCCACTGTATTCATGTATGTTGATGCTTTTATCAGATGGTAAAATGTATTATGTTTTGTTTCCCTCATGATGAAATGTGCAATATTTATACAAACGTTTTTTTTAAAAATATTATTACCAGTACAAATGAGCGCAGACAGTAATGTTACCCACATTGTCAACATGGATAAATAAAAAAGCATTTTGAAGGAAAAAAATGATGAATTTGGATAATATATTTCACTGTTATAATATTCTAAATACACCTATCCCCTATGAAACTGATAAACAATCTTTACTTTTGGCTTTTTTTTCCAAAAGAGATTTGATAAGAAATACCTACACCACTCCTTCAATAACTTAAGGCCTGATAACTTGCCAACCCACTTATAATGTGGAGACAGGCGTGGAACCCATTTTTTTAAACCAGAAAATACCCAAAAATTTATCCTTGTTTGTTGAACTTGATGAAAATCTAGATTAAAATTGGTAACTGAAACACTGATATATTGTTTGTTTTATGGTTGAAAATGGTAGATATGACCAGGAAATTTTGCTAACATTATGAAGTTATCAACATTTAATATGAAGCCATATAATTTGTTACATTTTCTCTCCAAACTGTGTTCTTAGTACACTGTAATTAAAGATATTCAAGGAAATTTTGATCAATGAGAATATCACTGATGCCTAGTGTAGGCATTATATTAATATTTAAATGCCAATTAAATAATTTTTATTAAATGAAATTTGTGTCTTGGTTCTATATTTTAGTTCTTCTTAAAGTGTAATCATCATAAATGCAATGTGTATTTAAACATAAAATGCATCAATCTGCCATAACATCTATCATGCGAGCATTTCTCTGAGAGCCTAATTAAGTGCTGACCATGTTTTGAAAACTGACTTGCGAAAGTATTTGTTGTATTGTTGCACTGAATTAAAAGCTGGCCTTCTTTGTATTATCACATTCAGTCTTTTGAATCAAATAAAGGAAGTGGAATAAAAGAAAAGTTACAAGGCATGTAAATCCTACATACCGGGTACTTCATTTAATAACCAAACACTGTTATAACTGTTATTGTGTATGTAACATAATTAAACTACCTTAAAATAACCAACTTATTCATAACTATGATCAACGATAGCAAGGCAAGGAAGTAAAATGAATACTTTTGTAAAATACAGATCATTGTGGGCAATCGAGTTTCAGAGAATTCCTGTATTGGCACTTAAAGATATCCTCAAGGATGATGAGATGTTTCACTATTAGTTCCAATAGTTAGTCTAGTTCCCTGCTATATTGACTACTTTCTTGGCACTATATTATTAAATACCACTTTGGGAACCAGACTAATCAACAAACAAAAAGCAGTGACATAATACACAGATGTTTTCATGTACATGTGATTGTCGTTGAAACCAGTTGGATCAATGTTAATAATCTTTCAAATGTCGGACATTTTTTAAATAAATGTAATTTATCTTGAATCACAAAATTTACATTTATTATCAACTTATAAGTGTGATTATTAAATGAGGATTCAGATTGTTGGGAGAAGTGTGGTCTATATTTGTGGACCCCGTTGTGCGTAAGTTATCGAGGGAGAAGTGTACTTTGCAAACAATGCTTGTTTGTTTTAGGCGTGTAAAGTATGCTTCTGCAGTGAATCATCTATATGAAATGTAAGCTTCTTGATTTAAATATAGAATATCAAAATGTAGGGTTAAAACCTTCAATATCTCAGTGAAATACCTAATCAAAGTTAACAAATATTGGCACTTAAAGATATCCTCAAGGATGATGAGATGTTTCACTATTAGTTCCAATAGTTAGTCTAGTTCCCTGCTATATTGACTACTTTCTTGGCACTATATTATTAAATACCACTTTGGGAACCAGACTAATCAACAAACAAAAAGCAGTGACATAATACACAGATGTTTTCATGTACATGTGATTGTCGTTGAAACCAGTTGGATCAATGTTAATAATCTTTCAAATGTCGGACATTTTTTAAATAAATGTAATTTATCTTGAATCACAAAATTTACTTCATTAGTAACATTTATTATCAACTTATAAGTGTGATTATTAAATGAGGATTCAGATTGTTGGGAGAAGTGTGGTCTATATTTGTGGACCCCGTTGTGCGTAAGTTATCGAGGGAGAAGTGTACTTTGCAAACAATGCTTGTTTGTTTTAGGCGTGTAAAGTATGCTTCTGCAGTGAATCATCTATATGAAATGTAAGCTTCTTGATTTAAATATAGAATATCAAAATGTAGGGTTAAAACCTTCAATATCTCAGTGAAATACCTAATCAAAGTTAACAAATATTTATGTTTTTCATTTGAGATTTGATCAAACATATACTTAGCAAGCAATAAATTGCTATTTTTACATGTCTGAATTATACATGGTACATGTAGTTATCAAAACATGAAGTCATCATTCATTCAAAGCTACAACACCTCAAAATATAAGATTAAAAATAATACAAAGGTTGTTTTTTTTTTAAAACCTTAATTGTATATGATTTTAATCTTGTATTCTTTATTGTTCAAAAAAAATATTTTTGCTATTTTGTGGCAAATTTAAATGTTTTCAATTGAACTTTGTTTTAGGAGGAAATTTGACCATTTTAACTTTTTTTCAAAGAAAAAAACCTTTGATACAATTTCCATCAAACCTGGCAGAGATCATAATGGCATTTTGCAAGATTTGTTCAGATGATGCTGATCCATTTCAGATATAGCAGCCATTACTAAAAATATAACAGTCTTCTCAGAAAAAACAATGAACACACTTTGACAGCATATTGAGATGAAGCTTTTGATCAAACTGTCTGCTGCTGCAAAAAAAAAGAAAAACTTTAAAGTGTCTATTTCTGACAAACTGCAAATTACAATTTGTCCTGATTTGTCCAGAAGCATCCAGACATGAAAGGGTTGTAAATTTAGATAAACGATGCTGATCTGTGATTCATTGTGACCATTGTTTCGAGTCAAGACTCGTACCCCTCATGGCTGTAGGTGTGGTATGTGGAATAGTGGGGATATATTTAAATATTCATATTTCCCACCATTCCTTTAATTTTATAAGTAAATTTTTAATTGAAGATTGTTAGATAAGTTGTATCTTGATGTACATATGTTTTACCCATACACCATATGTTTCTTTTTCCATAGCAAATGATCAGCTGCATTGTGGAATTACGGAAATATTTGGAGAATTTTAAAAAGCCAGATAAATGGTACGTTTTTATCAGTAGTATGTGAGCACGTTTTTTTTTTAGTAGATAATGAAATCCTTTTATTGAATGTGACAAGAAAATTATGCTCCAGCAAAATAAATTACATATTTGGTATGCAATTTAACACATTAACTCCTGGAGGTTTTTGATGTTTTTGCATGAAATGCGAGTAGGAAACACATTTTGGGGACTATATCTGAATACATCATAATCCATCGATTTCCAAGCAATATTCCGTTAGACAAATGGCTAGTCATGCTAAAGAAAATGTATTTCATTGGTTAGTTTGCTGGCGCATGAGCAGAAGGTACAAAATTATACTTTTTTTAATATTGCTTAATGGATTCAAAATGTCCACCTTATCCTACTTTTTGCACAGAGTCACCTGTCTGTGTGTGTTTCAGACCAGTCTGCCGTAAATCTGAGGCCATAAAGTCTAAATTCTGGACACAAATTTGAAATCTGACCATGGGCAATTTTTGGGAGAAAAAAAATGGGTCCAAAAACTTCGGTTTTTCCCTCTGTATTTTGTAGTGCAACTAAAATGTCCAGATTATTTACTATCATTGTAGAGCTACATCTGTCTGCCTTTCTATGATACCACCCACTTTAGTGTATCTTGCATGACCTTGACACTACATACCATGGAAGTAGGTTACTACCACATGCCCAGTAAAGTCGTTGCTAGGGGTTAATGTGTTAACAAGAATTTAAAAACAAAAAATAGAAAATTGTCATGGAATGGCCAAATTTGTAATTCATGTGCAGTGTTGATGCACAAGTGATTAAATACATGAGGAATATTCAAATTTTGTGGTATCATGAAAAGTGACTGTTTTACATATTAACCCCTGGAGGTTCTTGCTGTTTTTGCATTAATGCAAGTAGGAAACACATTTTGGGGACTACTTCTGAATACATCGTAATCCATCGATTTCCAAGCAATATTTTTCCGTTAGACAAATGGCTAGTCGTGCTAAAGAAAATGTTTTTCATTAGTTAGTTTGCTGGCGCATGAGCAGAAGAGCAAAAATTGGAGATTATTTTTTTTATTTTTTTTTTTATTTTTTGCTTAATTTTCGTATGGAGAAGACTCTTGATTCAAAATGTCCAACTTATCCAACTTTTTGCACAGGTTCACCTGTCTGTGTGTGTTTTGGACCAGTCTGCCATAAATCTGAGGCCATAAAGTCTAAAATCTGGACACAAGTTCGGAATCCGACCATGGGCGATTTTTGGGAGAAAAAAAACGGGTCCAAAAACTTTGGTTTTTCCCTCTGTATTTTGTAGTGTAACTAAAATGTCCAGATTATTTGCTATCATTGTAGAGCTACATCTGTCTACCTTTCTATGATACCATCCACCCACTTTAGTGTATCGTGTATGACCTTGACGCTACAGACCTTGGAAGTAGGTTACTACCTCATGCCCCGTAAAGTTGTCCCTAGGGGTTATTGTGTTAATGTGGCTGTAAAGGTACACCTCCTGGATGTTAGCTTTACATAATAAAATTGCCAAACAGTAATGAATACAAAAAGAAAGTAGATAATTTGTTTTGACCTGTAATAACCTCTGAAGAATTTTATTGAATACATGTAGAGTTGCCTAATGTGAGCAATACAGATGAATTTTAATGTCAGGACAGTCATTTAAAGTACCTTGTACCTTTATCAAGCAAAATCTGCCTTCAGAGCATAAAAAGGATATGGCTTCAGCTGAGAAAAATAAATCACGTGAGAAATAATTTCATTGGCTAATCAGCACAGAGGTTAAAGCATTTCATTTTTTTTTTTATAGAAATAAAAAAAAATTATCACATTTTCAGTAAGCAGAAGTTTGAAAATTGCAAACGTTTAAAATCAGTATTATAATGTTAGCTAATGGTTTGACTGGTGTTAATCATACAGGCTCTAAAGTTAGAGGCTTGAATATACAGAAGTTAACTTATGTTACACTGTTGCTCATGAATAGATTTGATTTACTTTATTTGGGGTAAGGTATGAACTTCAGTGGATTTTTTAGTTATCACAAATATAAAGACTCGATGAACAGTGATTTGCCTGTTTAAAAAATCCATTACCTATCAGAAGCATTTGCTTGAATTTAAGTACATGTACCAGCAAGTATATACATTGGATAACTACAAAATACTGGTATAATGGATTTAAAAATAAATTAATTGAAAGCTGTTAATATTTGTAATCCTTTTAAATTATAGGACAGACACACTTTTTCAACAACATGTAGACTTGACCTACAGGATTGCTGGTTCCATGATTGATGTTACACTAAGAGAAATGCAGTATATGAATATACTACATCAGCTTGTAGCAGCAGTCGTCCAGGTGTTTTTGCAAGTTGTGGCACTTTATGACAGCATTCAAGAAAATATGGGAGCATCGCAGTCGTCAACCCATCTTGATATGCTTAAGCAGAAGAACAAGAGAATGAGAAGTGACTGGCTAAGTCAAAACTTCTGTCTTTCTCTTTTCTCAGACCTGAAAGCAACATTTTCAGTAAGTTTTACTGTAACAGTTTTATTTCAGTAACGTTTATATAAAAAGAAAACCTGTCATCAAAATGACATTATACCAACATAAAAAATGGACATTTATTTCCATACTTATGTTGTAAAAATGTTTTCAAAAATTGTTGTGCTTTTAACAACTCCTATGTTATTTTTGTGATACATTAATTATATAAATGCTTAAACAAGCTGTAACTAACACAAAAATGATTGTTATTACCATTTATTATTCAGCTTTATCAACAGTAAAACGTTATTTATATGTCCTAATTTTATTTTACTGACATGGAATTTGAAGGACAGTAATTGTTAACTACTGTGTTTTCTAATTTGCTGACATATGTCCTGCATTTATACTGTCAAAATTAAGGTATGATAGTAACACATTAGAATCCACAAAATATGACAAACATTTTTGAAATTATAACCACTGACGTACATCAGAGAATCTTAAAACTTGTGACAGGTGTCCCAATTCCAACTCAATGTGGAAAAGTGTTTTGAAAAATAACCACAAAATTTAACTGTGCGAGTCATGAGATTACATTGGTGTCAGAGTGTGTGACTATTTATTTTGGATTATACTGCTAAAAATTTACTTGAAATTATTTATTAAAATCAAATATGACTACATATAAATTTACAGAAAATTTGTTGTGTAAACATGCATTAAAAATAGCAAACCTTTGTTTAAAAAAAAAAGACAGTAGCAGAATAAGTTTTTAAAAAATAGCAGAGGTGTGTTTGTGTGTGCGCATGGGACAAAGCATAGTTCTGTGTTTTCAAGGGGTAACAGTTTTATAAAATTCTTATTGATTATTTAAATCTTGCTTCACTTTTTCTTCAAGTGTTCCATCCTGTTAATAAGAAAAAAAATGTATCACATTAATATAGTTGTTCTGTAGAGAACAATAACACTAGATAATACAGAGGTTTGATAATTCAAATATTATGTTGAATATTTTTATAGATAAATAGTGACTTACGTTATTCAGGGATACAACTGTTCCATATGTTTTAAAAACAAGTTGCTGATTGTGATTGCCATATAATGTTTTTGAACCATTTTGATGGGATTTACTTTCTTGCAGTTGCATCAGTTAATAGAGAAGATTTCCATTGGTCAGAATGTGATCAGACCCAATTGCATTTATTTCTGTATAAACTGTATTGCGAACTATTTTATACTTACTTTTATAAATAGAGTCACATGCAAAGTAACTAATATAAACACTAAACTGGAAGGCATACATATTGCATACCTTAAAATGAAACAGAAATGTTTGGTTTGTATTTTATTTAGAAAATTTAGTAAATTGATTTGACAGAATCAAATAAAACTTTTTTGCTGTTTCTTTCTTTGACTTGAATTTTTGTTTAGAAAATTTAGTAAATTGATTTGACAGAAATAACACTTTTTTGCTGTTTCTTTCTTTGACTTGATTTTTTGTTTAGAAAATTTAGTAAATGGATTTGACAGAATCAAATAACACTTTTTTGTTGTTTCTTTCTTTGACTTAATTTGAAAAAGAAAAGCTGTGAAACTCAAGACCTTCCAGTTACATTGGGGCTACTGTTCTTACAGTGCAGCTCAATACAAATGAATTTAAAAGTTTTGGCAAATGGATATAGGGATTGGGAGGAGGGGACTTCAAAAATACAAACATTATAACAATGGGATTCACAGTCCTACATTGCAAGACTCTGATCTTGATAGTTATTATGTGGGGTAGGTGGGAGATCTGTTACTGTTACACCAACCCATTGTTACTGGCAGAGTTGATGCCTTACAATGTTTGACACTTGGACCCACATCACTATAACCATTTACTGAAAGTCTTAGTTCCATTTTAAGTAGCCCCTGTTGGTAGCCTAATATGTTAATAAATATGAAAATAGATTTAAAGGTGTGAAAATTGGTTATTCATGTGTCTGGACAATAATGATTTGGCCAAGTCACAATGAACTCATGATAGCATAGAATCCAAGAGTCATTAGTATGTCAAACAAAAGAGCCTTTCCTTTGAATATTGAACTTTTACTCAGGTAAAACATATTCCAATTTAGATAAACAATTAAGACCTTGCAGTGGAATGTTCAAAACCTCAGATCTCCTACCATTGGTCAAACATTGTAAATGGAGAATCCCTTGTTTTATAAATACCTAGCAAATGCCTCAACAATATTTCCTATGCCTAAACAGGTTCGAAAACAAAATAATAAAAAATTAATAAAATTATAAGTAATTGCCATTATAAGAGTTGAACATTTTTTCTGAGCTTATCGTAGTATAAACTGTAAGTTGCCAACTCACACAGCTTATAGAATGCTGTATGATTTAACAACTGTCAGTTTATACCACGATAAACTCAGAAAAAATGCATTAAACTCTTAAATGCTATGATCAGTGTGTGAAACTCACTAAACATTCCAGCAACCCCACAGAACCATTCACCTGAAAATACTAATGGTACTTTCTATAACCAACTGGTCCAATATTTCATCATATGACATCACTGGTATCAATGTTAAATTTAAGTAGTTAGGTAGACACAAAATGAGCCCTTCGTAAGGTTATTTGTATCATATATCATATTATTAACAGCATATCAGACCAAACTAACATTTTAATTTGAAAGTGTCAAATTCCTTTTGAATAGTTTTTTTAATTTCTTTATTGCATTAGATATTTAGCCTCTAATGGCATCTGGCACCCAAATGTCTCAACATTTTCATGCTGGGAATAGGAGATAGCATGAGATGTCAAATATCACATAGACACAGAAGATTCTTTATTTGCAATTACAAGCATCTAGTGAACACAGATCAGATGTGTGTTGTTTATCTTCATATATCACCCAGATTCGCAAGTGGTCATCAGAACCAGTCCACTATTATTTTTTTTCACTTGGTTTTTTAATATTTCTTTTCAGATCTTACAAAATAAAAATTGTTAATTCAATTTACTCAATGTGCTTAACATTGGCAACTATTTTTTTTGCCCTAGTTCAATATGAAATTAGTTGGCATCTGACAGTGGGCCAATGACATTTTTGCATGCTTGTTACAAAACTGTGGTCTTAAGTTAAGTAACAGAAAAGAGCAAAAACAAATAAGTTTAGTAAAATTCAACAAATAATTTATTTTCATAAAATACTAAGTGAAAATTAAAAAGGAACTTAACAGCACTGTGAAATAAACCCAAATAGTCCTAAAAGATCTATCACAAGTCCAAAAGTGTAGAGTGTTTTGAATGAATTCTAGTGGTGTTATGAATGAATAGTTGGAATAGTTTGATGTGCTAACAGTCTAGATGTATCACAATGATATGATCTAAAATGTCCTTGAATGGATTCACAATAATTCCAAAATAGTTTGATCCTTGATCAAATTGGACTGTTTATACAAACACAATATCAAAGCAACTATGGTTTTAGTTTTAATATTCCTCTTGCAATCTTGCAGATGCACACATTACATTCAACAAGTATTGGTTGCCTGTCTTGTTCATTGGTGAAGGACTGATACAGTCTACTATTATTTTCATAACTGGTTCATCAAGTACAAGAATAGGTTGCAGATGTGACTTAGATATCTTCTGATTGAGTTTTCTAACAATGGACAAGTGTGACAATATCAACAGTATTTAAAAACATCACATTTCATTTTTGGCCAGTAAAATGATTCAGGGTCTTGTGATAAGTCTTATTGACCCCTGAGTGACCAGCCAAGTGTGTTTCATGGGTTAGACTCTAAGATTTTCTTGTCTGTTTGTCTTAGGAACAACACTTTGATAGTTCACTCATCACCATCAAGTACCTCAGGTGGTCAACATTTTCTCATACGGTTCCCATTTCTCCTTCAGATACATTCCCTAGTCACATCAGATTGAAAATATTAGCCTGCTACCTCACTAATCAGGCTGACTGGTCCTAAAACTAATCTCTTAATGCTGAGCACCATTTTTGTAAGTCTTTGGTATCACTTGGCCAAGGATTGAACCCATGATCTCCCACATCTGAGGCAGATGCCCTAATCACTTGGCCACTGGAGTGGTGTCATCCTTGTTAGTATATCGCTCAACTCAATACTAGTGACACTTGGCAGTGACAATGGAAGGTAATAGGTAAGAGTTGTTGCCCTATGTCTATATGAGATAGACAGAAAAAGATGATTTTCATGTTTTGTTTGGGACAGATTCATGAGGTAGCAGGCTAATATCCCTAATATAATGGGATTGGGTAAGCATTCATGGAGAAACAGAATTTACTATAAAATTTTCTTCAGTTATTAGCATTCTGAAACAAACACTAGATATCAGGATATTGTTCCTTTATGAAAGTGAATGATTGTCATTTGTTACCCTGATTAAATAGACAGAATGTGATCATTAACTCATGATTGGTTGATCTCAGGAGTGGAAGTGACACATATTGTCTTGAAAGCTTTGTAACAAGTCTAGAAGTTTAGAGTATTCCAGTGGTGTTATGAATCAATTCGGTCTTGAATGTATTGATATGCTAGTAGTCTGGAATAGTTTGAAGTGTTAACAGTCGTGATGTATCACAGTGATACAGTCCATAATATTCTTAAATGAATTGGCACTGATTCCAGAATATTTAGTCCAAAAATAATCAATGAATAATTGAAATAAATAAATCCTCTCAGATTAAATGTGAACACAGCTGAAGTTAGAGACAGGATTGAGAAAATCTGAAGTATATAACCCATATACAAAAACCTAAGACACAATAAGAGGACCAGGATGAGGGTCAAAATTTCATTTAAAGAACATTGTTTTTTGAACTTTGTTATGAACAATAATATTCTTAAGATATTTTCATCTTATTGAAAATTTCCATCACAATGAACAAAATTAATTTCTAGAATATTCTAAGATCAGAATCAAGGCTGTATCTGGAACTTAAGTAAACAAGTTTATGTACAAGTGTTAATTATCATAAAATATAATCTACAATCATAAACAAATATTAGCTATGTGATATGTTGTTTATAAAATGACCGTTACAATAAACAGTCGTGGATGAAGAAATTAAATGTGCAATATAGATATACATAAGATGGGATAATACTACTAACACCTGGTCAGGTACTGATCGAATAGATACAATTAGTTCTAGTGTATAATAAAGAAGTGTAAAAATATTTTCTCATAAAACAGATCCATTTATCATGTTGTTTCATATGTTATGAATGGTTTTACTATGGGATAGATTCCCATTTAGCAGACCTATAGTCCTATAAAAGGATGGCAATGAACCACACAGACTGATTGGTTTATTGGCTTGTATATTACTGGATGCAGGATTTGGCCTTTTCCAGAGTTGTTATCTTCTTAGTATTGTTTGGTGGCATTCTACAGTACTGTATTACATATAGGTTAGAAGTTTAATGAAAAAGAAAGAATTTTGCCTGGGTTTCCCCACTGGTTACACTGGTTGTTTAAAAAAGAACTTGCATATGATAGGTATTGTTTCAATTCCCTTTATTTTGGCGTATGATTGATGGTACTTCTCAAATAAACTGCTAATTTCACTTGGTAATTTTCATTGGACCTCAAGAGTTAAATTTTAAGAAAGAACTGATTATTTTTTTGACATTTTATATATTTGGTAATTTATTCATTGCACTTTCAGAAGCTGGCATTGTCTAGACTGGTAAAATTTGTTTTCCTTACTTTAATAATTGCCAAAGACTTTAGACTACTTCAAACTGATGTTTTTGAGCACAAGGGAGCAGTCATTCTAGTTAGCTCTGTGCATAGATTTTGTATAGTTTCCACCAGTATCCAAGAAGTTTTAGCTTAGATAGATAGTTTGGTTTAAAGTGATGCCGGCCACAAGGGTCATATTATCACTGGTTAAAACCACCATATTTTTAATGGCGGTTGGTTTCCCGTGTGAAGGAATGGTGCCACATCCCCACGGGTATTTAACGCACATAGTGCGCTTTTTAATTGGCCGTTATGTCATACCACTAAAAAGTGGCTAATGACATCAATGTAAGGCCCTGGGTGAGTGGTAATAGACCCAATACACACACACCCTATCAACCAATCGGTGAGCTTGTTACAAATGGATGTGCAATGGCACCAAATAATAGTGAGAGAAAAATAGTCCTCTCATATTGCTATGTTGATGGGCTCTGAATGAGGAAAAGGAGGGAAAAATCCTGGAGGTCGGCCAGCCGATGTCGTAGATTGATGTCGTTTACGCCCTGGAACGCCCTAGCCATACTTATTTCAAATTCAGTCCAGTTATACTAATACTAATGGACAAAATAAACCCAATAATGTGTCAGCCACCTATGCAATTGAGTCAAATTCTATAAGTTGTAAAATTTTCCTAACACTTAACTTCGAATATTACTAGTACATAGTGTACATAATGTAAGTCCCTAACAATTTGTAAGCTAAATTGTCTATGCAACATATAAAGTTGTGTCACTGTTAGGTTGGAATAGCTTGTAAATTTTGATGCAGTATTTTGAAAAAATCGTATTGTATTTTTAAGAGAGCTTGTTCAAAGAGGGCTCTCTAGCCAATTGAGAGCCCTATTAACAGAATAAATGGCAGTGATTGAAAGCCCTTAAAAGGGCTGTTGTGCAGCTGGGTAGAAGGTGCCCCTTAGTCCTCTAACTCTGCGATGTAGGCAGCTGTTCTAGGGAGGCAATGTACTGCGCAGCATCGTAGAGGTGGTGAAGTGGTCTGTCTTCAAAGATTTCACAGTAATAGCTCGTCATTAGTTTGAGGGCGAAGTTCCATTGGTTGGTCCTGGGCGGCGATGTTTGCAATGAACTGAATCCTATATATGTTATGGCATTTAGGAAATTTCCGGCTTTCTTTTTGTCCATAAGTAGTTTTGAAAGCCCCAGGTCATTGCAAAGTTTTCCCAAGATTTGTTCCTTGACCCCTTTTTTCATTCTGACGGTCTTTACTGGTGACTTAAATGACTCCTCCTCCTGTGGCGAATGCGAGGCAGCCTCCAACTTCTTATCCAAGTTTACTGCCAAACTTGGTAACTGCATAGGGATAGGTGTAGTTGGTGTGCTGGTCTTAATTACCTTCCCTTTAGTTGCCTTCCCCTTTTTTGGTGGTGGAGGGGGGGGGGTGGCGGTGGTGTAGGTTGAAGCTCTGGAATTGGTGAAGTGGCCACGTCCACAACACCAGTCATAAAATGGGCTTCAAGTTGTTGTGATAGCGCTGCTATCTGGTCACGTAGTAGTTGCACTGCATCCTCTTGTACAGGTGTACCCTTTTCAGGTGCTTGAAGGGCAGTTTCCATGTTGACCGTAGGTGGTGGGGGTGGGGTGCTGCTGACAGGTCACCGCTGCTTTTTCCCTCGATTTCTCCTGTACTTCGAATTCCCCCTGTTTTCCTCATTATCTTCTTTGTCCCAGACAAGAAGAAGTGTTGTCCTCTTGTTGGCCGCCCTGAGGCTCCAATTTGTAGCCTCAGTAAGCCCTACACCAAAAATGGCGTGAAGGGCTTGAGCTGGTATGACTTACACCGCTAGCGTACTCAGTAATGACATGCTCGTTGCTCGGTCGCTGCAGACTAAGTTTTAGCTTACAATACATGAAAGTAACATAGAGGTATGCCAACATTTTCTCCATTATGCATGTTGCAAATATAAACAACTTCACCTTTCACCCACAACCCTTACGGAATTTTGTAATATACGGTAGAGCACCCACTTAACAAGATGTATCATCTTTATACCAGTATATGATATCTGACACCTCATATGTCCATCAATTTCTCTATTATCTTTCCTGTCATGTGTTACATAATCTTGCTAGTGAAACTAGTATTGCATTTTGTGATGGATTTTAATAAAAATTTGTAAATATTATAATTTGGTCTTTACCTGAAGATGCTCCACAGTTATTGTTAGAATTACATGTATTACCCTTTTTGTCTTTTAGCTTAATGCAGTGTTTGTCAGAATCTTGTTATTACAACTAATTCCAGTGTTTGAAGGATTTCATGAAAACTTGGTAAATATTATGGATATCATGAGAAGATCTACATATTGACACATCTTTTTGGTTCAGCAGTTTTTTTTTTGTTATTGCCCTTTTTTTATGGCAGCTCAATGCAGTGTAGAGTCATTCACTTTGATCAGTTATTGAACTCACACATTTTTTTTTAGTTACACATTGTTTTTAGATTTCAGACTAATCTTAGTAAATAGGATTTTGGTGGGATTTAGAAGTGGGATTATATTTATGACAGCAACTCTCGCTCACCATTGCTCTAGTTTAATCAGATTTTAGTTTAAGATATCAAGAGAAGAAGTGGCATAAATAAGTTGAAAATGAAGATTACATTTAGATGGATATTGGTAATGGATAAGAAATAAGGCATTTGATAATCAATATATCACAAGTTATGTTTATCCCACTGACTCATTTTTTTTTCAGTATTATCTGAACCCCCAAGCTGTCAATATACTTAATACTTTGATTATGTTTGACCTTTGACCTACTTCATAGAGACCTCAGGTATAGAAACTCCAATATAAAAAGTCCATCTTGTAGATGGTTACCCAATGTATGGTGAATTTTTATCCAGCAGTTTCAGGGAAGATAATTATATGGATGGATAGATGGACAGTGGGATACAAATTAAAAGAAAAACTGAAATTATGCTGGAATGTTCTGAATTACAGTAGTTCATCACAGTTTGCTCACCTTTGGTTTATAAAGGACAAAGTGAATTATAGCAGTCACAGAGCTGACCATAACTCACCTTTAGTTATTTGGTAACATTTTGTTATTGTTTTCTGTAATGATATCATCACTTGCATTGAAAAAGTGTCAGTCGCTTGTATATTAAGGCTTGGCAGGGATTTAAGATCTAGGTAGATACACAGGGTGAAAAAAAACTATGTCAACACGTGCCATATAAAGTCTTAATCATTTTTACTATCATTATTCTTATATATTTTTTAAGTCTGTATTGACATCTTACAGGTTTGGAATAGTTTTCTGTCCCCAGATAACCTGAAATCAGCCAGAGTAGCCTCGATGTGGAATGATGACATAGTACATGATTTCAAATGCCAGATGGAGCGAGAGGTTGGTTTCCGTGCTTTTTATATTTAACATTTTCAGAATGGTTATTGTATTTTCATTTTTATATTGGCAAGTGCAGTATTTTCCACAGGATTTCCAGACAGCTGGAAATAATCCGAAGTTAGGACAGTCTATCTTTAAATATCATCATTGATTCTTAAATAGGTCACAGAAGCAAGGAGAGAAGTGTCCTACCTTGTATTATTAAATACTACATGTATAACAAGTAAATTGTAAGCAGCCTTACAAGTCCCTGTAATGATGAATAAATGTGCAGATGACATGGGCTTTGAATTGTAATTGTTATTTTGTCTTGATCGGTACTTGGAATACTTCTTTTTCAAAGGTTACCAAGTTATTCATTTTATTTCCTGGGTTTCTTGGGTTATTATTAATGGGCAGGTACCCATGTACCCAGATACCCATTGGCATCATTGTCAAGGGTACGTCTTTGATAAGACAATGTTTATTTACACTGTTTTAGTGGTAGCAAATACTCTGACAACAGCTCTACAGTGGTTGCATTTTTTAATGACACTTTTAACATGATATTGACTATATCATGAATTAGGAAATAGGATCTATGTGCAAGGAGACACACAGAGGCAGCCTTTCTGGCTTGGCTGAGCATGTATTGAAGCTAGGTCCCCTTGGATTAAAAATCTGACACTGTGCCAACTGAGTTTTCAGCTTTTTACACTATATGAAAAGAACTGTATGTAATAGCAAAGGTATCGACTAGGTTGGCTATCGTGGTTTGTCCCTCAGCAAGTCACTTTGCTTAAATTTCCTTAGCAATAAATAATCTACTTGTGTTGTTCCATTTTGGACAACATGAAATCAAAACCAAACCAGGTTTCTTTTGCACTTGGTGGCTAGGAGTAAAATAGCAGCTGGCAATATGACTTAAAGAGCAGAGTATTTTACTTGTCAACAGGAAATACTTACCAACAGGATCGCGTTTCCAGTAGCTGACAAAATACAGGCTGATATGGAAGAAACAATAAACTAATGAAGCCTAAAGATTAGGTCACAGTAACCCACTTTTTGTTATGCAGTATTACTTCTTTAGATGCACCCACATGTCATTATTCAGGCCTGTAGTGAGTGTCCAAGATATTGAGAGTATTGACTGATTAACTGATTGATTTGATATTGTTACAGTTTTAATTAAACGTCAAACACCCCAGTATGAGTGTCATTCACAATGCACGGATCATAAGAATTTGTGAGACTGCAAAATAGCTTTCACTGGCGACATGGGCAGGTTGTCACTATATTTAGGCAATTGCATAATATATAACATGAAAAATTAGTCCTTAAACAGTCCATGTATAATATAGTCCAGATATTTTATGTTAAAAAATAGTCCTTATATTCAGCATCAATCCAATTAAGAGAAATTGCATCAAGGTTGATGATGATTTTAAATTAGCTGATTCATGGTTCATTTTAGAAAAGAAATACTTGTTGCAGTTGTAGAATTGTTTACTAGTCTTGTGACATAATGCACAAACCTGATGGTATATTATGAAAGAAAGAGGGAAATTAGTAACATTTTTAATTAGAGGAAATATTTTGTGCTTTACACATTGGAACAAGGACTTCATCTTAGCAGGCATAAAGATTCGGATATATTTTATACTTAGGTGCATACAAATTTACCCAGGATAATAATGACAACAATTTCATATCTTTTTTATAATATATATGCATGCTTTGAAATGAATGTTTTGTTTAAAGTATTGATACATTATTAAATATTACAAACATGACTAGTTTCAGGAATTTAGCTTATGTCAGCTTTCACAGAAAATGGAATGGATGAGTAATTTTAGGACAGGATCATCAATCCAATATGGAGATTTACATTGTCTAGAAAATCTTATAAAGTACTACTGTTTTAAAGTAATAAAGTTGAATTTGCAGTTATGCTCAACTTGCAGTCAGTTCACCAGTGATATGTATTCATGTTTCTTAAAAAGCTACATTTTTTGAGAGATGGCAAGGATAGCTTTTGTGGACAATAATAGTCAGTGAAATGCAAGTTCATTTTTTTTTTAATCTAATTTTTCAATGTATTAAAAGTTACCATTGCAAGTTAAAAGTAAATAAAGTGAATATTTGTATTATACAAATTTTCTCTTCTTTAGATTTATTCACATCCTGCAAGTACAGGATGTCTTGTACAGTTTTATTGTACAGAAGTGGATATCTTGCACCAGAAATTGCAGACATGTTTAAGTGACCTTGCCTTCAAGGTATGTAACTAAATTGTGTTTTTCTTGAGATTTATTGGTTTGGGGTATATTATTATGCTGTTGTATGTTTAGACTAAACAAATAATCAGCATCAATTTATTTTGTAATCATGTTCTTTTGTTGACTTATAAATTTATCCCAGTTCATGGAGAAAACAATGCCAAATGTCGAAGTTAAAAAGAATTAAGATATGATTTTATTTTGATTATATTTTGAAGTGATTTGTTAAACTTTGAATATATTATTGTGCAGACTTTTGAAGCTGCCTTTACTTTTAAACCATTATATTGTGTATTGGATGCTTCTTCCTGATTGTCATGGAAGTCATTTTGAGTGGGTTTTTATAGTGCCACCTTTGGGAAAAATCCTTTATTACATTCATTGATTTGAATGACCAATACGTCAGATTATGTGGTTGCTATTGAAACTCGAGTAGTAATTTGCACTTTTAAAGTAATAGGATGGATTCTCCAATCTCCCAAATGGAGGCTGCAGATTTTGTTCAGTACTTTTCTGGAGTTTGCATGATTAGAATCACTACTATGAAAGCTTTAATAACTAACATAAAGGTTCTAATATTGATGAAGGCATCACTGACTTGTTATAATTTATCAATGCCCATTTGTATTAATTATGACTAAAGATGCCAAGCAAATTGAAGCCTAGGTGGTGAATCTACACACTTGCTGACTGGACATCAGAGAAACAGGCTATTTTCATTACAAAGCATGCCGACATCAGAAGCCGACTTTGGATACTGTTCAGCCAATTTTTTAAAAAAAAATTATGTTAATACAAAGGTTATTTTATTACAGATCAATCCAACATTGGAAGCAGACTTAGGATTCTTTTAAGGGTGCTGATTTTTTTAAAATATTGTTGGTTTGTTTTTCATATACAAAGTAGGCCCAGATATGGAAGCTAACTTTAGACCAGTATTCAGGGAAGTTTGAATTAAATTGAAACAGTGGAACAATTTCTAAAATGACACATTATAGTTTTTCTTGCACTGCCATCGACAATCAGCATCACCAAGAATATTTGGAGAAAATAAAATCATTTGATAAATTTGTGAAGACCAGAAGAGAAAGATATATTCACTGACAATCATTAACATGGGTGAAATTCAAGTGTACTTGATGGGGTGTGTGTGTGTGTGTAAAAAAATATGAGAATTAGCATGACTAATAAATCAGACTTTAGTCCTTGCAGTTTCTGCTTCAGGAGATGTTTTGCTTCAAACGATAATTGTTCACAGAATGAGAAAGAAAACAAAGTTCACACTCCAAAAGAATGGATCATATGTGTGCACGAGAAGAGTTGTGTTGATGAGATGATGCTGTAGTGGATTAAAGAGTTTTTTCTGTAGCACACTGTTTAATATTTTTTAAAATAAAATTTCAGTTCGAGTACATTTTTTGCCATTTAATTTTTAAATGATTTAAAAGGTGTCCCACAATATAAGACTAAAACAAATGGTGTCCCATAACTTACAGTGTACACAAACATTACTTTGAGTCTCAGATTTGGCCAATGTATGTGAGAAAGCTTGCCAGTAGCTTCTTGTGGGTCAATGTTCTTTCCAGGGTTTTCACTGGTCTTCCTCCACCATTAATACTGGTGCCATTTATAGCCTATCTTGTGCTGAAAAATGGCGTTAAAACCTAATACAACAACAATATATATATATATATATATATATATATATATATATATATATATATATATATATATATATAATTCTGTTGAAACAGAACTTTTTAATATATTGGGATCAAGGTGTTTGCCATTATAATTAACTTTGCTGATCTCTTTTTTCCTGTGTATTGTCCAGGTATCATTTCAGTTTTGTTTTCTCCATATTTTTAACAAAGACAGATATTTTGTTGGGAATCCCTCTTTACCCATGAAATTGATTGGTCTCCCCCTAAAGTTGGTTGAGGCAAGAATCTACTAGACCCTGATTGTTCACAAGAAAAGTTTACATTATGCTATTTACAGAGTCATGTATAATGTAGCCTATTAGATTAGGTCAAGTGTCTATGTATCAGTTTCAGTTAATTCAGTTATTACATCATGTTCGAATATGAGTTTATTTCAGCAGAAATTCCCTATGTCTGATTTGGGAATTTCATTGTTGCTCTAAACATCAATCCTGTTGTGAGTGACCAGATTATAGGATAAATTCCAGAGACCTTGTTTTTGGCTTAAGTGGTTTAGTTTGCTTATAATTCCAGAACCTGTTTATTGATTTCTTTCATACTTGGGATGAATAAATATGAAGCTAAGACCATTCATTCTGTAAGATACTTGTCCTTAAGGTTAAGGTCTGTCATTTAAAGGTCCTGATTCTGATTCTATTTCCTAAGTCCTTTCATGGATTTTGTTTATATTTGGAATTAATCATTTTCAAGCTAAGACAATTTAGTCTGTGAGATGTTCATTTTGCCCCTTTGACCTCTTGAGGTCAAGGCAAAATGTTTTACATCAGTGCTTCGATCATGAGCACATCATGCAGACATGACCTTGTCTATATTTTCACCTGCCTTACCAAGCCTTTTTTTTACCATCCCCACTTGTGGCTGCTTAAGGGCCATCAATTTAGGAGATGCACATGCATACTTTTTTACAGCCCTCCACCTGTGTAAATACGCTTGAGCACCACGGCAGGTAAAATCTTGAGCCAATGGCAGTCCAGATTGAGGCCAGATTGAAGGATGTTTAATCCATGGGGCAGGCTGCCAGACTATGTCAGACTTGCTGAGCTGCATGATAGCTAGCAATCAGGGGTATGGTGACTCCTCATCCACAGTCTTAGTTCTCCAGGTAGCTGTGGCTCATTTGAAAGCCAGTGTTAACAAATTATTATTGAGGTTTCACACCCACACACCACATCCCCGTTTTCTATGTGTTTGTACATTTTCAGTAGACAACCCCCCTCCATACGCAAGCGTATGCATTTGGGTTAAATGGATGGCCACTAAAAAGAGGTTGCACTATTATTGATGCTTGTGTCCAATAAATAAGGTCACCTGACTTGATGGTGCATATGGCAGGGTTTAGGGATAATTGAGGAGAATGAAAAAGGAAAGAGTGGAGAAACATTTTATATTGTTGTACATCACCTGCTTGTAACCCTTACATGTTCCAGCCTTGGAAATAAATGTTTGGCCTGCAGACATCCAGGTCTGATAAAATTAAAATCTAGTGTATTGATGTATTATAGAAAATATTTGGGAACTAGCTGAGGATGCCTTATTACTTAATACTGACTTTTGACTTTGTTACGGATGCCAGTGTGTACTAGTGCTCTTTAGTCATTGATCTTATAGCTGTTTTCAGAATTCACATCTCCTGCAAAATTCCTTAGAGAAGAATTGCTGAAATTGTACAGACCACAAAATAAATATCTATTTATTGGTGGATGCCAACCATTATTTCCCACATCCACAGTATACAGATGCCATGATTCCATTTATATTTGCGCATGAGTAGCTAATTAAACTGGCAAGTTAACTCTACATTACCAGCCATATTGTACATTTGTTTATCATGTGTAACTTTCAGAGTACTGTGATAGTTTCCTCACATTGTGGATGTGCCGAGAAGTGCTTTGCAAACATCGCTGTGAAATTTCTTGGTGTTATGTGTGATTGTAATGATTCCTTTGAATTAGAATCATCTGTGTTCTTCACATTGTGGAATTCCTGTAAGGTTTTGTTACTTGATTCAGCATAGTATCAATGCCAAACATAACAATTTAGGTCAAAGGCACTATGTCATCCCTATCTGCCTGTGAACAAGTGTCCATGTTTTTTCTCATCTTTTGTTGTTGCTTTTTTTTATTTCTAGGCAATTGACAGTGGCTACAATGTGGATTACAGTAGCTTTGATACAGAGCAGTGGAAGCGCTTTGGAAAGCTCCTTTCATCCCAGTTTGAAGGGCACTGGAAAACGAGTATCATAGCAGATGCATCTGCTAACGAATTTAAAAAAATGCTGACTTTCATGTTGAGCTGGCCCCCATTTTCCCACTTTATGGCACTAACCTGTAAGTATTAATCAAAAGTCAGTGATGTCCCTTTCTTTCCCAACTCTGTAAAACAGACAAGTATTTTGATCTGTAACAAATAAAAGAAATAGTGTATGATGATGTGGCACTAGAGAAGATCTTGTATATTTGTGAGGATGTTGTGTATATAAAAAAACTGAAAATGTTTAAGGATTTTACATATTTCACCATGATTTTTTTTTTCAAATACCTTTTTACAGAATTTTATATTATTTATGTCATCCTTCCACTGTTCATGTTTACAGTTTTTTTAGAAGGTTTTATCATCTTAAAGTCTTTGTGTAACTCTTGAATTTTACATTTTATTCTCTCCCAAAATCAATACAGTAGAACCTTGCTATAAGGTGCCCCGCGATAACATGAATTCTGATATAATGCAATCGCTCCTAAAAATTTGTATACGGTATTCATTTGCACATTGTTTTGTTTTTTTTCTTTAAATTATGTGAAATAGTGTATAAAGAATTTATAATCATTTTGGGGAAGATATCTGAATTAAACTATAATATGATAGTGGTATGTTTCTTGAAATTTAAAATATATGTATGTGTATTTTTCTCATACTTGGAATATTTTTACAATTTAACTTCAAGAAATGATGTGTAAAATGTTTATTATCATTTTGGGGAAGAGTTCATGTATGTACTTTAATATAATACAATTGTGGCATAGCTTCTGAAATTTAATAATTTCACCAGGTTCTTGAAGTGTTGTGCCAAAATAAACATGATGTGGTCTTTGTTGTTGTCTTCAATTAATTCTGGATACAATCGCTGCTCAAACAATAGCCGACATTTGTTTCTTCTTTAACTGCATACACAACCAAGCAGCAGACAATGCGGTGGATGATACAAGATTCTCACAATTTGATAAACATCAAAAAACAAAAGTTGCCAACATGTTTTCTGGGGTTGGCGGTGTTATTAGACGCACTCATTTGAAAGTAAATATCTACTTTAATAGCTGTAAATTGTACATGCTCTCAGCCTAATTTTTCATTTATAAAAAGTGATTCTTAACCACTGTACTTAGTTATCAAGCTTTATATATGTATGATTTTTGCTTATTATCTCATTATTCATATTTTTTATAAAAAATATTTTACTGTTGTGGAAAAGCAAAAGAAATTTATGCCCTAAATCAACTAAAGAAGGGCAAACAACAAACTCAGCTTGCCAGAGATCTAGGAATTAGCGAGTCTACTCTCTGAGCATGGAAAATAGAAGAAAAAAAGCTCTGTAGTCTGCCCATCATTCTAGTAGAGGAAATTGGTTTACAACATAAAAGAGTTAAGTTTGCTAATGACAAAATCCTTGATTCAGCTTTGTACCAATGATTTGTCCAGGCTCGCTTAGAAGGAGTTCCCATTTCCGGCCCTATTCTGAAAGCCCAGGCAGAGATGTTTTATTGCCATATTAATGGAGATGATTCCAAATTTTAGGCGAGTAACGGATGACTGGACAGATTCAAGAAAAGGCATGCTATGAGACAAGTTCTTGTGTCTGGGGAACTCCACT
This sequence comes from Unio pictorum, assembly GCA_030141615.1. Taxonomy (NCBI): domain Eukaryota; kingdom Metazoa; phylum Mollusca; class Bivalvia; order Unionida; family Unionidae; genus Unio; species Unio pictorum. The sequence continues at coordinate 2,631,160 of JARLTB010000118.1, forward strand.
CCGTTGATAAAGAGGCTGCCAATTCCTACCCAATTGGGCTTAAAAAGTTGCTGGAGGATGGTTGTTACACAGCCGATCAAGTTTATATCTGCAAAGAAACTGGTTTATGCTTTAAAATGTTACCCAATCGCACCCTTGTAACCAAGACTGTTAGTCACAAACAAGAAGGATGTAAGAAGAGGAAGGACCGAGTGATTCTCTTGTTTAGTGTTAACAAGTCTGGCAGCCACAAAGTCAGACCTCAGATGATTGGAAAATCGAAATTTCCCAGATGTTTTCCTCATGTTAATATGAAGGCCCTTCTATTCGAATACACTAACAGCAAGAATGCATGGATGAATAGCTCCATATTTGAAGACTGGTTTCATAAAACATTCATTTCAGCAGAACAAGCTCATTTACAGTATCTCAAGCAGAAGCAAAAAGCTCTCCCTGTGCTAGATAATTGCCCTGCCCACCCCCTGCAGACAGTATTGGCAGTAGTGATGGCTCCATATTTGAAAACTGGTTTCATAAAACATTTGTTTCAGCAGTTCAGGCTCATTTATGAAATCTCAAGCTGAAGGTAAAAGCTCTCCCTGTGCTAGATAATTGCCCTGCCCACCCCCTGCAGACAGTATTGTCAGTAGTGATCGCAAGATTAAAGTCTCGTACCTCCCGAAGAACACTACATCAGAAATCCAGCCACTGAACCAAGGCATCATATTGGTATTTAAGGAAAACTATCATCACAAAATTATCAAGGGGATTGTCACAGATAATAATTCCTCCTTTGACACATCACTGGCATCATTCAACTTGAAATAAATATGTCATCACACTTTTACGTCATTTACATAAAATGATAGTGACGACGAGCCTGAATTTACATTATTCACTGAAAACAATGTACGTTTAGCCGAAGAAGCACTAAAAAAATACGAGCATAGTCATCATGATATCCTCAACTGGTATTCAGCAGATGACATCTGCCCCATATATGTGCACATATTAGAAGATGAAATTGTTGCAAATGTCGTCAGGAAGAATGAAGCTGCACTACCAGAGCCCGAGCCAGTGACACTATTGGCATCAATGATGATGATGGCACCCCAACTCCCTCACCAAAAGTGTCTGAGGCAGTAGAGCACCTAGGGACTAGTTTGAGTTGGCTGGAAACTGAGACAGTGTCAAAGTCCTCCAACTCAGAAGCATTCTTACTTTGTTAGAAGCCAACAGTTCGCAGCAAAAAAGCATGCTTCACTAGCCAGATTTTTGGGGGCGCTCACCAGTTAATATGTACTTTTCAGATAGTGACGTATGTGAGGTGAAGTTGTTTGCATTTGTAACATGCACAATGAAGATAATGTTGGCATATCTCAATGCTACTTTGATGTAATGTGGCTGATATTTCTTTGGATACTGCACTTGTGGAAATTGTAAATGATCTAAGCGCATGGTATAACAAAATGGATGCTCCCATGTGCTTGAAAAATTAGCCAGAATTAATCAAAAGTACACTAACTTTAGCAGTTATTAAACTAGGGAAAACGAATTTTGCTGAAGTAGGCAATAGCAGCTTCTGAAAGTGCAATGAACAAATTACAAAATATCTGAAAAGTAAAAAAAGTTATCGTACCATTTTTCTACAATTTACCTCTGAAGTCCAGGGAGTGAAAATGACCATGCGGAGCTAGCAGTTTGTTTACATGAGCACATCTTATGTTAGCCCAAGCTGTATACTCTAGAACCTAAAGTACACCCATCAATCATACATCAAAATAAAGGGAATTGAAAGTTCTTCTCCCAACACCTAAGATATACAAAGTCTTTATTATATTGCCAGTATAACCAGTGAAGAAATCCCAGAAAATTATTTTTCTTTAAAAATCTAACCCTGTGCAAAGTACGAAACTGGAGAGCGCCACCTTAAAGAACCACTGAAGATGTGTTTTCAACTTATTGAAAAACTTGTCATATTCTGCAGTCAATTTCAAACATATTGATATATCATACATGGTATTTACTTCCAAAATTACAAACACATAGTTAATTTACTATACCCCTCTGAAGTAACTTAAATGTAGCTTCATGACGTCAAAACTGTATTTTAACGTCACTGGGAAATGCTATTATTTTGACATTAAAGAAAGACATTCAAGAATAAATGCATATGAAGTATTTGTTTTATTTTTCAATCCAAACATCAAATAATGTATTTAGATCATTTCCAAAGTTGCAAACTATACTTGGGTCATGTATACATGTAAATCAAGTGAGAAAAGTGAGGAAAATTCCATAAAGTTTGAGGTAATAGTGCAAAAATTGTCCAGCATTGGATTAAGAAAAAAAGTCCTTGATGCTATAAATTCGTAACAGTAGACATAAATATATATTTTGTTTGTAAATAATTACTTTTTTCTCCGGCACTAGTAATCTAATTTGAATCTGCACTAATGCTTGTATGTCAAAGAATTGAAATGAAAAGTCAAGGGGAATTAACTCCTGGTGAGACCATTCCATGGACCAGGAATGTGATTGATGATTACATACATAATTGATTACAATGAAAATCAAATATGTTGACTGCTTTATATGGTAAAATTAATTATAAAACCAAAACATGCAGACTTGTATGCCAAAAAAGGGGGTAGGTGTGTTTCCCAACAATTTCAAGCCCCAGCCTGATTATGATGTTATATACTGTCTAAGATCCATCACAACCAGGAACAACTGGTAACCATGATGTCACTAATACTACATCAACCCACATTAGCCACTATCTAAGAAAACATGGCTAAAGGAAGAGCTAAGAAAATAGCTATTTGTCCACAAGAGTTCATACAACACAGTCAACCATAGGACTATGGATTATGAGTATCCAAGAGTGACCAACCTATTCAGGTTGCAATCTGGTTCTACATCTCCACAAATAAAGCGCCCAAGAATTGATGTATATGAAGAATCACTATCTTCCTGTGGCCCAAATAAAGTGCACCCAAGCTTTGTCCTGAATTGGAGAAAGAAAGAAATGAAGAAAACTTAATTGTTGGGTCACATGTTGCAGCGTGTTGTCAACATCAATGGAAATGTAATTATGAACATACCAAAACTAACTAGGATATTGGGAACATTGTGCATAATGTATGACTGAGCTGGAAATTGCAAGCGATATAATCCACCGATGTATAAAAGCAAAACTCAAGGACTGTGTGCCTTTTTAACAGTTAAATGTACAAACTGCAATCTGCAGGAAGCAGAACAGGCTGCCTGTCCAGAAAAGTGCCAAGGACATAGAATGTGAGGCCCAGGCACAGGAAATTTAAATGCGATGTTGGCACTTTCTTGCTACAAGGCCAAAGTTGGAGTGGCTGACTTGCCCATTTAGCATCCTATTACTCAAAATTTCTGCCATATGGGAAACATTTAAATCTTTCTTATATTAAAAAGCTTGAATATTTACTAAGAAATTTTGTCTTAGATGTCAAGCTAAGTAAAATTTCACACTTTTTAAACACAAATAAGTGCGAGAGCTTGCACAATATCATTTTTACCTATGCGCCTAAAATATCAGTATGGAGCAGAAATTTTGATGCATTATGTCATTCATTCCCTCATAGCTCTGAGTATGGTACAGGAAACTTTACACTCCCACTGACCAAGTCTCATGGAATTGTTCTACTCAGCCTGATCCAGTATTTCAGCTCGTAGCAGAATGAGATCAGAGAACAGTAAAAGATAGGGGGAGGAAATCAAGTCTTCAGTAAAAGTACATATGCTACATCAAATGCAAACAAAAAAGCAACAGAAAACTTGTACAAAATTCAATGTTTGCTAATTCAATAAATAATTTTGTACCCAATGAACATCCATACACTTTAAATCCTTTAAATGAATGCATGTAACAATTATTAAATGTACCTGACTATCACAGTATACACCACTTCCCCTAGCCCATATTGCCTTGGCATTCACCATAGGCTTTACATGATTTTCTAGCCAAATTTTCTCTTTTTTGGTTCAAGTGATAAATGATCATGTTTTTGTATGGCATCTATGTGATACGTCACACTGATATGGTAGTGAATTTACCCTAGTTTCAACGTAGAACCTTAGTAGGTGAGCCAAAGCAATCTTTCTTTTCCCACGAAAGGTTACATCAATTATTCCATAACCATGTTGTTCATGTGAGCCTGTCCAAATGTGACACTTGCTGCAGACTTGTGTATGTTGAGTTGAAGCTCTTTTATATGTCATTATATCTTGAACTGTTAATTTAGTTTGAAATATTTCTGACTTAGCTTAATAAACCATGACCATATGATACTATAGAATTTTTTTTATATGTCAATACAAAATTATTTAATACCAAGAAAATAAATTTTGTTAATAGTTTAATTTGACAATGAAAAAACAGGGAAAAATATCCAAAATATTACCAGTTCAAAGAAGAACTGATAGCATCTTCCTTGAGAAATGTGAAATTAATGAAACATTTTTAAAAACAATGACACACAGAGGTTTCTAATTGCCACTAGTCTATGTCGTATTGTGTACAATAGCAAGGGACATAACTCTTCTCAAGCCCACCTGCAGCCGCTTAATTAAAGCATAATTTGGAATGTAAAGACATTTAAGTTCTAAACTGCAGTGAATTTAAACTAAATGAGCCAATATTAATACAAACAGCAATAAATATAACTCCATGGGTATACACCCGAATGCTCTTTATGGGGGCGCTCACCAGTTAATATGTACTTTTCAGATAGTGACGTATGTGAGGTGAAGTTGTTTGCATTTGTAACATGCACAATGAAGATAATGTTGGCATATCTCAATGCTACTTTGATGTAATGTGGCTGATATTTCTTTGGATACTGCACTTGTGGAAATTGTAAATGATCTAAGCGCATGGTATAACAAAATGGATGCTCCCATGTGCTTGAAAAATTAGCCAGAATTAATCAAAAGTACACTAACTTTAGCAGTTATTAAACTAGGGAAAACGAATTTTGCTGAAGTAGGCAATAGCAGCTTCTGAAAGTGCAATGAACAAATTACAAAATATCTGAAAAGTAAAAAAAGTTATCGTACCATTTTTCTACAATTTACCTCTGAAGTCCAGGGAGTGAAAATGACCATGCGGAGCTAGCAGTTTGTTTACATGAGCACATCTTATGTTAGCCCAAGCTGTATACTCTAGAACCTAAAGTACACCCATCAATCATACATCAAAATAAAGGGAATTGAAAGTTCTTCTCCCAACACCTAAGATATACAAAGTCTTTATTATATTGCCAGTATAACCAGTGAAGAAATCCCAGAAAATTATTTTTCTTTAAAAATCTAACCCTGTGCAAAGTACGAAACTGGAGAGCGCCACCTTTTAAGAAACACGCAACAATTAATATAGAGGTTTTCTTTTGTTTCTTTTGATATTCACAAAATCTGAAGTAAAAGTTATATTCATGCTGAAAGCATTCGTTGATTGTTAATTATTCTTGCTGTGATCGCATATGAGAAAATTTTAGTGGTATGAAATTTGTACAGACACTGTGCATATATCCAGAAATAGCTGCATGCCAGGGCAGTACAATAGCAGACGGTAATTAAATGGTTTTAATATCTGTTCATGCTTTATATTAGATGTTGAATTCAGATCAATGATCAGTGACAATATTATGGAATAATTTAAATCTATTGTGCGATTTTTCAATGGAATTGCATTATGGATGAACTGCATGCCACAACCACATTATAGTATATGGTGTTGATACACTATTCATGATATAACGTCAAGTGGGTATTATCAATCAACATTTATTTTTGGAAAAAAACAATAAATATTAGTAAAACTATTTAACACAAAGTAATAACCTATCCATCCAATATTTTGAACAAGCCTTATTATTGCATTCCATTTAATATTCATCTGATAATCCCCAATTTTTTACAGTAGACAAAATCCTGTAAAACCCCGTATTAATGCAACCCTGCTTTTTACATGATCCAATGTATATCATCTTACAGTCCTACCCACTTACACAGACATCATTATGTCGACAAGCCAACTACTATGTTAACAAAAATGCAAAAGGCCAGGATCATGCTCTATTGTTACTGGCAAATATGCCATGTTAACATCAGAATAAAAAATAAATGTATTACTCTCAGAAGTCCTAAGTCCAAATTGAACAAATCTTTTGTTTTCTAATTGTTTATGTGAACCAGGTGCCAGTTCCAACCAATACTTTGTTCTACAATAATTTGATGTTGCTGCTAGGCTTTAATGTTGCTATTGCAATAACAAGTGGGGATTTGTTTGTTCCTCCAAAGTTGGCCTTTCATGGCAACTTCAATAAAGCATACATCATACATCAAAGCAAGCCAGCTTAAATAAAACAATGCAGTGTTCATCAAATGGGCTCCAAACTAGAATACAATAAGCAATGGAATCTGATCAGTTGTTGTATTTCCAAAGTAATTGGAACAAATTATTTTGCTGTGGAATTTTCCTTTTTTGCTGGAAAAAAGCGACTTTATACTTATGATGCTACAAAGGGTGGTGTAAAATTCAAGTTGAAGTTACAGCATCTTAAAACTAGATCTATGGCCATCAGGGAAGTTAAAGGTAGGACATCTAACAAAGATATTTGTGAAATATTTTTACTTGTTGAAAGGTTTTCACTTCTTTATAAATATGCGTCTTCCTTGGTAGCCTCAGCAAGACAGTTATGTTTGTTGTCTCTGGCAGACCAAGGTCTCGGCCAAATTAAGTACATATACATGTAGCATATAAACAACAACAATACAGCCACATGCTACTGATGACAGTGAACTGTTTTGTGATGTGTTTGTTGACAGTTGGATATAAATGAAATTAGTACTACCATGTTTTTTTATATTTTCTAATGTGATCAATACATATATTTTCTAACATGTGACATATACTCAAATTCATGGATATTTCATATACTTGTACTGTACTTAACACATTATGGATTGTATTACACAAAGGTAACACAAGTGTAAGTTGTCAATAGTGTATTTCACTCTTGTTTTGTCTGCATTTTAATAAAAATTTCCATTTATTTTTTCTCAATATAAATCCTACTCCCTGATGACAGGTCACTCCTTGGGGCCTCGAGTGGCAGAGTGGTCTAAAGTGCTATCCGTTACGGATCACTTCCATCTCACCACTGTCTGTGTGGGTTTGAGTCTCAGATTCGGCCACTGTGGGTACATGAGAAAGCTTGCCAGTAGCTTCTCATGGGTCAGTGGTTCTTTCCAGGAATTTTCCCGGGTTCTTCCTCCACCAATAACACTGACCGCCTTGTATAGCCTATCGTGTGCTGAAAAATGGCATTAAACCCTACAACAACAACAGATCACTCCTTACAGACAAAGTTCACTTTTATGCAAAATTTTATTTGTTCCACCCCTACCCTTACATCAACACTCATTTTGATTCTGCTTATGTTGACAATATTAGTTTGGGCCTGAGGATGTTAAGATAAATGTGTCTTAAACCTATGTAATATGATTGTCTTGGGCTGATTTGTTGGAACCAATACTCTGAGGTTTCCTAGGAATCCTCAGACATGTCCATGGTTTACAAGCATTCTGAGAATTTCTCTGACATGTTCCGAGGATTCCTAAGACATATCGTCTGAGGATTTCTAGGACATATCATCTGAGGATTCCTCGGACACCTCCCTAGCATAAAACAGACCAAGAATTGAAGCAAATATTACAGAATATAAGAATACATTTTATTTTTAATTTATTCAACATGAAATAAATTTTTAAAAAGCTCCAAATATCAAGAATACCCATACAGTTCCTTTAGTTTCGAATTGTCCATTTAATTTTGAAATCCATCCATTTACATCCTTGCTTCTTGATGGTTTTAGCACTTCATTAATTTTCTTGTTTATCATTCATCACCATTGATACAATCTCATTTATTTTGGATCAGTCCTACGAAAATAGTATTGGCTGAAAAAATATAATAATAAAAAGATGAATTTTACAAAAAAAAAGAGTACACATATAGCAAAACTGTTATTGGAAGTCTTAAATTTACAGATCATGTTTTTTAATCCTTTAGGTCTAAAAACAATGTATTAACCCTTAGAAAGCTATATTTAAACAACGGACTGGTTTTTGAATTAAGGACCATCATTCTAAATTGTTGATAACAAATACAGTTAAGATTATATTCTGTTCTAGGCTCAAAGGCTTAAGAGTTCAAACTAATGTATGCAATCAATAATATTATAAGATCCTGATGCACCCCGTTAAAGATATTAAAATTATTCAGAATTACTACCTTATTTTATTTCATTGTACTGTTATCAACCCTTAAAGATATGACACAATGCTTGTTGCTTATAGCTTTTAGAAAGTTGTAATTGCTGCATCTTTTTCTTATCTTGGCTTTTTTTGGTGTTACCATTTTAGTCTGTTTTGGTTTTGCCATCTTGGTGTTCTATTTTGTTGCCATTGTCTTAGCTGTTTTCGGTGGTTTTGGTGATGGTGGATTTGCATCTTTACTTGTTTCAACCCTAAATTTAAAAACAAAGTGCAAAATTTTCAAATAATATGCAACACATTCCATGCCATTCACTAGTGATGGGAATTCATTACTTCGGGAAAAAATACATATACCTATGTTTATTGCTAAAATAAATGTGATTAGGCATGCTGGCCTTAAAAAATAACAATAATAATCATTTGAATTTGTAACCTGACATTCTTTATAAAGTTAAGAAATCACTGATGCTTGCAGTTTTGCAAATTCATATGCAAAAGGTAAAAAAAGGCATGAGATTGGTATCATAGAAACCATATTTCCTTTTCAAATAGACAAAACAAATTCAATTTAAGTACTATTTAATATCAGCAGCATATGACATGCATGAGCATTAATCATTTTAATACGGTACACAAATTTACACCCAAAATGAAAGGCATATACTATCTGGGTTTGTTAGGTCTATAAAGTTGTTAAACTGGCCATCATGTGATGTCATGAATCACTATCTCATATCTAAAAGTAGAAATCAGTGGCAGTTTTGGACAAACACATGATAATATGCATATGTTCATGACATGTTGGTGCAATGTGAGAGTACTGTACAGAGTAACACCTAGGTTTCGTACTGACTGTGTGAATTTAAGGTTGGTGTTGCTGATATTTATTTTTTGAGGTAAAGGATGTGAATGAGAAAGTCTTTGTGTTGTGATCACAATGGTCTCAGTTTTATCATCATTCATCTGCAGCTTGTTACATGTCATCCATGATTTCACATCAGAAATGCACCTCTCTATTCCTTGGATCAACTTCAACTTCAATTGGGTTGCTAGATTTGGGTACAATTGCTGAGACACTATATGATGATCTATGGCACAAGAGAGCAGCTGAGTATATTGAATGAAGAGAACAGGTCTAAGACCAGACCCCTGTGGAACACCACAACATGGATCAACTGGACTGGAGTGTATTCCATTTGCAGATACAAGTTATGTCCTGTTCACTGAGTAGAACTTCAACCACAGTACGGCTGTATTGTGATTTCCAAATACATGCTGGAGATGGTGAAGTAATATATCATGGTCTATTTTGTCAAATGCTGCAGACAAATCAAGGACGGTGAGGACTGTAATATTTCTGCAATCCAAAGCAGAGAGCAAATCATTAAATACTTTCAGAAGAATAGTTTCAGTACTGTGGCAAGGGCGATGAGCAAACTGTACATTGCTTAGAAGACTGTTTGAATTCAAATGAGATACAAGTTGGGTTAGAACAACTTTTTCTAAGATTTTTTATATGAATGGGAGATTAGAAACTAGGCGGTAGCTCTTTAAATTATTGTGGTTGAGTGTTGTTTTTTTCAGCAGAGGCTTTACAATGGCAGTTTTTAAAAATGATGGGAATTCCCCGTGATGAGAGAGAGGTATTAATAACATCAGTTAGTGAATGCAGTTTAGGATCTAAGCACTGAAGCAGCAGTGATTTTGGAATTGGATCAAGTTTGCATGACTTTTTGTGCACTCATCATCATGATTGTATACACAAAATTCATAGAGACAGGTTCAAATGCTGCTAACAGTTGTTGCTGAAATTCTATATCTGTTCTATAGCTGTATGGTAACGATGTGTCAATTGAAATTGTGTTGTCATGTCTGAAAGATACAAAACATAGATAAACATTGAAACAATTGAATCGACAGCATTCAAAGAAATTTTGGGCAGAAAGCATTCTACTATAGTCTTAGTATACCTCCCCATTTTTTTGTAATTTGCTGACACTGGCAGGGCCACCCTGGTCAGAGGTTAGAAATGATAAATCAATTAATGATATGACACAGTTCTTTGCATTGTTCATCATACTAATGGTTTTTGTTATTGAAACCAGTAGGGGGTACAAACAAACAGGGAACTATGTTAAGACTATAAAGCAGGTTTCCTGCTCTTGCATTTAGCTGTTAGTTAGATGACAGTCTGGACTGCAATATCAAGTCTGCTGCTTGATAGACCTGTTGTTACTAAGACTTACGATGATTATTCTGTCTTGAGATTTGTCCAAGTCAGGTTAATAGACCTGTTGTTGTAATTATGTCTTTTTCAGGCCAATGTAAACCATTTAAGTGATCTGAGGGCCACTCCTACATCTCTTTTTATAGATGCTGTTCATTTTTTCAGCGGGGGACAGAAAAATCCTTTATTTCTTGTCTGGTGACTGTGTCATTCATCTGAAGCAATGCACCACTTATTTGAGCAGCCTAATGCATACCTTACTAGATGGAAGTGTTACAATAGAAGACCTGGAACTCATTATTTCCTCAAGAGGGAAGTTTTTGGAATTGACAGAAAGTTTGAAAAATGTTGAAAAGGAGTCTCACTTGAAAATGAATGTTCCAAAGGCAATTGCAGTTCGACAGAAAGAGGTTGAGTGCTACACTTGTCACTGTGAGCAGATAAAGATTCTGTTGAATCTCTGCCATTATTTTCCCTCAGGTAAAATTTTATAAATATGTTCTCTCAGGTAAAATTTGGCAAGTTATACTTAATTCTTGCAAATTCAATTACAACAAAAGTTTAAAACAAAAAGGTGTAAGCACTGACCGTCTGTTACGAAGTTTGAGAATAGCTAATTTAAGTTACAATTAGTAAACTGGTTTTATCTGATATAACCAACGTTTTCTGCTTGTATTATTAGCAGGCTGTAATTTGGTCTAGACAAATGGGATTATACAAAAGAAATCCAGACTTGACTTCAGATGCCAATTGGTTGTAGCAGATCAAAATTTAATGGTTTCCATCAGACCAAAATCATTTTGGAGTAATGTCTTTAATGAAGTTTGAGAATCTCTATAGATAATTAATCAGATCATTGTAACAGAGAAGTTATTAACATGATTATAAGACAGAGGGGAAACATACCACAAGTGAATATACAAATTATCTTTTATAAAACCCAGAAATATTGTATAGTTTTCTGAGGAAGATTTGTGCCAGCTTACATATTGCAGAAAAAATGTAGTTAAATCAGTAAGTAGCATGGGTAATTTTATCAATTAACCTAATATTACAAAACAATGACAAAAGAAACTGAATCAGAACAGTGATTGTGAGTGAGATACAAAAAAACAGGTATTGCCTCACTCACAACATGGTAAGACATAGGTACCATTATTTCATCATGATTGTCCAAGTTAACTCTCTCACTCATGTTTCCAATAGTGACATACAGAGTAATACAGCAAGGTACAGGATGCAAGTGTGAGGCGGATTTTGCATAATGCTTGCTTTGACAGAGTGTCAATACCTGTGGGACAAGGGTATTAAAATGAAAATGATGATCTATTATTTTTAAGATCCTAACCTCAACAAAATCATATTGTAATTATCTCTTTTTGTACATAATAGTATTTTCTTACATTGCAGTTGACATTTCATCTGTGCAGAAAAGGCTGGAACATATGTCAGTAAATAGAATGTTACGTGTTGTTGACATCTGTGAACCAGTCCATATGGATTCATTGGAAGATTTACAGGCCTACAAGCCACAGATAAAAGCTTTTCTGTTGCCAACTTCAGTGTTGATGATTCTTCATGAATTAGAATCAAGATCTAAAAGCAGAATATTTCTCAAGTTTTGGGAAGAAACTGGTAAGAAAAATAAAGTGAACACCCTGGAAGAGTTGTTTGCACAGGTTTGGCAACCAGTCAATAAAGAATGGTTACTCATTTGTCAAGAAATCGCATCTGGAGACATCTGTTTTCAAAAGTTTGAGGACAATCTTGGAAAATTAACTGCAAATGATGACTATGGACCTATTGATGAGGAAATGAAATCCCTAAATGTTGGACCTAAGAAAAGAAAAACTAGAATTGAGCAACTGACAAAATACAGACAGCTCAGAGATTGTATTCATGGTGCTAGCATTATACTGAAATTTGCAACAGCTTTAGAACTAAAGGGAGATTTTAGAGTTATGGAGCAGATTGCATCCAAGGTAAGTAAGACCTGTTCACTTATGCTGTTTTTTTCCATTTCATGTATCTAGTGCAGTGCTCTTGTTGTATTTGAAACCCCTTTTTTTCCTTTTTGTTTATAAATAGATTCAATAAATATGCTCTTGTTTTCTTTAACATAATTTGTAAATTTGAGATTTAGACAAATTATGCGTATCTGCCATCAAATATAGCCACCATGACTAAAAACAAACCTTTTAACAGCTTGTTAACAGAATATGACTAAACGTGACAGAAAAGATCATGACATAAATGTCTTTCAGTGTTATACAAATACTGCCAATCTGCATTCAATATGGCCTCTGTTTCTAAAGACAGAAAAGCTTCTGACAACTTCATCTCCAAAGTGTTTGAAACTTCATTGACATTAAAAAAACTGCTGAGAAGAAAACAAATATAATGTTTTGTGGTATAAATGTTTTTCATATTTGTACAAATTATGTCAGTCTGTTACATAATAGTGCCTCATTTACTTATCTAGCATAGTAAATTGAACAGAAATTTATCAAATTTGAGAATAGGACATTCAGGCATGAAGTTCTTTCTGCTTCAGTGAATGATGCAGATCTGTTATTAAACAGTATCCACTTTTACTGGGAATAAAAAAACATTTAGATGACTAAATTTATCAGAAAAGCCTACAAAATTATACAGATGATACCAATCTGTCATCATATATGGGATCCAATAAAAAAAAAAGAATGTTTCAAATGACTTCTATAAAACTGAACAGCAATCAATCAGAAACGAAAACATTTCAAGGAATGTGCTGTTGTCCATCATTTGTCTATTGTCTGTAGACCAGCTGAATGTTAGCACCAAGTTTGTTACTGCTGCTTCTCCTAAACTATTTGGAGGATTGCCACAAAACTTTCACACACATTCATCCCATGGTCAGTATGGTTTAAATGAAAAATAATGCTCCTTGGACATTCAATACGGCTACCACAGTGGCTGTCTTGAAAATATTCTTATTGATGCTCTTCTTGAATGGATGGTCTTGTTGACATGGGATTTTCACTACAAGATTTCTTATGATGTCTAGTTGGTCCTAACTGATAATGGTTCTGATCTTATCTCCAAGATGGCCACCATCTTGAAAATCTTGTCATAGCTATTCTTTCTGAATTGAAAGTCATGTCAACATGGGTATTTACCAGAAGACTTCTTATGATTTGTGGTTAATCTAACATAAAAATAGTGCCACTTGAACATCCATTATGACTGTAACAGTTGCTGTCCTGAAATGCTTTAAATTGCTATCTTCACTGAAAGATTTCATGTGATCTCCACTTGGCCCTAAATGAAAATGTGTTAAACTGACATCCGTTATATAAACCAAAGTGGCCATCTTGAAAGTCTTGTTATCACTACTCTTCCTAAAAGGATGCTCATATCATCATTGTTTTTTTTTTTTTGCCAAAAGACTTTGTGTAATGGTAAGTTGGTTGTAAATGAAAATGGTCATGATCTGACATTAATTATATGGCAGCATAGCTACTATAATGAAAATCTTTCTCTATCATGAGAACTCATTATGATATCTAGTATAATGAAAATCTTTCTCTATCATGAGAACTCATTATGATATCTACTATAATGAAAATCATTCTCGATCATGAGAACTCATTATGATGTCTAGTTGGCTCTAAATAAAAATGATGCCAATCTAGGACATTGAATATGTCTACCATGGCAGCCATTTTGAAAATCTTCATGCAACTCATCATAAATTGAAAGACTTATCCACATCTGGTTTTCAGTAGAAGATTTCTTACGGTGTTTACTTTAGCCTAAAGGAAAATGATGTTGATTTGACACATAATGTGGCCACTTTGTCCTGAAAACATTGCTATAGCTACTCATCATGAATGGATGGTCATATTCACATTAAGATTAAGCCAAGATTCCTAATAATGTCAAGTTGGTCATAGATGAAAATGGTGCCATTGAATTTGCCTGCCTACCAGAGTGGTTTATTTTGAAACATAATTTTTGCTCATAACCTTGGTTGCATCACTTATCAGGTGAAAAAAATAATTCTTGCACATTCTTTTCATTTTATTGAATGACAGTCCCTTTAAGACATTTTTGTTTTAAAATGGAGGAGTGTATGTTCTCTTGAGTTTTAATTCTAGATTATAAATTAGATGTATAATATCATCTACTTGGTTCCTTGTTTTGGTAATTTTACTATGGGGGGAAGCCTTCAAAAACAGAGGCCCACTGTAGGAATATAATACTAAACTAAATCTAGTGATAGACAAGATTATTGGACGAGTTTAAGTGTTATTCAAGTACTTGAATGAACAGTACACTGAGGAAAATCATCCCATGAGATACTGTATCTGATTCAATAATTTTAATGACAGTCATACAATCTTTAGAAATATCATATAATGAGTGTCAGGAATAAACAAAATACTGATACATTTTCATTCAGTACAGCATGTATTCTGTGTACAGTGTTAACCTATTTATTAACTAACAGCTATTTTACCTGTTACTAATAAATCAGTCCTTTTTCATCTTAGAAAAAAGGTGGAGCAACAAAAATGAAAGATTTTGATGAAAGCCTAATGCAGACATGTGAGCTCCTAAAGGATCTGACGAAGGCAAGATCCAATTGTCTTGAGGCTGTTATCACCAGTGAGAATCTTTTGAAGTGGTTAAGGGAATCTATGGAAGGTAATACTACTTCAGCTGCTACTACTATTACTGCTAATAAATGTATGGTTTCTTTCTATTAGCCCTTGGGTCAAACAGGAAGGTCTTGTGATCTAAAGCCACAGGAATCCATCCAATTCCATGTGAAAAAACAAGCCGGAAATAAAATGAAAAACGTTTGCAAAGAGACGAAAGAAAGGCTTTTTAGTTGAGATAGTTAACCAATTGGAAAATCTAAAATTCCTTTGGGCTTTAAATTGTACAAGACAATTTGGTACAAACATTTACAAAATATGCATGTTAAACTAAGAGTACCTGTAGTCACAGCCACCAACTTTACATCTACCCTACAAAGTTTCAGTGAAATCATCCAAGCAGTATGGTTGAAGTGATGATGAGTTCAGTTTTAAAACTAACCTTTTTTGGCATTATTTCAAGAAATGTCTGCAAAAATGCACATGAGAAGAAGGTTAAACTTTATTGTGCATCTACACCAACCACATCCTCACCTTAAAAGTTTTATTAAAATCCAACAAACACTGTGTTGAGAAGCGATGACAAACTGTGTCAGAGAGGGAGAGGCTAACAGGCATATACATAGATGAACAGATGGACAGAATGATACAAAATGGCAACAACAGTATCTCTTATCTTCACTGAAGCACAGGTATGTGTTTCTTGAGGTAGTTTAAAAGAAGAAACTTAATTCTTAAAATTTTCCCTTTTCTAAAATTTTTAGTAGCATTGATACATTATCTTCTACTTATTGCATTGCTTTCCTTTTCGCCATTCAAGCCAAAGTATCCCTTTCTCCAATTAGTACTGGAGAGCCACTATTGAAAGAACAAGATCCCAGTCTGACTCCTCCATCACACCAACAGGGAGAATTATTTTTTTTTGTCCTTGGATGAGGTACACATTATACATTTGATGTATTTCTGAATTAATTCTTTAAACATATTTTTGCCTTCCACCTACCTTTATTATTTGAGTGTTATTCTCCCCAGTATTTGCTCTATTATGGTGAAATCTGTGTTCTTTTTGTATATTTTAGGCTTTGTTTTGCAATTTGCTTTGCCAGAAGTGCATCTATAAATTGTATCTCTTTTCTTGACATTCTTTCTTTAATGATGATTTTGGCTATTAAGCCCCCCCCCCTCCCCCTTCCTTTTCAGGAGGCTTTGGATCTTAAGGTCCATACCCTTGTGAAGGTCACTTCATGTGCCAATATGTTTTGAGTGGCCTTCTTTAGTCTATTCAAATAGGAATCATTATCTACAACAGTTACTGCACTTGAGCATCTGCTGGATGCTGTAGCAAGTGTTGTTGGATGTGATTTCTTTGTCCAAGGTGCTCTGTGTGAACCCCCTTGACCTCCTTGCAGATGCTACTATGGAGACATTGAAGATCATACTTGACCACAGCATAACCCTCTAAGGTCTGCTCCTCTTGAGATTCAAATGCTCACGACAGCATTTGCTGGCCATCTAAACAGATTTTATGAAAACTAACCAATCTGGGTTTTGTTTTGGCTTCAAATATTTTGTTAGGTTTCATAGATAATGTGGCAATTAAGAACTCTAGACTTTTCTTTTTAATCCACCTTGATACTCTGCTGTATGAATTTGCTTTCACAAGCTTACATTTATCAGTTACCCCCATTGTAAGATATCAAGTCCTCATTGACCTCTTGTTTAATAATTCCATTTAAGGTTTTGAAATTTCTAAACCTGTACATTAGATACTTACAAGATTCCTACAATCAACCATAAATATATTGGTAACCATAACTATATTGGTAAGTAAAAATTTATTGGTAACCATAAATATATTGGTAACTATAAATACATTGGTAACTATAAATATATTGGTAACCATAAACCATAAATATATTAGCAAGTATAAATATATTGGTAACCATAAATATATTGGTGACCATAAATATATTGGTAACCATAAATATATTGGCAAGTATAAATATATTGGTAACTATAAATATATTGGCAAGTATAAATATATTGTCAAGTATAAATATATTGGCAACCATAAATATATTGGCAAGTATAAATATATTGGTAGCCATAAATATATTGGCAAGTATAAATATATTGGAAGCCATAAATATATTGGCAAGTATAAATATATTGGTAACCATAAATATATTGGCAAGTATAAATATATTGGTAGCCATAAATATATTGGCAAGCATGAGCATGTAAGTATTATAAGACAAATATCTGGCTGGTTTGATGATGGCATGGATGAATGGTTTATTGTTGGAGGTTGATATGTTTAGATGTTTTTTGTCATCATATAACATTAAATTAAGAGTATTTTACAGGTCTGGTGGTGATTTAAATTTCATATTTTGCATAGATGTTGCTTGAAGAGAACAAAAATTGATGAGGCCTTCTTGTTTGAATGAAAATGGAAAAGAGAAATAGCAGCAAACTACTGAGTCTACCAGTCTGTATGTCTGCCTTATTGTCTGTTATTCAACGGTATAAAGAAACCTTTTGAAGATGTTTGTGGATGATTCTGTATGGATGGTGAAGAGGACAGAAATTGCAAATGTCAACTTTTATTGTCAACCCCACCTACCCATTTTACATTTGTATTTCATTCCTTCTGCCTGTTTGTTTGTCTTTTGGATGGACCTTATTTAATTCTTTCCATTTTACAGGAGGTGTGAAGGAACTAAAGGTGTTTGTAGATTTGGCAAGCATTTCAGCTGCAGAGGGAGACTTGGAAATTGACAAGGTCAACTGTCTTCATGCAGCCATAACAGGATATGCTCCACTTATTTTTGACCTGAAGGAGAATTCTGATTACAAGACCCTACTAGAGAAATGCACAATGGTTTGGGAGGCATTAGAGGCTGATCCAAAACTGCCTGAAAAACTGGTTAGTTTTGTCTTCTTTTTCCCCCATTATTTTCAGAGAAGTATAGAAAGTGTTATACAGTCTGTAACTGTGAATGGATGGATGTAATATGTAAATACATGTCTTAATGTCTTCAAACTCCTACTACACCATTAACACATTAACCCCTGGAGGTTTTTGCTCTTTTTGCATGAAATGCGAGTAGGAAACACATTTTGGGGATCTGTCTACCTTTCTATAATACTACCCATTTTAGTGTATCATGCATGACCTCGACGCTACAGACCTTGGAAGTAGGCTACTACCTCATGCCCCATAAACTCATTGCTAGGGGTTAATGTGTTAAAGCTTGAGATATGAAACTTTGGCCAGTGATATTGGAATTTGGATGGGCTTGTTTGATCTCATCCTGATCGGTGGACATGGGGAATTGGGTGAATTTATGTAAAAACTGAAAATAACTTAAAATAAGTCTGATCAGAAAATTGATCTTTGTGATGAATGACCACACTGGAACCTTTGGTTAATGCACCCTGGGTCTTTTCCTACTGCCACCCCATGATTTAGTACCCCTGCCCCCTAAACTCCAGGGACCAAGAGTGGCTGAGTGGTCTTAAGCACTCTTTGTTACGGATCACTGCCATCTCACCTCTGTCTGCGTGGGTTCAAGTCTCAGATTCGGCCAACATGGGTATGTGAGAAAGCTTGCCACTAGCTTCTCCAGGGTTGGTGGTTCTTTATGAGGCTTAAATCTGAAGATTTTTTGTATTGTGTCTAGTTCATCCTAAATGAAAATGGTGTCAATCTGAGGGTTGTCATTTTGAAAATCTTGTTTGTTGCTTCTCCAGAATGGATGTTCTTGTGCAAATTGGGTTTTCATAAAATACTCTATGGTGAAGTCAAGTTGGTCCTAAGTGAAATTGGTGCTGATCTTCAATCTAATATGGCTGCCACATTAGTCCTCTTGAAAATCTTGTAATTGTTTCGCAATATCAAAGTATTGACACTCATTAGTTAGAAAGAAGAAATAATTGTTTCTTTTATTTCTTGAAATTCTTTTTGGCTAATAAAAGTGTCAGTCTTTTCAGCGGATACTTGTCATTGTCTAGTAAGCTGTGCTGTTTAAAAGTTTTTAAAGGACTAGCTGTCAAATCTTTTAATATAAACATTGTGGGGTGATTACCATGCATATTTATGAGGTAAAGTGTATCAGTTATCCTGAAATAGCCATATTTCCTAGTCATGTCTGAAAATCTGAGAATGAACTCAGTTTTTTCATCATTATGGATATTATTTACCAACAAAGCATAAGACAGTAGAGGTTTGAAAACTTATCTCTTAGATTTGAAGGAAACTAAACTCTCTCTCTCTCTCTCTCTCTCTCTATATATATATATATATATATATATATATATATATATATATATATACAGTCCTACCCGTTTATCTCGACATCCTCGGGACCAAGGAAATATTGTCGAGATAAGCGGATGTCGAGATAAGTGTTTGGGGGGGGGGGGGGTCTGCAAAAAAAAAAATGAAAGTTAAATTCTTCAGTAAGGGGTAACCAGTCATCAGTATGTAAACTTTGAAAAAAAAACGACGTAAATTTTTAGTATGTGGGGACAAAACTAGAGTGAAATACACTTGTATATTGACAAATAACATTTTGGTTACCTTTGTGTAATAAAGT
This sequence comes from Unio pictorum, assembly GCA_030141615.1. NCBI lineage: Eukaryota > Metazoa > Mollusca > Bivalvia > Unionida > Unionidae > Unio > Unio pictorum. The sequence goes on from JARLTB010000118.1 coordinate 2,650,926, forward strand.
CCACAATAAAATATTGCATCGGTCAAATCCTGATATGAAAAACATGCGAGATTCAATGTCAGCATTAGCACGTGTTTGTCTAGTTGTTAGTTGCATGCTTCAAGTACATGTACTTAAATCAGCCTAGATATCGGTCAGTCTGTTCCCATGGTATTGAGGGTACCAAGGGGATAGGGCTATTCACATGGAAATGAAAAACTGTCAACAGTACATGTATTCTCCACAAATACTTTTGTATCCGATGTTATGACGAACATTAAAGCGACTGCACCAACCACTTGTTGCAGCGAAGTTCTCCACACTAAGCTTTTTCGATAATGCCTAATTGAACCGTGAACCGTTTAGATGCTTCCTCCACGTCTTCAAATGTACCAGTCTTGCTTCTTAGGGGAGCGCAATTACCTTCAACTTAGTCTTTCTTTATAGACTCTGCAGCTTTCATCCTTCCTGGACGTGTTAATTTTAAATGAAAAATTTCACAGACCTCTTTGCGAGATGTTCATCCCTTAACTTCATTAACAGCCAGATATTTAGTTTCCAAAGACTGTAAATTTAATTTGCGTTTTACCCTTCTGTCGGTAGCCATCGTAAATGTAAATAAAATTAAAGACGAAACTTTCACAGCGAAAATCACCGATCACTTTCAAAGGTCTCGGAAACGTGTAATCCGTATTTTCATGCAATTTTTATATATGGGATTCAGAAAATCACGTATACAGGAGTCCTCGGTACGCATCAATTTCCTGGACGGCAAATTTAAGGGCTTGCTAGTCCTGCTTCTACCACCTGTTGATTAGGAAATTGTGTACATCAATTGATCCTTTTCGCTGTGCTGATATATTTACAATCAGAAAATTCAGTGGTTGAAAGACCCACAGATGTACATGCTGTCATTGTAAGAGTACATTTGAATAACATGATTCACAAGCTAGGCGGCAAGATCAAAGACTTAACTAGCTGCAGAGTGGTGAGAAAACGTGCTGCTATGGGTTTGTTTGTTTTTTTCATCCGACCGCGACATTAAAGCCTGGCGGCAAGATCAACTAATTGTTGAACAAAGTATTGGTCTTAACTGGCAGCTTGTCGAGATAAACGTTTTGAAAACAAAGGATTTGTTCAAGCTGGGACCAAGGGCTTCTGTCGACATATACGTTTTTCTTTTATCTCGACGTCGACATAGGCATGACAATTTGATAGTAATAGTAGACCATGGAACCGGGACTTTGCTTTTTTGTCGACATAGGCGGCTTGTCGAGATAAGCGATGTCGATATAAACGGGTAGGACTGTATATATATATATATATATATATATATATATATATATATATATACATATACATATACACACAATGCTTACTGAAAAACAATGAATCTTGACATAAGAAACTCACTTTACATGTTCATATTAGTATGGTATGTTCTAAAGTTTACTTTAATTGAGAAAATGAAGATTTTATAAATCATTTGTTCTTTTCATATCCTAAATCCCTAATACTGATCATGTAGCTCTTTGGATACTCCAAGGGATTTTTTAATTGCTGTTCCCATTTAATGGTTTCTTATACATGTAACAGATGAAAGAGGGAATTTTTTATTATGACTCAAATTAATTTAATCTCATAATGTCATCCCAGTCTCCATCCTCCTCAAATCTATGAGAACAGTGTGATATGGAACATACATTAAACGTGTCCTGAAAAATGAATATGTTATGGGTCATCCTGTCAATAAAAAAAAAATTTCATTTTTAATTAGGTGTCCATCAGTCATCAGTTGGATTGGTTACAGTCAGTCAAGCAGGCTCATGGGTCCATAGAAGTGTCTTCTTTAGAACAAGCTTCTGCTATCAATGCTGATGGAATTTACTGTGTTGGAAAAGTGAAAGGAATAAAAGAAACTGAACTATGTCAGGTAAGGGGGTTGATCTGCATGGATCCATGATATGTATGTGGATTACTGTCCTACACAAGTGAGAATCTGTCATCAGTTTAGTCGTACCTCAGGCACTTCTTTTTGGGGTTCAGTGATATTTGCCCTAAATGCAATAAAAATATAAATTTACACTGATTTATTTTATTCTACAGACTGGCCAATTAAATATTAATGTTCATGCAAAATGCGTAGTGAACAGGACATATAGACTAGTCATGACCTAGCTGATTAACTAATGACTTTCTTTAGCTGTTGTATATAAATTACTTATAGTGCTGGTAGTGAGCATGAGAGGACTCATCTATCGAATTAAAAGGTAAGACAGTTTAATGAGTTTTTTGTTTTAGCTCTTCTAATTATCAATTAGAAAAGTGTATGCAGTTGCCTGTTGTGCATGATTGCATCCGTGCATTATCAGTTTATTGGCACAATTTATTTTATCCCTACTGTTTCCAGAACTATTTGGAGAAATGTCAGGAAGTTTTACACATACAGTGTGACCATGATATAACACTAGTTGGGGTCCATATAACCTTGTTATATATCAAACCATGTCATAACCAAATAAGTTAGTTAGCTGAAGAACATTATGCTTTTACCTAAAATATGGTGAGAATGTGTCTAATAAAAATGGGTGAAAAATTTTTGCTTTTGATTAAATGAAGACAAACTAGGCTGAAAAACACTTTGATCTTGACAATTTAGATTTGTGTAGTTCAATTCATAATCCATTTAGTGCTGTACAATACATGAATTTGAGTACAGATCACATGTTGTAAACTTCATATATATGACTCATGTACTATTAGAAAACAAAAATAACAGAAATGGCAGTCCTTTCTTGATCAATATTTGATTTGCTCACCCATGCAACAGAGAAATCTAACAGTATTGCTAAACTTACTTTTCTTTTCTCAGTCTAGCCGTCTCAGTCAGAGTGTCCACTTGCTGAGAACTACTTTTTAAAATAAAACAATTGTTGTCTTCTGCTGTGCCTAATGTAGTTGTTCTAAAATCAAACAACAACAACAAATATAAATATAGTAACTTGAGGTGCATCATCTGTGAGAACACACCATAAATTTTTAATGATGCTGTTCTGAAAATTGACTATGATACAGATAGGATAAAATTCTCAATGATGTGTGAAATGAACTATGACATAAAACACTGATCCATACTCATAGACTATAGACCTATACACTTTAGTGCCTCCCAACTCTCTTAACAACCTTGGAAAACTTTGTAACAGCTAGAAGAGTGTTATGTCAAGCATGCTTTATTTTAATTTTGTAAAGCATCTCCACTGTGCCCCAGTTGAATAAAAAATATACCTATTGTATTTAATGACAAATAATGCACTTATCAGACAGAAGGAATCATTTATCTGGCAAGATTAATCCATAAGCAAATTTCACTGTAGCACTTAACATATTTCCAAAACAGTAAAATAAATTTTCAAAGAATCCGTGAACTTTAAAGTTTAGCACATGGTTATCCATTAGGGTTTGTATTTGGAAGGTCTTTTATACATGGGGGTAGTTTTACAATCAATATTAAGGGCAACACAAGTATGTCACAAACAGTTTCACACCCTGTTCCAAAGAAAAGGAGAGTTATATATGATAGTGACACAGATCACTAATTACCTATGAATAACCTTAGCATTCACAATTGTGCTTCATGTAATTTTTCATTATAATAATAGCTTATACCCCACAACATGAACTATATTGCACAAGTGAGAAGTTTTTTTTAAAGTAAATTATTGAGTGAGAAAAGGAATCTATATTGGGGTTTGAACTGAGACAAGAAAATCCCAGTCGTGGTGGTTACATTAATGTTACCCCTTTGACTCTGATTCCCATGTCTCGATCCAAACCCTCATAGATTCTATATGTCACTTAAAAATTCACTACAATTGTCACAAGTAGCACATGGCTGTAGCTGTTTACATTGTAGATGTACATGTACTTATATTGACCTAGATTTTGGTCAGCTGAAGACACTATCATCTTGCCGAGGCTACCCAGGGGATGAGACTATTGATAGGTAAATGAACACTTGAACAAGTTTATCAAACACCTTTGCAAGTTACCCGTCTTCTGTTAACTTGATGGTCATTATGTCTACAATATTTTTTCCAACAAAAATGAAACTTTTCATCGCACAATAAACATGTTCCAGTCACTTTGATAAATGATACAATCTATCAGATTTCATTGCTTTTACAAGTTTGGTGCTGACTTCCTTTGATGAAGGGTAACTTGTTTTTATTTAAGAATGTTGTTGGCATTCTTTGATGAATTGTGCACGCGATATTGAAATTACCGGTAAATGACGTGGAGGCAACATCAAAGAACTGTAGAATACTGATTGAGACTGAAATATTTTTTCATTTGTTTAGTGTTTATACAGAAAATTTGGTTCTTCAAAGGTGATCAGTTTTCTTTGAAGTTTCAGCATAACTTTATTCTGGGTACATTTAAAAAACAAAAGGAATTAACTGTAATTTGGTTGATTCAAACATGATTTTTCTCCATTTTAAAGCACAATTCCACTTTTCTTCTGACTTGAATCAGATTTTTCTTGATATAGTCTGTTTTTTCTTTTACAGATTTGTTATGTAAAGAGATAGGTATAATATATTTGCTGCAAAAATTGATAAATTATTGTGACTAATTTATGATGCGAACACTGACATGCACATATAATAATTCAGTATCAGTAGTACTGGAGAACAAATACATGTGACAATAAATATTGTGAAAATATTGAAGTAGTTTTTCAAATGATTTTATTTGGTTTATTTTATGATCATAAGTTACACCAGGAGAAATCTTTTATGATCAGGGGCTATGGACTTTGAAGTCTGAAATAAGGAATTCTTATCTTATCTTATCTTATACCCCTAGAGATCCCATTGTGGGAGGACTGCCAAACCCCCTTTTACATTTTTTCAGGTTTTTGTGCAAGACCAAAATTATGTGTGTCAATTGCAGCAATTACTTTTCCTGCCTTCAAAAAGTTGGTTAGTTTTGCTAGTCCTGGTAGCATAGATATACCTACATGTTTTTTTTTACATGTTTACTTTTTGGGGCATGAAAATCTGTCTTTTTATGTTGAACAGCTTCAGAAAGACATTAGGAATTTGGTGTGCATACATACTTGTTCATTATCTGATCAGACGTCCAAGCAGTTATAGTATTATTTCAGACTGTTTTAGGGCTTTAAACCATTTTTTTAAAGCAAATTATAGGCTATAAATGGTGACCATATAGCTGGTGGAGGAAGAACTGGGGAAGACCCTGATAAGAACCACCAAATCAAGAAGAGCTATTGGCAAACTTTCTCACATGTCCAATTAGGCTGAGCCTGAGTCTTGAACCCATATAGATAAAAGTGAAATGGCAGTGATTGGTAGTGACTAGTGATCACTCTGCCACCAAGCCACCAAGTATTTCAGAATTGTTTTCATCCTTAGAGAATGTTTGTATTCAAATGTTTGTGTCAGAGTTTATGTGTGTCTGTGTCTAACAAACATAAATCTTGTTCAGAAACAATTCTCTGTTATCAAATGGCTTACAAAGTCAAAAAAAGTAAATACTGCATTGATAATCCTGTTTGTTAAGATATTTGTTATTAACATTACACTTTTTGTTACAGGATCTTCATAAAGTAGTACAACTTGCAGTCTCTGGAGATGGTAAAAAGAGACAATACACATTTGAGCAGCTACAGGATCTTCAGAGTCGACTAATGTTGGTGGCGGGTAAAGCAGAACAAGGGAAAGATAATGTTGACAGATTTACCATGGTAACTATTAAAGGGAAGAACAGTGCAATACATTTTTCCAGGAGCCATGAAGGGGTTAAATATTTATCCCTGGCCAGTTTAAGGTTACATTCCACAGTTTGAAACAAACAAATTTTGGCTTAACATGCTTGTGTGCTAGAGTACCCATCTTGTAATTAAGACTGTCAAATAGTATGTTTTAATTTATTTCTTACACAATGATGATGAAGTTTTGTTTTCTGAAATTTTGGGATTCAGAATTGTTCGTTTTAACATTAATTTTTTGATCCAGTGAAACTGTATTGAGTAATTTTAATCAATGTGGAAGATTTCATCTTCTGGCATAGTCCATAATGTTTGCAAATAGCATAAACCCACATGTACAGGCATCCTATAGTGTTTGTAAACAACATTGACATATACTATTAAGCAGATCAGGGTCTGTGTCCGTGCTTTTTATTCAGCTTATGATTTCAAGCAAATAGCATAGACCATGATATGTGAGTGACAACAGATCAGGTTCAATACTGTACATAGTATTGTGTGTTTACATCCATGCATGCAATACATGGTTAGATATGAAGCCAGTTTTTTGTTTTGCCATCTCCCCATTCAAACGTCGAACACATTTTCATAAACTTGTCATTTGTTATGTGAAGCTTTAGGTAGCCTTTGTTTCCATACAGTGTAGAAATCGTACAAATAAAACTTTGAAAATTTTATTTTTTGAACATTTTTAATTGTTTTGATGTTTACATCTTTACAGTAAAACCTGTCTTGAATGACCTCTGGTATAAGTGATCACCTGTCATTTATAACCACGATCATGGATTGATTTTATCATATAATGGATGACTACATACAGAACACAAGCAGTGACTTCAACTTCTTGGTGAAATATGGGTGTCAACACTGCTATGAATATGACCACATTGCAAAAACCAACAACAATACCATTGACCATAATATAATTCTTTGTAACCACAACCCAGTATGACGGTATGCATGCAAAGCCAGATTATTCTAAATAACACTGTTATGAATAACCTATCGTGAGAACAGATCTCATCAAAATGACAAGTCATTATCACAACTGATCATTGATCATCACAAACTTTAGAAGTGGAAAGGGGCTTGTGTGTCACTTTGGTATTTGTGAATACTGTTCCTTTGGAAGAAACACATAATTTTTCCAAAGGCTTGGAATATATGGCTATATGACAAAGATCTTGGACAAGTTTGATAGTGAATGAGATCCACATATAACTTCTGGCTTTCTGAGTTGTTTCCTTTCAGTAGGTCACTCTTTGATAAAACTTTGAACATATAGTTATAAAATCTTGATCTTGGATTAGTAGTGAGATTGATGTACATTTTATTTCCCCTGTAAGTGCCTTGGGATCTCATGAGTTGGAATTTTTCACATGATGAGTCAGTGAATGGTCCGACTTCAAAGAGTCAGTACTTTGTGTTTTTCTCGAGTTTTTTTTTGTGATTCTAGTAATGTACAGCTGAATTTTCTTGCAAATGTGAAATTAGTGCAAGGCAGAAACTTCCTCCACCATTTTAAATACACCTTATACAGTCATAACTGTATCATACTTCATTGTTTCAAAATTTTTTGCATCGTCTTTTGCACAGCTTTGCACAATGGCAGAATTTGGACAAAGCCAAAAGTATTCTGTCTGGGAATGGACTACTGCCAGAAATATTGCAAAATAGAGCCAAGCAGCATTTAGCTGATAAGCCAAAGATTTCTCCATCACGATTGCAAAAAAACGCAATGATTCCCAAGGGGGAACAACTATGCAAAATGATAGCCATGTAATTGCATCAAAATCAAGTAGAAATCCTGCATCTGCAGATAAGGGGACTACGCCATTACTGACAATGAGTTCATCACGTGACTAAAATCTTAAGAGAGTCAGTGACAGAAAACATGACATCTGCACAACAATGGTGTTGCCCAGATAACAGTCATATTGAATGTCAAGTTACCCACTATCAGGTGATGTAGGGCTGTCAGCTTGAATTATTGACAAATTTGTCAGCTATGAAGTCTCACATGTTGACAGTCTTAGCTAAAAAAACCATGGCTGATATGCCGAAATTTGATGGAATGGTACAGAAATGTGTATGGGCAGAAACAGTTCAGCATAGTGAGGGAAGTAAACTTTCCAACACCTGTGCAGAAAGTGGAAGATGTTGATGACTTCAAGCATGGTCTTCAAGGAAATGACATCCTGAAAGAACTCTCCCTCCAACTTTGATAATGTGAATTAACATTGTGGGCCACATATTCAGGAGAGTTTGGCCAAAGTTGTGAATGCAGGATTCATGGCCTAAATAGCACAGGATAAATTTAAGGATGGATGCAAAGCTCCAAAAGTTCCAAGTTGCTGTTGCTAAGGCTAGTGTTCCCTTTTTCAGGCTTAGGGATGAACTACTGCAAAATAAGTTAGATGGTATACCTGCAAATGTAAATAAACTGCTTGAAGATGCTGGTGATGTATTGCAGATGCTTTCTTCTGCATTTTGTGATATGAGGAAAGAACTGATCAAGCCAGATCTCCATTACAGCTATCGATCTCTCTGTTTGGAGATCATCTGTCTACAAAAGTTAAAAATATTGCAGATGGGGAACAAAGTGTCAGGGAAAGCTTTCAGATACCCAAATTGTAAAGGGGCTCAAGCAGGACCCGAGTCTTTTTCTATTCAAGATGGGGGTCAGGTCCCAGCCCTATCAACAGCAACCATACCAACAGGGACCACATAACCTCAAAAAGAGAAGACCTTTACAACCCCAGTCAAGATCTGTAAACAGAGGCAGTGTTATATCCACAAACACTGTTAGTGGTATTTTTCCCATTCATGAGAGCAGTTTCTTACCCAGCCTTGTATTATACACCAGAAAATTTTGTTGCTGGTAAAGTTAGTTGGAGTGCTTGAAATGGCAGAAGATAACCTCTGATACATGGATTTATCAAATGTGAGAGGTTATAAACTCTAACTCAATAGCAACCCAGTCAAAATTTTTATTCCAGAAACAGAGAAAATTCTCTGACAAAGAATCCACTGTAATTACAACTGAAATTGATAAACTGCTGAAAAAAGGAGTATTGGATAGTATTGCCTGTGTAAAGTAATTGTCTAACATTTTCACTAGAGAAAAGCGTGATATATGGTACATCACCATTTTAAAAAGGAGACATTAAAAACAGCACTGACCATGGTTCGCAAAGATTCATATTTTGCTTCTATTGACCTGAAAGATGCATATTATTCTATTCTAGTTGACATTGCTTTTTGCGAATATGTATGCTTTCACTGGAAAGGACAATGTTATCAGCAGACCTGTTTACCAAATGGACTGTCCTCTGCACCACGAGTATACACCAAAATAATGAAGCTTGTTATTTCTTCCTTGTGTAAGATGGGTTATCTCAATCTTGTCTATTTGGATGATAGTCTTCTTCAAGGTTAAAAAAACTTAGAGGTTAAAACAATGTGTACCATACTGCTGCTTTATTGGATGAAATAGGATTTACAATACACCCACCTAAATCCATTTTGTAACCTATACAAACTATCAGCTTTGTGTGATTTCTCATTAATTCAGTAAATATGATGGTTAGATTGACTGAGGGATACACAGGCATTGATTGAGTTTTGTGAAACAAGTGTTGAAGCGGATACATTTGACTATTTGTAAATTAGTAATAGGCACAATGGTTGCTTATGAGCCAGGCTTAGAATATGCCCCTCTCTACTACAAACATTTGGAAAGGGAAAAATACAGATTACTGAAACTGCATAAGGGCAATTATTTTGCATCAATTTCCCCATTCAGCTAAAGATACAATTAAATGGTGGATCCAAAATGTGAAAATGAGTTTTAAGCCTATTTGTAGAGGTCACGCACACATTATTATCAAAAGTGACAGTTCTCTTGTAGGATGGGGAGGGGTAAATGAGACAAACAATTTTAAAACTGGTGGTTGCTGGAGTAGTACTGAGAAAATGAGCCACATCAATGTTTTGGAATTGCAGGCTTGCTTTCTGACATTAAAGTCTCTTTGTAGCTACAAATATAATGTACACATTAGGATCTTCATGGATAATACTGTAGCTGTTGCCTACATTAACAAAATGGGAGGTAGGAAGAGATTACTCAATCAAATGGCCCGTGATATTTGGTTCTGGTGTATAGAAAGACAGATTTGGCTGAGTGCTTGCCATCTTCCTGGGAAGAATAATGTAGTAGCAGATCAACTATCTAGGAAATTCAATGATGATGCAGAGTGGATGTTAAACAAAGCAATCTTTAACAAAATTCATGCAATATTTGGACAATTTGATATTTATATGTTTGCCTCGAGATTGAATCATCAGATTCACAAATACGTGTCCTATAGACCAGACCCACATGTGTGGGCCATTGATACTGCCTCTATGACATGGTCAAGCCTAATTTTATAAATGCTGTCACCTTTCAGCCTGATGGGATGTGTTCTTCAGAAGATAATAGAATTGTGGACTACACCCTGGTTTCCCTGCCTTTTGCAACAAATTATTCAACAGATTTGCTTCCTGTTGCCATCTTTCTGGGAAGAATAATGTAGAGACAGATCACCTAAATAGGAATTCCAGTAGGGATACAGAGTGGATGTTGAAGCAATCTTTGAAAAAGGGCTTCAGGATCCACTCAAAGAACATCAATTTCAGAAAACCCGGCTATCTGTGTTTCGCTTATCATAAAGCCTTATTCCGTAAAGGCATAACAGGACAAGCTGCAAGTGTCATACTCAACTCATGGAGAGATTCTACAAATAAACAATATTGGACACATTTCCAGAAATGGCTGCAGCTAAAATGAAACTGTCTTTGCATACTATTACTAAGACAGTCACTGTGTGATGGAGCAATGATTGCACTTTCTGCAAGTTCTATTATAAACCTGTATTGGACTGGCTTAGATTTCAGCAGTGCTGTTATTGGGAAGTCCCAGTTATAAAAAAATTTGATTCATGCTAATATAAATCAGTTCAAAAAAATGAATACAAGAGGCTTACATTACAGAAAAACAATTGAAAAAAATTATCAAATGATACAAATTAAGAAATTTACCCGAATAATCTTCCATGTATAACAGAAGTAGAGGCATGAAATTAAATCATTATAATCTCAAGATGTTAATATAATTATGCACTGTGTGTGGTTAAATAATTTATAAACTTCTGATATTAGAACTAAAAAGTACCTTTAAGACAGTAAAACCTTCAGTTGGTCCAAAAGACAAATATTTCCTTTGGTCTGAGATGCACACAAATAGAAAAGAAATAGTAACTGAAGCAACATTTGATTAGATGGATTGATGATAGAGAAAATGTACAACTGCTGGCTTGCACATACTATATCCAATGTTGTAATTAGGGATACTGTTTTCTTTACACAGTGATACATATTTATTTGTAAGTGTTTTTTTTCTCTAATATTGATTATGCTCTAGCAATAACATACTTATAGTAACAAGCATATCTTCAAAAACTTATTTGCAGATAATTATTTCAAAAACTTTACTGCATTGTTCATTATTTTATTTCTATTTCAGAACATTTAGTGCCATTACTAACAATTTATTTGAAACTTCTATTTTATACTTTTCACAATTACTGTAAAAGAATGAAGCCTTTCATCAAGAAGCACTTACAGATAGATTTGTGGGCCCCTGAGTGGCCAAGTGTTCTAAAGTGCTCTCTATTATGGATCACTGCCATCTCACCTGTCTGCGTGGGTTTGAGTCTCAGATTTGGCCAATGTGGGAATGTGAGAAAGCTTGTCAGTAGCTTATCGTGGATTGGTGGTTCTTTCCGTGGGGTTTCCCAGGGTTCTTCTTCCACCAATAATACAGGCCTACAACAACAACAAAAGGATTTGTTGAATACATCACTATCAACTGTAAATTAAAGTTTTGTCAGTAAACTTAACTTCTAAAAATCTTGGATGACTGATTATGAGCAAGAGATCATGCATAATTACTGTATCTTTTTCTTTGAAAAGTTTTTTTTTGAGAATATAGTATAATTGGTAAATTCAAAACGATATAATGGTTTGGAAATAGTTTAAATAAATTAGTAGTTTAAATACGTTTTGTTCCTTCTATTGTGAAATGGTCAGCTGTCAAGTTTTGCAATATCAGTCCCACTGAGGCTGAATCATAGGTTGAGAGTGTTTGCAGGATGATTATCTGATGTTTTATACAAAAGCTCTATACTTTTAATATAAATTAATGATGCTTTTAGCTAGATCTAAATGACAAAATTGGGTCTCGATATTATTATTATTTCTATTATTATTACTACAATGTTCTTGACTGGGTCTCTCAGGAGAGGCAACCCCTCGAGACTACCTTGCCCAACATGAAAAATAGTACATTTTAACCATTTTTTTCCCCCCTCAGTAAGAGGCCACCCCTTGTCTAATATTGTCAGTGCAGATGGGGTAATCTCATAAGATAGTTTGTTCTTCTTCTCCTTCTTATAATAATAGTAATACATGTAGTAAAAATTGCAAATGTCATTTGGCATTTATGAGCAGAATTAATTAACTCATTTTATTAATATTATTTTAAAAACTATAATATGTTATGTGGTATTTAAAATCAAAATGTAATCTGTCTCTTTAATGGTCTTTCACTGTTGCTGCTTCTCAGTACAAAAGATGTGGTATCTCTGTTATGGGAGTCTTCGAAGGTCTCAGCAAAAGTATAGTTAACTAAAACAGTAGAAAATCGACTCTGACATTTTATTCCAAAAAATAGTTTTTACTTGGGTTTTGAACGCCATAAACATAAATCCTATTCTTTATCACTGTAACAGAATCTGGTAGGATCATGTTATGGGAATAAGTACTCAGTAAATTTTATTTTCACATTTTCTCAGCATTGATTCAAAAGAAAAATTAACAATATTAAATATCATTCAATTTTCTATATGAAATATGACTCCCAATAATGGACCTATTAGATCTTTAATTATTAAAAGAGGCAACCAGGATTTATTAGTTATGCTCATAGCCCCATTACCAACAAATGATAACATCTTGATTCAGTGGTTCACACAAATTGTTTATAAGCATTGTTGAATTTTGCAGGTTTTTGACAGTGTCACTAGACTAGCTAGTGTATACATCAAACTGATTTCTGCTGGATGTATCCTGTACAAAAATTGGCAAGCAAGATTTTTCTGTCGCAGCAGCACAATGCAGCCTGTCTGTGCCTTTATCCATTTTGGGGAAGGTGCTGTGCCTTTAAAAGGCCGTATATCTGACACTGAAGATATTACAGCCATTATTCCCAGGATAGCCAGATTTATGGAAAGGTGCCTTGAAAAGTGGTTGGATTATATTAATGAAAAAAGAAACAAATACTTTGAGCTGAACTTTTTTACAACTGACCAGCTGGTCTTTTTACAACAAGAACTGGTGAAAATTGGTACAGTTCATGGTCCAGACATTAGAATTTATCCCCTTCTGTCAGCTGTGAAGGAGAGTTGTACATATGAAGATCTGGTGAATGCCATGCAGAGAGCTTCAAAGGATGTGGAGGAAGTTCAGATGGAAATGGCTGAGAATAAAGAGAGCAGAATGAAAAAGGTTGAAAAGATGGAGGAAAGTGATGAGGAAAAAATTGCAAACAGTAGACAGCTCTTCATTAGAGAAATGATAAATGGTGGATTCTCTGAACTTGTTGCCAAGGAAGCACTAAAACATCTGCAGCCTGACCAAATTACGGAAGGTATGCTTTCTTATTTTTCTAGTGGTATCAGCAGTAGTAGTAGTGCCACCCATACTACTACTACAACTATTACTATTTTCACAATATTATTGTTGATACTGCTGATGCAACAAAATGAAAAGAAAAAAAATAGATACATTAAAGTAAGAAAATAATACCATGGATTTCTAATGAACTATCTGATTTGGACTTCCAGCAAAATTTGTTTTGAATTGCTGCCTGTGCCTTGCACTTAACATTCATGATGTTACATCAGGTCAACGACATGCAGTCTTCAAAAGAAGGTCAATGCTCTTCAAAATTGTTACTCTATGTCATCATTATATATCTCTTTGTGTCGATTGATTGTTTTGTTTTTTCAGTCCTTGTTTTAGTTAAGTGTGTTCTGTGTGAGTTTGTTGTTGAAGTGCATTAGAACGTGGTGCTGCAAGTAAATGTTTACCACCTTTGTAATTAGAGTGCTTGAGTAAGTTTTGCCTACCTTGTTTGGGTTTGTGGCTCTCACTTTCTTTTTTGGTCATGTTTTCTCTTTCAGTGCTTAATATATTGCAGGATGTGGCTAAATGCATGCAAAATAAGGCCTCACCTGCCTTCCTAGATATTCTTATCCTCTAGTATTTGACAACTAATTCATGCTCATTGTCCACAGAGATTACCTTCTAAAAGACTTGTCCCTTTGCTGTTTCATAATGACCTCTCTCTGGATTATTGTGAAGAAATGTCATACCTTCTCAGGATTTTATTTATGTGGGGATGAGTTTTCTCATAAGCTTCAATGGAGTCCATGTCTCCCTGGACGGGAACAACATCATCCTGTTTCTCATACAGTTCTTCTAGCCAAGACCTCTTTGGTCTGCTGGTACATTTCACTACTAGGGACCCTGAACTGCAGCAGACTTGGATCCCATAAGGAGACTTTACTTGTACCCTCTCCAATTGTGTCAACCTTATAAGGGGACACTGTGCTTGCCTCTCATTGGACAGCACATCTGTAGTAGTACACCTCAGGAAGTGTAATTTTAATGAGTTGACATACTAGTTACTACTTGCTCTTATGGGTTAGAATCTGCATTCCTTTTGACCTTTTTGACCCCTTTTCTTGATTTGATACAAAAGATGAATTAATGTGACAATACAATACAGGTAAACTTTTAATTGATCGTAAAAATACAACCATTGGAACAACTCACAAATGCTCACATTGCAGGATAGTGACAACAATTTGACACAAATCTATCTGCAAGTCTGTGTCCAAGTTAACTCATTGGAAAGCCAGGGTTTGCCAAGATTTTAGATCTTTTATTAAACAAAACTAATTTGAAAGATGGTTTTATATGGTTGATGGTGGCATGTATATTCAAATATCATTATAATGTTCATGATACAGTGAAATGTTTCAATCACATCGATCTCTTTCTTGGATTTGTTCATAATTATCAAACTAGAACAAAATGTAAGAAAATAAAGGCTTATTGACTTATTACCTCATGTTTAACAGTAGAATTTATCTTTTCTGTTTAGTACATTTATACCATTTTGTAGTTACATAATCATCATCATCACTGCCTTTTTTGCCACTATCATTCTATTGTAGAAGAATTTTGCTTCAACAATTTAAATCCATTCTCAGTTAGATTTATATAATCTTCTGTATTAGCTTTAATACAATAATAATTTTTGTTAGGACTTGTATGGTGTTTTGACAATGAAGACAGTGTGACAGAGGAAAGCATTGAAGAAGTTGAGATGATGGGTCAAGATGAAATGATGGAGGCTGAAGTTACCAAAGTTTCTTCATATGGCGGTTGGACCAGGTCTGATACTTCTGTAACAGCTGTCACGGCTTCCATCATCAACAAACTGAAAGTTGCTGGAAGGTGAGCAACTTGTATATATTGTTTGCAGAAGATTGCTGTTGTGAGAATTTAATTTATTGCATGTTTCATGAATTCATTAGACTAAGTAAAATACCAGCTGAGGTTAATTCTCCCATAACTGTGTTACATTTTAGTAATTAAAATGGTCTATGATATGCCATGGGTATGGTCATTAATACCTTTATGGGGATCTTTAGTTGTGATGGTGAACCTACCTTGATATAAGGTGACCTCACATGCATCACAGTACTCTTTTAAGCAGTGTTATAGTGAGTTAGCACTTTAGCATTTATTTTCTGATACTATTGCTGTCGTGGTCAGGGCATTGTATAAGAGTGTTTGTTCACTAAATTTCACCATAAGAATTTGTCAGAAATAGCTTTGTGTGGAATTCTTGTTTCATTTTCTCTCAACAGGAATGTGAATGTAGAACATCTAATCAAGGACCTAAAGCTTCTTTGGAAGGAATTTCTCAGTTCAGTTTCCTCTAGTGTGAAAGACTATCTCAGTGTAGAACATTTGGGTCTTATACTGAAACGGTTGTCGGAGACAGGTAAACTGGCAGTTCTTCTATTGCTTGTTTACAGAGTTTTTTCATAGCATGCCACGTTTCTTTTCATCACTATTATACAGCATCTAAGGTTTAGTTTAGTTTCACTTTAATTTTCAAAAACTATCAATGAACAAAATAACTTTAGTGATTATTTGCACAGTTAGCTCTTGTAAGCATAACGGATAGACCTGCCAATTATATAATTGAAAACATAATTTATATTGTTACACAGTCAGAACATGAAAACTTGATGGATAGTGTTACACAGTCAGGACATGAAAACATGATGAATAGTGTTTCACAGTCAGGACTTGAAAACATGATGGATAGCGTTACACAGTCAGGACATGAAAACATGATGGATAGTGTTACACAGTCAACAATTGTAAACATGATGGACAGTGTTACACAGTCAGGACTTATGGATAGTGTTACACAGTCAGGACATGAAAACATGATGGATAGTGTTACACAGTCAGGACTTGAAAACATGATGGATAGTGTTACACAGTCAGGACATGAAAACATGATGAATAGTGTTTCACAGTCAGGATATGAAAACATGATGGATAGTGTCACAATTGTAAACATGATGGACAGTGTTACACAGTTAGGACTTATGGATAGTGTTACACAGTCAGGACATGAAAACATGATGGATAGTGTTACAGAGTCAGGACTTGAAAACATGATGGATAGTGTTACACAGTCAGGACTTATGGATAGTGTTACACAGTCAGGACATGAAAACATGATGGATAGTGTTTCACAGTCAGGACATGAAAACATGATGGATAGTGTTACACAGTCAGGACATGAAAACATGATGAATAGTGTTTCACAGTCAGGACATGAAAACATGATGGATAGTGTTTCACAGTCAGGACATGAAAACATAATGGATAGTGTCACAGTCAGGACATGAAAACATGATGGATAGTGTTTCACAGTCAGGACATGAAAACATGATGGATAGTGTCACAGTCAGGACATGAAAACATGATGGATAGTGTCACAGTCAGGACATGAAAACATGATGGATAGTGTCACACAGTCAACAATTATAAACATGATGGACAGTGTTACACAGTTAGGACTTGAAAACATAATAGATAGTGTTACACAGTCAGGACTTGAAAACATAATGGATAGTGTTACACAGTCAGGACATGAAAACATGATGAATAGTGTTACAGTCAGGACATGAAAACATGATGAATAGTGTTATACAGTCAGGACATGAAAACATGATGGATAGTGTTACAGTCAGAACTTGAAAACATGATGAATAGTGTTACACAGTCAGGACGTGAAAACATGATGAATAGTGTTACAGTCAGAACTTGAAAACATGATGAATAGTGTTACACAGTCAGGACATGAAAACATGATGGATAGTGTTACAGTCAGGACATGAAAACATGATGAATAGTGTTACACAGTCAGGACTTGAAAACATAATGGATAGTGTTTCACAGTCAGGACATGAAAACATGACAGATAGTGTTACACAGTCAGGACATGAAAACATGATGAATAGTGTTACACAGTCAGGATATGAAAACATGATGGATAGTGTTACACAGTCAAGACATGAAAACATGATGGATAGTGTTACACAGTCAGGATATGACAACATGAAGGATAGTTTTGCACAGTTGGCAATTGTAAACATGTGTTGCACAATAAGCACATGAAAAATGTGAATAGTGATGCACAGTAAGCACTTAAATATCTTGAATATTTCTGTGTAGTAAGCTCTTGAAAAACATCATGGATTGTGCTGCTGCATGATTTCCCATTATTATGCACATGTACAGTAAGCACATGAAAACTAACTTTTTGAAAATGTTTCTCATTTTGAATTTATTTGCTTTGTTTTTCATTTGGCATTTATGTACATATTAATTTTTTTTAATGGCACAAAAGCTTATTGATATTGATGCCATTCTAGAAATTCCCTATGCTCTGCCTCTGTGGAAGACAAATTTGGATTTTGACTGTTAGAATTTTCCATTACAAGTTTCCATTTTCTCACTTAGAAATGAATTAATTTAACTTTACGATTTGACCTGTCTCCTGAATCTGCAGCAGAAAATATCTGTATTTAATACAAGAGATAGGTGTTTTAATAGTAAAGTCATTATTTAGCTCCAGTATGGGTGTTTAATGAACCACAAAAATTCTTTTTCATTCTCAAATAACACATGGATTAGATATTCTCATATAACACATGGATTAGATATTCTCATATAACACATGGAGTAGATATTCTCATATAACACATGGATTAGATATTCTCATATAACACATGGAGTAGATATTCTCATATAACACATGGATTAGATATTCTCATATAACACATGGATTAGATATTCTCATGTAACACATGAAGTAGATATTCTCATATAACACATAGAGTAGATATTTTCATATAACACACGAAATAGAGATTCTCATATAACACATGGAGTAGATATTCTCATATAACACATGGATTAGATATTCTCATATAACACATGGAGTAGATATTCTCATATAACACATGGATTAGATATTCTCATATAACACATGGATTAGATATTCTCATGTAACACATGAAGTAGATATTCTCATATAACACATAGAGTAGATATTTTTATATAACACACGAAATAGAGATTCTCATATAACACATGGAGTAGAGATTAACATATAACATGGATTAGAGATTATAATATAACACATGGAGTAGATATTCTCATATAACACATGGAGTAGATATTCTCATATAAGACATTGAGTAGAGATTATCATATAACACATGGAGTAGATATTCTCATATAACAGGGAGTAGAGATTCTCAAAAAACACATGGAGTAGATATTCTCATATAAGACATTGAGTAGAGATTCTCTTACAACACATGGAATAGACACATGGAGTAGATATTCTCATGTAACACATGGAGTAGAGATTCTCATATAAGACACTGAGTAGAGATTCTCATATAACACATGGAATAGATCTTCTCATATAAGACATGGATCAGAGATTATCATATAACACATAAAGTAGATATTCTCATATAACACATGGAGTAAATATTCTTATATAACACATGGAGTAGATACTTTCTTATAACACATGGAGTAGATATTCTCATGCAACACATGGATTAGAGAATCTCATATGACACATGGAATAGATATTCTCATATAAGACACAGATTAGAGATTCTCATATGACACATGGATAAGATATTCTCATATAACACATGGAGTAGAGATTATCATATAACACATGGAGTAGATATTCTCATATAACACGTGGAGTAAATATTCTCATATAACACATGGAGTAAATATTCTCATATAACACATGGAGATTCTTAGATGTTTATCAGACTCAAATACATCCATTAAGTATATAATGAAGTTCAGAATGTGTTTGACATTTGTTTCTGAATTTATATTTTGCAATTTAGATTGATATCAAATTTTCTTTTCTTTTTATTTCTTATTATATCATTCAATTAGACAAAGTAGTGACAAATTTACATCAGAAAGATAAGAATTGAAAGGAAAAGAAGCACATATCACTTATTTTTGTAGAGCTAAATTTATCACTTTATTTTTTTTGTGCATACACCTAGTTATCTGCCTATCCAAATCCTAGATTAAAGTCAGAATTAAAGATTTTATACTCAAATCTCGT
This sequence comes from Unio pictorum, assembly GCA_030141615.1. Taxonomy (NCBI): domain Eukaryota; kingdom Metazoa; phylum Mollusca; class Bivalvia; order Unionida; family Unionidae; genus Unio; species Unio pictorum. Next base: position 2,670,575 of record JARLTB010000118.1, read on the forward strand.
TAGAAATAGAAGTATATATTACTCTTTATATGCATCCATCGATCCATTTGTTTTTCTACTGACCCATCCTTGTGCACTTTGCTTTTGTAATGTTTATGAGACTTATTGTCCATTTTGTCTTATTAAGAAGTAGTGTATGACAACACAGCTGGTTCTAAAATTTAAATAAATTGCCCTAAAACATAGTAAACATTAGTGTTATCCTGAGAAGATACGCATATCAACAAGCCAGATAGACAGATAAGAAAGTTAACAACAAATAGTATAAAATATTCTTGTATAATTGAGTGGAATATGTCACAAATAAATTGATAACTTACAATGTTTCTTCTAATTAAATCCACTAAAATTAACAATGCTTGATATGTTAAATTTGTTTATATGATAAATTGATAAATTAAATTGTAAGTACCCTAACGGTATAAAAAGTGTCAGTTGCGTGGCAAGATTTAAAACCAGCCTCTTTTAAGTGCCAGTCAGCAAGTGTCACGGCTCATTCAAAGGGTCGTTAACTTTGGAAAACAAGCTAAGTGATAAAGGTCAGACATTTACTGGAAGATGCAGAACTCTAGTTGGCACTGAAGAAGTTGATGTATATTTGCAGCAGGATCAAAAAGATTCTCAACTTGACAACAAAGCCAGTGCTGTCTTTACAAGCTAAGGTCTTATTTGGCCATGTGTACTAGTAGAAATCTTGTACATAATAAATGCATACAATATGACTCATTTTACTCAGGCTGGTACCTGAGTACATGTTCACAGCTCTGTTCATAAGGTTGCAATTTTGTAAATGCATCTCTTCTTGCAATTTTGTAATAGAATGCTGTAAAATGATGAGCTTTTTATTGCCATTTTTAGAAGATGTTGTTCACTAGTTAATGGAATGCTGTAAAATGATGTGTTTTTTTAGAAGATATTCTTGTTGACTAGTCATTTTATTTGCACTTTATATGGAAGAGTAATGTATTTGTTTTTTTTTTATCATACCACTCATGTCTTCCATCCTACCTTTATGATGGAGACTTCATGGGAATATGGTGGGATGTAATATAGGTGGGAACATGTGTATGTATGTATGTAGGTAGGTAGGTAGGTACGTAGGTACATATGTATGTACGTATGTACTGTACTCTCTAGCTAAAGAAAAGGCTGTGGACAAAAATTAAGTTTATTCTGTCTAAAAATTTCAGATACTTTGAAGATGTTGAGGCCATTCCCACCAGGTCTTGTTAAGGGATCACCAAATCTCATTGTCTGTCCCAAAGGTGAGATATTTTTCTGTTATCCAGATAATTAATAAAGGAAAACATGTGCATGATAATATAAATAATTTGTTTCAGGAAGAATAACAGATATGGTATTTCATAATGAATGAGCTAAACATGATTTACACTAGTAAGTCATGAAGTATTTCTGACTTCTGATGTTTCACAGATGAATGTATATTCTTGCTATTATGATCCCTTTGGTCCTCTTTTTGATTTTTGCTTTGCATTATTTTCATCATGGTAATGTCTAAAAGTTTTTTTATGCATGGGTTCTTTAAAGGTTGTTAAATTTTGGATTTGAACTATCCCTGTTTCGTTGCTAAAATATTAAAAAAGTACTGAAATTTCTGATTCTAGCTGACATTCTCCGGACTTTGCTTTCTGCGTACATGGTGGACTCGACTCAACCCCTTCCCCAGGCAGATGAAGTTCTGATGTGTGATTCTCACACTACACTTGACCAGGTGAGATCTGTCTTAATGTAAATTCTGCATGTGGTGAATCAGTGAGAGTTATGTCATTTTAAAAACACATTTTTTAGACCTCTATATCATTTTTATTTCAAATCTACATATGTTGTGTCAATGAGAATGAAATCATATAAATATGTAGCCGCATACTTAGAAATTATTCTTTGAAGCATTAAATTCGATGTTTGATTTCTCATTTCTACTCAGTCGCTCCACATTAAGATGTAAGGCATTGATGGCAAATATGGCATTGTGATTGATTGCAATAATATATTAAGACTGGTTGCAGTATCAGTCTTTTTTCCCATCAATATTATAAAAAGTTCTTGACCTTTATTAACTCAAACTTGTATCATGCAGGAAGACATTATTTTGATTTTGCTTAGTAACTGAAGAGTTAAGGGATACATGTCAATTTTTGTGCACAAATTACATACAATGTATTTAGAATAAGGTTGATCTTCAATACATTTAATTTATATTTGACAGTATGCTCTCAGCAAAGTCCTACATATATAGTTTTGGTTAAAAGTACAGTTATACAAATATAAAGGTAAAATTTGCAAAACTAAATTTTGTAGGAAAATAAACCCTTCCAAATGAATGAAGGCATGTAGCTTATGAAATTAAGGATACTGGGTATTTTGGAGAAAGGTATATAAATTAAAGAAAACATGTTATAAACCTCTTCAAGCATAGCTCAGAGTGTATTCTATAAGCTATATTCTTTTTTTTTAAAATTAATATTGTCATTACATTTTTTACTTGCACACTTAGAGACATACATATTGACCTAACTTTTTCTAATTCTGTTGGAGGTGCCATTGTTTGATTCTTTTCTTTTATATTCAAGTGGAATGCAGTTGTCCTTACTTCTCATCCAAATTTAGTTATAGTCTTAAATGGGGACAAGTAATCTTTATACTAACTACCTCATCATTTTCACATATTTATGAGCAAACCTACATGTACTAACATTTTGTTGATAAAAATCAGTTAAACTTGTCTTGAACAGCTTGTGCTAAGAGCGACCACCTGTCTTGAGAGACTAGATTCCCAATAAGCAGGTTTTTGTTTTTTAACATGGTGTTATTATATGCATTTTTGGCAAAAGAGATGGGTTTTTATATCAGGATCTACCATCTCTTCAGCCAGTAATGCATCAAAATGTCATGTTTCTTGCCTTTGTCTTTTTTTAAATTAAAGCTTTGAAATTTAAAAAGTGAACTTTATTTAATATTTCTCTACTTGACAGCTGGATGTTTTCTGGCGTAGGAGTCTTGGTGACAGAAGTTCCAGAATCCACTGCCTTGTGAATGCTGACCTGCTGGATTTTGAAGTCAGTGATAGAGGGGAGAGATGCTTGGAGAATTATATGCAGCAAATCCAGAATAAAGGTAATGCTAGTGGATATATTAAGTTTGCTTATAATTGTTTCCATTTCCACATTTGTATTTTCTCACTGCTTTTATAGAAGGGAGATAATTTGCTTTTCTGTTCCGCTTTCTAATTCTCTTTCAGTCCATTTTTCTAGTCATACATTATCCCAAAATGATTGTACAATCATAAAGTAATGTGCAATGAAGGCAAAATTAAATCTTGCACATTTCCAATTAAATTTAAATAAGATGTTACACTCTTATGAATAATAAATTATTATAGATTACCTGTATACATATTTTTTCACACTTTCTGCAAAATATTTCAGTAGAAATAAAAAATGGAAACATTTATCACAATAATAACTAACATCAGAGTATATCTTAGGGTTGCATATATTATTTGGCTGGTTATTTCCTTTGACCTTTAAATTTCTCATTTTTAGGATTGAAGGAAGATAATTGAACTTGTTATATTTAGCTTTCAGTCTGATTCTGTTTCAGTCCTTCTTTCCATCTCCCAACCCAAAATGATCACATAATGTTATAAATTTTAATGGACACATGCCAAAATAAACTCATGTTCATTTGAGTTTAATTTAAATGCATGCATATATACGTACAGATTACACATTTTAGATTTGTTTTTGCAATACTTTGCACAACCTGAGTTTTAGTCTAAATTGCAATAACAGTAACAGAGAATAATTATGGAATCAGAAGTAACTTTATGCATGATTTTAGCTCTATTTCTAGATGACTCAGTTGGAGTTACCACAATATAAACACTTTTATGGAATTCTCAGCTATTTCAGATTTGGGGAGTTCTCATTTTGCTTTTATGTCCATGACAAGGCTGTAAAGAGGGTGGGGAGCATTTAATGTTAGAAACAAGACATCTAAGAAGTAATACTTATATCTTTATTGGCCACTAAACTAAATTTGTTCTTCCAAATATTGAACTTTATTTTCACTACTTGAAGACAAATTGTTGTTATCTCCAATTTCTGAACCTTCACAGTTTTACACTGAATTATGAGGGATTCACTCAAACTGGTATAATAATTCACATATATTTTTTATTTATTTATTTAGGTTACTGTCTGATTGTGATCTGTAGTTCAGAAAATGAGTATCGATCACGAATGGTCACAGCCCTAGACAAGTACAGAAGAAGACTATTACCCCCTCCAAATAAACAAATTGCATCCTATATTCAGGAAAAACTACGGGTGGATATCCCTGTTGGCAAAGCAAAATTTAAGCCTGCTGCTTTTGTGGACCCAGACAGGTATTATTAAAATAATGGTCTAATGAATTATATACTTTTGGATAAAAGGCCAGTTTTAGTTGGACTAGTTATACACAAATGAATGCTTATGGGACCTGTTTATTCAAGCTTATCAGTGAGGGTTTTTTTTTTTAACTAAAAATTTGATTTATGTAGTGTTGGGGTAATTTTATAAGTATGCTATACAAGCAATATAAAATATACATTGGAAACCTCCAGATGTTTAAAGTACACTCAAATACTGTCAATTCAAATATTTCTTTATGTTTTCATGCTACTGTCTCAATCCAGAAATGCACATATGGTATTTATCCATTTCATGATGGCATTCATTACACAATACTTGTATCTATTTATTTAGATTTTAATAATTTGAAAATATTATTGGTATATTATTGGTAAATATAATCACAGCAAACTGATGCATCCATCAATGTTGTTTATCATCGTTATTCACTAACAAGTATTTTGCTCCATTTTCATGCAAGTTGGAACAATCTCAGTTTGTTTTATATTTGTAGTAAGTTTTGACTTTATATTTTCCTTTTTTATAAGTGAGATTTAATTTCTATGTGATAATTCCCAAGTTATCTGCCAGTATGTTTGGGCTGATAAGCCCTGGCTTAGAAAGGCAACACTCACTCTGTTTTCATGTTGATAATCCCTTTAATTGAACCATGAATTTAAACTTGCTCACTGCCAGGTAGAGTTCTACAACTTTCAGTACATGTTTGATTCCTTAGCTTATAAAGGCAGCAACTTCATTGTTTTCTCACATGACAACTCTTTGATCGAGCTACAAGTTTGATAGTTGTTCAGTGCCAAGTAACAGATGGTGTTTATTTAAATTCCTTGTTTTACCTCATGCAGGCACCTTTGAGCACCTCTACTCTTTGTTTATTTGTTTGTTTGATTAGGATTTTTAACATAGTTTTAAAAAAGTTCAATCATATTGCTACGATGTCTGCAGTGAGGCAGTTTATAGTGATGTCTAGCACTGAGGCATCATGCCACGGACATGTAGCATGATATCCCACACAGTCACATTATCCTGACACCAGGCTGACCAGTCCTAACACTAACCTCTTAATGCTGTGTGTCAAGTGAGGCAGCTGTTAATACCATTTTTGTAAGCCTTTGGTATGACTCGGCCGGGAATCGAACCCACAACTTCCCGCTTCCACAGCAGACACTTTAACCACTATGCCTCTACTCTGTTTGCATGGAAGTACCTTTGGATGCCTCTACATGATTTGCATACAAGCACCTTTTGACACCTCTACACCATTCTCTTGGAAGTGCCTTTTGACACATGTTGTAAACATCAGCCATTTTGAGCGGGTTTTCGTAGCGCCACCTTTGGGGAAAACCTTCGATTAGATACTACAATCATTTATGTGAATGACCATTACATCAGATGATGTGGTCATTGTTTGTGCTCTAGTTGAAATCTGTTATTTAAAGTAACTGGGTCATATTCTCCACTCTCCAAAATGGAGGTTGTGGATTTGTTCAGTACTTACTGAATTCCATGATTAGAATCACAAGTATGAAAGCTTCAATAACTTAGGCAAAGGCTCCGATATTGATGTAGGCAGCAATTAGTTTTTATGAATTATCTTATTCAGCTGATTTAGTCACATAGACACAGGCAAAAATGACTTGTAAACTTTGAGTAGAAATGGCAGCAACATTTGTTCACGTGGCTTCAGTGACTTGATGGTGAATGAGTTCTCTCAAGATTTTAAAGGGGCCCTGAGTGGCCAAGTGGTCTAAAGCGCTTTCTGTTATGGATCACTGCCGTCTCACTTCTGTCTGTGTGGGTTCGAGTCTAAGATTTGGCTAATATAGTTATGTGAGAAAGCTTACCAGAATCTTCTTGGTTGTCGGTGTTTTTTTCCGAGGGGTTTTCCTGGGTTCTTCCTCCACTAATAATACTGGCCACCATGTATAGCCTATATTGTGCTGAAAAAATGGCGTTAAACCCTAAAACAACAAAACAAGATTTTAAAGCACATAATAAAATTCTTCCATGAAAAATAAATTACACAGCTATAACAATCAGACTTTACTCTCAAATTTTTCCATACATAATAAATGTGTATCAAAAATGTAAAATGGTTAAAATTGATATTAAACATAACATACACTTCACTGCTTAACAATTAACTGGCAGGCATATGTGTATGGAGTCAAATAGATAACAGTTGTTCTATTAATAGCACATTGTACTGTGCAACTTTGCTACATGTATATCGAATGGAAAAAGCCATTACACTATGTTCAGGTGCATCCTTTCATAGGCTTCACAGATCAAAGAGCCACATAAAGTGCCAAAGGTCACTCTCCACAACAAATGACAGTAAAGATGAGAAATCAGGATTGAAATATTTACGTTGACTAGACAACAGTGGAGGATTTTAGCACTGTTACGTGCTTAGGCTCGAATAAGCAGCAACACAGAAAGAGTGAAAATTAACAAGCTTGTAAAACTTTAACAATGATTTTATTAAGTACAATTATTTTCATAAAATAAATAAACTTACAGTTTTAGAGAATCAAATCCAACAAATATAAAATTCACAAAATAATCCACTAATGGAATTGCAAGTCCTGATAAATAAATGTTCTAATAGTTCCAGGTTCGAATCTTGACAATGTAATCCAAAATGGCTGACAGTGTCACGTGATGCAGTTCTTGTTTTAATATCATCCAGATGAAATTATGAAACATGTCCTTTTCCAGATAATTCTTCTTTATTCAATGAATTGACACAAAGTCCATAACACTCAAACATGAATACACAACTTAATAATAATAATAATAAAGCCCAAACATCTACTAAACTCCTATCCAAAACAACAGTCTATATAACTGTTTTTTTAAGTAAACAAGTGATCACATGATTTTCTAGAAATTGATAGAGGTTCATGGAAGGTCACAGAAAGAGACTGCCTGCACAAAAAATCACATACTCTAGATATTTACTACCCCTAAGAACTAAAAATAAAATATTGTCCTTGAAATTAACCAATAGTTTTAGATGTTTGTTGACAGTGTCCAAAGCAAGGTCAGGAATTAGATCCACAAGCAAAGGTCAAAACTTGTTTACAATTAGAGTGTAGGTCAGCCTAAACTTTCCAGAATAATTTCCCAATTAATGAATATTAAACCCTAAATAACAAATTTGGATTTAATAATTAAAAAATAATTAATTTAAATCCAATAGCCGTAACAGCACTGTATTTGGTTATTCAGATGATGAGGATGAATTCTTGGGCTTTTTTTGTACCATATGATGTTAGACAAGAACATTTATAGGATACTGTGAATCAACTAAAACACTAGCCTTTTGCGTTTACTATCTGAAAAAATCTGTTTTCATTTTTTAAACAATTTCAGTAACAAACTCTTGAGACCAGCCGGTGTTGTATTAAAGCAGATTTTAAAGGGTGGTAGGATAATAAAGCATGTCAGAGTTTTTGCTTCATATGTGAAGTTGCTTTATAATTAGCAATAACCAATAGTGAGAGACAACTCTTAGTAGCAATTATTTGTCAGGGTATAATTTATGATTAAACACCACCCCTCTTTTTCCTTTTTTTTGTATTGAAACTTGTTATTGAATATAACAAATAACTACTAACAGTGAAACTAGAGACTTACTAAAAAAATATTTCTGAACCAATCTTGATTTTAAGGCTGTGATATTAATTTCTCACAAAAGCAAACTATTCTGAAGGTTGTATTATTAGTTATTCGCAAGATATATTGATAAATCCTATTTATTTTAATAACAGTAGTATATAAATATGGATAGTTTAATAAAAAAATTTAATTTATTTAGCAGAGAAATCAGTAACTAGTAGAATCTTGTGTGGCCTGATGTGGCACAAAACCAGAAGTGCATAATTTCACTATGGCTGCCCCTATGTAAACCATGCATCTTGTTTTCTCTTTTCTCTGAATTTTACATCAGCTTGTATTTTGTCATCATCTTATTTGTCTCAGAATTTCATTTTAAAATATGATTATCATGGCCAGTTCTAGGGAAATATACAGTATTTTATGGCAGTGTACATCAGTTAGAAAACCTTCTCCATCAAAGGTGTAAAAAAGACAGTGAGAAGAAAGGGTATTAATGATATTAATAATTACAATAAAAATGTCCTGAAGTTTAAAGAGGGTAACAATTAAGCCCTTCAAAAAATGATCAAGTTTTCCTTAAAACTCATGCTCACCTAAAAAATGAATTGCTAATATTTTTACTCTTGTCCACTTATATTCCCTCTCTCTCTCAAATACACAAACTCTCAAACACACATGCACACGCACAGAGTGGAGAAACAATTTAACTTGTGTTAGAAAAACTTTAGATATATTGCTTCTCCTTTCTGCTACCATTTTCAGACCCCTCAAAATTATAATTCATTTTAAAAATATAACATTATGTTGAGTCCATTCTTTCTCTCTGTGATACATGATTGCAAAGTGATCGATAATGTTGTGATATTTTCCACTTGTACTTCCACACACTGACTAGGAGCTATACTTCTCTAAATACATCAGTTATTTAAAAATATTAATAAAATAATAGTATGAAATAAAACAAGAAGTATTAATATGAACTAGTTTTAATGCAGAGATGTTTGAAACATTATTTGAGACATATATATTATTACTGTGATTAGGAGGAATAATTTAACTGTGGTCAAGTTGTATTTGTTACTATTTACTTTAATTTGTATAAAAAGTACTATACATTCTCTTTGAATGAAAAATGTCAAGTATTGATGTTTGCTGTGTGTGAGCAATGAAACCAAATTGGATATAATAAAGTCTTATTTGTTTGTTTTATGTATATGTACCATGAAGGGGCTAGGGGTTGGGTGATGCAAGTTTAAAACTCTTGAGATTCGAACATGTATCTTTACTTAAATAACTGAAAGGAATAATGGTAATTTTTATAAGAAACAATCCAACATATAATAGGTTTTAAGGGTAGATATTTGCTACTTACCACTAATCAAAAGTTTTGAACAAGAAGTGATTTCATAACTGAAACATAAGGGAAGTAACTCTTACAAATTACATGCCATTACTCATGCCAGGTACCAGATGTTTACTACTTTAAACTTTTGTTTTATACTGGCAACAATGTTACATATCCTACATGTGGATAAAACATTATTTGTAGTTTTTACAAATTCCATAAAAATAATACCTCGTTCATTGTTATGTAAATCCATACTCGATATTTGTGAGTGGGAGAATGCAGCATTGTTTATTCTTGTGTTTAATTTCTGAACATTGATTCATGGCGATTGATCCATATATCATTCATATTTCTTTATAGGTTCTATATGTTGATCCTTGTTGATTACTTTTTTAAGATACATGTTCTAATTAGTTCCAATTAAGAATGATATATTTCATTCTATCAGTTGCATAACTTGGGAAAATCATTTGTTAAATTTGTTGTTGGATTTTATGCACATGAGTTTGGTGTCAGGTTAACTCGTTTTTCAATCATTTTTAATAAGTGTCTTGTTCCTGAAAAATTGCTTTCAGAGTCTTCACTAATCCCAACCCTGATCATCCTGTTACCATTTGCAGGCAATCAGAAAATAATAATATCTCCATTATTCAACTGAACTATTGAGTGAGGCAATGCTTCGGGATCTAAATTACACAAACCTTGCATGCTCTGGTCTTTGGGATTAAGTGGCTAGTTTTTAACTCGGAAGATCAGGTACACCACATGAAGATCTCAGCTATCAAAATTAATCAAGATTTTGATTAGTCTAACAATTGAACATAACCTTTTCATATGAGACGCCTTAGAGTCAGGTGGCTTGCATGCTCCATCCACTTTTCTTGCTTCTATCAGTGCAATATGGTCTGAAAAAGGTACAAGTTGAACCTTGTTACAACATAATATATAATATAAAAGTTATAAACCCTATATAATATATATATATATATATATATATATATATATATATATATATATATATATATATATATATATATATATATATATATATATAGAGAGAGAGAGAGAGAGAGAGAGAGAGAGATGAAAAGATGAATAGAGGGCTGAATTTGAGAGGTAGCAAACTTTATTTGCTAATGTTAATGTGATCAGGTAAACATTTTCAGAAGAATATAATTTACTAAAAACATTTCCTATCATTATGTATACGTATTTAATTTATATCAGATCCTGTGTGCGGATAGTAATGTCCTCAAGAGCAGGTATGGGGAAGTCCTTATATGTGAAGAGGAGAGTTGAAGATTTATCTTCACAGAATCCAATTCGAGGAAAACAGTATCATGTGACTGTGCCACTCCAGGATAGAGTCATCAATATCTCCATGGTTACTCAAATTCTTCTGAGCTACATGCAGCCACTACGAGATACTACACCACGGATATTTCATCTGGATATATCTCATGAGGTACAGGACACATTCTAAGAAATGTGTTACCTATGTATGAACCCACATCACTCACTAGTTGTAAACAGGAATAATAAAAATGGTTTGGTAGTATGTTATGGGGTTGTTCAGAAAGGCATCAAGTTTTAAACAGGAATAATAAAAATGGTTTGGTAGTATGTTATGAGGTTGTTCAGAAAGGCATCAAGGGAAGCTAATTGCAAGTGTCCAGTTAACAACAACTTAGTTTTTAAATGAAGTTTTCATTCTCCATAGTCCAGAAAGGAAATTGGAGTTTGAGGTCATTTCAGTGACTTTTGCAATTATCAGCTGTCTATTTATTGAATACTTTGTATGTTAGACTTATTTTACCTACACTCCTGAAAATTGGTGTGTGGGTACTTCCTGCCGAAAGTAACTCAGCATTACCAAAATAAGTCAATGTGATAAAATTTTCACTTTAATGCCTTTTTATTTTCATCTATTCATTGATTACACCCTCAAAATCTCGGACCTTATTTGACCTAAACTTTCGTAAGTTGGTATGTGGGTGCATATTAAGGAGAGTCAAAGAGTCAATCATGGCAAAATTTGGTCCGTATTACCTAATTTTCAAGCTTGAGTGAGTGTATTTTTATCTATTTTGTTACATCCTCATTATTTTGGACTTCATTTCATCTGCATTCTTTGAAATTATATGTGTATACATTTCAACAACAAAAACTCAACCCATACCAGAACTAAATTTGTGTCACCCAATTTTTAGCATTCCTTTTATTACACACTGGTAATTTTGACCCTGTTTCATGTTCATCCATGAAAATTTATCTTTAATAACATTTCAAGGAGAGCAATTAGCCATAACAAAAGTTGGTAAATGTGATGTGGCATGCAGTCAATAATGTTTTGCTTCTTTCACCTTCAGTTAACCTTTCTTCTACCCAATAGCATGATTTGTAATTCACATGTCTTCATCAAACTTTAAAGATGGATTTCTATTGGGTACACAGAAGTTTGTTGATGTTGGGACCAAGAGTTGTAAACAGTAAAGCAAAATGGTTTTTGCACAATAATTTTATTTCTGATATATATTGCCTTTGAGCATGCAAAAATACTATTACTTTAGGATATCAAGTTTGAAGGTTTGAAGGTCAATGTCACTGGGCAGTTGAGTGTAGGCAAGAAAGGTTGATAACATAATGGCATAAAGAAACTTATTAATTGCAGGGCAAAAGGTCGCAGTTCATGATTAGTATCACCCTAATATAACTAGTGGCTTCTTTACATTAACTTGACTTTCACATTTACTCCACATATGGAGATGTTATTGTATCAATTTTAAAACCTCATTATTTTCATTAAGAAATAAAATAGTACAGCTCTAATAAACACAGCTAATTTTATAAACCCATTCCCTTTCATTCCATTTCAGTGTACCTTATTAATGTTGCAATTCAAATGTATGCTTTTCAACATTCACACAGGGGGCCTTGATTGTTCAAGTGGTTTAATGCGCTCTCCGTTACAGATCACTGCCACCTTACCTCTGTCTATGTGGGTTCGAGTCTCAGATTCGGCCAATATGTGAGAAAGCTTGCCAGTAGCTTCTCGTGGGTCATTGGTTCTTTCCGAGGGTTTTTCCAGGTTCTCCCTTCATTATTAATACTGGCCGCCATGTTGTGTGCTAAATAATTGTCTTAAACACTACAACAACAACAACAACATTCACACATTCTTCTGAATGCAATTAGAGTTATTGCCATTTTTTACTTAGAGTCAGACGTAGTGTTTGTCAGAATCTTATCTCAGTTTTAAAAAAATCACCATGATACTTTGTGCATGATATTTTCATCATTTACAGATGTATATATGAATAAATTAGTCTCCTTTCAATTGTTATTTGAGTTTTGCCTTGTAGCTGAATGCAGTACATGACAGAACCTTATAAATGCAACTAGGTTTGATGATTCACTCAGAAACTTAGTACATTACATAACATAACTGTGTGAAGGCAATTATTCGTTGTTGTATTCAAAATGCATATATCAATAAGTTACTGTTTTCTTGCATTTTGTGTTAGAGTTATTGCCCTTTTTGTCTTGCAGCTGAATGCAGTGTACGATAGAACTTACATTATTATGTAACATAACTATGTGAAGGCAATTAATCTTGTAGTTTTTAGTGCTTCCTCTCATCATCAGAAGATATCCAGCTTGACAGATCATTGTTGTGGCACATGTTTTGGAAGAGTTATATTATTTTTAATGCAGGGTGGGATGCAGGAGAGGTGTGGTTATATTTACATGAGCAAATTGTTCACCATTTCTCAGCTTTCAGATATGACAATGCACCAAATTCACATGGCAGCGCTCTATATGTCATTTTAATTTTTTTTATTTGCTTACCTTCCCATTTGTTTGTACCCTACCATAAAGTTTAAAAATGGAAAGCACCAGGATATAAAAAATGCACAAAACTTAGTCATTTCATTCATCAGTTTATCATTTTTATCCTGATTCTCACCAGGGGACCCATAACACTATCATCTTTTTCACATTTCATATGAACAGAAGTTATAGTTGTAGACAACCAAACAGACTGCTCACTGTCCTTTTCTGGTTTCTAGAACAGTCTATTTTCAGGAAAAAACTGTCATCTGTATCCATTATTTGCAGTGTCTAGTTATAATATTTCTATATAAAAAGAACTGAACAAAATAATAAAAAAAAAAGAAAGTGTAACTTACACGTGTTCTAACAAATGTAACTCCCCAAGTTAGAGGAATTTAAATAATCATTCAGTGCTTATTGAAGATGCAACACTACATCACATCATTTGTCTGAAACATTAGATATGCAAATATGGTGCCATGTTAGTAAAGAAACCTTAGTTTGATTTGAAATGTGCTGACAGTTTTAGGGATCTCCTGGTAAAAAGCAGGTTAAAAATGATAAATTAATGTTTGATATTACTAAGTTTCATGTATTTTTATGTACTTTATGCTTTTCAATTTTAAAATTAGTGTCAGTTGTGTAAGGTAATGAGGGGGCAAGTGAATACCATCATCTTGTTCATTATCATTTTGGCAAATAATTTTTCAAAAAGTCTTTGTTCCATTATGTTACATCTTTGAATATGTAAATATTTAGTACACTATTGTTTCAGACAGGATTTAATAAAATGGTATTGGACAAAAAAGTATTTGTGTTGCCTTTACTATACTTGTATATTTTATGTTGTAGGTTCAAGAGGGGGTAGACTGTTTCCTGTTCAGTCTCTTGATCTTGGGATGTTTAACAGACAGCTTTGGACATGTATGGAGACGTTCGGCTAGAGATCTCTACCTGGTAGAGACTATGCCAATTATGGAGAGAAACTTTGTTCTAGGGGTATTTAATTTTCCTCACTCTCATTCAGGCTGTCATTCTTTTTTGTGATGAGAATGTTTATTTTGATTTCTACAAATCATCATTTTTACTTGTTAGCTGATAAAAGCTGACATGAAACTCGTTCTTTGTGAAACCATCTTCATTCTGAGTCACATGCTTGAGGAATACTTTGGGCTTCTTGGCAGTGGCTTTGATGTTGGTTAGTACTGGTAGTTTGAAGAAATCAGAGCCACTCAAACAAAAAATTCAGATGGAATAAATATCTTCTTCTTTTATGACTTTGGTATACTTCAGCATTATTGCAAATTATTTACCTGCTTTTCATGCTCTGTGATTATGTTAAATTTTTAACTATGCCGCAACAAAAGTAGGCAAGAAATAAGTGCAGAATTCTTGTGGAATGCCATGACTTACGTGGCAAGATTACCCTTTTTGAGATTCCTTATTCTGTTGGCAGATGGGATGGATTTTCAGAATAGGTTTTATTGTAGCAGTTTTGCAAAGTCGAGAAAGGTGTTCATGTGTGAGAGAGTGTGAGAGTTAGATGTTTAATGTATCTTTAAAAACTTGAGTCATATCATTATAATGTCTGCAGTGTTGTAGTTTATAGGAATGTCTAGCTCTGGGAAATCATGCCACAGACATGTGGCATGATGTCCCATGCAGTCTCATTGTCCTGAGATAAAGCTGACCAGCCTTAACACTAACCTTGTAATGCATAGTGTCAAAGGAGACAACTGCTTGTACCATTTTTAAAAGTTTTTTTTATGACTCAGTCATGACTCAGCACCCTCTCACATCGGAGTGCTTTAACTACATAAGCCACCAGAGTGGTTTGCAAATGGTGTGTAAAGCAAGTAAATGTCATGTTTTAGTTTTAAAACAAGAAAGTTACTGAAATACACAAATTTAGAAAAGTCACTTTTACCTCACATCATATGCCTTTTGGATAGGAAAAGCATTGCTGTGTAAATTTGAAATAAAAAGTCACTTTTCATATGAAGTCTAAAAAAAATGTTTTTTCCAACAATGTAGATGTTACAACACAAATCTTGTAATTTTTACTTTTTTGTGATGCCATTTTTTGGTAAGTGGTACAAATCATGCTAAAATTTACATGCTTTCATGTAATAATATGTTGTTTCTTGTAGGGAAGAATTTTCAGGCATGTTCACAAGGTCTTTGACTTCCTGCCATATGTGATCTGCAGATCGCCGATGGAAACACTGTCGATTCTTACAAAAAGACCAATACCTCAGGGTAAGTATTTGTAGAGAGAATATTTGTCCACTTTAAAATGATACTTGTTTAGTTTTAGCCACCCCACCCCACCCCGAGACATAACATAGGTCTGCTGCACTCTCCTGCATGCCATGAGAGTCAACTAATGATTAAACTCTCTACTGCAAGGGTGTTGGTTCAAATCCTACAATCGGATCAGCCTTTATTGGCTACTTGGGTGTGTCATTAGACAAGGTTCCTTACTCAAATTACCTTGGTACAAAATGCCTAGTTGTGTTGCTGTGTCTAAACCATATAAAAACAAACAAGTCTGGAATTGCAGAAACAAATGTTTGATGCTAAATCTATGTAAAAAATTATTGAGGTGGTAACAAAAGTATTTTACTTCTAAGATTGGTTCATAAATTCTTTGGTAAGGATCTGAAAACTCAAGTGGTCTGAGATTGAGGATTGATCTTTTTATTCACATACTGATAATTTGTAAATGGCAATAGACTTTTAATATTTCTTATTTGTTTAATAATTGAAGAATTGCATTTTTTGATCTTTAAAAAATCTGAAAAGAGTTGTAAAAATACACTGATGCAAACAGAACTCACTTGATAGTGGGGGACTGGTAGTGTACAACATTACTGAAAGATCTGTAAATTTACCAGTCAATCAAAAGTTTGTCTCTTCACAACCAAAGCTAAACATAAGCATCAGTATTATGAGCTTACTGTATGTTCTAGACACGCTATGAGTTTCTTTAAGTATGGATTTACTGGCATAGGAGAAAAATCAATGAGGCTCCAAGTTGTCTAAAGCACTCACTGTTATGGATAACTGCCATCACATCTGCATCGGTTTGAGTCTCAGGTTTGGCCAATGTGGTTACATGAAATAGCTTGCCGGTAGCTTCTTGTGGGTCGGTGGTTTTTTCTGAGACTTTTTTAGGTTCGTCCTCCACCATTTATACTGACTGCTATGTATAGCCTATCTTGTGCTGAAAAATGGCATTAAACCATACAACAACAACAACAAAAATCACCCACAGAATTTTGTTATTATAAGACACTCTGTACAGTCAAGAATAAATTTTCCAGGTCTGAAAAGGATAAAAATTATGATACAAATAAACCTATTCGTATTTCCAGGATCACTGGATGAGTATGATTGGAAGCAATTGTTGCTGTTTTGTCCAGCACTTAAGTAGGCCAGTTATTCCAATGCCTTATTGAAAGGCACATCCAAGTTTATAACTGATCATTTGACAGCATGCGAAGCAAGTGAATAGCATATTACTTGCACTTGCCAGCATATTGAGAGTAAGAAGCCATACCCCTCACAATCATCAAAATTCTGATTGCCTGTGCATTACAAAATTGAATACATAACATTTATTCACCATGTCATAGGGTCCAGAACTAGTAGATTTCTGTCTGACTGCTTTCTTAACAGAAAACATGGAAATTCACACATTTACTTTGCAGTCCAATTTCATCTTAAGTTTAAAATCTGCCCAGAGTTTCCTCTTACCTTTCCCAACCTATTTTAGATATCAAAAGTGTCAAAGTGTCTAAACGGTCAGTGGAAATTTGAACTATCTACCATGTTAATTGTTATTTTTAGGACCACAGACTGTACATAAAATTACTTTATGGGTTGAGCTTTGAATTTCAGATATGTTCTTTTAATTTTGATATTTAATATTATCTGATGTTGAGACCTTTTAGACTTAGAGTTTTCAGAAGAGGGTTCACCAATAAAAAGCACAATCATGTGATTTGAAAATTGTAAAATATCAAGGTTGCTAACATAATTCTATGATTAAATAAGAAATAAAGTACATGTCTGGATTTTATTTTTCATCCGGCAGATCAGACACTATAACCAATTCAACCTTGTTACAACGGAACATTATCAGAAATCCTATGAAATACATACATATTAGGAAATTGGCCAGGAAAATTAAACTCAGATATTCTAAGAGAACAAATCTACACAAGAATAATCTCTCCACTGCTGAATATAAATCATGCAATGATGGAACACTCTATCATGTACATCATTTTAAGGAAATCTGTATTCAATGATATACCATGTAGCTCCCACTGACAAAATTAGAATGAGGCATTGTTGAATTGTCAGACAAATGGTTGGTTGGTTGTTTTATTTTTAATGACATTTTTTTAGCACATGATAGGTTGTACATAGGGGCCAGTATATTCGGTGGAGGAAGAACTCAGGTAAAACCACCAGCCCACAAGAAACTACAGGCGTGCTTTCTCACACACCCATGCTGGCCAAATTTTAGGCTCAAACCCACATGGACAGAAGTGAGATGTCAATGATCTGTAAAGTTGAGTGCCTTAAATCGCTTGGTCACCCGAGGCCCTATAAATCAAAATCATGTATTCATGAGTATTTCTGAACAGAGGAATGATATATGAGAGATTAACATGACTTCTAAAAGGTGACATTATCTTTAAGTATGATAATATCATAACACATCAGTATAAAAATTTAACATAAAATTAACAAATGTTACTACATCTAGATTTCAGGCGATCAGATCAGCTTTTGGATGAGAAAGAATTCAGGAGTCCAACATTTCAGAGACCATACCAGTATCTCAGCCATTTGGACCATGGCCTGCAAAGGACTACAATAGATCCTTCCAAACCACAGGGAAGTCCAGTAGATTGTTTATTGGTTCTCCTGAGGTAATGCCATTTTTCAATCAAAATGGCCCTAAATGTCAGTGTATTATCACTGCTACAGTTGGAGTGTAATTTAAGTTAAGCTGCCACAGATATGATGGTACATTTTGGATAATATGGGGTAAGGACATGATTGTTGTGGAAATGTGAAAGAAAGAGAAGATCATACAGTGGCTTGATAACAATGGCTTGTTGATTTTGTGGGAGGCTGCACAGTATTTGTTGTCATAATACTAGCCAGCATTTAGTCTCATTACATAATGGTGGGTTTTTCTCTGCAGTGGTGATATACTAATTTCTCAAGAGGAAAGTGTCCACACCCACCCACTTACAATTAAAGGCATCCATTACTGCACTTCACTTTACTGTTTGAACTGCCTAATGGATCTAAATCTTTTCATAACTCAGTAATTTTGCACATCTTCCAGTACAATAATAATTTTCTTCAAAGTGAGACATTTGTTGTCATCATGTCTGGATACTGAGTATGCTTTACTTCAACATGCAAGGAAAAATGATTGAAGGTTGATATGGCAACCAAATCCAGCATAGAATACATAAAAAATGACAAAATTACGGATTTTTAAATATGTTATATTGTGTATTCTATATTCATGGCAAGTCATTCATGCTTTAAATGTTTTGACGTATGATTGAGAAAACCTATATTTTCTAGCTCTTTAGCTTAGAGTGCCAAAGATTCACCTAGTATTGGCACAACAGAAAATTTTTAAGAGAGTACATCAGTTGTTTACCAACTGTTCCTCCAAGATGTAAAAACAAATCCTTCAGTGATCATATTTCTACCTAGGACTGACACAGCCAACACATCATCAATGGGTTTTTTCTTGATGACCTATATGCATCAGATAAATGTAGGCTTACATTACCAGCTTTTAATGGAAAATGAATGTTGTCTTTTATTTAAAGGCCCACATAGCAAAACTTGTATTCATTTTATTTGAAACTTTAGTATACAGTATGATTTATGAAAGTGAAAAGAGATAAACTGAAATGGACAAAACTATTTTTGCGGGCTGAAACTACATTTTCCATTTATCAAACCTTGTGAATGGCATACTTAGGGTATGGCAGAACCTCTCTATTTTAGGCTCAAATGTCAAGGTCACTGTGGCTGAAAACAGGAAAATGGTTTCCAAAAATAAGTTTGTCACCATCTGCAGTTTCCATATTTAGTGGATAACTAGCACTTTGGGAAATGAAAAACCCTCATCAATTTCAGGGTCAAAAGTGCAAGTGCAAGGTCATTGTGCTATTCATAGTATTCTATTTTCTTTGTATATATTGTCTTTAGTTAAAACTTGTATCAGATATATTCCTTTGGTACCATTATAAATACAAAATTGCTAACTTGCTTGCTATAGCCTTTAGTCTACATGTGATATGATTAACCTTGTGGATACCTGTAACATATATAGATTTATTTACTGTTTCCAGGCACTGTGGTGTTCCAGACCCATCCTGGGCAGAGCTTCATCACTTTGTGTGGTTCTTCGACACCCAACTTAGAGACTTTGAGAAGTCTATTTTCTGTGGTGCTGCTGTGGCAGAGGATCTTCCTGGATTTCCAGATTTTGTACTGAGGTTTCTCATCCAGATGTCCAGGGTATAACCCAGTATTTAATGTCCATTCATTATGATTAGGAAAGGGGGTTATTGGCTCTATTATGCAATATTTCTTGCAATAGTTCATTCCTCGTATTGACAGGATACCTTTGTCTTTGTCCCGATTCCGCCATTGTGCAAAATACGACACTCAAAAACGATGAACAATGAAGTACGGTACAGTTATGACTGTATAAGGCCTGGAGAAAGTTAGAGGAAGTTTCTGCCCCGTGCTAATGTCAATTCAAATTTGCACGAAAATTCAGACGTAAATTACTGGAATCGCCAAATTAAAACTCTAGAAAACCATATGTACTGACCATTCACTGACTCATCACGTGACCAATTCCATCTCATGAGATCCCGAGGCACTTACAGGGGAAATAAAACCCAATATTTAATGTCCATTCATTATGATTAGGAAAGGGGGTTATCAATGCTGGTGCTTCTTTTTGTTCCCCCTCTAATAATTAACAAATAGGTGATCATAGATGGTCTGTCATTCACTGTAGCCATTAATCCTGCCTCAAAGTGAAGGTGACAGCAATGAACATATAATTATCTGACTTGCATTCTTATTCTGAGTATGACATTTGAACTACTAAAGATAACTTAATTAAACTTGAACAGAGTTAATTATCATCATTAGACAGTATGTCACATTGACTTCTTCAAGGTCAAGGCCATGGTGAGGGAAAATTTATTTTAATCTGTCCATGATTGGGTAAAATATTTAAACCAGTATATATATATATTTTAATGAAATATTACCTTTTTATATATCATGATAATGTCTCACATATTCACAGTCATACCCCTGTCCTCAAGGTCAAATTCACGAAATTGATTATTTAAGATGGTGACCTGTCTGCTTATCCAGGCTGTTTTAGCTTCCTTACATAATTTAATGAAACTTCATAAAAGTATACACCTTATCATGCCGTGATTAATGTCTTCACTCGTAGGTCTTCATTAGTAGGGAGATGTCATGAAATGGACTCATAATCTTGTGCGTTTTGTAACTGTTGTTTTGTTAAATTTAATTAACATAATAATCTTGCAGAGAATAATTTCAGAAAATAAAATTTTCAAAGTTGAATGTCTTGTTGTTCAAGAGTATATTTTTTTGGGTTGATTAGCTAAGAATTAAAATTAAATTAGTTGTGACTTGTGTGCTTTTTTCCTAGAGAATAGATCATTGTTTGCTTGATGTATAATATCTGATAATTTGTTCTGTGTTTGTAGGACTTTTCTACGCGGTCCCTAATTATGAGTGAGGAGTCCCCAACAAACATTGCTGCTTCTTTAGAAGATGAGGGTGAAGAAAGAACACAGGTGGATGAGGATCTGACTCCATTTCAGATGCGTAGAAAATGGGAAAGCAGGTTAGACAAGACTATTTGTTTCTATTCCCCACCATGAATGTGTCAGTCATATAATAATAATAATAATAATAATAATAATAAATAATAATGACTTTGTATAGCGCCTAATCTTTAGAAACTCTAAGTGTTTGACAACATATTTAATGATATGACTACAAAAAAAAAAAAAAAAAAAAAACACCATGAAAATAGAAAACAAAAAAAAATGCTGAAAATATTTAAGGTAGGAAACATTATTAAGTTGCTGAGTTTGTTCTGGCAGTCACAAAAGGTGTGTTTTAAGAGCACTCTTGTAAGGGATCACTGTGTCTTTGTATCTAATTTTAATGGGCAATTTGTTCCATGTTGCTGGGCCATGGTATGCTACAGAACGTTGTCCGTTTGACTTCATTTTCATAGTGGGAATGTTGTTCATCTGTTGATTCAATGAGGATCTCTAGTCATCTGAGGATGGAGGGGCTGGTTCTGTTCTGTGTATGTGCAAGTGGCTGATGAGGGTGATACAAGGATGGATTGTAGAATATTATCCTCAGGTGTATTAAGAATTCAGTCTAAAATGTGACCATGTTTATGGGTGGATTGGTTAACTGACTGTTTAAGGTTGAAAACATAAATGGAATCTAGGAGTTTTGATGTGTATGGGTTTCCAGGACAGTCAAAGTGAAAGTTGAAATCTCCAAGAATAATCAGGTTGCCACCTATCGAATTTCCATACTCCAGGAGATTCGGAAACTGCTCCAAAGGGAGAGAGTTTCATCATATATATTGTGTCATCATAGTGTTATCATGGTCCATATGTCTCTCTTTCCAGATGTGTAGTAAGGTTTTCATTTTAAACAGAGAGGTATTTGTGCTCTATAAACACAGTTTCTAGTTTTAGCTCACCTGTTCAGTAGGACATGGGAGCTTATGTTATTGCTATTTGACTGGCATATGTCAAGCATTATACAACGTTAATTATTTGTTGCAGTTTTTTTTCTTCTCCAAAATATTGGACCAATTTCAGTCAAATTTTGCAAAAGATGGTGTAAAAGGCTTTCATATGTTGCCAATCTCCCATCAGCCACCATTCCTAAAATAAACAAGTGGTGAAATGAACATATTCACTATGTCATAGGAATGAAAACTTTTCACCTTTTATGGCAGAAAATGCCTCTAATCACAATGGATTTTTGCCCAGAGAAATATAAAGACAAGGCCTCAGTTAGGAAAGGGAAGTACACAAAAAATATAACAAGGTGCCTCAAAATTTAATTTAAAATATACCAGGTTTTTAAAATTAATAATAACATTCAAATAGAGTGTGAACTTAGCATACTTCTTTTTGACTGCTTATGGTGTCAATTTTATTTTATTCTTCCAACAACAATTGATTCCTGCAAAAAGAAAGGATAGTTTATGTGAATTTGAAAATAAACCATCATTACCTTGCAGCAAATAAATTGTATAACAGTATGATTAGGCTAGGGAAAAAAGGTGATTCGAATTTCAGTCATGGTTTTATTTTTTTTTATTTGTTTCCTTCAAATAAAACATTGACAATGTTTTTCTTAGAAATGGCTGCAAATTGTATGCCACCACAAAACTGGCTTGGGTTAAGAGGTAATTTGTCTGGTGGCTATGTAAATACTTTGATGTGTAATTGCTTTTTACTCCATCATAATATTAGCACGATTACTATAGCATTGTAAACAAAGTTTAATGCCCCTTACAACAATGCAAACTGCAACTAAATTGTTAAGGTATTCAGATTGTTTTCAAAGCATCAGTTTGTCAACTCAATAATTTAGGCTTTTAATAAATATAGATTTAACCAAACTTAGTTTCTGGGTATATCTTGATATTGTCTGACTTTCTTTGTATGATATCGATGTCAAGGTCAAAATCCATGACAAAGAATTTTGTATTGCTCTTACAGATATCTTGTGAATAGGTTAACCTTAACTCCTGAGTAATCAGGAGTTTTAATAAAAAAAGATAAAAGGACAGATGAAACAAATTTATTATGGATTCCTGGAAATCCATCTTAGCCTATGGATTATTTAGTATTGCAAACAAAATGTAGCATAACTGCTATCCATTGAAGGTGGTGGACCATATCAAGGAGAAGACTAGAAAAATGCATTTAAACAGCTTTGTCTCCAGTAACTGCTGAAAAAAATTGCAACCAAATTAGACAGAAAGCATCTTGACATCATGATAATCTGGTAATACTAGTCCAAGGATGAGGGTACTTAACTCCATGCCATATTTAGTTGTTGCATCTTAATCTGACTCTGGCTGAATTTTTGTTTCACTACCAATTTTAAAAAACTTCATAAGCAGTCTTTATTATGTACCTAAAGCATGTTTTTTAGTTGCATACAGTAAGCCAAAAACTGCACATATGTAGCCATGTTTCTTCACAAATCTGATTAAGTTATTACAGTAGACTGTATTAGAATCTCATTATTAAGAATTTGGTCTTAATAATTTGAGTGAAATAATAGCAACTGTGATTAATCAAATGAAGATTTCAGTTGATTAATGAGAAAATAGCATAAATTTATTGGTATTGCTTTCATTCCTGTAAGTTGGAACATTATACATTTCTGCTGTTTATTTCAGTCAATGAATAACTTAAGTGAATAATTATTATGTTGCCTCCTTTTTTACAGCCCTCATCCTTACCTTTTCTTCAATCCTGATGGCGAGACCTTGACCTTTGTTGGCTTTAACATTGAACAACATACTGGCAACCTTGTGGATCTTCAAACTGGAAGTGTACTTGAGAATGCTATCATGGCTAGGAATCTGTACAAGGGTCTGGTTAGAAATCGTGCTCCCATCCAGGAAAACTTTGATTCTTTATCCAGGTTTTGTTATCTTTTGAATTAACTTCATTTATTTACCCTGTATAGCATGCAAATGACTGGATAGCATCAACCCAGATCCACTGTGGCATACTGAGCTAGCAGACTACAGAGTATGCTATTCCTTTTACTTGTAATGTTAAGCAAATAGTATACTCCTTGGTCTGCCCAAACATGTGACAGCAGATATGGATGTGTGTTGTCTGCAGTTTCCATACTACAGTTTATTCTTTGGAGAATATATTTAATTTATGTCAGTAGATCTAAAACATCAGTCAACATTGGCATCTTTGTATCTTATTACCAATGGTAAGTGGAAGGGCTCTTAATATGGCTTAGTGTTCGTAGTTTGAATGATATTACATATTCAGGGCTTGAAAGTTCACTTGCCCAATTAAAAAATAAAATGATAATTCTAAGATGAAGTGTATTTTTCAATAATAATAATGCTCTATTTATAGAGGGTGACTCATTAGTTAAGGACTATTCTCCCTTGAGACCCTGTTAAGGAGAGTATAACAATGCGCATTATATGAAGATAGTAATAATTACTGTTTATTTTAACATGTTTAGTATTAAAATACTCAATTCCATTATCTATTAGAAACACATACATGCTCATGATATCTCTTCTGAAATACTCTAATATTTCAGCAGTTTTTAGATACGGTGGAAGCTTGTTCCACAGATGTACCAGAGTATTGGAAGCTCTTTTTAAATTGCTCTGTTCTTGGTTTTAGCGCTAGAAGGTTTCAATGGGATATTGATCTCAACTGGTATTATGTTGAAAAAAGCCTGAAGAAGTCCTGAAGATACTCTGGTGCAGTTCCATGTAGACATTTATATATAAAAAAAACTGCCTTGTGAAAATCCTGCCTGTAATATATTGTGAACCATTTGAGTTCTGTAAATAATGCTTTTGAGGGATGGTCAATAGATGTATCTAAAATTACATGTGCTGTTCGTTTCTGAAGTATATAAATCCTGTCAAGCTCAGATTCAGCATAGTTTTCCTATACATTTGAACAATAATCCATTGTTGGAAGAATATATGACTTATAGTACTGATTGCAAGTTTCCATAGGTAAATATTTCTTGATTCTGCTGAGTAGGGCAAATCTGGATGACTGTTTTACAAAGCTTATCAATATCGTCATTCCATAATAAATTATTATCTATGAACTCACCTACAAGCCTTTCATGTTTGACATTTTCTAATGGATGATTATTTATTGCAAGAGATAGTTCTGGGTTCCCTGACTTATGTAGTTTTTGTGATGTCCACAAAATCATACATTTTGTTTTGCCTTCATTAATTACCATTCTATTTTGTTGTGTCCAGTTTTGAACTCTAATAAGATCTGAGTTTAATCTTGTTTGGATAACTGCAGTATCGCAACTGGGTATTTACAAGGTTGCATCGTCTGCAAACAAATCTGTTTTTGTGGATTTATTATTTAATGCTAGATCATTGATCAAGATAAGAAACAGGAGAGGGCCCAAAACTGAGCCTTGAGGGACCCCTGAATGAATAGTGTGAGTTTGAGAGCTAATTTTTCCAATGCTTAATTGTTGAGACATTTGGTTTAGGTATAATCTAAACCAGTTTAAAGAAGGTATGTTGAACCTGTAACAGTTAAACTTTTGCAGCAGAATTTCATGATCAACATGATCAAAGACTTTCTTGATGTCAAGGAAAACAATCCAAGTCATATGTCCATTATCCATTTCCTTCAGCCAAAGATCAATTAATTTGGTAAGTTCTGTTTGGCATGAGTGATACTTTCTAAATCCTGATTGCGCTTTATGAAATAGTATGTTTCAAGAAAAGTATAGACCTGAATGGCTACAATCACCCACCCAATCAGGCAAGTGCTGATTCAGAGGTGACTAGTGTCTTTTTAAAACGTAAAGGATGTTAATGAGAAAGGATGTTCTGTTGAGTATATTGCCATATTTTCTACCATAAGTTTGTTTTCCATTCTTTCAATCAAGATCATACAGGTGCTTTGCTCTCACTCTAAAAGGTACTTAGAGGCAGAGCAAACTGGTTTGACATACTCATTACTTACAAATGGTGGTAGAAGGTCACAGAATAGGTGTAAAAAAAAAACAACCTTTGACACAGTTGAATGTAAGTTGTTAACATTGTCATCTGTGATATTTCATTTGTGATCTGTGATATTTCTATAATAGCTAATTGAGTAATAAATTATTCTGGGCAAATGAAAATATATAATTCTTGCCTGAATAGGCAAGTGGGTTTTTAGAGAATATTCAGCGCTTGATGTTTATGTCAGCGCATATGAAATGTTTCTAAAACTTAGAGTAAAATCTAGAAAACAATGATTTGGGTCAAAATTTGAACTTATCTTACTTTTACTTGATGTAATATTACCCAAATCATTTTCCTATATTTTGATGCAGTAGGAAAGATTTTGCTATTGTAAATGAGTGCACATGGGACTTGGAACAAATTCTGAAAGGTACTTTGTATAACAGGTTGTAACAATTTTTAAGTGAATCCTGTGAGCCTTGCTTTTGCAACATTTTGATCTAAGACATCATAGAGACCTTAGGCTGACATGCAGTCAACAGTTTTTATCTCAAAGATTTAACTGAACAAAAACAAAACCAGAATCTGGTGGGTCCTGTGGCTGCAGCCTAAGTGACCACCCAATCCATTTAAAATAGCACATTTTATCTTTGCTGGATTCATCAGTGAATTTTAATGGTAAGAAGATCAATTGTTATCTTCTTAACCTGATAAAACAGTCATGGATCATGTGACTAGAGACTGTGATGCTTCAAGATGGAGAGTGGGTTATTGTTAACATATGAAATCCAACCTGTCTTCAATAGAAGCATACCTGAGGTATAGGTAGGATACCCAGACTTCCCTCATCATGTTGCCTTTCTCCTAATGTTAATGTGATCAGTGAACTTATTCAAAGGAGAAAGCACATTTTTCTTGTGAATTATGTTCCTCCAAGAATGCTTACCCGATCACATTACTTAAAACCATCCCAGTCACCCTGTTATGTGAGCATTCTCATTGGTATTTACTAAGCCTAAAAACTAATAACACCTATCAGTAGCAAGGGGAGGTAGTTAGTAAGAGTTCTTGCCCTTGGTCTATATGTTTGAGACAGAAAATAATATATTTTATGTTGTAGTAGGGCTGGATTTCAGACTCCAGCAGACTTGTATTCCTAATGTTAATGAGATTGGGAAAGTATTATTAGATAAACACAATTTCCTGGAAACCATTGCTTTTTAGCTTAAGACGGCGATCCTGTTTATGTCATTTATTGTCTGTCCATCATCAATCCATCAGCCATCATCCTTGTTCATCTTTTCTGAAATCATATGATCATTTTGGCACACAGGATTTTCAAATCTATACCAATGATGCAGATCCAATATCAGATATGGCTTCAATTCCTAACTATGGGAAAATCTTTTTAAAAAATACTTTTTTAACAAACCACTAAACAGAATTTTACCAAATGTGACACCATCTTGATAAAGGTCTTTTATTTGTGAACAAAGATGCCAGTCCATTGTTAAATATGGCTACCATTCCTAAAATTAGACCAATCATCATTATTAACAACTTAAAACATTAAAATGTCTTCTTCTCAAAGTCTGCTGCAAACAATTTTACCAAATTCAAGATGGAAAGCATCCTGATATTTAACACAGATAATGTCAGTCTGCCAGCTAATACAACTGCTGTTGCTAAAAAATGAACAAACTGTAAAGCAGTGACTTCTCATTGTATAAAATTTTACTCCTAAATTAGACATGAAGTTTTATAGCATGAAGGACTTTCAGTTTTGCACAAATTGTCCTTACTCGCTATTCAGTGATGCCATTGTTATTTAAAATATGTAAAATATTTTAAACAGCCTTTTTTTAAACAACCAGTCAACAGAAGTTGATCGAATTGAATAAAAAGTATGCTTAATGAGAACTTTAAAAATTGCACAAATGCTGCCTATATGGCTGCTCTTACTAAAACTAGAGCATACCTGTATTTCTTGGCTAACTGTATTTGGCTTTTGGATTGAGCCTCTTGTATTCATCTCACAGTCTATCTCTTCTTTGCCTACCATCACTAGTTCTCTGCTTTTTAACCTGTTTATTACCCTGAAAGCTGTAAAATTGCATATTTAAAAAATTTCACATGTATGAAATATTTTGTCTAATAACTTTATTAGTTATAAACTTCATTTTATTAAATTTTATTACAGAGGAGACAAGATCACAAGACTTTGTAAGGTGATGGGAAATGAATTTCCTTATGATCCAGATGAGACCTATGAATTAACAACAGATAATGTAAAGAAGATTCTGGCTATCTACATGAGGTTCCGGTAAGAATTTACTCCAGTCTATACTTTTAGACATTTTTGTGAAGTTCAGTAAAAATTTGGTTTGAAGTTCAGACCCATTTTAGACATTTTTGTGAGGTTGAGGCAAGGTTTGAACTTTGGACACTACTTGAAAGGCTTTGAGAGGTTCAGGTAAGGTTTGAACTTAAGTCTGTTTAGAGGTTTATGTAATCTTCATTAAAAAATAAGTTTAATACCAGGGACAGATTCAGAATTACCAATTTGTTGATGTTTCAGAATTTATAGATATGGGGCTGTGTCAGAAAGTACTTAAAATATTTATTATAATTTAGATACTGCTCCCAGTATTGGCCTTCCATTTAAATTTGTTAAAATATCATTTATTATGGACACTCCCAAATTATAAAATTTGAACCCTTGCTAAATCAAATAAAAAGTGGAAAAAAAACATCTGTAACCAATTAGAAACATTGTATCTAACACACATTCAAAACAACTGAAGATGGGATCGACTATTGAATGCAGTCAACAAAATACTGCGACTACTTGTGGGATCGGCCATTGAATGAAGAAACTGGATCACGCATACACACAGGGCCAAATGAGTTAATAGACTGAGATCAACTTTTGTTTGAAATTTTACATTACAGAGACCCAAGTCAAGTTCAGTTTTCACCTTTAAAAATTAAAGATTTTATATACTAAAGATGGCTACTAAAATGGAAATTTTCTGGAATTTTCTACCATAAGATAGTTAATTTATGTAGTTATTGACATTGCCATTTTCTTGCAATTTGGAATCATTCTGGTTTTAGAGGACCTAATTCATGATATTGACTTATGAAGTGTTGGCAGTGACAATTCAAATTTTGGTCTTTGTCCAGTTTGTCAGAAATTGAGATAGGATCAGATGATGAAGACAGTGCATTGTGGGTAACATATCCACATGCTCTCTAAGTCACAGAGGTCAGTAAACATGTAGTTTTAGGTGAGAATGGGGAAAAACACAGAAAGATTTCATCTTTAAATATTTTCACTTGGTGATAAATGAAAGAATTGTTGATTAAACTAAGAACTATGCAGGAAATGCATGAAAGAAAACTGTGAGTCACTAAAGCAAAGTTTAAGTCACAGAGGTCAGTAAACATGTAGTTTTAGGTGAGAATGGGGAAAAACACAGAAAGATTTCATCTTTAAATATTTTCACTTGGTGATAAATGAAAGAATTGTTGATTAAACTAAGAACTATGCAGGAAATGCATGAAAGAAAACTGTGAGTCACTAAAGCAAAGTTAAAGAGGTAAGTACTGAAACCAAATACGATATGCCACTTTATATTAAAAACACTTAGGTCAGGTGTCATTGTTAATGTTATCTAGCCAAATGTTATAGAATTGTGGCTTCCGTTTTGACTTGGAGTTTTTTCTTTAATAGCATGTTATTGGCAGGGACATTTGTGGCACATGGGCACATTTCAGGTACTGCTCATGAGCAGCTGTTGCAAGCCTTTTTTTTTAAAAAAGAATCATGTATGATGAGAGCTTTAAAAAGTAGTTTTCTATATCCAGTGAAGTTGAAAGCAAATATCTATTTATGTTTTCTAATATAATTTTATTTGTATTCAACATGTTAGGTGTGATATTCCAGTGATTATCATGGGAGAGACAGGGTGTGGCAAAACCAGACTGGTCAAGTTTCTTTGTGCACTACAAACCCCACCTGGAGCTGATGTGAAGAATATGGTACTGATGAAGGTAAGCAATTTACTTAAGTGTGGACTAGGTGTAACATTCAGATTAATATCAATGGAGAGACAGGGTGTGATAAAGTCAGTCTGGTCAAGTTTCTTTATGCATTATAGACCCCATCGGAAATTGATGTCAAGAATATAATACTTATGAAGGTAAGAAAAGTATTATAATTAAGTGTAACAGGATTCAGAGATAGTCCCAGGACATGTAGTCCTGTGATTTGAGCAAAATTTGTATGAATTCATGCACTTAGAAAGTGTTGAAGTACAAGAACTCCTGAAAATATACTCTGTGTAGTTTGCAGTTGTCACCCTTAAAGTATTTGTCACAACTAAAGTCATGCCAGAAGAAATAGTATAGTGCTTGTAGCAATGTGTATTTTTTGGTAACTGTGTACACATTTAGATGATGGTTACATTAGGCACATATTGGCTGATAACTGTGTACACATTTAGATGATGGTTACATTAGGCACATATTGGCTGATAACTGTGTACACATTTAGATGATGGTTACATTAGGCACATATTGGCTGATAACTGTGTACACATTTAGATGATGGTTACATTAGGCAAATATTGGCTGATAACTGTGTACACATTTAGATGATGGTTACATTAGGCACATATTGGCTGATAATGATAATAAAAGCAGTTTAATTTTTAAGTTATTAAGTAAATTAAATTATTGAAGCTGGGAAAGTGTTAATAGTACACCACTCCCTCGATAATTCGTGCCCTGATAACTCACAAACCCACTTATAATGCGGTGTCCAGCATGGATCCCAATTTTTCCCCAAAGAAAAAATATTTTAAAGATCTTTCAAAATATGCTGAAGGTGAAAAAGTTACGATAAGAATTGGTAAATAAAACCTTTATGCATTTCTTATTTTATCATCAAAAATAGTGATAAATGCCATAAATGTTGATTCCATATTGTGAAATTTACAAGTTCTAAATAAGATGTCACATTCTATGTTAGGGTTTATTTCTTGATAAATAGTCATCGATACACTGTAAATAAACAGTCTGGTAAAATAGCGATCAATGAAAATGTCTGGTAAATTCTAACAGGTTGCAACAGAGAATGAACAACAATTAAATATCTGCTAGGTGAAAGTCACATTTTAATCCTTTATTTCCGTTTCAATGTAAACATTATAATTGCCACATATTCTTTTCTATGAAAACATGAAAAGAGTCAATCAACCATCACATCGAAACCCGTGTGTACTTCTATGAGAACCTAATTACCTGCCAGCTTTGTTTTGATCAACAACTTGGCGAAGTGTTTGTTGCACTAAAGTAATCCATTAAAAGAGACCTGTGTTGTTTTATCACTTTAATTATGTCTTCTATATTGAATCAAGCAAGGGATGATTTTGCTCGGCGGCAGCTAAATCGGGGAGTTACACAAAAAAAATTAACTGATTTAAAAAAAAGTGAATTGTCATTTGGCAAGCATATCACAGCCGGCATTTTTATTATCGTGTTCTAATTTACATTGTTTTAAATTTGTAGATCCAATAAATTCATGTTGGTAATGATTAACTCTTGTTTTTTTGGTTTTCATTTTACTTCTACCACAATCAAATCTTTCTATTAATCGATCGATCAACATTGTTTCTCAAATAGAGAGTTGATCTTTTGTATTAAAAAAATATGTTTAATTTGGATCAAATAATAAAACTAGAATGTATCCAATTCAACACAAAATTAGTAACGTAATACACAATGTGTGAAGTGGTACAAGTGTTAAGCAAACGGTAACCACATGGAATAATGTTTTTGATTAACTCCTCAAAATACGGTAATTTATCTGGAAATTACTGTTACTCTATGAGGAAACAATAAACTACACCATTATGAAGAGATAGTTATCACAGCATGATTATAAAGTGAGTATTCAACACTATAAAATCTGCCACCCACCCAACCTTTTGCCTTATGTTTATCCTTTTATTGTTTTTGTTTTTATTATCAGTGGGGGCTTCTCTTTAGCTAGAACCTGAATGGAACACTTTTCAAGGATATGAAGATTTCCAATTTGTTCTAGGCTGATCCTAGCATAAGAGTATGTTTGGCATGATTCCAGATAAAACAGAAAGTGCTTGACTGAACCCAGTATTAGATTGTATTCTGAGCTAATCCAATCTCATGTAGAATCTGTGTTATGTTGATCTTTACAGTAGAAAGTATTCTGAGCTGATCCCAGCTTAATTAAACCTGTGCTAGACTGATCCACACATTAGAGTATATTCTTTGCTGATCCAAACTCAAGTAAAAACTGCTAGACTGATCCCAGTCTTTGAACATATTCTTTTCTGATCCCAGCTCAGATAGAGAGTGTGTGAGGCTGGTCCTCACATTAGAGTATATTCTGGGCTGATATATTCAACTTTACTGGATTAAATTCATTGGGTGTATAATGTATGTCCCTTAAATTTGAATACTTTTTCTGTGTTGCTGGTTTTTCACCTGAAAATAAAAAAATTCTGAGATTTTTTTAGCATGTGTTCACATTCTAAACAGTTCAAAGAAAGACCAGATTTGTGTATGAAAAATAAAATAATTTTTCACATAAATTTTGTTTTTGAAAAATTTAGATTGTTTTACTGTACATCTTTTTAGATCCATGGAGGCATCACAAATGCAGACATCATGAAAAAGGTTAAGGAAGCTGAGAAACTTGCCCAGGAAAATGCTAAGACTTATGGTCCCCATATGTACACTGTACTGTTCTTTGATGAAGCCAACACAACAGAGTCAATTGGACTTATCAAAGAAATTCTCTGTGACAAGTCCATGGAAGGAAGACCACTTGCAAACTGTCCAACTCTGAAGATGGTTGCTGCATGTAATCCCTACAGAAAGTAAGAAAATGAGATGGTTAAAACACTTTTTGATCTATTTCATGCCGTGAGCAAGATTTTAATCTTCAGATTTTGAATCAGCAAAAAAAGTAGTTTTTAAAGGTTAATTTTGATTGGCAATGGGTTTTATGATCTCCAAACTAAGAAATGTTCTGTTGCTAAGTCTAACCTGCATCTTATTTTATGCCCTTGCTGAGAATATGGTAAAGACATACAATCTTAGGTTTCTTCATCGATGCCCAGTGTGTGTAAATGTTGCTAATGTGAATATGGTACATGTAATGTCAATGGTGGAATAGGTTTTTCACACTCAAATTAAAAATAATTTTATTGACCTGTGTTGTCTTGGAATTTAGTAAAATAAGAAAGCACAATTTAAAAAGCTTTAGAATATATACTTAAACAGGTAGAAAAGAATGTACATTTTCTACTTGAATGTGTTCTTTGTTTTATTATAGACATTCTGAAGAGCTGATCAGACGACTTGAAAAAGCTGGACTGGGATACCATGTGGATGCAGATAAAACTGCAGACAGATTGGGTAATTGCACAAATAAATAATCTTGGCCTTAACAGTCCATTCTTTAAGTCGGGTAATATATATAATTCCAAATTTTGCAATATATTTTTTGGGATTACTGTGTATTCTGTCTGTTACTTGAGTCACCTTGCTGTAAATTGATCCCATCATCTGGTCTATATTCTTGAAAATTTATAGTACAAAGTTTGAACTTAAATATAAAACACCAAATTCGAATTCAACTTGATAACTGCCTGCGTTCATTGCTTGAAAAACATGCTCCAGCCACCAAATGCAGAGTATCTATAAAAAAAGTGTTCTCCATGGTATAGCAGTGTTAAGGACCAGCTTCGCACTGCTAAAAGACATCGCCGAAAAGCAGAGAGGCTTTGGCTTTCCACCAGACTCACTATTCATAAACAAATCTACGAAGCCGCTAAGAAGAACATCACAAACATAGTCCATTTAGCCAAATTATCCCACTACAGTACTAAGATCACGGAGAGTTCCAGCTGCAAAGAGCTCTTCGAAATAACTAAAAAACTAATGTCAGGGAACAAATGTACACCACTTCCAACAACCTTCTCTCCACTAGACCTTCCAGACCAATGTTATTAATATCTCTCTTTCATCGGGGTAATTCCCATCATTTTTCAGCACTGCCATCGTAAAGCCACTGCTGAAGAAACCAACACTTGACCATAATGATTTAAACACTCAACTTATATCTCATTTGAATTCAAACAGTCATTTTAGCAATGTACAGTCTGCATATCGCCTTTGCCAAGTACGAAAACTACTCTTCTGTAAGTATTTAGTGACATTCTTTCTGCTTTGGATAGTGGAAAGATTACAGTCCTCATTCTCCTGGATTTATCTGCAGCATTTGACACAATAGACCATGATATATTACTTCACCGTCTCCAGCATGTATTTGGCATTCAGAATATAGCCTTACAGTGGTTCAAGTCCTACTTAGACAACAGGACACAAATTATATCTACAAATGGAATACACTCCAGCCCAGTTGACGTATGTTGTGGTGTTCCACAGGGATCTGTTATTGGACCTGTTCTCTTCATTCTGTACACTCAGCCGCTCTCAAGTGTCATAGATCATCATCCAGTGTTGCACAAATTGTATGCTGATGACACCCAAATATACAAGTCTAGCCACCCAACTGAAGTTGATGCTACCATCCATGGAGTAGAGAGGTGCATTTCTGATGTGAAATCATGGATGACATATAACAAGCTGCAGATGAATGATGATAAAACTGAGGCTGTTCTGATCACAACACAAAGACTTTCTCATTCACATTCTTTACATCAGACAATAAATATCAGCAACACCAACATTAAATTCTCACAGTCAGTATGAAACCTAGGCATTACTCTAGACAGTACTCTCACATTGCACCAACATGTCGTGAACATATGCAAGGCTGCATATCTTGAATTGAGATGCATCAGTTCCATTCATAAATATCTTTCAGTTGATGCCAATAAAACACTTGTGTGTTCATTAGTACTTTTAAGACTGGACTATTGTAACTCCATTCTGTCTGGTTCGTCACAATATTTACTCCAGAAACTTCAAAAAGTTCAAAACACAGCTGCATGGATCATCTTTAGAGTACCTCGATCAGAGCACACCTCACCACTGCTCTGTACCCTACACTGGCTATCAATTCAATACAGAATCAAACACAAAATTTGTTCTCTGTGCTATGTTTCACTGACAGACTCCAGTCCAACATACCTATCCAGCCTCATCCATGTGTATACACCAGCTAAATCCTTACACTCTTCTTCTGATAATCGTATACACATTGTTCAAAAGGTGAAAATAAAGTCATATGGACAACATTCGTTTGCACACCAGGGCCCGGCGATGTGGAACGAATCGCCCATTGAAATTAGACACAAAGACACAGTGGTCCCTTTTAAGATTGCTCTTAAGACTCACCTGTTTCGACTGCAGGGACAAACTTAGCGACCTAATAATGTTTTGTATCTTAGATGTTTTCAGCATGTTTTTATGTTTTCCAATTTCATTGGTTTTTTTGTCAATTGTTTTTCTGTAGTGTAGTCATATCATTATTGATGGTGTAAAGCGCTTAGAGCTTCAAAAGATTAGGCGCTTTACAAAGTCTTCATTATTATTATTATTATTATTAATGCAGTTCCGGCAGCACATCAATGCATTAGATAAAAGCAATTGTTGCCCTTTTCTATATTATTTGTCACACATTGCAATTGCTAAACTTGAAATGTGTATTCAATAGGGTTCAATTGTGGGCTTGAAGGTAATGCAAGTGTGATTAGTGTTCATCTCTACAGTCACTAGGGACTGCATGGTCCTGGTGTTCAAACTACTCGGCTGGATTCTCTGATCGAATCCTGATCAGAACCAAGTTGTTCTGGATGACTATAAAGTTGGCATTGTTAAAACTTATCTGATGCAGTCTGATGACAATTATACTTTTTCACCCATGTGATTGATAAATCTAGCAGTATTGCTAAGTTTACTTTTCTTATCTTAGTCTAGTCATCTCAGACCAGTCGTCTCAGTCAAAGTGTCCATGCTCTCAGAACTACTTTTTTAAAAAGTAACCCTTGTTTTCTTCTGCTGTGCCAGACGTAGTTGTTCTAAACGCAAACATCAACAACAACAAATATATAACCAACACATAGTAACTTCAGGTCAGTTCATGCTTGAGAACACACTATACAAACATTTTTCGAGAGAGACAAAGACACGCACGCATACATGTTGAGCCTTTTGGTATTATGCTAGATCGTTTCACACAGCATGGTCAGTTTTATCCTATATGCAGAATATTAGAATAAATAATGGTTGAAAACTTTTCATGAACATTTATTACTGACTCTGGGGTCTAAACTTACCTCTTAACAATCATGGAGTGGATGTTTACAAAACTTACCTTTTCTTTACCTGTGATTTTTACAATTTAGATATAACATTGTGACAGACATTATATGTACATGGTTGAACTACTAAAGAATATAATTTTTGTTAGATATATTTGAACTTTACATTAACAAACAAACAAACATACAGATAAAATACACTTGTAACTTACCATATTGTATTTGCACCTGTTCATGCAAAAATATTAAACTTACACCTGTGTCTTGATGCTAATCTTAAAGTTCAGACATCCACCATCACTTTTCATAGAGAATTTGTGTATCTGTTGTGTATATTTATTGAAATACATGCAATTTACAATTGTGCAGTTTTCTTCTGTGTTTTTTCCTCAAGCAATTCAGCACTGAGGGATCTTGAACTGCAAAACAATATAGCTTTTTAAGGGTTAAAGTTCTGAAAAGATGGGTTAATCTTTATACATGACAGCATACTTCCAGGGGTAACAAAATTTTATCATGAACCCTCCATCTCATCTGGACATATAAACTAAAGGCCATATACAAAACCCAGTCTGGACTGTCAGGTGATATGAACAGAGCCGTTGCATCAAGGGAGATCACTCTTTCTACTTCTCATATAGGACAGGACTATCGGAACAAGCTGTCGTGTCCTGGAGTAAGGGGGCTATTCACTCGGCATATAGGGAAATAACCCCAGCTCAATGAACTTTGTATGCACTTCAGCTCATGAGGTTTGAACAGTTGCCACCTTCCTAGTATTGGACTGGAACTGTTTCCTAACCAACATCATTCAGGCAGTGGGATGGAGATAAAAGTCCACATTCTCTAGCTTTTATCTCTAAAATCCATAATCCCAGAGGGCCCAATTCAATCTGGTAAAACCTATATCCACAGCTCAACAGGTCATGCATCCGGATCGATCAACAGCTTAAGATGGGGCTTCATGAGTTCTGCTGGTGTTGTGGGGGAAATTCATATCCCTTTTAAAAAGCCGGGGCCTGACAGATGGAGTTCCCTCCAGTCCAGTTACCCTTCCAGCCTCCCCACAGTTACATAGATAGGGAGCATGCCATCCAGTCAAGCAGTAACTGGGATATTCTTGACTTTGTCATCAAGTCGTATTTGTAAGGTGAGATCACTCTGCCCATCTGCCAAGTAGGTCAGCAAACAACTTTTAGTGTCATTAGATAAAAGTTGTCATTGCATGTGGTGTGTGTCTTGGGCAATGAACCTGGCGGAGCCCATCCTTCTCCAGGCTGTTGACCACAGCCGAACTCCACATAACTAGTGGCTTGCCTTGGTCCTGGACAAGTGACTGTTGAGTCCTTCTTGGGACTCCTCCACCCTGGGTGGTGACCTTATTGAGAAAGTTCATACGCCCAATCAGGTACTGTGTCAGCACCCTAGCCTTTGGTTATCCAAAACCTAACCTGCAAGGCAGCAGGGGAGTCGTGGAGGGTGGGGTCGTCTATATCCCGTACAAATGTGAACATCTACCCACTGCCCACTGTACTGTGCAGGGAGGGCGAAGGAGAGGCAGACAGAGGAAAAGATGGGAGGATAACATCTCAGAATGGACAGGACTGAAGCTGAGTGACACAGTGAGAGTAGCAGAGAACAGATTGGAATGGAGGAAGCTGGTTGTCAGGTCATCAGTGGTGCCCCAACAGTCTGCAAGACTAAGGGATAGATAGATAGATAGATAGATAGATAGATAGATAGATAGATAGATAGATAGATAGATAGATAGATAGATAGATAGATAGATAGAAAGATAGATAAGATAGATAGATAGATAGATTAGATTAGATAGATAGATAGATAAAAGTAGTATCTGGGAGCGCTGGATTTATGTGGTAGTTCTAGTTTTCCTAGGAATTTATGATTGATTGGATAAGTATTCTGAAAGAAGCATATTTTAGTAGGAAAATTAGTTTCCATTTTTGAAGATTACATAAAATCATATTTTTTTTATACACAACTGTGCCAGGGGGTGAGTGAGTATCAATAATGTTTTTAGCATGACAGATGTTATCAAAGGCATGTCAATATCTTGTAAAGAAATTTAACATTTCATCAGCACAATCAAAGTTGTGATTTCTTTTCACCAATTACAACAAACACCTCATTTCGAGGGGCGCTGGGCATCAGGCTGTTGGATTTGTTTTAGTGCTGTCTTAACTATATTCAAAGTTAAATAAAAGAAGGTTGACATTTTCCAGGCATTAAGCTGTAGTTAAATTTTTGTACATGTGTTTAGAAAATATTCAAAGTACAATTAATCATTCTAATTACAAATAGTGGATTTCAGACAACTCCTTAACATACCAATATCTTCATTCCACTTACATCATGTATAACTATCAATTACTTTTATACATATATTGCAGGATTAGGTTTCTGATTCAAATTGTGTGTTTTATAGTCTGTTTGTGTGTGTGTCTGTGTTCTGTTTGTGCGATGCATGTATGTGTGCATACATGTGTGTGTTTCCTTGCCTTAAATGGACACTTCATACTGAGCAAAATGTTTATGTGTAATTAGTAGTTTTTTTATCTAAGAGCATATTGATTGTACAGGAAATAATATTAAAATGTACAAACATTAAGTATTGAAGAAATATGTTAACCAAAAGAAAAAAAAATTGTCAAATAATGTCATTACAGGTAAGCTATAATAGTCAGCTCAATTTTCCATGACATTGATTCTGTTAATCACACTTTGAAATAATTTTTACTTTAGAATGCTGAAGTTTAGAACTAAAATAGTTTGCATACACTATGTGCCATTTCAGGTCGAGTTCCAATGAGGCGCCTTGTGTACAGAGTACAGCCTTTGCCCCAGAGTCTTCTTCCACTGGTGTGGGATTTCGGTCAGTTGAACACACAAATTGAAGACCTATACATCAGACAGATGGTCATTAGATATGTAAGTTATTCAAATGTTTTATTACTTATATCTGTGAGTGATGAATTAATTGTTCACATTCCTTTTTTGAATTACATTAATATATTCTCCCTTGTCCACCTCGATAAGTAATTCCATTATTAGTATTATGTGGTGTGGTGTGGCCAATGCCCTTTAGATCATTAATAATAGTATGTGGTGTGGCCAATGCCCTTTAGATCATTAATAATAATACCTGGTGTAGCCAATGTCCTTTAGATCATTAATAAAATTATGTGGTGTGGCCAATGCCCTTTAGATCAATAAGACAATAATTTATGTTTTCACAATATAAATGTTGTGATTTATATATATTTCCAGATCAGTCAGGGACGTCTTCCAGATATTCCTGGTTCAGTTCCTGTGATTAGTAGAATTTTAACAGCCTCTCAAGATTTTATGAGAAACCAAAAGGTGAGCATTTCCCCCTCACAGTTTACCAGTATTAATTTTTCTGTGGAAGAAAGCATTTAGACTGAGACTCAATCTTTGTTACAATATTTATACTTATCTAATTAAGAAACAAATGTTCTGACAGTGATACAATAATCCATGATATTTTTGCAATATCAATATTTTGTCAGAACAATAAACTGTTCCACTATTCATTTATTTACACGTCATATTTTGTCACAACAACATTATTCATCATATTATTGCATTAACTACACAATAATACAATTCTCTTCACATGTTCCATCATTTTTTATTTTGAGTAGCCATGTATTTGAGAATTTAATTGAGATAGAAAGAGGCTTAAAATTTATAATCTCATGTAAAATCCATCACAATGGCATGTAACAATTCTCTTACAATCATGTCACTGTGTTATAATCAGATTACATTTATGTTGCAATCATATTATAATGTTACATTAGTATGACAATCATGTCCATAATGTCAGAATTAAATTCTGTGACCCTCTCTATCCCCACATTAAAGTATATACTTTAAACAAGTCTTCAACATGTTTAAATAAGAACAGTTTCTGGTTTCAACCTAGTTGAGTAGCCATCTACCTAAAATAGACTTTTCCAACCAGCTGTTAAAACCTCACAATAATCACTGGAATTACCTGGGAGTTAGGCAGAAAAGGTTACTATAGTTAGGAGGATGACACTCATTATAGGTGCAGCTATAAATAAATTTAATGGAGATATGGTCTTTGCATTACTGCTTATATATTAACTCATTCAGCCCCAACAAACTTATCAGTAACACTGCTACTGTGCCCCAGCCACACTAAGCTGTGTCTAGCTGCTTGTGCTCCAGAGTGTTTTACCTGTTTCGAAAATTTTGTAAAAATCATGCACATGCCTTCACACTTACTTTAATTTCTCTTCTTGTATCCAATATTAATCCATGAAATTTTCATCAATTAATCCAAATGAATTTGTCTACACAGTGATGTATTTTTCTTTCTATTTGTCCAAGTCTTTCACAATTTATTTATACACTTTTTACAAAATTATGTGCAACATATTTAGGAATATCACATCATCAGCACTAAATTCCATTAAAATAAACCAGGAAAAAGTTTGAAACAATTTGTACATTAAATTTACTTGGCAATGTTCACATCAATTTTTTGGTTCAGATAGAACTCTGTTCAATAAACACATTTTGCAGGTTGGATACCACATTTTATTTGGTGATACCAATAATACCATATGCATTTTTAGGCACATGGATTGGTTTCGTTTGCGATGTCCATGTACATTTTCTCCGGAAATAATAATAAGTGAAAAAAAGATAGATTTCTCTTTTTTCCATGTCAATTTGTCAATGTTTTTTGTAGGTCCAGGATTCATTCCACTAAAATCATTGATTTTGACAGGTAGAAGACGATCGCTCCAATCTGCTAGATCGGCAGAACCTCTTTCATTTTCGCTATCAGCATCCTCTTCTGATGATGATTCAACCTCAAGAATCTTCAATGTCCCATTCGAAATCTCACAAATTATCCAACTGTTGAACATATCTTTCCTGTACTTACCTCAATATTTTCGAGATCAAACCTGAGAAAATCCTCATTTTTTCCCTCACCGCCATAAAAAATCAATCGTGCTTCTGCCATCATTTTACGATTTTTCAAAAACAGAATATGTGTATTTAAACTGCTCTGAAGTAGTAATGTTTGGTTTCCGAACATTTAATGTTTGCCCAAGTAAAAGTAAATTCATTTCGGATTGGTTACGAGTGGGCCTAATTCTTGGAAAAGCCCCATTTGTAACCAGTCAGAGACTTTCTCTCAAGCACACATTCGGTCCAAGCATGAATGTGACCGGCCATTGAATGCAGTCAAGAAACGGCGAGTCAGGACGGTATCGGCTGTTGAATGCAGAAACTGGATTATGTGCACAGATGGCATCGGGGCCAAATGAGTTAATAATAAAACATTTTTCTTAAGTGGTGCAAACAATTTGTCAATGAATAAATTTCACTGCAAAAAAGGAATGTTTCAAAATATGTGGGAACAAAATTCATGAATTATTGTCCTCTATATTGGGGATGTGAACATCCTGTCACAATCTTGTGAAGGGTGGGATGTGGACTTCAGGTCAAATTCTTGTTGAGGGATGTGGACATCCGGTCACAATCTTGTTGGAATAAATTGGAAGAGTGCAATGAAGCTTTAACCCCCCCCCCCCATGACCTTGAGTGCACCATAAACCGCGCTAACATATATGTTTGAGTGTCAATATTTGAAAATGATACAAATGAAAATACAAACAATGCCAATGAATGTAATATTGAATCATATACTCCATTGAGGCCCATGAGGTTAGATATAGCTGGTATTTTTTATTGTGATCCCCTGTTGTCCATGAGATTGCACATAGCTGGTATTCATATGATCCCCTGAGGGCCATACAGTCACACATTGCTGATAATATTGATGTGCTCCCTTGAGGCACATGCGGTCACACACAGTTTGTGATATACATGCACTTCCTTCAGGCACATGAGGTGACACACAGTGATATACATGTACTTCCTTCAGGCACATGAGGTCACACATAGCTGGAAATATTCATTCATTAGTCACACATATATAGTAATGACAGTAAAATGATCATAGTGATGTAAATGCATTTTTTGCAGCCATTACAGGTTTGATAGAAAAAGGACTTCATATTATTACTAAAGGTCTCAGTAATATAACTGATGAAATAAAACAGAATGTTGTGTAATGAAAAAAAAAAACCTAATGTTTTATAAAGTGCTGGTAATGATAGTTGTGAAGATAGTTACAATACCATTTTTGTCTCCTTGAGTACCTCTAATAATAACGATGATGTAGATCTCCTGTATTTAGGAGTTTACACACAAGGCATTGAAATATTTATGATATCCAAGGAAAGTATATGTGATTTGGATTTTTAATATTCCTTTAACAATTTTTTTGTCATATCACAATGGTCTCTGCAGTGTGGAAGTTTATTGCAATGGTCTAGCACTGGGGCATCATGACACAGG
This sequence comes from Unio pictorum, assembly GCA_030141615.1. Lineage (NCBI taxonomy): Eukaryota > Metazoa > Mollusca > Bivalvia > Unionida > Unionidae > Unio > Unio pictorum. The sequence goes on from JARLTB010000118.1 coordinate 2,713,463, forward strand.
CATGTAGCATCATGTCCCACACAGTCACATTATCCTGACACCAGGTAGAGCAAAGCAAGGCAGCTACTATTACCATTTTTATAAGTCTTTAGTTTGACTCAGGGTGGGTGGGTGGAACCCCCACAATCCTGCATCTGAGGCAGACACTCGAACCACTTAGACTACTTAATTGGTTTCCAAGAAAAGATGGATCAATGAAGTTATTGCTAACCTCTTCAAATAAAAATGTACAATTATTTGAATTCTCAGAAACAAAGTTCACAGAAAATCAGGGTGAGAATTTCTGGTATATCAGTGGCTTTTTCAAACCTTTTCATAGGGATAGAAAAGGAGGTGAAGGTGGGCTTTTGTATGTGCTAAAACTGATAACAGTTGCTACATGAAGGGAAGACCCAAAAATACTGGACATAAAATCCATATGGCTACAGATTACAGCAGAAAAATGTAAACCATATATAATTGGTTTTGTTTACAGACTCCCCTTCTTTTAATTGAAACGGTAAACAAGCATGCCTCTTTAAGAAAACACAAGAAAATATGCCCACTAGCCATGTTGGATCACCCCAAAACTTTTTAATGCAATAAATCAGGGACAATCTAAATTACATAGGAAATCAAGCTAAATATAAAATCTGGTGGAACAAAGGTAATGAAATGGTAATTCAAATGACCATGCTATAAAAAGACCTAAATGAAGATATAAATAACCCAAAAGCTATTTGGTGAGTCTTTACAGTTTGGTGCAGGGATCTGCACATTGAGTAAAAGTTTTAACCTTAATTATGAAGGTATTCACGCCGATTTCAGGAATTTCTCAAAACATTTTTAATTACTTTTTCCTGAAATGGTTAAAAAATTTAAGGAATTTTAAATTTCTTCGGATCATCTGTAACTCAGAAAGGCATGTTCAATGAAAAACTCCTAAACAACATAAAGTTCAAAATTCTGAGTCCTGAATTTGGGTAAAAGTATATTCAAAACGTGGATGATTGTAAAACCACATCACTTGATGTAATTGGACCAAAGCTACTAATGGCAGATAAACCTATCCATGCAATGATGTTGGGCACAACAAATGGATTTCCAGAGGCCAACTGATGCAGGGCCCTGAGTGGCTGAGATGTCTGAAGTGCTCTTCATTATGGATCATTGCCATCTCATCTCTGTCTGCATGGGTTCGAGTCTCAAATTCAGCCAATGTGGATAAGTGAGAAAGCTTGCCAGTAGCTTCTCTTGGGTCGGTGGTTCATTCCAGGGGTTTTCCTGGGGTTTTCCTCAGCCATTAATACTGGCCGCCATGTACAGCCTATCATATGCTGAAAAATGGCGTTAAACCCTACAACAATAACAACAACCAGCTGATGCAGGACTTCAGTCTTCTTGGTACTGATAGTGAGACCAAAGCTTGTGTGGGAGCTGGAGTACTTGTCAACACTGCATTGCAGGTCGGCTTCTGAGCCAACATTGAGGGTGCAGCCATCAGCAAATAAGAAATTTCTGAAGGTTTCTGTCATAACCTTGGTTTCTGCTGCCAACTCTAACCTCTCTGTCTCAGAAAGCATGGCATAGAACAAAAGACTGAACAGTGTTGGTGTAAGAACACAACCCTGCTTGAAACCATTAGTTACGATGAATGGCTCAGATGTCTCTCCATTGTCCTGGACTCGTGCCTGCATGCTATCATGGAAATGCTGCTCCATGGATAAAAAAATTTCAGGCATCCGTATTTGGCCATTACCTTATACAAGCCTTTTCTGCTGACAGTATCAAAGGCCTTTGTCAAGTCGTCATAGATGGAGAAACATTCTGTGTTTTGCTCTTGACATTTCTGTTTTAGCAGCCCAGCAGCAAACACCATGTTGATGGTCCCACGTTCTTTTCGGAATCCACAGTTTTTCTTGCAGAATTCTTCGGTGAAGATGTGTAGTGAGGCAGTTCAGTAGGATTCTGGCGGTATCTTACCTACAATTGATAGTAAGTATATACCCCGGTGGTTGTCGCACGCCTGGCGATTCCCTTTGCGCTTATACAGGTGGATCATGGAAGCATCTCTAACATACTCGGCCAGTCCAGAGCCCCTTTCACAGAGTTTGCCTTCTCCTGCAAGCCAGGTCTGACTCAAGGCAACAATGTCTACATTTTTATCCTTTCCAATAGGTTTAGTTCTCCTCCGGGTCGTTTAGCATCATCTCTGTCCAGTAAGCTGTGTACATTCCATGTGCCAAGTGTGGTAGGAAAAATTCTCATTTCGTCTTTGTATTTTGACTGTTGGAGTAGGGTCCCTGCCAGTCACGGTATGCTAGCTAGAGAAGTTTTGAGCATGCAATGTTTAGGGCACCTTTTCTAGCCCCTTCCTCATACCAGTTAGGTGAGTAGTGCTTTCCTGAAGATTACTGCTCCATCACTCAGGGGGCTGCCAGACTCCACTGTGTCAGTTGTGAATGCCCTTAATGGCCTGAACCACATGTATGCAGGTTTGCGGATATGCCTGTCAGTCTACCCACACCTGCCGCTTCGTTGCTTTCCTGTTGCCACATGACTTTAGTGGGTGATGAAAAGGATAGGTGGATGACAATGTTGAACATACATTTCAGAATATTTTTAACTTATTTTGAGTACTTGTTGAATCTGTGTTAAATATGTTTAGTACCATAGTTGCATGTTAAACATAAGCATGATTATACTTAACATGTTTTACATTATATATGTATTTGCAACACAAGTTTTGATTCACATGGCCTAGCCTATAAATAATCAGATTTAAATGTAAAATTTGGTATGTAAGAGATTGGTGTCACATATGTCAACAAGACATCAAATGCTATTTTTCCTTTACACAGGATGAATGCAGCTTTGTCTCGCTTCGAGATGTTGACAGAGTTTTAAATGTTATGAGCTGGTTCTATGCACAGAGCCAGGGGGAGAGAACTCTGTTTGACATGATGGATGAATTTCCTGACCAAGATGATAGCTCTGATACTGAAAATGAGGAGGGAGAGGAAGAGCCTATTTCACAGGTTTATCAGGTATTAAATTTAAGAGATTGGTCATGTGTGTTTTGTATTTGAAAACAAAATGGTTGAGTATCCACCTTTTCATTTTGTGTTGTAGGGTGTGTGTGTGTATGTGTTAGGAGATGTGATTTTAATTTTAACTTAACTTAATTTTTCATTCATATTGCTCTGATGTCTGCATTGTGACAGTTTATAGTGATGTCTAGCACTGGGACATCATGCCGCAGACGCGTAGTATTAGTATCATGTTCCACCCGGTCACATTATCCTGATACAAGCCTAGCCAGTCCTAACACTCAACTCTAAATGCTGAGCACCTAGCAAGGCAGCTGCTATTATCATTTTATAAGTCTTTAGTATTACACAGATGGGGTTTGAACTCATGACCTCCTGCATCTGCGGTGGACAGTCTTACCACTAGGTCACTGGAGCAGTCACTTTTTCTGCAGTAATGACCTACATAAAATATAAATTTATACATGCAGTTGATGACAGGAGTTAAGTTATATGCAACAGCAATCAGATGCAGTTTATTTTCCTTTTCAATTTTCTTTACGGTACATGTTATTGACTAGAGACTACAAATTACAATACATGTATCATACAATACAATACATGTATCATACAATACAATACATGTATCATTACAATACAATACATGTATCATACTGGAGGTGTGAAAGCTTGGTGTTTAAATACATTAACATTTTCCATATAAGTAATCCTTGTTTCATACCTTTGTTTAATATTAAATATTTAATAAAATATTTTCTTATTTGTAATTGACTTAGTGATGTCCATTTTGATGAAATTCAGTTCCAATTGGAAAGGAAAATTCAGTTCACTGTTATTTTTTTTCAAGAAAGATCATTTTGAATTTTCAGCTGGAATTTCATAAGTAGTATTGTAATTTCTGGTATTTATGATCACCATCTTAGCACCAAACTCGATTGGAGGGCATAATTTTCTTTTTCCAACTTTATGCTTTTAAATGAAAATTTACACAAAAGTCGATGTAACTATTATTGCATTGTATTGAAAGAAAATCAGGTAGGGAAATGGCATGAAATTATTGTAAGGTGATGTTATCCTTGTTTTTTTTAATACATTTTTAAGGCTCATGTGTGACTATTTTGCTCCAGTTATCTTGTGGAGACACCCCAGCCACCAACCCTCACACAATTCAGTACAATTCTGAAATTGTACAACTTGTCAACATTCACATCAGTTGGTAAAGTAATGAAAACAGAAGATAATTTGTGAATAAAGATTTAAATGCCAAGAACAAAAAAAAAAAGACATGGCCTGAAAGAAACCCCCAAAACTGAATTTTTAATTTATCTTTTTAACTCGAATGAAAGATATGTGACTCTATAGATCACAAAATTAAAGATTTGTTTGTAAACCAAACATAACTTTTAAAGTTTTTGATGGCATTGATTATGGATTATAATAATAATTATTATAGACTATGTTTATTAATTATGCCATTATCTTTGGAATATTTGTGACACTGCTTTAAAATATATCAAACATATAAACATTGGTAGATGGTTGTATAGGTTGTGTTCTTACAGTAATAGATAAACCTGTTTAGTGAAATCATAAACTGTTAAGGTATGTAAGCTAGATTAGTGGTATGCCAACTTTGTCCTTTTTTTAAATGCCTGCCATAATGCAATGCATAACATTATTTGATATCCATCTGTCTGTCCATCAGTCCATCTGCAAGTTGTTCCTCTTTAGTTAACACATAACTCAAGTTCTCAACCATATACCTTGTCCAGACTTTAGAAATTGTTTGTAGTTGGAGGTAAGAAAAAAGCATATGGATTTTAGGGTTCAAATGGACAAAGGTCAAGGTCATCGTGACTGAAAGAAGAAAGATTGTTTCCACACAATAACATTAATTCTACATACCAGACCTGAACTGAATAGTGTGGCTGGCTTGAAGTTCATGCAAGAAAGAACAATATTAGTAAAAATGTCACTGGTTCAAGGTTAAAGACTTTATGAAGGAAACATTATTTCCAAACAATAACTTTTTTCATCACAGACTTCAGCTTAACTACGTGGATAGCTTACACTTTGGGTAAGGTAATCATCTTTATATTTTGCTTCAGTGTGGGGCACTTTCTGACTCTGCTACTTGTTCAAGTTAAAGTTTAATTGCCAAATATGTTTCAGAACAAGTTCTTGGATGATATCACCAGATCTTTCATATTAGCCCTTGGAGTGTGTTACCATGCTTGTCTGAAGAAAAGGAAAGAGTACAGGGAACATATCTGGCAATATTTTGTGCCTCCTCTTAAGGTACCAGATGGACCTGCTCAGATTGAAGCTGAAATTATCGGGTAAAAACAGGATGAATGTTTTCTTTGATGTATCTTTTTAGTGTTATTTTGTTACTAAGAATGCTGGGTATTTAATAAAATTCCCCATCATTCTTGTACTGGCATTTCATTAGCTGCAGTCATTAGATCTGTTTATGAATAGTTTCAATACATGCTTCTCATAAGAGCTATTCTGTTTAAATGGAATTTGAGTGGGCAGTATCTTTGTTGTGCTTTTGTACAAAAGACTTAAACTCTACAGAAAAAATCACGAAGACCCTATTCTGTACTGAAAAGGAATTGTATTCCCAAATAAATTTAAATGGAATAGCCCTAAGTAGTTGTCTTCCTTTTTCAGGCATACTGTATTATAATTATGGTGACAAGTTGAAGATAGCTCTGGTTGAAGATGATTTGTGTGCAGTACTAGACCGTACATTTTAATTTGATCAAATCTTTTGCTGTTTTTTTGTTGTTCTGGTTTTGAAATAAATTGAACTTACAATTAAAGTTTTATCTGTAATATAGGTGACCTATATTAATAAGTCACCTTTCATAAATGGACCAATTTTCTAAGTCCCCAGTCCAAAAATATTGTAAAAAATGAGTTGATATTAATTATGCAACTATCGTTCTGTAGATGACAATTTTTTCACTTTAGAGAGGTTGCTGCTTTAAGACGGCACATTGAGTGAAAATGATTGGTAAATACTAATTTTGGGTTATGAAGGATTTATCCATCTCAAGTATAAGGCATGCCATCTTTTAAGTTATTTCAAATAGGTTTTTGTATTTCTGATTATAGACACTTGTTCTGTTTAGCTCTATTGTACTCTTGTTCTTAATGTAAAGGGACATAACTAAGATTTGTAAACATACGAAAATATGATAATGTTGAGAGTGGTAACCAAGCTTGACATTGTTTTGGAGAGCTTCTATGTAGATTCATTTCATTTACAAATAACTAATTAAGGTAATTGGTTACATATTTTTGGTCAGAGTGTTTTCTAATGAGTTTTTTTTGTTGAGAGATAAAGAAGAAAATTTCTTCAATATTTCAAATTTATTTTACAATTTTTAATGAATATTGGTAATTTATTGTAAAATTTGAAAACCCCATTGTTGATATAATATATATTTTGTATATTTGGGACTAGGAAAGGCATATTCAGCACAGAGTATTCACCAATAGATGTGATTTTAAAAAATTATTATATCCAAATGAAATCTGTAAGTAATCAGAGTACTGTGTGTTTTTTAAACAAAATGCATTTTCTGGGTAGCACATATATTTAGATGGAACAGTCCTAATCATAAAAGGAAACATAATTATTAGTTTCTTGCAGTTAATGTTTTTACATTTGATCCTGTTTTATGTACTGTATTTTCCAACCTCCAGTGCATTAGTATTTTCAGATCTTTGATAAGTGTTTGCTAATTCAACTGTTGAATTTATCTGAAATTTTTCAGGGACTTTGCATGTCTTATGCTGTTTACTGATTTGCATGTCAATAACATTTTTAGAGTTTGTAGTGTAATCTTCTTTTGCCAGCCACCAAAGGGGTGAGATAATTTAAGTTGTTGACCTAAACAGGCTGGTGAAGTAAATTGTAACATATAGAAGAATGATGGGAGAAGAAACCTAAAGTTCATTTGATGTGAGAGGTAACTTACGGTAGAAGATGACTTATTTAGGATTATGTACTTGACATTATTTTCTCTCTGTCATAGATGCCAGGATGTATTCCTAGAGAATGTTCACCTGGATAAGAACATTGCCAGGAACACTGCCTTGAAGGAGAATGTCTTCATGATGGTGATTTGTACAGAGTTAAGGATCCCTCTGTTCCTGGTGGGAAAACCAGGCAGCTCCAAATCTCTGGCCAAAACCATTGTTGCAGATGCCATGCAGGGGAATGCAGCTCATGAAGATCTGTTTAGAGAGTTCAAGCATGTAAGTAGACAAATATGGTCACATGGCATGTTGGATGTGATATTCCATTTACTCTTTGTTCCTTGCCTTCCATTTGTGTAGAATATATCCATTAAGATTACATTTTACAAATCAAGAAGTCACATTTTGTCTGCAAGAAATATTGCAATTGTTTGGTCTAGCTAAATTTATCTGGCAGCAACTGCATTTCCCCCCCCCCCCCCCCAGCAAGACTAAGAATTTATCTTCTGAAAATTAAAATTTATTAACAGGTTTTATTGGAGTTGGCATATTTTTGCATTCTAGTACAGGATATCCTTGTGCAAACCTGTACGAATTTTAAATTTATTTTCAATGTTGGCTGAATATTGCTGAATGTTAATTTGTTGAAATATGTTTATTACAAAAATTGTTTGCAAATATACTTAAAATAACTTACAAAAGATGGTGCGATAGAAGTGTTTATGCAGTTTTCTGTTCCAATTATCAGGAATAAGAATCTTAGATTTTTCTTACCTTTTGAAATTTAAAAACTTAAGATTTAAAATGATGATTCTGCTATGGGGTTAGAAACTTTGTTTTTTAATTTTTAAAAATGTTTTATTTTTTATTTTTAATTTTTTATTTTAAGTAAAGGTTCATTCCAATTTCAGAAGTATATATGTTTTATAAGTCTTTTTAATTATGGAAAACACAATTCTTTGGCATTCCAGGTCCAGATGGTGTCCTTCCAGTGCAGCCCCCTGTCAACCCCAGATGGAATCATGGGAACTTTTCGCCAGTGTGCGCAGTTTCAGAAAGATAAGGATCTTGATAGATTTGTATCTGTGGTCGTTCTGGATGAGGTTGGGCTTGCAGAGGACAGTCCTAGAATGCCTCTGAAGACCTTACATCCTCTCCTGGAGGATGGTTGTCAAGGAGATGAGAAACCAGAACCATACAAAAAGGTCAGTCATTATTTTTAGTGCAGGATATATACATCTCTGATGTGCCTTAGGTTCAGTTACATGCATATTGCTTTAAACTATGTTATCTAATATTATTATCCCAGGATTTTCAACAGCTTTCTGCATTAACATGAAATTTTGCATGCCCATTTCAAGGTCAAGTTGATATGAAAAGAAAATGTTGTGGCTCAGACATCCAATATGGCTGCTGTAGTGTCCGTCTTGACAGTATTGTTATCACTAATCTTCCTTATCATATCAACATAGCATTTTCACATTATAAAATATTTGTTGCCTTGTCATTAATTAGCTGTACCTATATGCATCATGCCTTTGTCCTTAGATCAGATCATCTGCTATCTGTCTCATTTATTTGACTCCTCTTGGGACAATGGTAATGATCCGCATGGTAGTGACCACTTTACAGTGTACACAAGAAGTGATATTTCTAAATCTCAAGATATCAGGCAGATATAGAAATTAAACAAGGAGGAAAACATTTTAACTAGTCTGTGAAGCAAATATCATACAAAGTCTGATTGTTTTGACAATATAGTGGATTTAATACTGTATTGACATATTTACAGATACTTCAGGTTGTAGTTAGGATACAGGATGAAAAACTCCTGAATTTTTAAATTTGTCGGTGATACATGGTTGAAACTATGCCAACAGGGAAAACAAAGCAGTTTTTAAATGAGAGAGTGTGTGTGTGTGTGTGTGTGTGTATATATATATATATATATATATATATATATATATATAGGTTGAAGTTATTTTTACATAAGTAGGGATTGTGCTATGAAGTATTGATTGCAAAAAGCAGCTGTATCAGCACTCGAAGAATTGTGATGAAATAGTCACAGCTGTATCTGAAATCTCAAATACATTGGATGAAGCATTCACCCAAAAATATTGATGGAATTATTCGGAAAATGTCTGTCATGTCAAGTGGTCAAACACTGTGGTGAGCATTTTCCTGACTTGTTCAGTAAGTTCTCAAAATGATGACATAAAATCAGGTATGGTCTCCTGGTATTCTGTTTAAAAAACCTTTCTTTAACTCAAGCTATTATGGTTAAGAATAATGTTATGTGCAAGAATTCTGAAAAATGCTAAACCTATGTTTTAAAAATAGTATGCAACTGTAAGAAACAAGATTAAGTTGGTGTTCATTCTTTTTTTCTTTCATCTTTCTTTTAAACTTTTAAATCTATTTCTCGTGAACCATTTGTTTATACAATACATTGACAGAATATTTTGAAATTGCAGGTTGCCTTTATCGGAATCTCTAACTGGGCCCTTGATCCTGCCAAGATGAACCGGGGTATCTTAGTACAGCGAGAAGTTCCAGATCTTCAAGAACTGGAAAATAGTGCTGAGTGAGTAAGATGCATTCAAAAAGTATATGGATCATAAAAACATTACTACTATATTAAACATTATACATGTTTTAACACAATGCTTTTTGAGTAGACAATGATACATTATATATTGAGTATACACTGATACATTATATATTGAGTAGACACTGATACATTATATATTGAGTAGACATTGATACATTATATGTTGAGTAGACACTGATACATTATATATTGAGTATACACTGATACATTATATATTGAGTAGATACTGATACCTTATATATTGAGCAGACACTGATACATTATTAAATATTAGTCACATCTTATGTGTAAGAAAACTAGTAGCTAAACCTTGCTTAAAGCATCATATTTTTTTTAAACTCATGACGGTCACCATGCATGCCTCGTGACTCTTTACCCCTTTACTTTGAGGATTCAATCAGTCTTATTCTCATCTTACATGCATTTTAAATAACCCAATACATAGATTTAATAGGCACTTTATTGTACATATAAAGTAATCTTTGGCATAATGGGGGTAAGTCCTGTTACAGCACACTGCAACAACTCGCCCAGCTCTGAATTTTTGTGTTGCATAGGAATGTCTCGGGGAGAGGGACTTGTGGGAATTTATAGAGTTGTGTAGTTATCTGATAACTGTATGTGGAACAGTAAAGGCCAATATGAGGTATGAAGGGACCCTGATAACCAAAACTCTTCGAGTCTGATCATGAGGATGCCATGGCAACGAACATCAGCCTATACACGATACATACACCGTAGGAATTGGGTATGAAGTATATATTTGCTTAATAATTGTTCCAAACCTAAGTTGTGAATGTATGAAACTTGACAATGTCCCAAACGAAATGAAGGGAGCCATGTGACTGGAAGAGTGTGACTGTAACAAATGCCCCCTGGGAGAGGGGACTATACTTGACATTGAAAGTAATAAAGGGTACCCTTGGAGTGTTGTAATGTGTGAACTCAACAAACCATTGTCACTGATCTGAATCTGATCTGAACCTGAGAGAACTAAAGTTTGGTGGGTTGAGTTTTATTTTTATTTTTAAGGATTTGTAGTCTGGCAACTGTGCGTGGTATAGTTCATGAAGCAATTGCAGACATTTGGAATAAGAAAGGAATTGGTTGGATCAGGGATATTGTTTAGTGTGTTAGCTTTATATAGAATTTTGTGACATCGGCCACTTGCAAACATAAGATTTTTCTGCACCGTTTTTAAAAATTTTCATTATTCATTCATCTTATTATTGCTCTGAGCTATACTCTTAGAAAGGTCGCTAAATAGAGAGGTGCAAGAGCATCTTGGGTATGAATTTTCTGTCCTGTGGGTAGATTCAGGTTCTTGATTGCCTGAACTGCTCATTATTGGTACTTAGTCTAGGGTTGAATTTGTGAAGCTCATCTTAAAACTGACATAATTACAGGAAAGGCATAATTCGTATTCATGTCATTTTAAACTCATCTGGAACCACTTGACATTTGCCATTTGTATAAATTATTGAATTTCATTTTTGTTTATTTAGATTTTGTGCTCATTACCACTAGAAGATAATGAACATTAATGGACAAATTTTAAATACTAAAGCTCAAGTGTGTTATGCTAATTTAGCTCTTTAGAAATGATTAATCCAAACTATATCCATTAACTTCTTTTTTCCTTTTGGCTCATATATATAATAATCCAAGCTGACAAACAATCCAGCCCTCCTAAAACAATCCAAGTAATATTGTACTTTTGTATTCTCAACGAAAATAAATCTTGCACTTTATCTATTTTAAATAGAACAAGGGATAAAATTATGAAAAGCAATATGCATGTAAACAGGTGTCTTTGTCCCTTGTCTGTTCTTGAACAGTCTCATTCTATTAGTCATTCCTTTTCAGAGGTATTTGTTCATCAGATGAAACAACCTTGAACCTGATGAAGCCCTTGATCAAACCACTGGCAGAATCCTACCTACAACTCTTCAAAAGAGCATCAAAAGACTTGAGAGAATTCTATGGTCTTAGAGATTATTACAGGTACGGTGTTCCCTTGCTATGAAGTCTCTCAGCATAACACTAAGGGTTTTTTTTATGGGTACAAACATTGATACCATAAAATTAGCTTCATTTAATTCTGTCATTTCTACATGTTTTAGTTAACTTGATTTTATTGTTGTCTAATGAAGGCCACATATGATTTCACATCATATAATAATACCCTGTTTTTAGTAATTATGCTTTTAACATAACTCAGTACAAGCTTGATGGTTTCAACTATAACATTGTTTCATCTATTAACATGGTTTCGGTTTCACTGGACAGTTGTTTTGGCAAATTTTTGTTCAAATGATGCTTGTAAGATTCTGACTGAGGAATTAAAGTTAATTGCTCATACAACTAATGGCATTTATACTGAATCAACACTGCCCCCAACCCCTCTTTTTCACATTCATTTTTTACAGAAAAAGGGTATTTTGTATATTTTCCTGTGGCAAGAGAGCTAAAAGAATCAGTATGTGCCTTATAGATGAATACATTTCACTAGTACTGTAACAAATTAGCATACTTTTCATCACCCCTCAACCATCTAGATTTTTAGATATTTACCTCTGTAGAAGACACATGTAAATATGCAAGCCAAGTCCACGGCTCATTTGAAGCTCAAGTTATGCATTTGATCTCCTGTGCTAGTCTAACTGTGACAGGCAGTCACCAACAAGTCAAGCAGTTTCCATGCCTAACTCAAAGTAAATCTAACCAACATTACAGATTTAGCTTATGTGTGAACTGAAAAATGCTAGGATGGTGATAATCAGGCCCATGCCTTCTACCTTAAATATTAGGGAGGTGTCAAAATGCGAAACTATCCAGTGAGACCTTCAGCTAAAAAGTTGGTTTCAGCTGTAAACTTGGTTTCATCTATAAGCATGGTTCACTTTTGTGAGCTTTATAGAACTGTGTTATAATGAGATGACCTGGATATGCGGTCTTTTATAGAACTGTGTTATAATGAGATGACCTGTATATGCGGTCTTTTATAGAACTGTGTTATAATGAGATGACCTGGATATGCGGTCTTTTATAGAACTGTGTTATAATGAGATGACCTGGATATGCGGCCTTTTATAGAACTGTGTTATAATGAGATGACCTGGATATGCGGCCTTTTATAGAACTGTGTTATAATGAGATGACCTGGATATGCGGCCTTTTATAGAACTGTGTTATAATGAGATGACCAGGATATGCGGCTTTTATTCATTGGTCTCTTAACTACATTTATTTGTAATTGTATCTGATTAGTACTTGAAATAGTGTATGCTTTCTTTGTATACCATTGTTCTAATTGATGTCTTCACTGCTTTGTTGAAGATTTAACATTTATTCAATCTATTCAATTTTCTTTCAATGCTGATAATCATTCAGCAGGATGTTTAAACTATTTAAACTTAATATCTCACATAAAATATTCCAACAGTTTTTCCTTTGTTTTTTTTGCATATATGTAAATCAAATACATGTTACAGTGATGTAGATGTATATACATTGCATGTGTGACCTTAAGTCATGATCAATATGTTCATTATTGCATTCTTTATAAAGTAAATATTTTGTACATGTATGTGTCATATGTCCCTGAACATATGTGAGACTAAGTAACATTTGGCTAAGTTAGTTGTACCTGATGAAAATAAAGAATTATGTCATTATTATTATTATTATTATTATTATTATTATTTGCTTTGTTCTGTTTTAGAATGCCTTCTTCTTGGACTCAAGCTTGGAGTTAATCACTTTCCCTGACTTACTTTACTGTTATTACTTTTTATTGTTAGTATGATTTTAATATTTTGCTGAAAAGAAGAGTGATGGACTTTGTAACCATACATTTAATTATTTTTTTTATTGTGTTTTTTCAGTTTGATCAAGATGATCTACTCATTCTGTGAGAAGTCCAAAAAATTCCCAACATGGCACCAGCTTCTTCATGCCATTAAGCGGAACTTTGGCGGACTGAATTCTGTAAATCCAGAGGAGACATTCACTAAGAAACTGTCAGCTGTAGTAAAGAAAGATGCTCAGGTAGATTAATAGAATCTATTGATTTGCACTGAACAGAAAACAAATGGTAACCTAGACTGGGATTTCCTTTTTAAAGTGTCATGTAGCTACCTACAGTTATCAGTTTTCTTGCTTATTTGTTGCTCAGATAGAAAAGTTTTTGGTCAGTATTCCATTCAATAGTTTGCTTTAATTGTTCAGTTAAACACTGGGGGCCCTGAGTGGTCAAGTGGTCTAAAGTGCTGTCCATTACAGATCACTGCCATCTCACCTCTGGGTTCGAGTCTCAGATTCAGCCATGGTGGGTATGTGATAAAGCTTGCCAGTAGCTTCTCGTGGGTTGATGGTTCTTTCCGGGGTTTTCCCCAGGGTTCTTCCTCCACCAGTAATACTGGCCACCATGTATAGCTTATTGTGTGCTGAAAAAAATGGCATTAAACCCTACAACAATAGTTAAACATTGTCATCATTAAATTAAAGGGCCTCTGAACATATTATGACATAATTAAGCCATATCACTTTACATGTGACTTGATATAACTTACCTGGAACAACTAGACAAAGACAAGAAATGAATGAGATTATTAGCATAGTTTGATTCTGCTGTAAATAAAATGATTTATGTTATCTTTTACTCTATTGCTTTGATGCCATCATTTGGTACAGTTTGTTGAAAGTCATTTAGAATTTATCCTTTTTATCAAATAGTCTGTTTAGTCTAACATTTTCAGTTACAATTAAGAGATTGCTGGAATATCACCTTAGATTAGAATGCATTTTTAAAAAAATAGTTCTCATTATACAGACACTTTCTCAGTCAATAACATTTTCTATCCTTGGATTTTGTATGATTAGTAATGTTAAAATACTTCCTGCACTTGTTGTTTTATTTCTTCTTATAATAATAGCTTTTTTGTTTTCACAGCAAGTTTGTAAACATTATCATTAATTTTGATTTTTGTTTCTTCAACTATCAGGATATGTAATAATTAGTGATAATTACAACTTCTAACCATTATGTTCTATTATAAAATTGCTAAAATAAAGTCCAAAAACAGGGTCTGTTGTAGTACTAAAAATTTGAACAAAGGGGCTTGCAAAATGATGTATGGTTTACAAATAAATTGGATGCCTTTAGGCATGATATTTTGGAAATTAGTGTGAATACCAATGTCGTGTTTCCTTGAATAGAATCTGAGAAAATAAATTTGCTTATTGAAAATTGGTGTGGAAAATGGAAGTTTCATCATTATATATTGAGTCTGTGTGCATGTTTGAAATGCAGGAAAACATTCTAAAATGCTTACATGCTTTTCTCTTCAAAAAAAATTTGGTTGCATGCTATTATATCAAAAGTTTCGTTATTGAAATTGTGGTCTAGTCAGTACAATCTTTTCTATCCAGCTGTTCTTTCGTACATTATTGTTCAATGTTTGTGGATGAATTGTAATAAAAATTTAATGGAGTGTGTTTTAATTTTCAGCCACAATCCAGTGACCCTGACTGCTCCCCTACAGGCCTTATTCATGCTTGCCTCTTTGATGTCAATAAATCTCAGTGGTAAGTGGGTATTTAATATAGTGGCCTAAAATTTAAATACATTGCAGTACCCACCATAGAGATTTTTGAGAAGTCTGTCATCCCATAAATATGGCATATACTTTAATGTGATGAGTGTTCATGCAACATATGATGGTGCACTTGTAGTATTTGACTTTTTGACCTTTAAATAACCTTGCCTCCTTTCCTTGTCTCCAATTAAAATTGATAGACTCAGAAAATTGAATGCTTACATTGCAGTGAGAGTCGTTACCTGTTGCTGCTGACAGAAAACTATGGTGCCCTGACAATCCTTCAACAACAGATTCTAAACATTCAGGATGCTATTATCATTTTTGGCAGCAGCTTTCCAAGTGATCAAGAGTATACCCAGGTAAAACTTAATTACTTGACTTCCCAGGAGTATACCCATGTACTAGTTGCTTTCTTGATTTCTACATATTTAATATCAATAATTTTCAGGAGTATACCCAGGTAAAAATTGCTTAAATGGTTTTCCAGTGATCAGGAGAATACCCTGGAAAATAGTGCTAAGATTTCCCAGTAACCAATAAATAGTATTCTCCTGGTTCTACATGTTTAGTACTAATTGTTATCAGGAGTTTAACCAGGTAAATATGACTCAAATGATTTATGTGGTTTATCTTAAGAAAACTAGAACTTACTATCGTCTGTTTTATGTCAAACTGTATTAATAGAATTAAATATTTGTCCTTTTTTCCAAATTTGTCTTTTCAGTGAAGACTGAGAATATAAATAGAGAAATTTTTTAAAAATTGCTTTATTTTCTCTAATAAGCAGTCTAAGTATATAAATGGTTTCAAACAACTACTTCCATGATTAGAGAAATTACATTTTTAAGATCATGCTGCATTTATATCAGGCCCCAGCATGCTGCATTTATATCAGGCCCCAGCATGTTGAATTTATATCAGGCCCCAGCATTTTGAATTCATATCAGGCCCAAGTGTGATACATTTATATCAGGCCCCAGCAAGCTGAATTTATATCAGGCCCCAGCATGCTGCATTTATATCAGGCCCCAGCATACTGCATTTATATCAGGCCCCAGCATTTTGAATTTATATCAGGTCCCAGTGTGTTACATTTATATCAGGTCCCAGCATGCTGAATTTATATCAGGCCCCAGAAAGCTGCATTTATATCAGAACCCAGCACATATTCTAAGTAAGTTGACATTGTAAAGAAAAAAATATGCTATCTAAGTTTGCCTTTAAGACACCTTGTGCATGTTAATTGAATGTATAATTTTCTTTTTGAAATTGCTATTTGCATTGTGCAGTGATTTAGTTTGTCTCTATACCTTTCAATGATTGCTTGATTGATTGTACTAATAGCTATGAACTTTGTGTACAAATCAAGTCTTGTGACCAGTGAATGTACAGAGATTATTTCTGTTCTCCATATTTATTTGGTTATCTTTAATTAATGTGCACTTGTCTTGCATGAATAATAATGAGTTTTTTCCCTTGCTCATGCTGACTTAGCATCATTTGTTAAATATATTAGTGGTACATAAAACATAAATGTTTATGAATCAAGTTAAAACAGAGAATTAATGACTTAAAATAGTGTTCAAATACATGCTTATTGTACCCTTAAGGAACTGATATAATTAAATTTTATTATATCCGTATAACATTGTGTACCCAGGAAAGCCAGAAAATGTAATTTCCAATAAGTTGGAAAATGATATTGATCTTTTCTGATTCCATATCACCACACCTTCAAACAAAGCTGGAACTACATTTTTCTAGAAGTGTCCATATTAATACTGAAAAAAGCATGAACAGCTATGCTATAACCCTTTACTGCATGCAAATGCCTTTTGATGCCTCTACCCCATTCTCAAGTAAACGCCTTTGGATGCCTCTACCCCATTCTCATGGAAGTGCCTTTGGATGCCAATACCACATTCTCATGGAAGTGCCTTTTGATGCCTCTACCCCATTCTCATGTAAATGTCTTTTGATGCCTCTACCCCATTCTCATGTAAATGTCTTTTGATGCCTATACCCCATTCTCATATAAACGCCTTTGGATGCCTCTACTGCATTCTGATGTAAATGCCTTTGGATGCCTCTACCCCATTCAAATATAATGCCTTTTGATGCCTCTACCCCATTCTCATATAAACGCCTTTGGATGCCTCTACTCCAATCAAATATAAATGCCTTGTGATGCCTCTACCTCATTCTCATATAAATGCCTTTTGATGCCTCTACCCCATTCTCATGTAAATGCCTTTTGATGCCTCTGTCCCATTCTCATGTAAATGCCTTTTGATGCCTCTGCCCCATTCTCATATAAGCGCCTTTGGATGCCTCTACTCCAGTCTTATATAAGCGCCTTTGAATACCTCTACCATTCTCATATAAGCGCCTTTGGATGCCTCTACCCCATTCTCATATAAATGCCTTTGGATGCCTCTACCGCATTCTCGTGTATATGCGTTTTGATGCCTCTACCCCATTCTCATATAAACACCTTTGGATGCCTCTACCCCATGCTCATATAAACACCTTTGGATACCTCTACCACATTCTCATATCAGCGCCTTTGGATGCCTCAACCCCATTCTCATGGAAGCTCATTTATATGCCCGCTGTAAGGGACATCAGTAATTTTGAGCTGCTTTTGTTGCACTACCTTTGGGGAATATTCCCTATAAGATACTACATTCATTGATGTGAATGACCATTATGTTAGATGATGTATGGTTGCTGTTTAAGCTCTAGTCATAATCTGCTATTTAATGTACAGTACATGGGTTGGTATCTCCACTCTCCAAAATGGATGGGCTATGTATTTTGTTCAGTACTTTCTTTAGTTTTCACTTTTAGAATCACTACTATAAATTAGCTTCAATAACTTACATAAAAACTCTGATATTGATGTAGAAGCAATGAGTTTGTATAATTTATTAAATTTGATTTAGTAATGTAGATGTAGACAAAAATCTGATATAAGAAATGGCAGCTATGGTTGAAATGAGTATCATTCTCTGTTACAAATCTATATCATCAATCCAAGATTTTTTTTAATCGTACTGTCAATAATGCTGTCATTGCAATATGAAGTCCACATCAGCACCTCTCACAGTATCCTACCAGAAACAGTTCAACTGCTATCAGCCTTGGTTAGAAACATTCATAGTCATTCAACTGGTAAAATCTTCCATGCTGCAAAATTTGAAACTGCACATTAGATGTTAATCACATTTATGGGTCTGCTGCCCACATGACTTTAATATATGTGAAGTACTTTGTTTTAAATCTGTGTTATTCATGACTGCATATCAGCTGATCAAAATGTAATTCAGTTTGTGATTTAAGTTCATTGATATAATGAAAATATGATTATTTGATCTTGATTGTTAGATCATCTTTTGTTGTCAGCATTAGAAAATCTAAATAATGACTCTGCTTCCTGTCTTTCTATTATCCAGATTTTCTGAAACTTGATATTTATGATCTAGCAATGAAGATTGTACTACTTTGATGGTAACAGGCATGCTTTTTGACCCAATTTTTAATTCAAAGACTTGATAGCTGCTATTTCTTTTGATAGGATGGAGTGAGTGTTTTTTTGTGTTGCAAGCTTTGATGAATATAGTAGTGGGAAGACACGCAAGGGATTGCAAATATTGACATGAAAACAATTCATCTATCCCATACATAGATAGGCTGAACATACAAAACTGTAGATGATGCATATTTTACAATGCCTTGCACAGATACCTCACTGTATTCTTTAGTATAAAATTTTCTCAGTATTTGAAATGGGTAGACTAAGATGGGCTTCATTCACTAATTGTATGGTGTTAATATGTGCCAAGTTGTCTACACAATATGGACCCATCAGAGCACCATGAAGTATAATTTATTTAATATTTCATACAGTCAAATATTATTCTACAGAAGAGACAAAAGATTCATGCTTGGAAAACTTTTGTAAATATATAGTTGATACTGGGGTGCTGAAAATGAGTTTACACCTCTTTTATCCATTACAGGTGTGTAGGAACATCAATCGCATCAAGGTGTGCATGGAGACAGGTAACACAGTAGTGTTGTTGAATCTGGAAAACTTGTATGAGAGCCTCTATGATGCTCTCAATCAGGTGAGTGTACATAATAATAATAATAATAATAATAATGAGGTCTTTGTAAAGTGCCTAATCTTTAGAAGCTTTAAGTGCTTTACAACATCTATAATGATATGACTACCAAAAAAAAAAAAAAAAAGGTAAACAAACACCATGAAATTAGAAAACAAAAACATGCAGAAAATATTTAACGTAGGAAATGAATTTTGTTTATAAAGGTATTTAATGAAATGTAGTCTTTTGTTTGTGAATTTTCTATGGGTTTTGTTGTTATTTTACAGCTAATATTCAGGATACATACAAAATCTTTTGGAATCAGGAAAGCTGATTTACAAAACTAGCCTTTATTTAAGTAATGATATTTTTAATGATTTTTCATTCATCATTAAATTAATTGTTCAAAAAATATTTTTTATGATTTTTCATTAAATTAATTATAAGTATTTTTTCTGGTTTTAGTACTATGTGTATTTTGGTGGAGACAGATATGTTGACCTTGGTCTTGGGACACACAGGGTCAAATGCAGGGTGCACAGAAACTTCAGGTAATGTACTTGTAATTGAAGCACTTTCAAATAATTTTGCAAGTAGCGGGAACCTTCAAAACTACACATTTTTCCCAATTTATTTAATTGTATTTAAAATACCAAGCTTGAATTTATCTTGTACGCCCTTTTTAGATTGATGTCTTCTTGCAGTTATCTTTAAAATATTATGCTTAGTCAGCTTTTAGGATTTTCTTTTCATCAATGTTGACAACATGTAAGTTTATTGCAGGTTGTCATGTTTAATTATATTCCTAAAAGCAAACAAATAAAAAGTAATCAGAATAAAGCTTATGATGACAAATGTGCATGGCATATATACATTTATTGTTTTTGGTGTATCGATTATTTTGAAAATTGTTCAAAATCAATTAACAGTGGCACAATCAAACATGAACAGGTAAGGGCATTTAAATCCTATTGCTTTGTTGGTGGCATAATATATTGTGAACCAATAATGGTGATAAGGGCATTGTAATAAATAGAGGATCTCAAATGATTTAACATTGAATTTATGAAGCGAGTTGAATAATATCATGCTTTTGTGAGCCTTGGCAAGCAAAAGCTGAACATTATTTATTGAGTATGTAGCATGATGCCCCGGTGCTAATCATCACTATAAATTGCCACACTGCAGACATCTTAGCAATAAGACTGAAAAATTGTTAAAGCTACTTTAAAGAAACAAATCACACACACACACACACACATACACACACACACACAAACACACAGTATATATTATTTAGATAGAAAGAAGAATGAATAATTTCATTCATTCTGACAGATGCTGTACCTTTATTTGTTGTGCATTAAAAGTAGTCTCAAACAAAGTTGAAATAGTAAAAATATATAAATCAAAGATTAAGTGTCCATCCAAATAAAAAGAACATTTTACAAAAGACAAAACATTTTTGTTAGCACAGAATGTCCATTGCATGTCACCTTATTTGATACAGTACGCAGTGCTGGCTTGAGTTGGCCTTCACAACAGAGTGTCAGTCTTTATGTTAAAGTTCCACATTGCAACTAAACATTACATTGTTGTGATATTTTTGTGAATAGAAGGTTACTGGATGCAGAAGTACACATATTTACTGTAATATAATTGTGACTGGATATTTGCCGTATTTGATTTGTAACATTAGATTGTACATAAGATGTAAACAAATCTCTTTTTGAGTTAGACTTGCATCACATATTTACAATGTAATTATGCTGCAATCACATATTTACAATGTAATTATGCTTCAATCACATATTTACAATGTAATTATGCTGCAATCACATATTTACAATGTAATTATGCTGCAATCACATACTTACAATGTAATTATGCTGCATTTGGATAAAATTCTGTTAGTTTGGGACACTGTTTAATATCTACATTCTTCTGTGAACAAAAGTGAGTTTTTTTACTTTAGTAAGTTCACATTTAAACAAGTTTGTTTATAGGGTGGATTCCATGCTACATATATACTGCCCCTCCATCCCCACCCCACCCCTGCTATCATCTGAGTAATTCCAGGAGATTTACTTGTTACTGTTCATGTTTCTGGTTTTTTGCCATTTTTCATGTTATGATCTGTTATACAAGACGTAACAAACCCCAGTGGGGGTAAATTGACCATATTAAAAACAGATGAGACTATTTTTCCCCAATTCCCTTTTGCAAGTTGAAATAAACAATGGCAGCAAAAGGATGTTCTTTCAAAACATTAAATTCCAGAATGTAGGGTTAAACAAGTTTTCTCATGATTGCAGCCAATCAGTAAAGAGTATACTGCACAATAATTTCATTGGCTTATTTGGACCAATCAGAATCACATAAAGTGATATTTTAACATGTGGTAATATAAAAAAATATGAAACTGCACATACTGTAGGAAAACTGTACCAACTGCTATAAAACAATATCTTGTTCAGCTGATTCTTACAAGGTGGAGTGTATTTTATGTTATGATGCTGTCAATCTATCTATCCATCTGTATATTACTGATTTAATTTCCACACAATAACTTGAGCTGTCCACCATCTGCAGTTACAAAACTTTGGTTGGATGGCAGGCACTTTGGGTGATGATTTGTTTTTTAGTTGAAATGTCCTAGGCCAGACTGGAAGATACAATGGTTTCTGCAGAAACGGTTTAGTTATCTACATAGAGGACTATTAAATATGGGGTGGCTGTTTAATGTACTATTCATTGTACTCTTGTTTATTATTGGCAAGTTAAATTATTTTGAGAAAATTTGTTTATTATTTAAAATTTTAAATTGTTTCAGAATTGTTTCAGAAAAATATGTTTTCAGATGAATAAACGGTATTGGAGTTGACTGTAAAATGTTTCATTATGTAATAAAATTCCTTTCCAATTTCATTATATTGAGGCCAACTGTATCAGAACACAATAACTGATATTGATATCTAGAATGCACTTACATTTATATTTTCATTCTGATTATTTTTAAACTGAGACTCAACACCAGGACACCAACACCAAACATCCCAGGCATTTTACATGTGTTTATACAAAAGGTTTAAGTAGACATGAATGTAATTATTTTGGAAACTATTAGCACAAAATCTTTGCAGGAATTTTATAATTGATTAGACTCAGCAAAATAAGGTCTGTCAATTTTCAATCATGAAAATGAGCTGATAATGTCAGAAGTATTTTTGCAATGATTGTTTTTATGCCTGAAGTAATAAGGAATAAAAAGTGTCAAAAATTAAATAAATAAGAGTAGTGAATTTGGTAATCAACTGCATGTGTTAAAATAATGGTTAGACATGGTTAGCAAAGTTCTAACATTTGTCACTGGAAGATGTTTGTATTTAATAGCAAATTATTCTTCCAGTATTTAAATAATTTGGGTTTTGATAAATATAATATCACTTTTTGTCACAGGTTGATTGTAGTTGCAGAGAAGGATGTCGTTTACCAGAAATTTCCAATTCCATTAATCAATCGTCTGGAGAAACATTTTCTGACAGTCAATACAATGTTGACACAAGAGCAAGGTGAACTTGCCAAAAGGCTGGAGAAATGGGCAAAAACTTTTGCCTCTGAAACAAAATTGAGCCAACTCTCTGTGCAGTAAGTACATTTAAATTTCCATAGTCAACTCTCATCAATGACCACCTTTTGCATCTTGCCAATCTCTGTTTTTTCTTCTTCTTATTTGTATGTACCCTGCTGTATTCCTTTTTGGAGGGTTGTATATTGTTTTCCATCATTCATTCTCTCTATAAATGGATAAAAATTGTTATACATTGGCAAATCTTCAAGTTCAAGGTCATAGGTGTTGTTTTTTAAGGTTTCAATAACATTGTTTCTTCTGCTTTGTAATTTAAGAACTATTTAAATAAATGGATGAAACTTGTGGTATATCTTGTCTAGAGGATATATGGAATTCTCATGATTATATCTTTTGAGTCGAGGTCACTTGATGATATCTTCTCATTCTCTGCGTTTCTGCAATAATGATCTTGAAGACAGATTAATTATATTCAGTTAATTTAAATGCTTACCCCGTAGTTCTACAAATTTGTCAACAAAGTTACAACAAGAATTGTTATAATTGTATACTTTTGTATACTTTTCTTGACCTCTCCACAGAGGGCAGTGAGAAAACTTCACTAAATTTGCTTGCTTCATTGAACTGCATTGAAAAGAAATTACCTTATCAAGTAATCTAAATTAAGAAATATTTTTTAAAAACCATATATTAAAAAAGGCAAAAAATTAAGGTATCAACAAGCACTATTTCATGTATTACTTACATGGCTGACAATAGCTCAATATGATATGTTAAGACCTGTGAAGACTGCTGTGAGGAAGCCATTTGTGGTAATGTTCATAGGTACTGTTCACAAAGTGAAACAATCCAATTTTATTTTAAGGTTAGAGAGATGCTGGATACATATAGAAATATAGAAGAACATAAGTTATTACAAATCACTGCCTTGAATGAGAATTTTATTACTGGTACACATCAGTGCCTTAAATGAGAATGTTATTACACATCACTGCCTTGAATGAGAATGTTATTACACATCAGTGCCTTAAATGAGAATGTTATTACACATCAGTGCCTTAAATGAGAATGTTATTACACATCAATGCCTTGAATGAGAATGTTATTACACATTAGTGCCTTGAATGAGAATGTTATTACACATTACTGCATTGAATGAGAATGTTATTACACATCACTGCCTTGAATGAGAATGTTATTACACATCAGTGCCTTGAATGAGAATGTTATTACACATCACTGCCTTGAATGAGAATATTATTACACATCACTGCCTTAAATGAGAATGTTATTATGCATCAGTGCCTTGAATGAGAATGTTATTACACATCAGTGCCTTAAATGAGAATGTTATTACACATCACTGCCTTGAATGAGAATGTTATTACACATCAGTGCCTTAAATGAGAATGTTATTACACATCATTGCCTTGAATGAGAATGTTATTACACATCAGTGCCTTAAATGAGAATGTTATTACACATCATTGCCTTGAATGAGAATGTTATTACACATCAGTGCCTTAAATGAGAATGTTATTACACATCAGTGCCTTAAATGAGAATGTTATTACACATCAATGCCTTGAATGAGAATGTTATTACACATTAGTGCCTTGAATGAGAATGTTATTACACATCACTGCATTGAATGAGAATGTTATTACACATCAGTGCCTTAAATGAGAATGTTATTACACATCAATGCCTTGAATGAGAATGTTATTACACATTAGTGCCTTGAATGAGAATGTTATTACACATCACTGCATTGAATGAGAATGTTATTACACATCACTGCATTGAATGAGAATGTTATTACACATCAGTGCCTTGAATGAGAATGTTATTACACATCACTGCCTTAAATGAGAATGTTATTACACATCACTGCCTTGAATGAGAATGTTATTACACATCAGTGCCTTGAATGAGAATGTTATTACATATCACTGCCTTGAATGAGAATGTTATTACACATCAGTGCCTTAAATGAAAATGTTATTAGACATCACTGCCTTGAATGAGAATGTTATTACACATCACTGCCTTAAATGAGAATGGTATTACACATCAGTGCCTTAAATGAGAATGTTATTACACATCAGTGCCTTAAATGAGAATGTTATTACACATCACTGCCTTGAATGAGAATGTTATTACACATCACTGCCTTAAATGAGAATGTTATTACACATCACTGCCTTAAATGAGAATGTTATTACACATCACTGCCTTGAATGAGAATGTTATTACACATCAGTGCCTTGAATGAGAATGTTATTACACATCACTGCCTTGAATGAGAATGTTATTACACATCAGTGCCTTAAATGAAAATGTTATTAGACATCACTGCCTTGAATGAGAATGTTATTACACATCACTGCCTTAAATGAGAATGGTATTACACATCAGTGCCTTAAATGAGAATGTTATTACACATCAGTGCCTTAAATGAGAATGTTATTACACATCACTGCCTTGAATGAGAATGTTATTACACATCACTGCCTTGAATGAGAATGTTATTACACATCACTGCCTTGAATGAGAATGTTATTACACATCACTGCCTTGAATGAGAATGTTATTACATGGTCATTGCCTTGAATGAGTTTGTTTAAGCCATCATTATTAATGTTCATTGGCAAATTTGTGAACAGCAGCATTCCTATGAAGTCAGATTTTACTCCATATATGAAACCAAATCATGATTATTTGAAGTTTTGGAATAGTGTTCAAGTTAATGAAAATACTAATTCTTAATTGACGCATACTTTTCAGGATGAGTTTTTAGCCATGAAATGGATTGTTTGAAGGAAAATAGTAATCTAACCCTTGTGTTTTCACAGTTGATATGTGTTCATATAACCTTATTACCCAAACTGGACAGAGGTGTTTATATATAATTATTCTATTTCCTGTAAAGTCCAATTAAACTTGAAAATATTTTGCCCCTTCCCCCAATCCCCCATCCCCTTAATGAAATATTTGTACAGGTATATCTTATGATCAAACTGCAACATAAACAGCTGTAAGAAAGCTAATACATGTATTATGGTTGTCATGAACAACTCAGTTCTGACCAGAATTTACCTAGAGAATTCAGCAATGAAGTTTGAACACCAGCATCATCTATGCTCTAGTGAGTGCAGTGATGAATACAAATTACACTTCTATTACCTTCAAACCCCCTGTTTAACCACTGTGTGTAACAAAGACTGCATCTATTTAAGACATTTTTGTACCTTCAAACCCACTGTTTTAACCATTGTGTGTAACAAAGACTGCATCTATTTAAGACTAAATTTTGCCATCAAAGTGATTTTAAAGACAGAAAGTATATATTTCTATTGAATGTCATTGTGGCTGTGATTAAATGAGTGTGTGTATGGTGATGATATTTGACAGTGTTAAGTCTGCCAATCTTTTTTTCTAAGTGTCAGAGATGCTGCGAAGAAAACAGACTAGTATTTTCATTTATTCAGATTTGAATTTCTAATAATGTTTTATTGGCTTATGTAAAAACTTGTTCTCATTTGGACAACATTGCATCTTTTGGATCTCATACACTGCACTGATAACCCCAACCCCACTTGGGACCTAAAACCCCACATATTGAGCCTTGAAAACCCCCAGAATTTTCTGGGAATATTACAGGTATGCTTATTCAGCTTAAGCAGTTCACTTTCTGAAGTGCAACTCCTTACCTGGTTGCGAGCTCTGAGTTATGTCCCTGTCACAAATTTGTAGTTGTTCCTTGTTGGTGTCTGTAACTCCATAGCTAGTTGTACTTTTGCCATTCCGTAGCCAGCTGAACCAAACTCTGCTTTATTTTGCATAATCTGTTTGTGCCTTCTATTTATTTTGAATATTTGAAAATTAGCCAGATGCATCTAAGTTAGTGCATGCCTCAGATTTCATCCCAATTTGTTCCTAAGTTGTATATAAGATATCATTTATATATCTAAAGAAGTCAAATGTTAACTACCATTTCTTTTTGTGTATTTTGTGAACAATGGTGATGAAAATAAGTCAACCAAACTATTCAGCCATTTATTGATTTACCACCAGCTTGGTCATTCGTACTGAAGCATGTTTTTCAGGTACTGATGTTACTTTATTTTATATTTTATAAGTATAACTGTTGATGATGGCATTGCTTTCCAATATTAGGAGGACATGCATTTTATTCAAACAAACTCAGCTGGTATGTTATGGACAATGATTTACAGAATAAATGGACTATATTAATATAAAAGGTGTCCTTCGTATGTTCAGTTGAGTTTATTGTGCAATTGTTTTCCACAGCAAGATATTTGAAACAGTTTAAATTATAAAGGGATAATGTTATATTTATTTTCTCAAAGACTAGTCCATGAAGAAAGATGCTTTTTGTCTATGTATTCTGATTTAAAATACAGTGTCTAGTAAATGCAGGGAAAGAAAAAAAGATTTAAGACAGAAATCACTGTCTAGCGTCCATGTTATATTTTCCATCTAGTATGAAAAGGGCTAATTTCTATTCTCTACAAAGATTTTAAACTCATAACGTATGTTTTTTTTAAAAGTATCTTCTGTGAAAGGTTAATCTAACTGATAAATATATGTCCATTATACAGTACACTATATATTCAATGAAAGGTTAGTCTAACTGATAAATATATGTCCGTAATACAGTATATTCAATGAAAGGTTAGTCTGACTGATAAATATATGTCCGTTATACAGTATCTTCTGTGAAAGGTTAGTCTGGCTGATAATTATATGTCATTTTACAGTGTCCTCTAAGGAAGGTTAGTCTGACTGATATATATGTCCATTATACAGTGTCATCTATGGAAGGTTAGTCTGACTTATAAATATATGTCCATTATACAGTGTCCTCAATGGAAGGTTAGTCTGGCTAATAAATATATGTCCATTATACAGTGTCATCTATGGAAGGTTAGTCTGACTGATAAATATATGTCCATTATACAGTGTCCTCTATGAAAGGTTAGTCTGGCTGATAAATATATGTCCATTATACAGTGTCTTCTAAGGAAGAGTATTCTGAATATCGTGCTGTAATAAAGTCACCAGTAATTCATTGAGATAATAAGATGAAACAAATATTTTGCAGACATGGTAGAGGTCGAAGACAAAGGTCAGTTGGAGAGGTGTTTGTTGGTTACCATGCTGATACCTATTCAGCAATAATCCTATTTGTTTGGGAGGATCTGCAAACGAATGAAAGAAAACCTTCAAAAGACAAGGTAATTATGTCATCGTTAAAGAAAACATGAACAAAAATGATCGAGTCCATATAATTATATGGATGATTGTATGCATATAATATATACATTTTGTGTGCATTATAACACAACTTAGGTTATTGCACAATTAACTGTTAGTGCTAAAGATCTTGAAATAGAGATACTTTGGATCTAATTGACTCAGAAGAGTGTCTGTGGCTTTTGAATTTTAGTCATTTCATTGTGGGTGATATCAAGAGGTGTGTGCAAGGAAAATATTTTTTTACCAAAAATATTGCATTTTTTTAAATTACTTACTGCATATAATTGTGCATTGTTTAAAGCAGCAATAACAAAGTCATGCAGGTTTTCAGTATGTAACCAATTTGCTGTGACATTAAGTTAATATGAAACAATTTTGTGAGCCATACAGATTTGAATTAAATTTCTGAATGACAATTGTACAGTTAAATTTCCCAAAACTAGCTTTACTTTAAGCTGTTATGGTAAACCACTTTTGTAGCATCAGTGCTTAATGGACATTAAATTATGACATCATTGAGATGATGCTATTTTAATCTAGGTGTATAAGTAAATGATGATGTGACCACAGGAAGAGACTGGGCAAAAAATTATATGATTGGGAATTCTATCTCTTATTACATCACACCATTTATTCCACAGTGTTAACAATAGCAAGAACAGTTCTGTGAAAATGATAAAGCCAATAAGATATATACAAAACCTTCAGAAATCTTTGGTCATTTATGGTTCATCATAATATGGCTGCTGACGCTTTGTTTCTGGTAAACAAATTGGATTTTAATAAGTGTATTATCAACATACCCATTTCTTTTATAGGAATATATTCAACCTATGCATAATTGATGGATTTTAAAATACTCATTTAGCTATTATTTTTATTGACAATTAAGGTACTTTTTCTTTCATTTATTGACAATAATGGTACATTTTCCTGTATTTATAGACAAAAATAGTACATTTTTCTGAATTTTTCTATGTAATAGCCCTTACATGGAAATAGGTATTCAATATAGTGTAGTGCAAGAAAATATATGCTTACATATTTTACATTTGTGAGTGACTTTTGGAATCCTTTGATACTTGGTTATTTAAAAAGTTTTATGATGCTCTGGCATTTCACAACCAGTCATCTTTCAAGTCGCTTATTTTGTAAAATGATGGGGGGTTTTTCCCACTGATGTCACTCTTGTACTAGTCAAATATATGTTTACTACTTGCTTTTATGAAATGGTCAAAAGCCTTTGTCTAAACACTGTCTGGTTTGGAAAACACAAAAAAGTTTTACTAAATTGTTGAATTTGCTTTTAGAATAAAAATTAAAAAATCACTTTTAAATAAAAATAAAAGAAAAAAAAATTCTAGTAAGAGGTGTAGGCTCTGAAATTATTATGGCCCTACTCAACTTAGTTGTCAGTAATATGTCCTTTGTCCCTTTATCAGCTCTTTGGTTTCTACAAGCTGATTTAAATGGGAATTGTTGGATCAAATTAGGTATGCAGCCTTTTATTGATGAGACTTCAGATGAATTCAGTTTTAAGTCTTCAGTGTCATCATTTAGAAGAGTTATGTCCCTTGACTGCTAGGCCTTCTAACTCTGATTTCTACAGCATAACGTTATTGATTTAAAGCAAAGTTTGACTTGCAATTTTAAACTGATGATATCTTGGATGATTCTAAAACTTTGTTTACTGGAGTTATGAACTCTCTTTGCCTTTCCTTCTGAGATTGGTTTCTGTGGCAGAGCTTTACCCATGTGTGTTGAATTCAGCCATATTTACATGCACCTTTAAATACCTTGAATGAGTTTGATTCAAGCATCCAAGACTTCATTTACAGGAGTTATGCCCCTGATTCTTGAAATTTGTTTGATTTTAAAGAAAATTGGCATGCAGCTTTATATTAAAGAGGTTGAATGAATTTGATTTCCCACATTTCAAAATAACGTGCAGGTGTTATGACCTCAGATTTGCTATCCTTCCAAGTTTGCATTAAGCAGCATTACTTTAATAAGGATTATTGACTTTCATTCAAATTTTGATGTGTGCTTCTTATTAATGAGACCTAGCGGGAATGAGATTTCCAGCATCACATAGAATCAGTTAGAGGAGTTATGGACTCTTATTTCTGACCATGATCTTTGGTTTCACATCACATGTTCCTCAGTTATGCAAAATGAATTGTATTGGGTCTGTACAAACTATAAAAACAATTGCCATAAAACTTTACAAAAAACTTTATGATTTTAAAAACAAAAAAAAAGACTGGTAACACACTTGGACAATATTTAACTCTTTCAGCCCCAAGAAACTTTTCAGTAACACTGTTACTGTGCCCCAGCCACACTAAGCTATGACTAGCTGCTTGTGCCCCAGAGTGTTTTACCTGTTTGGAAAATTTTGTAGAAATCATGCACATGCATTGACATTTACTTTAATTTCTCTTTTTATTTCCAATATTAATCCATGATAATTTCACCAATTAATTAAAATTAATTTGTCTACACAGTGATGTATTTTTCTTTCTATTTTTCCAAGTCTTTCACAATTTATTTATACATTATTTTACAAATATACATTATTTTTACAAAATTATGTGCAACATTGTTAGGAATATCACATCATCAGCACTTGAAGTCCATGAAAATAAACCAGGAAAATTTAATATGTTATATGGTTTGAAACAATTTGTACATACATTACTTGGCAATGTTCACATCCAGTTTTTGGTTAAGATAGAACTTTGTTCAATAAACACATTTTGCAGGTTGGATACTACGTTTGTTTGGTGATACCAATGTGCATTTTTAGGCATATGGTTTGGTTTCGTTTGCGATGTCCGTGTGCAGTTTCTCCGGAAATAATAATAAGTTAAAAAAGATAGATTTTTCTTTTTTCCTTGTCTATTTGTCATTGTATGTTGTAGGTCCAGGATTCATTTCACTAAAATCATTGATTTGGATAGACAGAAGACGATCGCTCTAATCTGCTAGATCGGCAGAAACTTTTTCATTTTAGCTATCAGCATCCGCTTTTTCTGACTATTTAATCTCAAGAATCTTCGATGTCCCATTCAAAATTTCGCAAATTATCCAACTGTCGAACATATCTCTCCTCTAATTACTCGATATTTTCGAGATCAAACACGAGAAACTCCTCATTTTCGCCCTCACCGCCATCTAAAACCACTCGTGCTTCCGTCATCATTTTACGATTTTTTAAGAAAAAAACACACGTGTATTGAAACGATCCCAAGTAGTAATCCTTGGTTTCCGAACATTTAAAGTTTGCCCAAACGAACGTAAATTCATTTCTGATTGGCTACAAGTGGGTCTGATGCTAGGAAAAGCCCCATTTGTAACCAATCAGAGATTTTCTTTCGACCATACATTCGAACCGTGGAGCAGCGGTACCGGCCATTGAATGCAGACGAAAATTTTCACGAAAAGGCGGTATCGGCCGTTGAATGCAGAAACTGCATTACGCGTACAGGCGGCATCGGGGCCGAATGAGTTAAAAGAAAGTGTTATGGTAGAAGGTCTCTAAAATTTGAAAAATGATTCCAGTCTGCCATCCAATTTGGTTTGTGATTGCTAAATAATTAGAAAAACCCTGCATTAAGGTTTTTAGCAACTTAACACCCAGGTGAGCAATCTCAAACCCACTAGGGTCTCATAATTTCTTCATGACACTTGACAGTAATATCGACCATCATTTTCTTTTGTTAATAATGTTTTGTACAGATTTTAGAAGAGTCCAAGAAACTGCTGCTTTGGAGTGCCACCCCAGAGTCTTTGGTCAGACTAGAAAATTGTCATCTGCCTCATCAGGAGGTCGAAACTCTCAGGCAGATATATTGGGAGGAACAGACACATAACAATCTGGCAGAATATTTACAGCAGAAAGTTTACTTAGCCAGAATGAAGAAAAGAGACTGTTTTGCTCAGGTGTGTATAATGCTGAGCACTACATATCTTATTCAGATATTTATTTTATTCCGGGTTTTTTGCATGTATATAAACAAATAAATTGATGCACTTAAACTGTGTATCACTATCATGAAAAAAGACTTATTAATATTGTGTGAATCATATCTGTTACATACTTTACATCAAATGTTTACTCTAAGTTAGTAAAATGTAAACTTAAATAAAATGGCTTTTTTGTCACAATGAGAAATCAACATATACATAGTGGTTAATTTTGGTATTCATGTACATATCTATACATTGGTACATCTGTTGGTATGTCAGTTCAAACCCTAAATTAGATGTTTAAATAGCTTTCTCAGCTAACTAAAAGTGAGATCAACAAAAAGGAGCTTTGTACTAAAAAGAAGTTAGGCTGCCTTGATGGAAGTTTGACATGGTGATCACTGAAACATCTCTGTGGGTGCCTGTATATCTGTCCATCCCTAGAGTAACCTCAGTGTTAAAAAGTGTTTATATAACTGCCTCTCAGAAAGAGTTGGAGGTATATAGCAATCCACATGTCTGTCTGTCAAGCATTCTGTCTGGCACTCATTAATTTAACTAGTCCTGGAGTCTTGATTGATTGCCATGAAAGGTACATATTTATATCAATAATAATAATAATAATAATGAGGACTTTGTATAGCACCTAATCTTTTTATACCCATGACATGAAGGTATGCACTTTGTTCCTTCAATTTTGTTTTTTTTGTTGTAATTATTGCCCTTTTTCTCTTGTAAGAGTGTATGATTCAATCTCCTTAGTGTTGATAATTCCTCATTTTTGATGGATTGCCATTAAACTTTATATTATTATCATCACCTGAAGATGAGCATGTTGACAAGTCACTTTGCTATTGCCCTTTTGGTTGGAGTTATTGTCTATTTTTTTCTTAAGCGTAATACAGTTTCTGACTCATGATAGTTATTGCCCATTTTGACTAAACAGCTAGATGTATTGTCTGACAGAATTTGGTGAGTGCAACTAATCTTTATGTGAAACATAATACATATTGTCATCATCTGAAGATATGCAGTTTAACAAATCATTGTAATTGTGCTTTCCTATCAGATTAATATATTGTTATATGCCTACCTTAAAATGTTATGATGTTGTCCATATGTATATCCTTCTTGGACTTATCCAATATATATGGTTTCTAAACTTTGGTGATTGCTTCTGATTGGGGCAGTAAGTACCCTAACAGTTCTAGGGTCTTATACTCCAAAGCAAAAGTTAAGGTCATGGTCATTGTGAATCCAAGAAAGAAAATGGTTTCCACATAAAAGCATGAAGTTGGGGTAAAGTCACTATAACTGAAAGAATAAAATTGCTTTCTACACACTAACAAAAGTTCTGTATTAAATAAGTGGACCAAACTTTGCGGGTGACATGTAATAGGGGTAAGGAAGAAACCTGTCAATTTGAGGTCAAAAGGCACCCAGTTCAAATTCACTATGATGAAAGGTGAAAAATTATTTAAATAACTTTAGTTCTTTATCACAGACTTGGATCATATTTGTAGATAGCTTACACTTGTCATAAGGAATAAGTCTATTGGTTTGGGGTTCAAAGGTCATGGGTCATGCTCACAAAGTAGCTTCTGCAAAATAAATTTTCATTTGTTTAGATAGAGGAGTACTAGATGTTTGGTTAATGTTCCAGTAATGGCACCCCTGTTTTAACTACAGGACCATCTGCATCATGAACTATTGGTGAGAGACAAGAGGGGTGGGTATATTTATATGAACAAATTGCTTACCATTCTTTTCGTGTTCCTGGCTTGACTAAAAGGAAGTCAGGTGTAATTTGTTGTGTATTTATGTATTAAAGGTGACAACACATTCCAAGCTGCTGTCACCATCAGATAAAGAAGACATTTCCATAGCAACAGGAATATCAATGAGTAGACTGTCACTTGAGGCCCTCCAGTCCTTTGACACAGAACAACAGTTTAGTAGGAAGATAAGGTAGCAATATTATTTCTTTCTACTAGATTTTGTGTCACCCATGTTTGAGAAGAACTTTTTCCCACAGTGCTCCATATATTATTAGGTAGCGAAAGTATGGTACTCCCCAATTTTTAGCAAAAGAACCATACTTAGTACAACATTGTTTTCATAATTTTGTTTGTTTGTTTGTTTGATTAGTATTTTTAACATAGCTTTAAAAAAAATTCCATCATATCACTATGATGTCTGCAATGAGACAGTTTATAGCAATGTCTAGCACTGGGGCATCATGTCGAAGATATGTAGCATGATGTCCCACCCAGTCACATTATCCTGACACCAGGCTGGCCAGTCCTAACACTCTTAATATTGATCACCAAGCAAAGCAGCTGTTAGTACCATTTTTGTAAGTCTTTGATATGACTTAGTTGGGGATTGAACCCATGACCTCCCACTCTTGTGATGGATGCTCTAACCACTAGGCCACTGGAGTGGTTATTTTCATTTTTTTTGAAAACTTTAATATAGTTTGTGTTTGACGAAGCAAACAAGAGAGAGAAAGATAGAAATGTGTGTGTTGTTTTCATTTTGGGCTCATACAATCCTGAAACAAACTTTTATCAAATTTGACAAATAAATCCTGGCATTGATGGCTTTTTGATTTATACAGATGGTGCTAATTGGCTATTAAATTAGGTCACAATACAAAAAATATATAAATCTTTAAATTAATTCTTAAAAGCTGGAATGTAATTTTGCCAAGTTTTAGTGACAAAAAGCATAATGACATGTTTTCCATGTAATTGTTGTACAAGTGATGCCAATTCACCATCAAATATCGGCACCCTTTACTTAAAAACAACTTTACATAATTTTTCCTCAGAAACTTCTTATAGCAGTTCACTCACATTTGATCTAAAATATTTTGGAATGAAGGGTATTCATATCTATACAAATTATGCCAATTTACCATTGAATATGGGCACCATTGCTAAAATTTTTAAATTCTTTGAATGACTTCTCAAAAATACCTGAAACGAATTTGACAGAAGGCTTCTCATCTAGTTGATACCAGTCTAACATCAATTATAGCTGCAGGTAGTTTCAATAGAAAATCTTCAGCTTCAGAGCTGGAAAACAGTATTTGGCCAAATTTGACAGATGGCATAATAGCTTATGAGCCTCAGCCTTTCACTTTTAAAGAAATGATGCCAATTCATCATCAGATATGGCAGGAAACATGTGCTATATTTCATATAAGTTTTGTATACAAACATTTTTATATTTCAATGTAGGATAAATAGTGGATAGAAAAATGAATTATCATTTTAAGAAAGAGATTGTTTATATAAAAAATAAAAGATCTTCAATGGAGGACTCCAAAATATGTACATAATCATCAATATTAAATTCACATGGCAAAATGACTTCATGGGGCATAAATATTTTATTTGTATGAGGAAGATTAAAGATGTGATTTTGGGAAGCCTACGTCTGTGTTGCAGTTACTATGTTTTCTGGCTTATAAGTCAATAATTTTTTACTTGAAAGTCAGGTCTTCGTCTTATACTCTGAATTGACTTATATATGGATTATGTCATTGAAATTGCATCAAATTGTATATGGATTACTGTATGCGGTATGCTAATAAAATTGTTCAATAATCGGCATAATCAAAAACAGGTCACATAGAAGTACAAATTCTTGTTAAATTACTATGCCAGTAAATTGTTATATTTTAATGTGACTGCAATTATATCTATAAGTTTTGTCATTATTTGGTTTGCATATTTCATACTTAGGGTCTATACTCTATAGTGTACTGTACTAATGTTTGTTCTTAAAAAAAGATATGAAATAATTTTGTTTTATTCATCCTTTTTAACCAGACCTCATTCTTCATGATCATATTTCAGCAAGTGGTCCATTGATATTTTATTTTCCAGTATACTGTTGGACACATGCAAGTGATTACCAGCATAACTTTTTCATTGATATAATTGATCCTACAAAGAGATGTAATCCATATTAACTTTAGCATTCTATGATTATTTATAAAATACTGTAGATTATGCTTTCTACTGAATCACCCAAATTGTTTATTTATAATTGTATTTGACAAAGTTTCTCAAATAAATATGGTTTAAACTAAACTAAAATCAGATATATAGATAGACTACTAATAGGTCATTAATGATTTATTTTTAATTTTAGCTTAAAGCAAACTGTAATGTCAACATATCACCTATAATCATTTTTAACCAGATGTAATTTTGGTGTCTGTCTTTGATTATACCAGTAATTGATAAATTGGTCTTTGGTTTCCAACAACAATCAAAACCAGTTGCCACAATTGTTTAAACCATGATATTGGCTTTGGTTACTGATTCTAGTTTCTGTATTGCCGGGAAGGAGTCTGTCATTATAGATCAGTTCTGTATTCTTCTGATCCAGATCTTTCTTGGAGTCTGACCTTGAGGAGGAATTGCTACTTGTAGTTCAGTGTGACTCAGGTGACACAAATGCTAGTTTGGTGGCCTGTGCTAGATACTGTATACTGTATCAACACCAACAGATGAAGGACAGAAGGACAGCACCCTGTCATGTTGTCTTCATTATACAGCTGCCCAGGATTGCAGGGGGATGCTTTGCTGGATTCCAGGTAAGTGTCAGTAGTCACTTTGTAGCTACCAATGTTTGCAGGTGTAAATTTTTTCTCACCCTTTATCCCAAAACTTATAAGGAATAGCAATTTTAATGTCAGTTTAGTGGAATCAGCACAGTGTGATAGTGCTGTGAGATGAGTGAAATAGTCACAGTGTTATTAGTGATGGTGCTGTGAGTTGAGTGAAATAAGCATAGTGTTATTAGTGATGGTGCTGTGAGTTGAGTGAAATAGTCACGGTGTTATTAGTGATGGTGCTGTGAGTTGAGTGAAATAAGCATAGTGTTATTAGTGATGGTGCTGTGAGTTGAGTGAAATAGTCATAGTGTTATTAGTGATAGTGCTGTGAGTTGAGTGAAATAGTGTTATTAGTGATGGTGCTTGAGTTGAGTGAAATAAGCAGAGTGTTATTAGTGATGGTGCTTGAGTTGAGTGAAAAAGTCACAGTGTTATTAGTGATGGTGCTGTGAGTTGAGTGAAATAGTCAGTGTTATTAGTGATGGTGCTTGAGTTGAGTGAAATAAGCACAGTGTTATTAGTGATGGTGCTTGAGTTGAATGAAATAGTCAGTGTTATTAGTGATGGTGCTTGAGTTGAGTGAAATAGTCACAGTGTTATTAGTGATGGTGCTGTGAGTTGAGTGAAATAAGCACAGTGTTATTAGTGATAGTGCTGTGAGATGAGTGAAATAGTCACAGTGTTATTAGTGATGGTGCTGTGAGTTGAGTGAAATAAGCACAGTGTTAATAGTGATAATAATGTCATTTGAATGGAATAAGTAATGAAGGCAAAAGATTGCAGACGTTTAGGTCCAGCGTGATATGAAAATAAAATTGTACATACAGTATTGCATTAATATGAAACAGTATCTGCTAAATATTCATGACAGAAACATGTCAGTCAGTTTTCTTTGCCTGTACCGCCCTCCACCTAGTATAAAAAATGCTGACTGAATCTCTCTTTTTTTTTTCTGAATCTCCTGGAGTATGGAAATTTGACAGATTGTAACCGATTATTCTTTGAGATTTCAACTTTCACTTTAACTGTCCTGGAAACCCATACATGTAAAAACTCCTAGATTACATTCATGTTTTCAACCTCAAACAGTCAGTTAATCAACCCAACTTGCATTATATCCCATATGGATGTATCAGTCCCTAACCTTCCACCTTCATTTGCTATTAAGAGAAACCTCCATATGATAAATATAAACAAACTAATACATGATGACATCCAAGCAAACCTAACAACTTTCTTACCTCCTACAGCAGAACAACTCAGTAACTGTC
The DNA here is from genome assembly GCA_030141615.1 of Unio pictorum. NCBI lineage: Eukaryota > Metazoa > Mollusca > Bivalvia > Unionida > Unionidae > Unio > Unio pictorum. The sequence continues at coordinate 2,751,559 of JARLTB010000118.1, forward strand.
TGCATTCATTGCTTGAAAAACATGCCCAGCCACCAAGCACTGAGTACCAATTAAAAAGTGTTTTCCATGGTATTGTAGTGTTAGGGACCAGCTTGACACTGCTAAAAGACACTGCCGTACAGCGGAGAGGCTTTGACTTTCCACAGACTCACTATTCATAAGCAGATCTATCAAGCTGCTAAGAAGAATGTCACAAACATAGTCCAGGCAGCAAAATCGGCCCACTACAGTAATAAGGTCTTGGTAAAATCCAGCTGCAAAGAGCTCTTCAAGATTACTAACAAGCTAATGTCAAGGAACAAATGTACACCACTTCCAACTACCTTCTCACCAGTCAACCTTCCAACCTGTTTGCAAATTTCTTCCGTGACAAAGTACAAACCATTAGAGATAAGCTGGACAACACATTTCAATGGACTTTTCATCACCATACAGTTGTGATACAGAATTTCAGCGGTAACCATTAGCTGCATTTAAACCTGTCTCACTGGATTTAGTACAGACAATCGTAATAAAGAGTGTACCAATGTCATGTGAACTTGATGCAGTTCCAACATCACTGCTGCTTGAATGCTTAGATCCAATATTGCCTTCACTAACTGATGTTATACCTCTCTCTCATCTAGGGAATTCACATCATTTTTTTTATAGCTGCCATTGTAAAGCCTCTGCTGATGAAATCAACACTTGACCATAATAATTTAAAGAACTAACGCCCAGTTTCTAATCTCCCATTCATATAAAAAAAATCTTAGAAAAAGTTGTTCTAGCCCAACTGTTATCTGATCTGAATTCAAAAGTCTTTTTAGCAATGTACAGTCTGCATATCGCCCTTGCCACAGTACTGAAACTACTCTTCTGAAAGTAGTTAATGATAGTCTCTCTGTTTTGGATAGTGGAAAGATTAGTCCTCACCCTCCTTGATTTGTCTGCAGCATTTGACATCATAGACCATGATATATTACTTCACTATCTCCAGCATGTATTTGGCATTCAGAATACAGCCCTACTGTGGTTCAAGTCCTACTTAATCAACAGGACTCAAATTGTGTGTGCAAATGGAATTCACTCCAGCTTAGTTGATCTATGTTGTGTGTTGCACAAGGGTCTGTTCTTGGACCTGTTCTCTTCATTATATACATTAAGCCACTCTTCAGAGTCATAAATCATCACCCAGTGTCTCACCAATTGTAAGCTGATGACACCCAAATATACAAATCTAACCACCCAACTGAAGTTGATGCTACCATCCAAGGTGTAGAGAGGTGCATATCTGATGTGAAATCATGGATGACATGTAACAAGCTGCAAATGAATGATGATAAAACTGAGGCCATTTCTGATAACAGCACAAAGACTTTCTCATTCATATCCTTTACCTCAAACAATAATTATCAGCAACACCAACATTAAGTTCACACAGTCAGTATGAAACCTAGGTATTATTCTGGACAGTAATCTCTCATTGCACCAAATTTAGGATCTTACACCATGTACAGAGAATCTCAATTTTCATTACAGTAGGGAACATGTGGTATCTGGTGGGCTAGGTTTAGGGAGTTTCCAATCCTCTTATATGTCATTCTTAGGTTTTATACAACTATATTTCCTTTAATCCAGTGACTGTTATCATAATTTCAGTGTGGCCTGTGGCATTCAGTGCACATTGATGACCTAAGGGCACAAAGCAGTGACATGCCTACCATACAGGGCATGATAGGGGTATCCATAGCAACATTGATGGAGAAAGCAATTTCCTGTCCAACATCAGGAAATGGTGCCATGGAAACAGATAGGATGAGTCATCATGTTCCAGAGGAGTTGTATGTATAGAAAGGCACTTTATTTTCATATACAGTAGATTTTGTATTGAATGACCACCACTTATATCAGAAAATAATGGTTCTTTGTAACATGTCTTAAAACTGTATAATTGCTATAAAAAAAAATCTGTACATTTAGAACATAGTCTCTTAAGACAGTGGTGTCTTAGCAGTGTTCTCTAAAGACAGGTTTTATGGCAATATCTTTTGAGTTTGAACTGTTTTGTATAAATTAACATACATTGTCATTTATGTTTCTTTTGTTGTGGTAATTTGATGTGTTATAATCTTCCTTTTGTTAGATAAAATGTATAACAATGTGATATTGTTGTTCATCCATCATTTCAGAACTCATATTTTTAACTCCTAACCATATAGTTTATCTTATCAGTCAAACTTTAAGATCCTCTTTCATAGTATTCTTTCAGTATAGAGCACAAGTTTGTGATCATTGATGGGACAACATCATGAAATACAGTAGAAATAACTCTAACACAAGTGTGTGATCATTGATAGGGCTACAGCATGAAGTACAGTAGAAATAACTCACACACAAGTGTATGATCATTGATAGGGCTACAGTTTGAAGTACAGTTGAAATAACTCACACACAAGTGTATGATCATTGATAGGGCTACAGCATGAAGTACAGTAGAAATAACAAACACACAAGTGTATGATCATTGATAGGGCTACAGCATGAAGTACAATTTAAATAATTCACACACAAGTGTATGATCACTGATGTGACTACATCATCAAGTACAGTAGAAATAACTCACAAACAAGTGGATGATCATTGATGGGACTACATCATAAAGTAGAAATAAATGAATGAGACTCTTGCATAATACATACTGACATATTCTTTCTTACAAAATTATAGCTGGATAAGATGGATAGGCCATTTGGTTTTAATTAAGACTTCAAATTCATCCATTTAATATACCCAGGGTGAAAATCTGACATGCTACAAGATTCTTTGATTTATTTTGGGATATTATTCCATATAATGGTCTCAGAATATTTAAAAACTGTTTTTAAATAATTATTTCTTTGGATTTGAAATTAGGACTTTTTTGGCTGTCAATGATCAAAGGTTTGGGTTTGCTGGTTTCTTAGCATTTAAAATTATTTCTCAAGTAAACTATGGCAGACTTGACTGAAACTTTATATTTCACTTTGAAATTCCATAGGTGAAGTCATTATTGAAAAGGAAGGATGTCTATTGTCTATATAATCTTTCCAGGTTGCCTGTCTAGTATTATTTTACAGGCTCATCTTTGCAGTCCATATGTTTTCTTAATATGATCATAAGAAGTATTTCCTGATATGATGTTACAATAGTCAAACTTAGACTGATTGTAGCTCTTGTAAGAGTGACACAGTACTGTTTTAGAATGAAATGCGTCATTTTTTCTTAGTAGCCAAAGATAGGAGTTTGCTATGAACATTGCTCTCATATACTTGCATTTGCGTTTTATAAGTTAGCCACATAGACCATAATATAATTTCATTAGAAGTCTTTTCATAAAGTGGGGTCTGGGAAACTATATCATTTCTAGATGACTTTTTCATATACCTGCTGACTATTAGGTATCCACAATCATACATCTACCTTTCATTGGGTTTTGCAAACAGTTTCAAAATTTGGTCTAAATCATTGATGGCTTGTACTTATTATAAGAAATAGTTTTGGACTCCAAAGGTCTAAAGTCAAGATCACAGTGACACAAAGAAGAATAATATCTTTGGCACAGTTCTCAAATACTTATTATCGTGACCAAACCTGTACTAAGTATGGTTTCTACATGCACACTAAGCTTCATTCAAGACCACATGGCACATGATCGAGACAAGTGGAAGGAACTGGTCAAATGTTTAGCTGCACAGTGCCTTAATGACCACACTAGGTCATGAGACTGATGAAGACTGATGATGATGATGATGATGATGATGATGATGATGATATGTCTTGACCATATATGGAGAATTTGCATTTTGAAGAAGTAAAATCCAGTTTTGGTGTCAAAAGTCATGGTCACTGTTATGCAATGAAAGGAAAAAGTTTTTCGAAAATAAACTAGCCAAAAAGCTCATAATGATGCCAGATTTCATCTGTCAATTGTTGTCTGGTATTGTTTAGGAAGAAAATAGGCTGCAGATGTTGGGCAAGAGGAATTAAAACTCCAGGTCACAATCACCAAAAGTAATAATTCTTTTCTGTATGGTAACTTGTGCGCTTGATTTAAGGGTTAAGGAAGTCAAAAGTCAAGGTAACTATTACTGAAAGAAGAAATATTTGTCTGTATAATTTTAGTTCTCAGCAACATACCTTGCTCAAAATCGTCCACTTAAGGTATGGAAGAAGCTAAATGGTCAAGGTCATTTTGGGCAAAGGAAAAGTGGTATTGCAGAATTAATTTTGTTCTAGAGTAAGTTCTCTGACTGAGCTTTGTTGATGGCTTTCACTCATTGTAATTAAAAAAAGATCTGAGGTGAAAAGGTCAGAGGTTGAAGTCATTGTATGTCAAAATGGTAATAATGACTTTCACAAAGTAATTTTATTTAAGATTTCATAACTCAAAACCACTAAGATATGCAGACAGGTTGGTTAATAATTTCCAGAATGAGTTATCCCAAGCCAAAATTGCAAGCTTGTTTTAAAACTTGCAGCAAGCTTATTTTTGCAAGCTTGCAGCAAGCTTGTATTTGGAACATTGCGCAAACTTATTTTTGCAAGCATGCACAAGCTTATTTTTGCAAGCTTGTATTTGGAACATTGCCGCAAACTTATTTTTACAAGCTTGCACAAGCTTATTTCTGCAAGCTTTTTTTTGCAAGCTTGCACAGATTTCTTGCTACAAGCATGTGGGCTTTCAAACATCAGACATGATTGTTGTCCCCTGCCCCCCAAAAAAACCTGAAAATATTAAGGGGTGTGGATGACCTGTACTGCGTTGCAGGTTTCATCGTTTTTTGCTCCCAACTACAAATGCAAGTCCTCTAGCATTCAGTTTTCTTATGAGCTGACCAACTACATTTACATCAACTTTCCATGCACTCATGCCATTCCTATTTCCACACATTTTTAAAACCATTTTTAAGTTTATTCAAACTTTTTGTGTCCTGGTCTTTCTGTAACTCTAGAGTAGATGCCATGTTTTGCAAATATAAAGCTAATTAACTTCAACTTTGTGGAAAAATCACAATTAAAATAACATTGAGCATTATAAAAGTAACAACAAACAAGTGCAGTACATGATGTAAATTGGCCTTAATGCCCTGCGAGCTGTAGCACATTTATTGTTGATAACTTCATTGAAGCTAGCTTCAGTAAGACAGCTACTAGGGCTCTCCTCCTAATTCCTTTTTTAAAATGTTTCAAAGCAAAAGCATATGAGTTATCCTTTGTGAATTTAATGTTTGGAAAACTTGTGCAAAATAACTCACCAGCAACACTAGTTACTGAAGGAGGAAGGTTTATTTCTAAAAGAAATCTAATTTTGATTGAATTTTATTAAGGTTCTCTCTGGTATTTATATATGTCGCAAGTTCAGGCTGAGTTGTGTGTGATGAAGCAAGAACCTGATGTTTATTAGCTTTTTCGTGCGCCTTCATGCCTTATAGCGAAATCACATTACACAATTTGGAAAACGTCAAGTTTTCTCCGTTACTATATGACTTCACAAATCTACAAAAGATGGCACAATTGTTCTTCCAGTTGTTTCCTTATCATTTCCTGGAGAAAATTCTGAATATTCCTCTTTCCTATCTAACATGATTAGAAGCTAAACATTACAAAGACGAGATACTTAGACAATGGTAACAATTTGCGAGATCAAATATGGCGGATAAAGACATGCATGGTAGCCTCGATTTCAAAAGAACCAATCGTATTGTAGAACTGTATTCCTATATACTAGCGATACATTCTATCAAAATATAACCGAATGCACGTTCTAAACTGAAAATTCCAAAGAAATTGTTGTTATTTATTTTAATTTAAAAAAACATATTTTTGCTCCCCCCCCCCCCTCGTAAAAAAACGTACAGCTGTATTCAGGTCCAAATTATGGGAGAAATACGGAAAAAAACAGGACAGTTGGCAGCTATGCATTTGTTAGTTTTTGGAGGGTTGGCTTGATATTGTGTGGATAGCCTGGGACAGCAGCTGACCATGTGTCAGGTTACTAACTCATATTCTGTTACAAGTTTGATTTTCTTATATGCATTTTTTGTGGAATTGCAAAGTTAAATTATGACTTACTAAATGCTGAGAAGGTTAAATGTTCCTTGACCTACCTGCATATTTAATGATTAAATTATGTAATCTTATAGTTGCAATGTAGTGGAAAACAAATCTGTTCAGCAGAAACATTATGATAAATTTCATTGTTCAAGTTTATTCATTCACTGCAAGCTTACCCATGGTAGCAGAATGTGCACCCTAGCTGCAAGCATGTGCATGCAAGTTTGATACATGCATAGTCTCAATCTTTTGCAAGAATGGAAATATATGAAGAAACTTATTGCAAACAAGTAAGCTTGTGGTAAGCTTGTTTTACTTTCTGAAGCAAATAAGAAACCTTGTACAAGCTTGCGGTTATATTCAGCTAGTTTGCCTTAAGCCTGCACTTGCTTGTACAAGCTTGCGCAAGCATCTATGTTAGCTTATAAACATCAAATTAGCTTATCACAACCTTGCTACAAGCTTGCGGCAAGGATGCATTTTGGTTTGGGATACACAGACAATTATACATGGGCCAGGCATATAAAGAGCCAATCATAGTATTCTTGTTGATTTGAATTGTTTGCATGGACTAGTCATGTATCTTCAGGTGTAGGGACTAGAAAGTGGCATTGGTGCTTGGAAGCAAGCATTGATGGAATTTAACACTGAGCACAGTTAAGAAGTATTGCTTTGTAAAAGATTTTTTATTTGTATTTTATGTGATTCTTGTAGACAAAAGGAAGATATGGCATGGAAGAGGGAAAAAGGGAATCACCAACACATGTTAGATTATGACCAAGATCTTCAGCCATACAATAAGAATTCCAGTGACTTTGAATTTAGTAAGGGTCACCAGCTGCATGATATTGTTCGGCTTCCTGATCCACTCAAAAGACAGTCTAGTTCTCAGTCAGTTGCCAACTTCAGACTGAATGCCCACAGTCTGATTTTGTCCTGCGTCATGTCTGCCCTAGCCATGGTCAAGGACAGAGAGGAAACCACTGAGAGATCAACAAAAAGAATTACTTTGGTTCTGAAGTTATTGAATGAAACATCTACTGAAGGTTAGTTGTACACATTATGAAGAATTACTGTTGAGTCATTGTCATCCAACTTATTTATGTTTGAGTGCTTTAAATTTGTTAAAATTGACTGGTTAATTTTCATCGTTGTTATACCCTAATTTCAAGTAGCATGATGTATGTAGAATTCACTTTGTCATTCAATCTCAACATCCATTATCTTATCCATGCAGTTTATCCAGATGTTAAATGCTAACATTAGGAAGTTTGCTGATATCACACTTGCAGTGTTATGTTAGTACTTTGTTGGATGAAGGTGTGTCTTGTATTTTAACTGGGTCACTGTGACATATACTTTTCAGGTATATTCCATGTAGTATCCTTGCTACATTTCCAATATCTTCTCACGTATTGCAAATATTGATATTATTGTGTGCTCAGTTGTTGTAACATGCAGTTTGAGTTCATTTAAGATTGCTAGATAAACAACAAACTATAGTTCCAATAAAACTTATTTTACTGCCTCCAGTGTTGCCATTTGTGCAGATCTTGTGATGACTTTAGGTGTGCACCAAAACCAGATCACTATAACCTACTTTCAGTTTTAACTCAAGCTTTGCACAGGTCTTGGGAAATCTGTAAACATGCAGTTATCTGAAAATTCAGGGATGTTTATAAGTTAGGAAAAAATTAATTTTTGTTGTATCAAGAAATAGTGTAACTTCAATCGATAAAGTTTGACATGGATATACAAGTTAATAAATACTTTAGGGCCAGATATTTTGAATAACTCTTGTAGAACATTGATTACTTCCCTTAATTCATGTCAGAAGTTAAGAAAATGAGAGAAATATATTACTCTGCTTGATGATAAAGACTCTCACAATGAAGGATCTAATTAGTTGTTGGGTCAAGCAATTACTGGCTGGATGTTCTTAGCTGCATGTTTGCTACAGTTTGCCCATGGTATTTCTGTATTTCAGCTGGGTGTGTGGTACTAGTTTTAACTTTTAAAAACATTGGTAAAATATACGCTTTTAGATTCCTGCATTTTTTACATGCAGATTGTTTTGCATGAAGTAGCTTTCTTTGATTCATTATTTGCAAGAATCTACATATTTTGTATCCATTTACTTGGAATTCTATGCCAGATTAGTCATTTAAACTTTCTGTTTTTAGAATTAAGATATAGTTTCTCAGTTTAAGATATAGTTTCTCAGTACAATACATATTGATTTTTTGTGTGTGCAGTAACAGACCTACCAACTCCTATGATTTTACCATAAGTCTTACATAAATGACTCTTAAAATACAGACTTATTAAATTAAAGCAAACACTATAAAAAAAATTATTGTTACAGTAAAATCCAGAAAATTATTTCATCGGTGTTTGATTTGGATCTGAGTTTTATATTAGAATTAGTGGAATTAGTCAAAGAACCAGACTGCAGTACTGCACATATTTGTTTCTTGCAAAGCATGTGCATGATCAAACTGTTGATTAGAGTTTTAATAAATTAATTCATGCAGCTAGCAATGCATATTTAAGACAGAAGGAAAGATAAGCCTCTTATAAAGTGCTAATAATCGGCACAGAATAATAAATAGTAATTTTCAGTATCTTGCAAATCAGAACAAAAGGGACACGATTATGTTTATTGGCCATCATGTGCCAAATTGAGTATGTCTCATAGGGGGATATATGATTGCCATTGTCATGTGAAATGGCAAAAATTCCAAGGATACATCAGTTTGAACTGCATTGGATTTTAAACTGATATTTGCGCAACTACTAGAAGTTTGTACAACTGTACTAGAAGTCTGTGCAACTGTACTAGAAGTCTGTGCAGCTGTACTAGAAGTCTGTGCAACTGTACTAGAAGTCTGTGCAGCTGTACTAGAAGTTTGTACAACTGTACATGTACTTAATTGTTCAATAAGGTCTACAGATACTTTACAAACATTTCAGTTGAACATAATGTTTACTGTCATTGTATGTTTCGGTTTACAGACTTTTAAATATGTTTTCCAGCTTTACATTAGCCATTTACATCTTACTGAAAACTGGTCAAACTTAAGAAAAAAAATTGACTGCCTTACTAAGATGGTCTCATAAGGGTTGGCAGGTCTGCAGTTATACTGTTATGGTCAAATATTTTAATAAAACAAGAAAGTAATTAGTGATTTACTGGTTTTGAAGCCAGTGTGATTCAAGCAAACACTGAGAACTTCCAAGCCATTGTTCCATGGCATAAATGTACTGAATTTATCCAATTTCTTTACTGAAGACCATGAAACACCATGTGAAGACCGTAAAACTTGAAGTAAATAAAGTACATTTTAGTAAATATGTATCTAAGATCAGTCAAAAAGGAGCAAGACAATTAAACATCTTTCAGCTGATGCACGAAACACTGTTTTAACTAAGCTACTGATTTCCAATGCTTGATAAGACCAAACTTCAACCACAGCTCATTTATTTAGTATTTGATGATTTAAATAGCTAAGAAAAGAAATCATCTTATGTTGTATGTCAGTAAATTAATTATATGACTTTTTTTATCAGTGAATTATGTACGATTTTTCCTAAGAGTGCCTAATTACTTATTAGTAATGTGATAACATTCAAAACCTGCAATAATTATAAATCTTGGATATCAAAATCTGGCAACAGAGAATAAAGACTGCATGGCATGGCAAGCCGTTTGCAGATTTCATGCCCATAGAATCTGGAACAGCCTGCTCAATGGTTTGAGACAATCTCTGATTTCAAATACTTCAGCAGGCTGATTCCAATATCATCTGGACTACACAGTAAATGTGCCTTATGTCTCTGTTTTGCAGTAATTGGCATTTCAGGGTTACTTTTCACATCTAAATCAAGATAATCTGAATAAATCTTTCAGTGCCTATTTCAATTACTTTCCTTCATAGATATTGATATATAACTTTATTTTGTTCTTTTACATTTTTTAAATAAAGATTTCAATATATGATGTACTCCTTTTTTATTTGCATGCTGTATACTGTCTTTTAATCAGCTGTTATCATTGACACTGTGCATGCTTTTAACAATTAAATTATATATATATATATATATATTTATATATATGCATGCATGCTGTAAATATGAATTTTACCTCTCTGTTGTTGAATTATGAAATACTTGTGTTGTCGTGTTGATAAAATAGCCTTGTACAAAGCTAGTGTTTTATGTATTATACCCAGACCACTGGTGCTCAATAAAAAAAACTGTATCTTGACAAATGAGAAATCAAACCAACAAATATTGGAGCTAGAGACTAAGGTAGGAAGTAAGGAATGCATTAAAAAAAAGCGGGTTGGTTCCTCATTTACCTTCTCAATGGGGGCGGCAAGTGGTCTAAAGCGCTCTTCATTATGGATCACTGCCATCTTTCCTCTGTTTGCATTGGTTAAAGTCTCAGATTTGGCTAATGTGGTTATGTGAGAGAGCTTGCCAGTAGCTTCTAGTGGGTCAGTGGTTCTTTCAAAGGTTTTCCCAAGGTTCTTCCTCCACCATTAATACTGGTTGCCATGTACAGCCTAGTGTGTGCTGAAAAATAGTGTTAAACCCTACAACAACAACAACCTTCTCAAGGATTCATTGCCAAGACATTTAAGGAGATGTACTTTGCTTAATTTTTCTTATGATTTGTGTCATAATTTAGTTGAAAAATACATCCTTAAAAAGCAGACATTTTGCAGACGTTAAGCAATGTAATATCAAATTTTAGTTATATCTTTTCATTATTTTAAGTTTAGATTTCTTTCTTTTAAGTCTTTTTAATGATTGATGGTGTTGTATTATTTGTTTCAAATTTTTTCATTTTCACAAATCTCTACAGGTTCAGTGTCGTACTGATATACCAATAAATTGATATCATCCATTCTTGGATTCTAGAATGAAGCATTGTTCTTTGTATCTGATCCCTTTTCATCAAAGCAAGGTCAAGTTTATTTTGACCATTCTTATGGGGTTTCTTTTGTATTATTCTTTGGTCATAGATTCCAAACTTTGGAAGGGATAGTCATCAGAATACATACTGTACAGTTGAGAAATGCTTCCCTTTAATATTTCTGCACCCCTACCCCTACCTCTGACCCTTATGCTGGTCAGTGTAATTGGAAAATCTTAGTTAAGTTTTGGGTTTAAACTTTTCTACTTGATCACAAGTTTCAAATCCTATGTTTGATAGCTATCATATTTGAAATGTAGAATTGGTGAGTCAGCCCTTTCATATCCTTATACCCGTATTCTCCCTCTGACTTTCATGCATCATTGGATCATTGGAAAGTTATTGTTCAAGTATTTTTGGTTATAGGTTCCAAACTTGGGAAAGATAGCCATCATACTTGGACAATATAATCGAAGATCTCTGTCCATTCATATTCTTATTCATGTACCTGTACCCCACTTTCTGATCTTCTTGCAAAATCAAGGATACGTATGGTCATAGGTTCCAAAGTTGTGCTAAAGTCTGACCATACCAACCTGTTTGTTTGTACCCCCCAACCGATTTCAGTAATGGAAACCTTTAATGTGATAAAATGTGTAAGGAACTTAGACAATTCATTCAGTGATTTTAATTTCTAACCTGACTGTGAGTAGGGTGGTCCTAACACAATCATGATCTGCACATTTCATGCTTAACAGAAGTTTTCAATATAATAGATTAACATTCTTGAGAACCATTTCCAGTTCCTGGACAAGTCCATTTTCAGCAAAGGTTTGTATGCACAGCTCCAGAGTACAGACATATTTCATGTGCTTCTGATATTTGCAATGTCGAATCAAGCAAAGGAAAAGAATGACAACAACAAATTTGCCTTTCCCCTGGATTTAAACAAAATGGTTTAATTTTTATGTTCGTGTGTGCAAATGGATATAATTCCAAACTCTCAATGTTAAGGAATTTACAGAATTATCCAGCAGTTACTGATAGGATGAGCTACACCATTATGTTGCCTGACTGAAATAAAGTAGATCACCTAGTACACAATATGGTGCCATGTTAGTATGGAAAGTCTGTTAAGCATGAAAGTTGCAGGGGATGCCAGTATTAGTGCCATTCTGGTCACAGTCGGTTAAAAATTATAAATCGATGATTTCAATTGACTTAGTTCTGTGCACTTTTTATCACCTCAAACATTTTCATTTTTGAATCGATAGTGGGGTACAAACATACATTGATGTATAGTCAGACTATAGGACTGCAAAATCAGTTAACTCTATCCTATCAAACTCAATGTACCAGTAACCTTCCTGTGATTCTCATGCATGGTCATTTGAATATGAAAACAGATCTGAGTCAAAAGCAGAAATTCATTTAAATTTCTTGTTTATACAAGGATGACTAATTGTGTCATTTGCAGTGGTACCCAGCTTTTTCAAAGGAGTCAGCAGTCACTTGGTCACTTTGTTGAAAGAAAAGGAGGATAGAAGTGGTCATAATCCATCTAACTGGCTTCCAAATGAGGCAGCTAAACCTGAAAATATCACCAAGGCTGGAACTTTCAGGTAAGATTTGATAATTTAATTATTTATTTAATATTAACATTTTCCAATTTCACATTTAGTTAATTTTGATATTGTAGATTTCAGTCAATTCACAGAATTTAATGCTATATGTTTTTCAGTTATTTCGCACTATATGTTTTTCAGTTATTTAGCAAAGTTTGATATTGTAGGTTTCATTTACATTGAATATTTTTATGAAATATTTAGTTCATACCTATAATAAGTTTTATAGCAAGATGCTGAAGATGCTTGAGATTGCACAAGCATACTGGAGAAATATTCCCATGTTTAAAATTGGACCACAAAATGTAATACTTGTATTTTATGAATCACAAACTTTGGAAAGTGCATAATAGCTTTCTTGTTCTAATAAGTTTGTTCTCTTCACCTAAAGATTCATAAAACTGAATTTTGTTTTGAATGCATATCAGAAATAACGTCCACTTTTGAATGTTTTTTTTTTCTTCAGAAATTAACAAAACCATTTCAGTTACTAGTACATGACATTCATGGCAGCAGACACTCAATGCTTCTGTTTGAAATGAAGATTTTAAAAATGAGTGAAATTCCAATAAATCCTGGATATATATTGATGATTAAAAAGTCTTGATATTTAAATTTATAGACATAATTCTGTTTTATTTGCCTTGCATTCAAATGAATTTCTTTATTAAACTGTAAGTATATAAAGAATCCAGAGAAAGTTAAGCGTTTCATTTACTTTATCCAGGCGTGCATGCATCCAGTATCTAGAGTCCAGGATCTCTCCCATACTTGCTGGAATTATAGCCCACATTGACACCAATCAAAATCTAGACATCCTGTCTGGACATATTTCCCAAGGAGATTGGGTTGCTAGGCTCTGGCTGCACATTTTCAACACCCCAGCTGCCATTCAGCTAAAGTACTCTGACCTCCAATCTCCTGCCATGCAACAGGAGTTGAGTGAGGTCATTGTCAAAACAACAGGATTTGAAGGTCATACATTCCAAGCTGAACTGCCATTTTCCTGGCTGATCTTTGAACAGATAGATGCCATCTGTAGAACTGCTCATGAAAACATAATTCAAGAAGGTATCGGTACTCACTTGTTTACTTCTCATGGCTGTTTAAAATGTATTTGCCTCTTCTTAAATAAGCAATAAACAAGTAATGTAGATATCTATATTCATTTCCATATAATTTTACTTTAATGCTTTTGATTCATTATCTCCCTTTATTTTATAAAATTTTTAAGAAAATGGAAATGAAAAGACCAAAATTATACTTTGCATTTTAAAGGGAAATACCACACCACTCCCTCAATAATTTGCACCAAGATAACTCACGAACCTGCTTATAATGTGATGCCTGGCATGTATCCTGAGTTTTTTCCATAGAAATATATTTTAAATATCTTTCAAAATATGCTAAACATGAAAAAATTATGATAAGAATTGGTAAATAAAACCTTTATACATTTCTCATTTTATCATCAAAAATGGTGATTAATGCCCATAAAGATCGATTCCATATGGTGAAATTCGCAAGTTCTAAATAAGATATCACATAATATGTTAGGTTTATTTGTTGATAAATAGTCATCAATACACTGTAAATAAACAGTCTGGTGAAATAGCGATCAATGAAAATGTCTTATAAATTCTAACAGGTGGCAACAGAGAATGAACAGCAATTAAATATCTTGCTAGGTGAAAGTCACTATCTAATCATTTATTTCCATTTCAGTGTAAACATTATAATTGCCACATATTCTTTTCTATGAAAAGATAAAAAGAGTCAATCAGCCGTCACATCAAAACCCATGAGTACTTCTTTGAAAACTTACTTACCTGTGGGCTTTGTTTTGATAACAACTTGGCGAAGTGTTTGTTGCACTAAAATAATCCATTAAAAGAGACCTGTGTTGTTTTATCACTTTGATTATGTCTTATGTATCAATTCAAGCAAGGGAGGATTTTGCTCAGCAACAGAAAAATCTGAGGGTAACACAAAAAATAAAGTGATTTTTTTCAAAAAGTGAATTGACATTTGTCAAGCATATCACAACTGGCATTTTTATTATCATGTTCTGATTTACATTGTTTTAAATTTGTAGACCCATTAAATTTGAGTTGGTAATGATTAACCCTTGGGTATTTTGGTTTTCATTTTACTTCTTCTGCAATCAAATCTATCTATTGATCGATCGATCAACATTGTTCCTCAAAAAGAGAGTCAGTATTGTATTTAAAACATAGTCTAATTTGGATAAAACAATAAAACTAGAATGTATCCATTTTAACACAAAAATTAGTGACATAATACACAATGTGTGTGAAGTGGTACACATGTTAAGCAAACGGATACCACATGGAATAATGTTTTCGATTATCTCCTCAATATACGGTAATTTATCCTGAAATTAATGTTATTCTATGAGGAAAAAATAAACTACACCATTATGAAGAGATATATATTCACATTTAATCACAGCATGATTATAAAGTGAGTATTCAACACTATAATCTGCCACCCACGCACCCTTTTGCCTTTGTGTTGATCCTTTTAATGTTTTTTAATATTTTTAGGTCATTTGATAACTTGCGTCTCACTTACAGTGCGGTCGATGTTTTTTTCCCTGATGTGCGCGAGTTATCAAGGGAGAGCTGTATTTTGTTTGTGTCTTGTCTTATTAAATGTGTATTTTAATAAAATAACCAATACCAAAAACACAACATTGAATTTACAATAAATATAAATCCAAGTGGAGTTGCAATACTTATAAGTGTGTAGTTTTGTTTGAAAGCAATGCATTAAAATCTTAAAATAAAACAGGCGTTGTATCTTCTTTTATTTATTATTAGTTTATTAATCATATAAAGTTTTTTACATGAGGTATGAATTTTATCAAATGTAATATAAATAATATATTTTACCACCACTGTCTTAATGGGAAAAGGTAATAGTCCACACATTGGGTTTTTCTTTTCAGATCAAAATACCTTCAATCTAGAAAGAATTGTCAAGGTTTTGAAAGAGACACCTTTGGGTAGATTTCTGAGTGAATTTCAAGGACCTGTAAGCAGCATAATTCAGCTTTATACAAAGGACTTTATCAACATGACAATTAGAGTGCACACTGATGCAGAAAGAGAGGTATCATGTTGATTTCAAGGAAAGCATGTGGTCATTTGTATAATGCTCTCTTAATAAAGTAAAATGAGTGTTAGTTATTGGTCACTTAATACCATTGACTTTGACTTGAAACAGGAAATGAGTAGGGTACATTCTAAACCCAACAAATGTATAAATACAGGACATCTCTTGATTGTTAGATTTGTTGAAAGTTTAGGTTATTAAGAATTTTAATAATTAGGCAAGTTTTTAAAAGATCATGACAGGATGAAAGTTATCTCAATACAATTATTGGAAAAAACAATTGGTTTGAAATATTGGGTCTTTGTGATATTATTTCCTTCTTTTCAGTACAAAATAGTTCCTCTACAATATACTACCTTAGTACAATGCTATGTTGTGATGTTATTAAGTTTTTGCATTCTATTTAAGGGGTTCAATTTTAATGATATATCCCTCTGGTAACCTTCATAATAAAGTTGTTTGCATTGAAATAAAATTTATGAAAAAAAAGATAAACTATATTTACCAAGTCCAAAGATACCCCTGACAGTAGTATTGAGCATTTTGTTTTCCATGGTTGCTGTGGTTCTCTAAAATTAAAGCATGAGCTATTTTCTATTTGTATCTGTGCAAAATATTTTCAATTCCTTAGGGTTTATTTTTGTTTTGTGTCGATCAAAAGTGTTATAGGAACTCACCATCATACACAGATTCAGGGTTCAGTTTGTAATGGTAGTTTGTTTGATTTCATTTGGCGGAAACTTTTTTGTCAGTTACTGAAAATGATCTGTTACTTGACATAAAGAGTATGGGTTAATTGATTCCAATCTCCCTCTAAATGTTTTTATACCCTTCTTGTATTCTACAGAGATGTCAGAATAGTGTTTCTTCTGTCCATACATCATGTAAATCATAGACGCTTGATGGTTATCAATTTTATGCATTTATTTTGATTTTAGAAAGACATTTTAGCTGTGAAATGAATGTTATAAGCTTCTGTTTATACAACAAACAGTTTATTTTTTAAAATCAACATTTTGAAATAATTTCACATATTTCCTAACTTTTGATTGCAGATTATCCATAGAGTCATCTTAGAATCTGTCAAACCTACCTTTACCCAAAATCTGACATGTGTATTGACTGGTCTTGTCAGTATCCACGACGTCTATCAACACATTGCCAAGCATCTGGCTTACTTCCATAGCATTAATCAAGTGTGGCCAGAATGCAGTGAGACTCTTAAGAAGATCCAGGAAGAGAATCCAGATCACCAAATCTTCAATGAGGTTATTATTCTATGGCTTCCATTTCCTATGCAAAATAGTGTTGGGGACAAACTACATGTAAATGTGATGCGTATCAAATTCCGACAAATGCATATATTACCAACCTGCTTGTAAGCTCTCCTGTTTCAGGCAGTAAAAAATTGTACTATTATGCTATGCCTATTTAATTGGTGCGGCTGTGGAACTCTTGAGTAAGTTGAGGTACAATTGCAGTATGTATCACTTAGGTGCTTGCCTAATCCATATCTGTACAGTCAATCTAAGCACTCAAGTGATCAGATTTGTCAAGTTGATTGATTAACCTGTCAGCCACTATATATCTGTATGTTTCTTATGTTGAAGTTTTTGAAAACTAGTATATTTTCAAATTGTGCCTTTCATGTTTTTGATGTGTCCTTTTATTACATTTAAAAGAAAAATGAAAGAAAGCTTAACTTTCATATTGCCCTTTTGATACAAAGAGTAAACAAAAAGAAATTTTTGCCTATTATTTGCTGATTAGCTTTGGGAACTGTGGTAAACATAATCATCAGTAGTAACTTTCACAACCATACCCAACTCATCCTTCTGGTGAATTGTACAATTAGACCTGCCGGGGCAGTTTTCAGTGCAGAATTTCACACACTGGGCATGCCTGACAATGATGGCATTTAATATAACTGCCATCATTGGATTACCTTTAAAGTAGATGTTGAGGCAAAAACTTGAAACAGATTGAATTTTTTTCCTTAAAATAATTTAGTTTAGTCTTTTTTGTACAGTGTTATGGAATTTTATATTATAAGTACCATATTTTCCGGCCTATAAGTCGATGCGGAGTATAAGTCGAATTCACCAGTTTTGTAGATTTTCCATCCTTCGTCCATATACAAGTCGATTCGGAGAATAAGATGAGGCCAGGTCAATATCTTGGCTTCATATTTTACACTAGTAATGGTATCAAATGATATTCCATATTAACAACAATCATGAAATTGCATTACCGATGCTAACATGCCTGTGATTTTACTTCTGAACAAATCACTGCTATATTCTGGTATCACTTGACACAGCTGAATAAATAGTCCATGGTTGTTCTATTATAATGCATAATGCAACCTTAACTTTACGCCAATCCTGGACACATTTTTCACTTACAACTATATTTCCCGTGGGCAGCCATTCCCACCTTTCTCTTCAGCGATCTTTACAACTTTCAGCTTAAAGCCGCTCTGTAAGACTTGCGTAATTTGATGGGAGGCATTGTGAGATAAGTTGTATGATTTGTACGGGGATATTTATATAAATGATTATAACTGAAAAGATTGATCAAAATTTACCAAACTCACTAAAATATGCCCATACTATAATAGCATTGAAAACAATGCCCTTAGCTAAATTCATTATTTATATCCAGAGAATGGAGTAGGCATCATTTTCTATGGTTCCTAATCCCCTTGATATTAAAAATGGGTAGTATAATTGATGCGGATTAATGATAAAGAACAATGGGGTACCGGCAATATGGTAACTTTTATCAGTAGCCAAAGCCAATATCAAGGTTTAAACAATTGCTGCAATTGGCTTTCTTGTTGGAAACCAAAGACCAATTTATCAACTACCAGTATCATCAAAGAGAGACACCGAAACATCAGCTGGTTAAGAACAAATATAGGGGAAGCGATGCCATTACAATTTGCTTTAAACTGAATTGTGAAACTAAAAATGGTCACTGATGATCTATAAGTACCAGTAGTCCATCTACCTTATATATCTGATTTTAGTTTAGTTTAAACCATATTTATTTGAGAAACTTTGTCAAATACAATTAGAAACATATAATTTGGGGAATTCAGTAGAAAGCATGATCTATATTATTTTATAAATAATCATAGAATGCTCGAGTTAATATGGATTACATCCCTTTGTAGGATCAATTAGATCAATCAAAAAGCTAAGCTGGTAATCGCTCATGCATGTCAAACACTATACTGAAAAATCAAACATTAATGGACCAGTTGCTTAAAATGTGATCAGGAAGAATGAGGTATGGTTAAAAAAGGTGGAACAAACAATATGCCTTGAATTAGTACAGTACAGTATAGACCGTAATTGTTTTCTTTTATTTTATGTTTGATAAGTAAGAAAATACACGCAGAATGCAAAATAAATAATGACAAAACTTATAAATATAAATGCAGTCATATTACTTTATGACAATTTATTGACATAGTAATTTAACAAGAATTTGTACTTCTATGTGACCTGTTTTCAATAATGCAGAATTTAGAGCAATTTTAATAGCATACCGGGTACCGTAAAATCAAAATATAAGTCGATGCAATTTCAATGACAATATATATAATCCATATATAAGTCAATTCGGAGTATAAGATGAAGACCTGACTTTCAAGTAAAAAAAAGTATCGACTTATAGGTCAGAAAATATGATATATAAAATTTTCTTTCTTAAAAGTGCAAAAAAATTTTTAAAATTGTTTTGGTGATGATATCAGTTATGAATTCTAACATAATCATAAAAGGACTCCTGAAATTTCATATGCATTTATTTTTCTTGTACACTAAAAAATATTTCTACTTTGGGAAAAATCCAACTCTATGAAATTTGTGAAATTGTTGAGCAGAATCATACTGGCTTTTTTCATCCTTTCACAATTTTCTCATTGCTGTAGTCGGTAGACGTGACTATGCAGTCTGGTTCCATTGTATGACAATATTTTCATTTTTTCTCTTTAGTATAAAAAGGTAATTGAACAGTTTACAATTTTCAATGTTGTGGGAATATTAGATACACACTATGATTTGGCTTTTAAAACTGGAATCTAATTTAGTAAACATATATTCCTTTATCTTGTTTCTAAAATTTTAAGCCAACAAATAGATTTACTGCATTATAAGTAGGCTTGTTACAGTGTTCATGGACAGATTAGTTAAGGAGAAGTGTTCATGGCCCAGTTATTGCTGTCAATACAATTTTTATATCTTCAAAAAATGGGGTGTCAGTCAGGCTTGCATAAAATTAGAGCAAGGTTGTTCACACTATTTCTGGTGTAACAGTTGCATTGTGGGAAATTTGACATGCCATTTTATGTTATGTGTCAGAAGCTATAGTTGCTAAAATTGATGAGTTTACTGCATCTTACTAGTTAGATTGAAGTATTTCTCTATTTTATTGTGACTAATGATATGTAATATTTATAATCTACAATGTAAATTTTAGGAATTAGATGTACAAGGACTGTCCCTTCTTTTGGACCAGCTAAACAGTCAAGATGCTAAGTCTTTCAGCAAAACTGAAGGCCAAGCCAACTGGATGAAGAAAGTACTCTGCTATCGCCCTGTGGTTGAACAATGTCTGACCTTTTATGGCAGTAACCCAAGGCTGATTTTTAATCGGGATGTTATAAGAATAAGGTAATATCAAATGCAAGATATAATATAAAAGAATTTCAAAGTAAATTTTGTTTTACCTCTAGCAACATTTTTAGTCTCATTCATCTAAAAAATTTATGTGGTAGCACAAAATATGGGTCTCGAATCGGCCAACCCATACAATGTTATCATAAAGTTTGTGAAAAATAACCCCTAAAGACATTTATTATTTCAGATTTATCTGGCCCTTTCTTCTACAATTATTCAATACAACAGGTATTTATCAATCAGACAAGGAATATATCACTTGATAAACACAATTATATTTTATGTCATTTGATTTCATCAAACAATCAGTTTTAGTTTACCAAACTTTGGGATGGCCTCACTGTGCCATACAAGGAAAAGTAAGTTTTTATATGGCCTTTTTAGTCAGAGATCTTTCACAACTACAAAGGGTGTCTAGTCCAATGAGACTGCAGCATAATGTGACATCAATTTTCTGCAACCATGCAGCAACATCAAGATTTGTATTAAAAGTTCACTGTTATTTTTTGCAACTTAAATACAGGTGGAGATACACTCTGAAACCAATAATTTGCTTGTCAAATGAAAATAAAAATGGATTAAAGAACAAAAATGAACAGGCATATATACCATGGGTTTAATCATACTTAAATACAATTGTTGTTACACAGCGCTGATTAAGTTCTAAAAAAGTAATGCTAAAAATGTTGAAAACTATGAGAAGATAAACCCTTCCAAATCAAGATAACCATGTACTCCTTCAAGCTAAATATTGAAAAGTAAAGATGGTAAAATATTGGTAACATGTATATAAAATGAAAGATGGTGGTAAGAAATGTAACATTATTAAAATAGATGTTATATTCTTAAACTGCATTTTAAAATGTCTATCTCACATTATGTATATTGCTAGGGTGATTTTCTGTTAAATATGAAAAGATAATTGGAGATTTTGACATTTGTAATATGTAAATGTAGGATGTTCAAGAGGATTGGACTTTTTCAAGACATATTCTTACTTTTTCATTGTCCATTTCATTGTTTTTGTTGCCAACTTTAATAAAATGAAACAAAGGGACATTTTACATGATGGTGGATTTGTGCATTTACACTTCCAACATTGAATCCGAATTGATAGCGTGGAATGTTTTTAGTGTATACTAGTTTTGTTTTTCTCTTTTTTTCTGTTGTTTATGGATTTAACTTATTACCATATTATCATTACCATTTTCTGTGGTATATTTATGGATCATATATGGTGGTATCTGGGTAAAGGGGTTGGGAGGAGTGGGGAAGAACCATAAGTCAGCAATGTTGAGTTATTTATTTGCTAAATAAAATGGTTTCAAGGTCTAGGATAACTAGCAGATCAGTTTATTGTCTCCAGGCAAGTCATTGTAGAAAGCAGTAACATGAGTCCAGAGTGTATCAAGTTGAATTTAATTAATAGCCTTTTATCAAGCTGAATAAAAATACAAGCGTATTAAGTTGATATTAAAGAATAGACTTTTATCAAGCTGAATAAAAATACAAGTGTATTAAGTTGATATTAATGAATAGCCTTTTATCAAGCTGAATAAAAATACAAGTGTATTAAGTTAATATTAAAGAATAGCCATTTATCAAGCTGAATAAAAATACAAGTGTATTAAGTTGATATTAAAGAATAGCCTTTTATCAAGCTGAATAAAAATACAAGTGTATTAAGTTAATATTAAAGAATAGCCATTTATCAAGCTGAATAAAAATACAAGCGTATTAAGTTGATATTAATGAATAGCCATTTATGAAGCTGAATAAAAATACAAGTGTATTAAGTTGATATTAATGAATAGCCTTTTGTCAAGCTGAATAAAAATACAAGCGTATTAAGTTAATATTAAAGAATAGCCATTTTTCAAGCTGAATAAAAATACAAGCGTATTAAGTTGATATTAAAGAATAGCCTTTTGTCAAGCTGAATAAAAATACAAGCGTATTAAGTTAATATTAAAGAATAGCCATTTATCAAGCTGAATAAAAATACAAGCGTATTAAGTTGATATTAAAGAATAGCCATTTATCAAGCTGAATAAAAATACAAGTGTATTAAGTTGATATTAATGAATAGACTTTTATCAAGCTGAATAAAAATACAGTCGTATTAAGTTAATATTAATGAATAGACTTTATCAAGTTGAATAAGAATACAAGTGTATTAATTTGATATTAATGAATAGACTTTTATCAAGCTGAATAAAAATACAAGCGTATTAATTTGATATTAATGAATAGCCTTTTATCAAGCTGAATAAAAATACAAAATTTTCACTACAGGCAAATTTGGACCAGAATAATAGTAATGAAGCTGTTCATTGAACATGTTGGCACTATGGATAAAAGAGAGGATCACTTCTCCGTCAAAAACTGCATGCTGTTGTGGCAGGTAACACATACAGGAATAAAGAACTTTAATGTTGTGACTGCAGATATAATTATCAGCTACTACGATGCTTTCATACTCCCTGTCCTTTTAGTCTTGGACAACTTTAAAATTGAATGAAATGTCCTGATAGTAAAAGCATTCATAATCACACTTTTTATTTGTTCAAAGACTGAAATTCTATAAATTACTATAGCTATTTGATTTTGTTTAAAGTTTGAAGATGGGATAATCATCCAGTTTGTGATCATTTCCCCACAGTAATAGTTGGTTGAAACGGGGCTCCTCTTACTTCATCAACAGTGTAATGCCAGATTGGGTCTACATGCATGGTTATAAAAGAATATTATTGCATTACATCATTATGAAACTTAACAAATAAAAGAAGACGCAGGCTGAATGGCTATGCATGGTATAAGTGAGCATGTGCATTAGAGTTTTTCACAGTTATGGAACTTTTGTCTCTTTGACATCAAATCAGACAAGTAGTAGGACGCTTTATTTGTTTCCTGTTTTCTTTATGCATTAAAATAAA
Source organism: Unio pictorum (assembly GCA_030141615.1). Classification (NCBI taxonomy): domain Eukaryota; kingdom Metazoa; phylum Mollusca; class Bivalvia; order Unionida; family Unionidae; genus Unio; species Unio pictorum. The sequence continues at coordinate 2,774,942 of JARLTB010000118.1, forward strand.
ATTGTAAATATCTGTACCTATTGCTGCAGTATTTCATGACTATTTTTTCTTCACCAAACAAAGCAACTATTTTATGAAAGATTAAAATGTAACTGTGTACAAAAGTAAATTATCATTTGAAGAAAGAAGTCATATGTGAAAAATTAAAGGACATGATATTAATAAGGACAGAGAAATGTCTGCATCCTCATCAATAATACATTTACATGCATTAGACTTAATTGCTCTACAGTTTAGTACACTACTGTCTTTCATGTATTTTTTGGTACCCTCTAATATTTTGTACACAATCCAGTTATCAAAATAATAATTATTTAAATGCATCATAATTTTTCGTACATATCACTTTGTATTTTTGGGAAAAAAATCCATTAAATTATCAGACATAAAATTTGTATTAAGAAGATTTACATTTGCAAAGAGATTGAAAAAATAGTGTATTGCCATTTTGCTTTTTCAAAAAGTTAATAATTAATTGGTGACATTTAGCATGCAGTGTTGTTTTCTCAGCAAGTGAAATGTCTATACTGCCAAAGTAGATTACCCTTATTAGTCAGGGCATGTACACTTCCTGTAGTTAGGAAGCATTTTCTCATCTTTGCCATGCTAGTTGTTACTTTTTTAATTAAAAGATTGTATACTTCTGTCAGGAAGTAAAGAGGTGTCACCGATTAATAAACTTACTTGAGTAGCACCGACATTACAATGTATGCATTATCATTGATAAGCATCATTAAATAAAAGAAAGGTTGAATATATATGCTATGTATAAAATCTAATTCAAATTATGTTGCTGGGTAAACAGTGTTTATTGGCCTTAAGAGTTAGATCTCAGAAAAAAAGTGGGATAGCAGATGCTTTAATCTGAATACACATGCAGTTATTGTAATCTTTAATGTTGAGATGGAGATGTAAATGGTTTTATTGTAAAATTCATACAGGTGTTACGTCTTGGGGTTTAAGCTTGCATAGCAATACAAGGTAAACCCAACATGCATTCAATTTTCCAAAGGTACAAGTTATTTTAAGTAAAATATAAAATCAAACACAGTAAAAGAATTTTTAAAAATGTACAGTCCATGAATTCCTAAAATATTCACCTAAATTGTACTATCAGTTTCTCACTAATCCAAAAACTGTCTAATCACATATTATGCAAAGTACTGACTGTTTAAATTAAAGATTTACACTTTAATAGTTCCAACAAACAAATAAATATTTCTTCTCAACATCTTACATCTAATCAACATAATCTGATTCATGAAAAGATTCTTGAACAATTACACTGTATTATTTCAAAATAAATAGTCATCTTATGACCTTCTCAAACTATTGAACCAATCACCAATTTTGGCATGCATGATAGCTCTAACAGGGCAAATTTGTGACATACTTGACTGACATAGATGCTGGTTTGACCTTAGCAATTGCCTAGGCTTATGAATGATATTGCTACTAGGTAGTGTACATGTACTTTACAGCCACAGAATTAAAGAATTTAAAATATAGATATTTATATTTAGGGAATTATAGTATCATATATTTCATACTTTGTTACTTAAAAGGTGATACCAGGAAGTAAATTTCACATATTCTTTGTCACTTAACCTGTTAAGTTTGTCTTTCTAATTCTGTAAATAGAAAAATCACTATGTTAGATAAATCATTGAGGGACTTATAAATTTCATTGGTTTGAGTGCATAGTTTTTGTGGTATACGAGTGACTTGGTTTGCTTGACTCGGTAATTTGTGTGTATGGTTGCAAAATACAACATATTGCATATAGCATACATTAAGTAGTCAGAGAAAGTAATAATGCTTACATTACTTTACTTGAAATGAATCAGTTTGAAAAAAAGTGACTATTTTTTATTTCAGATGTCTGAAAAAGTTGTGGACCTTAGGCTGGTTGGATCATTTGAGGAAGTGGAGAAATTTTTGAAGATATGTAACAAAGCAGCCATAACAGCATTTTACAAAGAGTATGATATTTAAGTATAATTAGAATTAATTTCTTAAGGCAAAGAGTGTGATATTTAAGTATAATTAGAATTTCTTAAGGCAAAGAGTATAATATTTAAGTATAATTAGAATTTCTTAAGGCAAAGAGTATGATATTTAAGTATAATTAGAATTTTTTAAGGCAAAGAATATTATATTTAAATATAATTAGAATTAATTTCTTAAGGCAAAGAGTGTGATATTTAAGTATAATTAGAATTTCTTAAGGCAAAGAGTATAATATTTAAGTATAATTAGAATTTCTTAAGGCAAAGAGTATAATATTTAAGTATAATTAGAATTTTTTAAGGCAAAGAATATTATATTTAAATATAATTAGAATTAATTTCTTAAGGCAAAGAGTGATATTTAAGTATAATTAGAATTTCTTAAGGCAACGAGTATGATATTTAAGTATAATTAGAATTTCTTAAGGCAAAGAGTATATTTAAGTAGAATTAGAATTTCTTAAGGTAAAAAGTATAATATTTAAGTATAATTATAATTTATTAAGGCAAAGAATATGATATTTAAGTAGAATTAGAATTTCTTAAGGCAAAGAGTATAATATTTAAGTGGAATTAGAATTTCTTAAGGCAAAGAATATGATATTTTAGTATAAATTTTAGATTTCATTTTTGACAATAATTTGGCAGGGAAGTAGCATCTTTTAGTAATGTGAACATGTCTAATCAGTACTGGTTATTTGTTAATAATACTGTTAACTGATATATTTTGTTGCAAGTCGATTGTTGCATAATTCAACAAGTTATCTGTATTTATTTGTTTCTTTTGTTTATTCTAATACTGTTGCCTTCCAAATCTCTATTTTTACAACCAATTACAGAAAAACGTGTAGTACATGTACATGCATGCAAAAAATTTACAGTTGATACACAAATAATTCTTGAAAGAAATGAAGTGTACTTTATTAAACACAGTTACCAGAATTACATAACTGTGAAGCAAAGGTCATACGAAGGTGAGGGTTGTCTTATATTATCATGGTCTGAAGGCATACACAAAATATGTTACATAATTGATTCATTAAGTAACAAATTTATATGGAGTTAAATTATATAGCTTGTTAATGATTAATAAATTACAAAATTGATTTGTTTTATCTACCATTACATGTGGAGTGGATTCCAATGGGTACTGTATGGTCTACTATAAATATAAATATAACAAATAATGGAGAGAATGAAAAAATTTCTATGATTGAATGAGGTTTGTGATAAACATGTCTTACTGTATTGCACTCAGTTAATTAGTCTTTTTTTATGTGAACTAAAAACAATTAAGAAACTTTATGATGAGAAATTTTCTGACATTTTGAGGGATTCAGTTTATATTATACATTTTGACCCTGTAGTTTTATATATTTTTAGTTTTGTACCATTATCTTCGATTTTTCATATATTTTACTGCATTTTAACAACTTTCATCAGTTACCTGGTTTTTCTCTAAGTCTATTTGATGTGTTTTAATTTCCCAACATTGTTTGGAATTCTTTATATTTGCATCTTTAATCTTTCATCTTGTAGTATTTCATATTGACATTTGTTAGGAATAGTTTACCTTTCCAAATATTTCTGTTCATTTTTTAGATGACACATTATTTTAAATCTTTAATTAATATCTTATACAGTGTGACCCCTCTATAACACGGTAGTTAGGAGCCATAGAACCTGACCATATTATAGACCACTTTATAAGCAACCAGGTCAGAGAGCTGAAGAAAATGATACATGTACCCAAACAAATTGGTGGGGGATGGTGGGGGTGTAGGTAATAAATGCTGGCACAAAAATTCTCTTAATACAGGGATTACTGCAGGCAATGTGAGTGTTCTAAAGGATTTAATTCTGAGCGAAAAGAAGAAAATGTTTACTTACCATCCACATATAAATGTCAGTCTATGTAAATATGTTAATTACTAGCAAGTGGCCAAAAATCCAATGAAACATAGATTATGAGATAATGCCAGTGCCAATTGATCTCCACTACCAGAAATGTCAATAACACAAAAAAAAAACATATCTCACAGCATACAGTACTCATGCTACATGTCAACATAAGTGAATTATGATATAACCATGCACTGTTAAGATGGTTTATCAATATGGATAATGTATTTGTTTATTTAACAATAGATAAATTTCAGTGCATTTAATTTCAGTTTGTGGTTTACTTTCATGAGGCCTCTGAATTTCTCCACTCCAAACCAATAGTTGTATATTCAAGTTTTAACCGCAAACATTGTTGCAAAAATAACTGCCTGATGGTATATTTTGTTGCTGATGAGGGAAAAAAATCACAATTTGCAATGTTGGAGATGCCCTGCGTGATCCCTTAATAAACCTTTTACATGTTATTTTTCATTATTTTAAGAAGAAAAAACTATTTTTTTGTAAGTAAGAAAAATACATAAAAAATTTCAGAAGCCATGCCATGATCGTCTTTTATTATTCATACATGATCTCTTCCCCAAAAAATAGTAATAAACTTATTACGTTTTTTTTCATACTTTTAAGATAGATTTTTTTTTGTACAAGAAAATAAATGTATATGAAATTTCAGGAGCCATGCCACAACCATGTTTTATCTGCATTCATGTTATAATGGAGCTTGCTATAGCGGGGTCACAATGTAGTTATTATTGTTCTGATATGACTTACACACTAAAGCATGCTTGCGCACACACATCCACACATATATGGATCCCAACAACCATTGTATATTTGCTTTGGTTATACAATGTATCAGTTACCAAGTAATTATTAATTTATATAAAATGCATAGTGTATATGAAAATCTTATAAATCTGAAATCATAATATCTTTGAAAATTCAAAAACGAATTGGGAGTGTATTTTATTTGCAGTAAAGTACTCATTAAAGATAATACCACATCACCCGTCTATTTATTTCTTTGCCTGTTTGACTGATATTTAGCTGGGATGTGCAGGGAATGATTGATCCATGGAACACAGCAATACAGTAGTATAAAGAAATATAAAACTGACACATCTTACATCTTTGATAAGTAGTTCATGAGAAAGTTAACATGATTTTGACCATTAACATACTGCAATCTTCATGTGCACCCATGGATGAGATATAGACATAAAGTTATGCTTTGCCAAAAATACCTGTTTTGTTTGTATTAAAACATATTAACTTCTATAATTACGTTCGTTAAGAATTGCATTTGAACTATTTCCAAATTATATCCAATACTCATCTTTTAAAGGATTTCCCAGTAAACCATCCTCAAAACAGCAATATGATTATATTCTGAGAAAAAAGTCAACTAAGATCTTGTTGCAAAGAAATGTGGTACAGAACCGCTCATACAAAAATGCATTCATAAATTTAACTGATGATGTATTTTTTAAGTTTTATTTCCATGTGAAACTAAACATTTATATTTCATGAGTCAGTTGGTTCAAAATTATTATTTGTTATCTTAAAAAAATTATATAAATATTTATGCATCATCTTTGTTGAGGTAATGTTTATTTATATTTTAGGCAACCCAAATGTCCAGTCTGTGAAGTTCTAATAGAGGGATCACCTGTCACACTACCATGCAGAGATGTCATCTGTTATCAATGTTTCCATGACAACATGGCCCTGGAGATCCAACAGTGTCCCAAATGCCAAAAGAATATTCCAGCAGATTTTGTCCCAGATAAAATAGCAGAGAAAAGGTGAAAAATAAATATTTCCCTAGTCACAAATGATGACCTTTAAAAAGAAATGAAATATGTCTTCCATTTCATTTTGGGTCTCAGTCGCTATTCACTTTCTTTCTCTGTGAAATTACCTCTTTAAATGTCATGTATGAAATGGTCCAGTTCTTTCTAGGCATTTTCTAATCAAACAGTGGTATCTTACTGCTTTAAGTGATCACATTAGTATATCAACCTCATAGATGGACTGTGAGTAGGTAAATAAGTCTTGTGGTTGGTTGACCATCAGGGTTCTGTGAAGTCAGTCATGTGCTTCTCTTTGCTGATGGGTCTTCATATGGCTGATGAGTCTGATGCAAGAGGCTCATGTCCTGGAGCAGTATGTGCACTGGAAGCATAGGTTGGTTCTTGACAATGAGACCTTCATGCATTCCTTGGCAACTTTCATTCTGCGGACATCCTTGAAGGTTTTGAACCCATTAGGAACAGCTGCATGCCAGCCAGATCTACCGTATTTTGGTGTGTATAACGCGCACCGATGTATAATGCGCACCCCGATTTTCGACCCAAATAAGTGGAAAAAACGTAGTTCTGCCATATAACGTGCATGTGATATAATGCATTTTAAAATTTTGACTACCGGTATTTCGCTCCGTGTGTGCGTCGCCGAATTGACAAATCGTTCCGTTGTAAAAATGCGTAAGCCCAGCTCACAGACCCCTTAAAGTTGTCTATTTTTTTCTGTTTGGCAATCAATATTGCCTGAAAGCGAATCTCTGTCGTAGATATCGCAATTCCTCGTTTTCTTCTATCCATGACCCATTCAAGGACTCCACTCTCCACTTTCGGATACTTTGCACTTGTCCCTCTCTCTGCCTGTTTTGTTCGTGGCATTTTCTTCAGTCTTTCTTTCATTCTTCTCCACTCCCTAATAGAAGACTCTCCAACATTAAACTCCCTCCCAGCGGCACTGTTACCATGTGCTTCTGCATAGGCAATGATGATTAGCTTGTCTTTCGAAGTATATGAATTTCTTATACGACCCATGTTCGTTTAGATTCAAGATCGAATACAATATGATATGTGAAAGTTTAGGTCCAGTATTTATACTTATTTGGATTATCATGACACCTCTAAAATATAAACATATGTTCAGGTTAGAATTTACCAAGACAATGCATTGTAATTATGTATTGTAACAAAGAAGTACTGCATCAAATACTGTTATTTAAAATGAGAAATAAAACAAAGAAAGAGTTTAGCACATCAAAGCTTTAGTCGGTACCAAGTACCTTGAAAAGACCACGCCGAGTCAATGAAGCACTGATCACCATTAAAAACACCGAGCTGAATCAATTAAAATACTGCTCACCGAGACAAAGCATTGTAACTATGTTGAGCGCATTAAAGTTTACCTGGCGCCGATTACCGTGAAAAGACCACACCGAGTCAATGAAGCATTGAAGCCATTGATCACTGTATAATCGCAAAGATATCTCAAATACTATGATTTAAGATGAGAAATAAAACTAAGTAACAAGCTTATTTTCCAAAGAGGAAAAAAATGTTTTCCGACTTCATACATTGATTATTTTGTTCCACAACGTATTAGTGTTCCCGTAAGAAAGAACCCGTAGTCGCAAAAAATATGTCCCCAACAGATGCTCTGATGAGAACATTAACACTAGTTGAATTCTACACATATTATATTTCAATTCAACCAATAATAAATGAAGAAAAATTCGATTAGATCAACAGTTATGGAATACGGTACTGAACATTTACGGAGCAAATACAGTAATCCACACAGTGGTATTTGTTCCGCTCCAATGCGGCACAGCTTTTGAACAAATGGCCAGTCGTTATGTACATGTATTTCCGGCCGTGGCACAGAAGAAAACTTGACACAGTGACGTGAAATGAAACCAGTTTATTAACATAAGCAATCAAAGAACAAGACTATTTGTAAGCATTATTTATTTCTTTAATACGGCTAGTACCGGTAAACATTTTAGTTACAATGCAATGTACAATGGATTTAATATTTCACAAGTAGTGAGTGCCTTCATCCTCTTCAGATCGACCTGGAAAAAACCTTTTTTTTTTAGTTCTTGTATACAACGCGCACCCCCGACTTAAGATAAGAAAATTAGGTAAAAAAAGTGCGCGTTATACACAACAAAATACGGTATCCTTGGTGCAGGACTCAAGGCCTGATATTGAGAAGCATCTCAGGCTATCCTTGATGGAGTCTTTGAATCTTTTCTTTGGGCAACCAATTTTTCTATGTCCACTAAATAGAACTCCTTACAAAATCTGATATGGCATTCGAGACTCTTCCATACGGATGACATGACCCATCCACCCAAGTTGGGCTTTCGTGACCATTGCTGTTGTACTGGTTAAGCCGACTCTATCCAGCACTTCTAGGTTGTCACTCTGTCTTGCCATCTGATGCCCATAATCCAGCGCAGAGTTCTTGTGTGGAGGTGCTCAAGTTGCTTGATGGGCTTCTTGTGTGCTGTCCAAGTCTTACATCCATAAAGGAGGCTTGTTAGCACAACTGCTTTAAAGACCTTTATCTTGGTAGACAGTTTGATATTACTGTGGCACAACGCACAAGAGCTGAGACATCCTAGTGATTGACAGACGCTCCTTATGCATGCCGCTATCTCTTTGTATATGGATCCATCAAAAGATATGATGCTTCCAAGGTATTTGGAGTGATCAACAGTTTTCAGTTGGGTGTCTCTGATAGACACAATTGGGTATGGGGGAGCTATTGTGCCTGGGACAGGTTGGTGAAGTACCTCTGTCTTACTCAGACTTATAGTGAGTCTGAAGAGTCTTGAGGCTTCCGCAAATCAAGTAACAAGGATCTGGAGATCTTCTTCTATGTGTGCCATGAGAGCACACTCATCCACGAAAAGTGCTTCAAGAATAAGCTTCTCTATTGTTTTGAACCAGGCATTCAGTCTGCAAAGGTCGAAGAGAGAGCCATGCTTTATTTACTTTATGTACACTCCTTTCTGGAGATCACATGTAGCATAGTTTAGGACATGCCATTAGAAATGTTGAATGGCTCAGAGACATTCACTGTTGTAGAGAACGATTCCTGTCATGCCATTGTGGAAAAGTCGGATCATCTTAATAAACTTCCTTGGGCAACCGAGTTATGCTAAAATGACGCATAGTGCACCTCTGTTTACTGTATTGAAGCTCTTTGTAAGGTTTATGAAGACACCATAGAAGTTCAAATTTTGTTCAATGCACTTTTCCTGTATCTGTCTCACTATGAAGATCATGTTGACCTCATCTGCTTTGCAGTCTCACCAGCCATTTTGCATAATGCAGAGTTTTCTCTGAGCTTTGCTTAGCAGGTGTTTGAAGCGATCACGTTTTGAGACTGAGTCAACATTGTTCTGCCATTCTATATAAACCTCTTGTTTTCGTTGAAGGAGGATGCTTATAACTTTGTTATTCTTGTCAAACTAGTCTTGTTGGACTTTTCTTTTGGGTCCTAAGATCACTTTCGCAGACTCACTCAACATATCCTTGAGTTTATTCCACTTTGAGGTTGGGTCACCAGTCAGAAGTCCATGTGCAGTCAATGGGTTTTAAGGTGAGCTTAATATTGCTCTCTCATCTGTGGATGGTTCAGCCTTGCAGTGTTTGACTTGGTTTAGATAAGCTTCATCTTTCAGTGGTCCGTCCAGCACTCTACTCCTCTCAAGGCTCATGATATCCGTACATCACGGACATCTCTGTTACAGACCGTAATATAGTAGATCAGATACCATTGTTTGAATCTGGAATGCATCAGAGTCACTTTATACTTGTTCTTCTGACAGGAGAGTGTGTTTGAGGTAGATTATTCTCTGTACACATCGACAGTAGAATAAGTCCATTCAAGTTCACTTTTCCAATTCCATGCTGTCCCAATACTCCATTCCAGCTTTTGTAGTCGTGACCCATTCTGGTATTAAAATTACCAAGTATATAGAGTTTATCGTAAGGGCATTGAGACTTTCATAGAAGGCCTTTTTGTCTTCTTCTCGGCTAGTCAGTGTGGGAGCATACACACTGATGATGGTGGTATACCATGATTTAGAGAGAGGGACATGGAGTTGCATCAAACATTCGTTCATATGCACAGGAACTGCTGAGAATTGATGCAAAGGTGCAGTACGAATGGCCAAACTGACAATGTGGATTTATGTGTTGATCTTTTGTTTTCCCTTCCAGTAAAAGGTTTAGCCACCCTCAGGTTTGCAGACAGATTCTACATCGGTGAGATGTGTATCACTGTGAGTGGCAGTGTCATTCATGTATGTTCTCTGGCTATGATGGACTGTTCTTCTCTGAGGCCTGGGTGTACCTTCTTTGTCCATGAGTGTGAATATGTTCCATGGTTTGTTTATGCGTATGGTGTCCACCAAATTAACTGCCAACCACGGCTAGTTGGCCAGTTAGTTTATATAAAAGAGGCAATTTTTAGGACACCTTTTCTAGTCCCTTTCCATACTAGGGTAAGCAGTGGTGACACCATCAAGGCAATGGGGAGTTGCTGAAAAAAATGTTATGTTGGGAAGACTCAAATATACAGTATTGTAACAGATAAGAGATATGAAATGCCAAGCAATGTATGTACCAATATTTAAATGACATTTACGAATGGTTTTGCCATGCACACATCTTCAATACCCTACAGGCATTTCATGCTTAAGAATAATCGCTATTAGTGTTAGCTTGAAATAAGTCAGTTCTTAAGACAAGAAGAACCTGTTAATAATTAGTGCTACTTTTAAAGAAGATATTAAATACTGTGAAGTAATTTGTAGATTTCTTTTTACATACACATACTTGTCACAAATGTGAACCCCCTCTGGAAAGGCCACATGTGTTTTACAGCCACTTTCAGGGTGCAAAAGGGGTGGCCATATAAGAGGTGGACCACTAGTTAAATAGGGTTTTCACCAAAAGAAATCCCAAAAGATGTAAGAAAGATTGCCAGCATTCTGTAACTGGAGTAATGGATGCACCATTTAGTTTCATTTGACCTTAAATGATAGTGAGTGTGTACAGGTATGAATAGTCTTCAAGGAAGATGGAAGTTTGTTATCAAATTCTGACTGGCTACTTAAATTCTGAAAGATTATGACTAGGATTTTTTATAAGTGTTCTCATGGGTTGACACCTTGGATAATGTTTTCACTTTACTTGAACAAAGAATTGTGGAACTTATCTCATAATTTTGTTGTCATTCCAAACAAAATTACAACTTAACCTGATTTGGTTCATGATTGTGTTCCTTTGCCTTGAAAGTCCTAGAACTGTACTTTTTCTCCATTCACTATTGAAGTTCTATCATATAAAATCTTTCTTTATTGATATTCTTACATAAGATTCATATTTTTATGGAGTATAATATTTTGTATCTCCTTTTATGTTTGCAGTCAAGAAGTCAAAAAGTTCAAAGATTACCAGAGCAGATGTAATAGTTTTTTCATGAATGTTGTGTCACAGCTGTGTTTTGCTGACAACATGGCACCTTCAGATGATGTGGTCATGATGTTATTAGGATATGTCACCATGACAACAAAACCTGGGAAGCATAGAGCAGCCACCATGCAGCTGACCAAAGAGCTGACTATATTTAATGAATGTGTGGACCCAAATCCAGTGTTCAGATCATTTCTTCTTCAACTGCTTCTCAAAACAAGGTATTTTTTTATATATATAAAATATACCATCAAAATGACATCATATGTTAACCCATCACTTGTTTTTATCATTTTGCTTTAAAATTTGACTTCTATTATTTTGCTGTCCTGGCAGTAAAGTCATGTGATCTGGTTCTATGCACGTGTGTCCTTTCTGCATCTGTTAGTAATGTTTCTGAAAAACCACCTGGCAAAATTTCAACCAGCTTTTCAGAAAACATTCTTGTATGAAGGCAATCATGCCAAGTCTCCCGAATCGTCCGGGAGCCTTTTGATTTTCGACCCCATCTTTTGATCTACCGATTTGCCAACACGATCTCCCGGAAATTAAAAAAAACTGCCAAGCATAGGTATTTCCAGCTAAAACAACATTCACTGTTCACAACTACCGTAATCCACCAATCAAGCTATTACTATCAGAATATTCTCTGCCTTTTCCGTCACATCACAATTGGAATACATGTATCATCGACCTTTTCCGTCACATCACAATTGGAATATCATCGACCTTTTCCTTCACATCACAATTGGAATATCATCGACCTTTTCCGTCACATCACAATTGGAATATCATCGACCTTTTCTGTCAAATCACAATCGGAATATCATCGACCTTTTCCGTCACATCACAGTCGGAATATCATCGGCCTTTGCTGTTGTAAAGTACGTAATGCACTCCATGGGAGGCAAATTACCAAACACATAAAAATTAATGTATATTCCTACAACTACTTCCTGGATTATTTAAAAATTTCTGGTGCCATGTCTAAGCGTCTGCTAATGGATTCGATGGAAAATATTCTTCTAGTGGGGGAAAAAATGATCTTACAAGGCACTTGAAAAGTATGCAGCAAATTGCAAATGAAAAATCATCACATAATGTGCCTAAAGTAACACAAATGTTTGCACCAACATCAGTAGACAGTGTCACTAAAGCTGAGGATCTGTTTGCTAACTTTGTGGCAGAGCATAATTTACCATTCTTGGATGCTGATCATAGCTGTGTAAGGTTATGTTTCCTGACTCATAAATTGCTCAGAAATTTCGCTACAAAAGAACTAGGGTAACAAACATTGTTAACAATTCAATGGGTCCAACGTATGACAGTCAAGGAACTTTACTATGCAAGGAAAACCATGGAAATTTATGTGGAAAAACTGTGTCATCACTAATATCGTGTAAGATAAATGCAAAGTGTGACTGTTTTGAGCTCAGACCTTCAAATGATTTGTGTATCACTGCAAAAGGAGCTTGTCTACAAGACTGAAAAACAACCAACACATGTTGAAAAATCTAAGTTTGTTTGAGGTTCCAGTGCGTCATTATTTTTTTAACCAGTGATTCTTGTGAAGATTCTTAAATTATGTTTCTTAAGAAAATAACATATAACAAAATTAATAAAGTTCAGTAACCATTATTCATTATAGTTATTTTACTTTGTTGTGGTATGGTCTGCACTTAAACTTATGAGAAAAATAGTCATTATGCTAATCTCCCTGATTTGGACCAAATCTACCTGATTTTGAACACAAATCTCCCTGATTTGGTTCCAGAAAACTTGGCATGTATGATGAAGGTCCTTCACATTTGTACAAATAATGCCATTTAGGATTCAGATATAGACACAATTACTAAATAGAAACACCTTTAGATAACGTCTCAAAAACAGCTTTCCCAAATTCAACTAAATTAGACAGAAGGCATCCTTTTATTGATATCTAAAATCTCTATCAGTTTGATCCATTGGTTGTGTGCCATCTTTTTTAAGTTGTAGTTTGAATGATTGGAAAATCCTTGTGCAGTACATCTTATATAAAAAGATGCAAAATCAACATTTTCAATTTAAGATTCTCTTCACCTGCATACACTAACCAATTGATGGGAATAATTGAACAGGGAATATATATCCTGCAAGGGTGAAACATCAGTTCATTTAGAATACCTAATTTTTTTCTCAACTTAACTAAGGAGATGTGATTGAAGTTTATGAATTTGACCTATGGAAATTTGCATAACATAGGCTATATCAACCCTCGTTCCAATTCACTGGGAACAAAGAATCTGATTTTTGAGCATCTGTGATCTAAAAACAGCTCTTTGATGATTAAAGCAGATACAGTCACTGTGGTTGTTCTGCCCCACCCCCACCCACACCACTTTAAACAGATATGTCCATTAATCAGCCAACAGACAGAAGAAATGAAACTAATTATGCCATTTGTAATGATTTCATAGATACTGATGAATCAGTCAATTGAAGGCTTGATTATGTGTTTGTATGTAATGATCATCATACACAATTATGTGTCCGTCAATTGAAGGCTTGAATATTTGTTTGTAATGATCATCACACACAATGATGTATCAGTCAGTTGAAGGCTTGACTATTTGTTTGTAATGATCATCACACACAATGATGTATCAGTCAATTGAAGGCTTGACTATTTCTTTGTATGTAATGATTGCCATATCCAATGATGTATCAGTCAATTGAAGGCTTGAATTCATTTCTGATGATATTCATGGACACAGATGAATTATTCAATTAGAGGCTTGAAGATCTGTTCATATATTGTAAAATGATAGTATAGATATAAATCAAGAAGCATCAGATCCCTTAACAGCTACCAGGGTGTGAGTTATCAAGGGAGTGGTGTATATGGACATAGACCACAATTAATTTTACTATATGTTCTCTACATATATTTCTCAGTACTGACCTTTCCACAGTGTGACAATCAATACAAAACATATGTTAATCTAAAATACCTCCAAAGATGACTTCACGGTGAAATTCTTGTCAAGGGTTGATCGGCATTTTTTTGAGCTGCTGCACTGTAAACAGAGCAGCATGTAAACAGAACACATATTTCACTTCCGGATCATCACCAAGGCCTTATTACTCCATGTGCACTGTCGCCAAATTACACACTGACAACCACTCTCTCTGCTCATATTCTCAAGAATAAACAATTACCTTTAAATCCCTACCAAATATGCATCAATATAACTCTTCTATCACCACCAAAATGAGAGAGGAAAAAATGTTCTAAAAATAGACTGGAACTACATTCGTGGGTACTGAACTGGAAGTATTAATTGTGGTGTGATTCCTGACAGGCCCAACTTTTTTGGGCAAATTTTAGTAAAACTTTTATATTTGAATGCCACACCTATTTGAACTTTATACATGAAGTCTTTTTGAATTTCCTTGCATACAAGTCATGTGACACCTGCTGGAAAGTGTGTAGTGCTGGTGTTATACAGGGTGCACGTGCTGATCCATGGGTTCTTGAGAAACCAAAACTAAATTTGCTATATCTTCCTTAATTATAGGACTTTTTCAATGCTGTAAAAACCTAATTGTACTACAAGATAAGGCCTGTCTGAAAATATGTTTAAAGTTTATACATTTGGATCATTTAAAATTTTAATGGAAATTTAAATAAACATTTAAATTTATAAACTAAATTTTATTGAAAAATTAAATTTTCATAAAAGTTTGAAAACAGATTTTGTCAAAGTTTAGACAGAAAATTTGATCAATCAATGGTCTTTAAAATAAATGGTGGTTTGGGTCTGTGTAACTGGGAACAATTTTCCCAGGGGTAATGAAGTAGCATGACTCATAGTGATTTTGGCAACAAACCGCAATATGCCTGTCAAGGTGCATATAGGTGTACACACTAAAGAAGCAACAATAGGTGTTATGTTCCATATTTATTGTGTCAGGTATTTAGGCAGTTATTTGAATAACTAATAGTGCACTCAGATTTAAACATCTGATGGGACCACTTCCATGTTTTATAGGAAAATTGCATTACATTTCAGTGTCGATAACTACAAAAAGCGACTATAAGATAGGAAAATACAGTTTTTAGGCAGGCTTTACCTTACTGAACAATGGTGCTAATCTCTCTCATGAAGATCTAAGCCATATCCTTGAGGTGCTTTATATTAGTGTTGTGATATCATGATCACTTATGGCAGTACACTGCATATGTCCTTTTGAAACCTTGCTATCACCACCAGACTACTGGAGAGCTTCCAAGCTGATCCACCACTAACACTTTGTTCCATATACCAGCCTAGACCTGAAAAGATATAAAATGTTTCACTTATATATAGAAAACAGTAAGATGTATGCAAATGAAGTTAAAATGTGTTAGATATAGTGATTTACAAATAACATTCAGGCTGCAAGCATAGGAAATAAATATTAAACTTGACAGAGTGACACTCAGAAATGTGAAGTAATAGTCATGTATTAAAGTAATAAATTCATCCTAAAAGTATATGAAGTTTCTATAAGCATATCTGGTCATGCACAGTTGAAATAACTAATCAGGTAGACTATGCATCACAAACTTTAAGGAAATACGGGGTCGGTGAGGTTTGATCATTGGTGGAAACATTAGTACATGCCAGTATACAGGAAAGTCAAGCGGCAATGTAGTAAAAAAGAATATATTACTATAAACAATCTTATTCATGAGGGAAATAATAATTCTGGATATTGCAAGAGAATACAGCCAAATGTGGCCACACATATCAACTACAGGTACCAATACATCCTATATCATAAACTAAATGTGAAATTCTGATCCCCAAAACTTGTAAACAAGAATGGAAATTTGCATATGTGGGACATATACAATGTAATTGTTATGATCAAATGTGCAAAAATAATTCCAGTGATCTGTTTGAACATTTAAAGTGTATTTTTAAGGGTGTTTGATACCAATTATTAACCTCAATGGTTCAATAGAATCAGATATCAGCTGATAATACAATACCGCACTCTATCCAAGTACTGAATTGAAATATGTTACCATACATGGGCATATTAATGAAGAAAATAACATTTTGGGATACATTTAGTGCACACAGCCAGAAATGTGTCTTACAGATTCACTGTAGGTACAATGTCAGCCTATATGATATACTGAATGTGAACTTTGGATCCCAAACATTCTAAAATATGTGAATATTTGTTCATGTGGGATATGTAACCATGCTAAGATCAGTTGTACACAGTTAAACTCAAAATATCTGTTTGAATATATCTTATGCAATCTTTAGAGTGTCAGTTAACAAATATTATTAGTAATTAACAATGCATAAATTAAGATGGATCATTAGAATTCACATAACATCATACAGGCCACAATGCCGCACTTCACTAATCAATATCTTAACCAAACTGAACAATAAAATTGAATGCATTTTGTGTTCACCTTACATCATTTTGCTGTTTTCTTACATCCAAGGGTAAATATACATGTGGGAAGTATATTTTATCCCTTCAGCCTGCATTTCATTCTCAGAAAGTTTAAACTGATTTAGTAGAGAACTTGAGTAGGTTCTAGTATGAAGTTTTCATCACTGTCCTCTCACTAAACACCCTGTAACTATATTTGTTAACAATTACTAAAGGCGATATAAGCATATATGTGTTACTCAGGAAGTCACCCCATCATAAACACATA
This sequence comes from Unio pictorum, assembly GCA_030141615.1. NCBI lineage: Eukaryota > Metazoa > Mollusca > Bivalvia > Unionida > Unionidae > Unio > Unio pictorum. Next base: position 2,791,852 of record JARLTB010000118.1, read on the forward strand.
AATTATCTGATTGGACCCCGAATAAATAGTTTGAATGATCAATACAAAATAGAATCTGTCTTTCATACATTTTAAATGTATGTCTCATTTTGACTTACAAAGATATTTTCTCTGACAAAATTTGACAAATATCCATCATTGTAGCTTGTATATGGTGTAGGAGTATAAACATGCTGATATCATTTGATATAATTTCCAAAAATATTATCTATGTGCATTTTAAGGGGCAAATTTTAATTTTTTAATTTTTTTAAAAATAATTATTAAAATTTTAAAAAATATAATTAATTTTTAAATTCTAATGGCATTTTTCTATTTTAAATGTTAATATATATAACACCTTTAAATTTCATGTGTTTATCATTAATAATAAAAATTTTATAGCATATTAAAGTTTCATCAATACTGCCTGTACAGGACATAGACCACAATTAATTTTACTATATGTTCTCTACATATATTTCTCAGTACTGACCTTTCCACAGTGTGACAATCAATACAAAACATATGTTAATCTAAAATACCTCCAAAGATGACTTCACGGTGAAATTCTTGTCAAGGGTTGATCGGCATTTTTTTGAGCTGCTGCACTGTAAACAGAGCAGCATGTAAACAGAACACATATTTCACTTCCGGATCATCACCAAGGCCTTATTACTCCATGTGCACTGTCGCCAAATTACACACTGACAACCACTCTCTCTGCTCATATTCTCAAGAATAAACAATTACCTTTAAATCCCTACCAAATATGCATCAATATAACTCTTCTATCACCACCAAAATGAGAGAGGAAAAAATGTTCTAAAAATAGACAGGAACTACATTCGTGGGTACTGAACTGGAAGTATTAATTGTGGTGTGATTCCATATATACAAAATTGCTCAGTCTTTGTTTTTCTGAACTCTAGCAAGGAGATGGTATACAGCAATCTAGAGAAATATCTCAATCAAGCCCAGGCGGTAATGGAATCCAGAGGAGGACAGCAGAATGAGTACTTTAACCAGCTCTGTCATCTGGTAGTCAAGTGTCTGGAGGTAAATAATAGCTTTGTGTATTGCTATGGACATTGATATACATTATCAGTGATGACTGATTTTACAACTAAGTTTGACTTTGATTTTGTCAGTGCAATAAATTACTATTGTAGCTTCATTTGAATAAACTAACAATGTGCTTCGTTTCCAAAACTAGCCAGATGTAATAAAATTTGAAGAAAGAAAAAAAATTAATACAGTATGAAAAAAATTACACAGTTAAACCTGATTATCTCGATTATGTTGGGGGTGTCAAAATATTGTCGACATAACCAGGCCCCAAGATATCAGGGTTTAGTTGACAAATCTACTGCAGAACAATGATTATGCATCTGAAGTACCAAAAAAGGATTTTTGTTTCTACAAACAAATGGCACTTATAAAGCTTAATAAAAATAATTATTCAGTCATAACAGGTTACAGAAGGAAAAAAAAAAGTTTGGATGTCTTTTATAAGAGATTAAGTAACATGTCACATAATTTTACAACACATATGTTACTGTAACGTCAGTGGTTTAAAGTTGGGTTTTTAGTCATCTCCATGTGAACAGTCTCACCCCTTTGGTAGCCTCAGCAGGGGATTAGTTTTCTCATGCTGACCAAACTCAAATCCAATTTGATTGCATGTACATATTGGACTGTACTTTTTTTGAAAGTATTTGCTTTTGTTAGTAAAATCAATTAGATATTTGTAGTAACATTTAATGATGTTGAACTGATAATTGACTGAGTTACAGATAAGATAACATTCACGATGCTGTGGAATGAACTATATTGCCGTGGTGTTGACATGTGATGGTGTCTATTATGAATGCAGCCCCTGAAAAGGTCTGAAATGCATTCATTCATTTTCCTTACTCTAGAGTATTCTTTACAACAGAATTTTCTCCACTCTATGCAAGTGATAAACTCTGTATTGATGAAATTCGTTGATTAGCATTTGTACCATCCTTGCCGGTACAGGGTCCAGTAGTAGCAGAAACACCAGATCATGTAAAATTTCTTTGAGATGGACATTCAAAATTGCATTTCATCAAATCAAGTGGGTATATTTGTTACTTTGGATGAAACTTATGCCCGACATAACAGGGTTTTCAACTTAACAGGGTTTGAGATAAGTGGGGAAAAATTAGCATAACAAAGAAGGATTTTTTGGGGACTGGAACAAAATGCTTGACATACCCAGGTTCTTATGAGATTTGAGGACAAGTTAAAGTCAAATAATAAACAGTTATGTTAAAAGTTGTTTTTTTAAATGCATAGGACCAGTTTTATAGAGAAGCCACCAGTGCAGATGAAGTAAAATTTGCCAGAGATCAACTTGAAGAAGCTAGACAACTAATTCAGCAGAATCAGTTAAACATGAAGCTCTTTGGAATTGCAATGACGAGGTTTGGTCTCTCAATTACAGCCAAATATGTCCACCTGGCTGTGGTTTCTAAGGTAACCAGACTGACACCAAGCATCCGGGCTCTTTGTGATTCAGCTGTGGCTATCTGTCAGGAGCCATGTCCATGGCCCAAGTAAGTAATGATTGATGAGTATAAAATGATAGCATTTTTATAGTTATTATATAAATGAAAAAGAAATTCTTGTTTGCAAAATACCATAGATGTCAAAGAAACTAGTTCCATTAAAATAATCAATCTTTTGGAAGGTACTGGAGATCACAAAGACCACATATGTTTGTATATATTTTATACCCAAAATAAAAGTGTCATAACAGCAAAATTTCCCCTAGCTAGATATATATTTTGTTCCCACTACTTGGGGCAGTGTAGTCTTGAGGTTTTGAAACAATGTTCTTAATTTGCCAATATTTTCTAAACTCCTGAGCGAGTGTGTGTGTATATATATATATATATATATATATATATATATATATATATATATATATATATATATATATATATATATATATATATATATAATGAATACTGTTCTTAATTTGCCCAACTCCTGAGTCTTTGTATAGATAGAATGATAGAATGAATTATTTTCTTAATTTGCCAATTGTTTCTAAACTCCTAATTGAGTCTACTCCTGAGTGAGTCTCTGTATAGATAGAATTAATACTATTCTTAATTTGCCAATATTTTCTATACTCCTGAGTGAGTTTCAATATACATAGGATGAATAATTAGACAGCTACCACCATTCATTCAGAAACATGCATATTTCCCCAATTAACCTTAGAGTCAAGGTCTCAGTCATACAAAATTTGTGTTAACATTTAAGTAAAGTTTGGATCAGGCATATTGTGATGTTGTCCATCCATTTGTCTGTCTATTGTCACATTTTGTTTATGCAGAATACCATAGTATCTATGATATAAAGAAGATTTTTTTTCCCGCCAGCACTGTAACTTAGATGTCCACCATATGTTACACCAGACTCAGTAGATAGCCTACATTTAGGGTCAGGAAAAATCTACCAATTTTGAAATCCAGAGACAAGGTTTCTGTGACTGAAAGAGGTCATTTGTTCTGTAAAGCAGCTCATATTCTCCACCTAGACTCACTCAGAAGTTTAGAAAATATTGGCAAATTAAGAACAATTTATCCTATCTATACAGAGACTCACTCATGAGTAGACTCACTCAGAAGTTTAGAAAATGTTGGCAAATTAAGAACATAATTTATCCTATCTATACAGAGACTCACTCAGGAGTTTAGAAAATATTGGCAAATTAAGAACATAATTTATCCTATCTATTCAGAGACTCACTCAGGAGTAGACTCACTCAGAAGTTTAGAAAATATTGGCAAATCAAGAACATAATTTATCCTATCTATACAGAGACTCACTCAGGAGTAGACTCACTCAGAAGTTTAGAAAATATTGGCAAATTAAGAACATAATTTATCCTATCTATACAGAGACTCACTCAGGAGTTTAGAAAATATTGCAAATCAAGAACATAATTTATCCTATATACACTGAGACTCACTTTGATAAGTGTAGATAACTTATCAAAGTTTGTGGATGACATGCATTTGGGATGAAGAAGAAACCTATTTATTTCATAGTCAGATGTGAAAAGGTCAAGGTCACTTTGAATGACAAAATAAAAAACACAACTGAACAATAATTTATGTTCTAGACTATTGAACCGTATAAAGTGTTTGTGGATGGCATGCATTTATTGTTTGATAGAGGCCTATTGTATTGATATTAGGATCTGTAGATCATTGTGCTCGTATTGTTATTCAGTTTGCTTATATTTCACTAGCCCCATTATAGTTTTTCTTGATACTTTGGATATATCCTTATGAAGCTATGATATTTAATTATCCAATATGCTTGCTCAACCTTTGGGCCTCAAGGTCAAGGTAACACATGTAATAGCAATCTTAGACTTGACATGAAGGTCATGGTCTTCTTGTCATTGCATGAAAATTAAGATGATGCCATTTTTTTTACTGTTCTTTGTAATAGGCTTATCATCAAGAGTGCATGTTTAACTTCTTTTGGAAATGCTTATGATATGAAGCAGATAATATCAGATTTCACTGCTCTAATGACCTAAGTGTTAACAACGACCACCTCGGATGTGGGAGGTCACATGGTTTAGAACCACAGCTAAGTCATACCAAAAACATAAAAAATTGTACAAACAGTGGCCTCACATGGTGCTCAGCATTAAGAGGATGGTGTTAGGACTGGTCATCCAGTTGTCAAGATAACGGGACTGGGTAGGACATGATGTTGCATGCCACTCTGCAGACATCATATTGATATGACTAAATTTGTTAAAACTCTTAACAATAATTTTAAAAACACAATACACAATATAAAATTTCCTTCTCAAGATTCATCTTAAGGAATTTTGCAAAAGTGAGGTTTTTCTTTGTTACTAAAATCTGACATGGGGAGAGGTCCAAAAAGAAGGATCATTGTTCACTGAGTATTTAAATTTATAGGTGTAATAGCCCAAGGAGTTCATCAAATTTTGTACCTCATCAACATTACAGTAATGTTGTTTTCTGGATCTTTTAGGACATTTTTCATAAAGCATCTCTGTCGCAGTTATGGAATTGACAGCTACCATGCAATATGCCAGAAAAGAGAGGTCAGCTTTTTGAGAGGACTGTGTATGGAGGATAGCTCAAAACAAGAGGTGACTTATTGTTTGAAGTCAGGATTAATTCATGCAATATTTATTACTTAACAGAAATAGTAGAAGATTTGCACTTAATCTTTCATGTTTTCAAGCATTTTCCTTCAGATTTAATTTGTCAAAAATTATCTGCCAAGATTTGCCTACAGGAGTTCTCAGTTGCTGCATGGTCTAAGTTCCTTTACAGAGTACTCACACATTTTGCCTTTGTCTGCATGAGTTTAAATCTTGGATGAACTAATGGGTGTATGTGATGTGTGTATGTGAGAAAGCATGTCCATAGCTTCCCATGGGTTGGGGTTCTTTTTCCAGGTTCTTACTGCACCAGATATTCTGGCTGCCATATATAGCCCATCATGTGCTGACATGGTGTAAAGCAACAGAAAAACAAAAAGCATTTGCCTACAAATGCATGCATGTTCAATAAGAACCATATAATGTGTAATGTCAATCTCCAGCTTGATGGATGAAGGCAATCCCAGTTTTTAATGATATGGATTGTCCCCAGCTTTGAATGATGTGGACAGTACCCAGCTTTGAATGATGTGGGCAATCCCAAGATTTGAATAATGTTTGTAATTCCCAGCTTTGAAATATGGGGGCAATCCACAGCTTGAATAATGTGAGCAGTTCTCCAGCTTTAAATAATGTTTGCAACCTTCATCTGTGGTCAGTTCCCAGCTTCAGTGATGTGGGCAATCCTCAATTTGAATGATGTGGGAAATCCCCATTTTGAATGATGTGGGCAATTCCCAGCTTTGAATGATGTGGTAAACCCCCAGCTTGGAATGATATGGGTAATTTCCAGCTTTGAAACATGTGAGCAATCACCAGCTTGAATAATATCAGCAATTCTCCAGCTTTGAATAATGTGGGCAATCTCCAGCTGTGAATCACGTGGTCAGTCCACAGCTTCAGTGATGTGGACAATCCTCAGTTTGAATGATGTGGGAAATCCCCATTTTGAATGAGGTGGATAATTCCCAGCTTTGAATGATGTGGTCAACCCCCAGCATGGAATGGTATGGGCAGCCCCCAGGTTTGAATGTGGGCAGTCCCAAGCTTGAATGATGTGGGCAGTTACCAGCTTGAATGATGTAGGCAATCCCTAGCTTGAATGATATGGGCAATCACCATCTTTGAATGATTCGGTCAACCCGAAGCTTAAATGTATGGGAGGGTTTAAACAGATTACATATGCACAATTTAAATGATCTCCATATTTTTTTCAAAACAATTGGCACAAATAAATAACTGCATCATAATACTCAACAGTTCATTTTGTTTATTCTCTAGTATATTTCAGCTTTGTGTGTGTGTGTGTATGTCAGGATATCCCTATATATGAATAAATTTGCATAACCTCTTAAACAGCTTAGCTTGTGATTGTGTCTGTGTATGTGCATACAGATCAGGGATATCCGGATATCACCATATTCAATATATTAGTGTAACCTTTTAACCAGTTGTGTGTGTGTGTCTATGCATATATAGAAGATATCACCATATATGAATAAAACTATTAACCACTTTAGTGTGTGTGTGTGTGTGTGTGTGTGTGTGTGTGTGTCTGTGTGTGTGTTTGTGATTGCAAAGATAAGGTGTTCATAATGTTCTTTAACTTGCATAATCTGTAAAGCCTGATCATTCCTTATGTACTATTCTTGTTTTAAAATTTATAAAACAAAAGCTATTCAGACGGAAAATGTTGAGTGTTTTTCAACAGTACTGACAGTAGAATTTGGAAATGGGGCAAAATTACAAATTTATGTCTAACAATAATAATTATGTCACTTAGAATGAAAGGAATATTATAATTAGAAAAAAATTCAGGGGTTGACTAGTACTAGTACATTTAAATACATCCATGTTTCTTCAACAGGTAAATGAGGTATCTGACCATTACATCGTGTATGGACCTGACTACACACGAATTAGAGATACCGTGACTAAAGTGGCACATGGAGAGAACATAGAAAAACTGGATGAGGCAGTTAAGGTAATAAAAGTGCTAACAATAGGAACACATTCCATTTGACTCCATAGGAATCTGTAACCAGTAATTGTATACTTCCGTTTTATTTGACAATACAGGAACCAGTGTGTATTTTTTCACAATTTTGATTTGACTAAGGTTCTGCTCTGCAGTTGTTATATTTGTTATATACTTTTGAGGGAGTGACCATAGTGAGATAAATTTGGAAACCATGCACTTTATTAAGTTGACAGCTGAAAAATGAGTCAGAACTGATTACACTGACTTAAGCTGTTATTAAAAGAGGGAAAATTAAATTTGCCTGATTGAACAATACTAGCTTCTGGCAGTGCAGTGAATGCATTATAAAATATATAAAACAAAAAAGTTATCAGCTCATTTTTAGCTATGAAGTCTAGGAAGTAAAAATGACCTAAGTTTACAGTCTTTTGAAATGTTCATATCTGAAATAATGTCAAGCTGCATTCTCCATAAACCAAATTACACCATCAATCATGCATCAAAATAAATGACTTAAAAGTTATTTTAACAATACCTAAGATATGCAAGTTTCTTTTTAAATAACTATGATAATCAGTGAAGAAACTTGGGTAATTATTTCTTGTTAACAATTAAAGCATTGCAAAGTGTCAGAAGTTTAAGTGGAACTGTATAACATGTACAAACAATTATGCTTTCTCTTTTTCATATAATCATGTATGATCTTTGTAACAAACAAATGATACATGAGCATTGCTATTAAGTATGAAAATAAGATAACTGTGCCTATACTGTTCTTGCTTATCCAATATTCCTTGTGACACCATTTTGTGTGCAGTGACCTTAATTATGGTTAAATTAAAAGTCTTAGAAGTAAAATCAACTTAAATATAACTGCTAATAAGTAAAAGAAAATTGTGATAATTGTTTTAATAAATTTATTTATAAAAAAAAAAACTAAGGAAAAAATGATGACTGTGCAGATTCTCTTGCTAATCTATATACAAGTGTTACAAGAATTAGAAAACATTTTACCCTTTGACCTTTGAGAACCTGATCTGTTCCATTTCTGTTTGGACTCTAAAAGGTTCATGTTTATGTCTATTTTAGCATAACATTGGTTGTTATGTTGAGTAAATGAAATGTGCATTTTTGAAACAGCTCACATTTTCATTATGTTTGTGAGAGGTGGCAGTGCTTGTGTGAGACTTTTACTACTGTGAATAATATTCTGTCTAGGAATTCCTGATAATTATTCAGAAGGAATGTTTTGTTGCTTGTACATTTAAAGCAGTGTATAAGTATTATATTCTATGCATTTAATTGTAGCCAGTTTGAATTTGAAGAATGTTTGTGATATTATATGCACATATCTTTGAAAATCAGACTTTTTTTTTTTTATTTTTCATGTTATTTTTGACAAAAGTTCTAAAATTGAGTATGGAAAACAAAAGATGCTAACAAAAATTTGTTGCAGATGTTTATGAATTTGTAATCTGTTCCAGTCCATAAAATCAAGTGGCACATGAAAAGGTGATATGCTATTAATGGCTGGAAAGAAGAACTATATTTTCTTTAAATTTGAGGAATACTTTTTCAGGAATTCGCTGTCGTTGACAAAAGGACTGAACTTCTTGTGTGCCTAGCTCTTCATAGGGAGATAACTCTAGCTTCTCTACATGATCATGCTGGAAAGAAATTTTCACAAAAGGTATGTTCTGGCTTATGTGTAAATGCAATGCATCACCTGAATGGTTAAATATAAAAGTTTGAGACTTTTAGCTCATTTTTTTGAATCCTCATGTCAGTTCATCCACCGACCTTATTGTCCATCCATCTGGCACACTATCTCATTAGTAAAGTAGACTAACTTATTTGTTATGGACAGTTAATATTTGACCACTCTCACATTCATATGACCCATCATTATGGTTAGGTAATTCAGTTTAATGCCTATTATAATGATAATTATTAAATTTTAGTTTATGCACAACATGATAATCTCCAGTTATTTTAGGCACATGCTGCCAGTTTTGCAATGGGCTTTGATAATGACCATTAATGGATGACACATTGACACATTGGATCCTGGAACAAGCATTTTGTCATAGTTTTTAATTTGCATTCAGGATGTTTTACAAATGTTTGTTTAAAATATGAGCTACCTGTAAAACACAAAATGGCTGAATTTTCCAGCATGGTCATCCTCAGATGAAAATATTCTTTGGCTAATACTGACTGATGATATTGATGATGACAATCATTTTTAAAGTTTTGAAGTACATCAGAATATTGGATCTAGGAAGTGTTAATGGAGACACCAGTGATTTTTAAAAATTCAATAATGGTATTGACTATGAGTTTGATTTTATTGCTGGATAGACAAAAACAGACTGCATGCCAGTCATCTCTCTACTCAGCAATGTTTTGAAATATATAAAAGGCAGAATATGAAGTCTAATTAAATAACTGGAAATTTTAAAAGTAGAGTGTAAATTTCATTTTTTTTCCTTAAACAATTCAGCACTGGAGGAATCTTGTGTTTCAAAACTATATTGTAGTCAAAGACTTAGGACTGAATAAATAAGATCTAAAATGAAATTAAAAAGTAAGGATATTTCTTGATCAAAATACCTGTTTTGGTCAAGCAGACTTTGGTAATGATGGATGTACAACCCTAATACATGGAACAGGTAAGAAATCTGAAATAGTAGTCAGCAAAGCACAGATTCACTATGGTGAAACTTTGACAGAGTTCATGTTAGTCACAAATATTATTATGGAGCAGAAATATCCAAGAGACAATACCTATGAGCTGTGGAAAATTCTAAATTAAAATAATAAAGAACAGTTTCCCAACTTATTCAAGCTGGCTATTCTAGCTGTGTATATGCCTCATCAAATAACAGACTGTGAAAGGGATTATCAGCACAGAAAAATGTTCATCCACAGATAAGGAACATGTTAAGCTCAGACAAACTAAACAGATTAATGCTTGTATTTCTAGATAAGACATCTTGGAGGAGTTTGATTTCAATAGATCTCTATCAGACTTAGGCAGGAAGTTAGAAAAACAGATACTTAGGTGTTAGTGAAAATTGAACTATGACCATGCCCCCATCCTTTTTTCTATGCCCCACTCATTTTAGTGACAAGAAGGAGATTCCTCCTTCAGATAAAATCCTGGCAAATCTCTGATAGAATAGTGATGCTGACCAAGGTCAAGAGCGTTATGTTATCCCAGGTGTAAATTTTGTACCTAAAATTAGCAATCAGTGGCCAAAACAACAGCAGAGGGCAATTGTCACAAAATGCAAGTTCTGTTAAACACCTGAGGGCTACACATATAGCTGTCACCTTAGGGTGTAATCACATGTTTCAATATACAGAATTTGGTCTGATAAAATGGACAAGAATAATAACAACCACATGATCTGATGTAATTGTCTCTCACATCAATGAATATAGTTTTCCCCAAAGGTGGCATTACAAAAACCAGCAAAAAATGGCTGATGTTTACAGGAGGCATCAAAAGGCACTTCCATGAGAATAGTGTAGATACATCCATCATGATGCGCTTCCATGTGAATTGGGTAGAGGCATCGAAAGTCACTTCCATGAGAATGGATTAGTGGCATCCAAAGGTGCTTACATGAGGTAAAGGGTGATGGTCACTGTTAAATGTGTTATTAAGCACCATGATAAAGTGGTATGCTTGCTAGATAACTAAAGGTAAACTAAACATGAAAATGGGTTCTTCTTGTCTTCAAAGTCATTCCATTGTAGGGCAGTTGTTATATTTTCTGATATCTGGATAAAATTTCATATAAATTATGATAGTTATTTCACTTCCAGGCTCTTGAGTCACTTCAAAACTACTGTACCAATGCAGAGCACCTGAAGAACAAGGTAAGACCTTTTAAACTTCTTAATGTTATTTATTTTAGTGACATTTACTTTTTTTATTAGATTAGGTATTATTTTAAGAACAGTATTTTTATTGCTGCACTTGTTTTTGCATTTAGTTGTGTTTCTCTGATGTTGCTTGAAGAACTTAAATTAGTCTTGAGGAGAACAAATCACTGGTAGAAAATGGAGGACATAACAATATACTTTGATAAATTAGTTTTCAGTGAATTGTTTGCCTCAGTGAAAAAACAAGTTATTTTGGCTTATGTTATATACTCAGAGAATATAATAAAGGCACTGATGTGCCAGCATATTATTCAGTAGTAGATTGTGGTCTATAAGTGAGTGAGTTTGTATGTTAACAAACAGACAAAACTATTCTTTCCTTCACAAGCATCATCTCATCATATTCAAGCCTAAAACTACTTTGACCTTGACAAATAATATCCCATTATTTTCAAATCATATGCTTTTTATGACCTTGACAAATACATTTCAGCATATTCAGTCATGAAACTATTCAGACCTTGACAAGTACCATCTCATCATATTCAAAGCCAAAACTACTTTAACCTTGATAAATGCCGTTATTTTCAATCATATAGTTATTATGACCTTGACAAATATATTTCAGTCATGAAACTATTATGACCTTGATAAGTACCAATTCATCCATTCTTTTGACCTTGATAAATACCATGTCATCATTTATCTTGCCTGAAGGAGAATCATTACACCAGTTTATATCAAATTGATCTGATTATTTCATTTTTTGATTAAAAGACAGCTAGATCAGTTGAGCTAAGCTTGGATGAAAATGTTTTGACACATTCTTCATCCTTCAATCTTGAAATAATCTTTATCCCTGGATGTTTCTAAACATGTCACATTTTAAATTTAAGTGAAGGAGTGAACACAATTCAATACTTGTATGAATGGAGGTGAGTAAAGACTTGATTCCATCACGTAATTATATTTTCTCATCAAACATTTAAACTTGAACCAAATTCGAACTCAGTTTGAGCATGATCCTCACCTAACTGTAGTTTATCACATTTTTTAAAATAGCAGCATGTCAAAACACTTAACCTCTTAAGATAGTGATTCTGAAACAATTTGTATTTATATTCGTTAATCAAATGGTAACTTCCAATTTATAAGCATGAGTAAGACTGAATAAGGTACAGTTGAAATGAGACGACAGAGCTTTTGTTTGAACTATGCCATGTGGCTTGCCAAAGTGAAAACAAAAAAATTGCTTATCTAGAATAAGTCTATTATATTTGGATAGTACATGTATCACTCACAATGATATTGGGGTGTGATTTCTGTACATTTTGTTTTCATTTAGCTCAGTATAACACATAATGTAATACAGAATGCTGTACAAATATTTTATTTCAGGAAATAATACAAACCTTGATTCAGAATACATATGGGAAACAAGTTGCTTTCCTGAATGTGACCCCTGGTCTTGGCCTTCAGCAGCAGGGAGTATTGTGTTTGCTGGTGCATTTTGACCTTGTTCTTAGAAATCTACATGGAGACAAAAATCTGATGCAACCATTGGTTAGAATGGCAACACGACCTGAAACACTTACGGTAAAGTTAAAGAATGCATGCCAGTGGTAGCTTTTTTACGGTAAAGTTAAAGAATGCATGCCAGTGGTTGCATGGGTAGGACATAGGTATCATTTGATTGGTTATCTGCATTGGTGTCATCATCATTAAAAATGATCAAGGGTATGACTAGAATTTTATTTGAAATCATCAGTCCCAAACCATGGGAAAGATAGCTGTCATACTTGGACTGCAAAGTCAGTAAAATGTTCCCAGTCATATCCATGCATTACTACTCTCCCTTTAACCTAGAGGCATAATAATAATAATAATAATAATAATAATAATAATAATAATAATAATAATAATAATAATGATGACTTTGTATAAGCACATTACAACATCTATAATGATATGATCACAAAAACATAAATCATAAACAAACACCATGAAATTAGAAAACTTAAAAAGTGCTGAAAATATTTAAGGTAGGAAACATTATTAGGTCTTTAAGTTTGTTCTTGCAGTCGAAAAAGGTGAGTTTTAACAGCACTCTTGAAAGGGGTCACTGTGTCTTTGTGACTAATTTAAATGGGCAATTCATTCCACATTGCTGGGCCCTGGTATGCAAAAGATCATTGTCCATATGACTTCGTTTTAATAGTGGGAATTTTAATGAGTATACAATTTTCATAACAGGAGTGTAAGTATCTTGCTGATGTATACACATGGGTAAGGCCAAATAGGTATGTTGGACTGGAGTCCATCAGTGAAACGTTGCACAGGGAACAAATTTTGTGTTTGGTTCAGGATCGAATGAATAGCCTTTATAGGGTACAGAGCGGCAAGGAGGTGTGCTTTGATCATGGTACTCTAAACATGATCTAAAGAGCTGTGTTTTGAAGTTTCTATAGTAGATATTGAGACAAACCAGACAGAATTGAGTTACAATAGTCTAGTCTTGAAAGTACTTATGAACACACAAGTGTTTTAGTGGCATCAGCTGAAAGACATTTGCAAATGGAGCTGATGCGTCTCAGCTCAAGATATGCAGCCTTGCATATGTTCATGACATGTTGGTGCAATGTGAGAGTATTGTCTAGAGTAACACCTAGGTTTCATACTCACTGTGTGAATTTAATGTTGGTGTTGCTGATATTTATTGTTTGAGGTAAATGATGTGAATGAGTAAGTTTATATCAAGGCATTGTCAAGGTCATTTGAAGATCATAGTTAAGGTTTGGCTAAAGTTTTGTGTATGGTCATGGATCCCAAATAAAGTGAGAAGGCTATTTTATTTGAACTGTAGAATTTGAAAGAACTGTCCTTTTATATACATACTTGCCATAATACAATATATCATGTGACTCAAAAAACATGATTTTCAATTCTCTTGGTTACCCTTCTACAATTTTTGATCACCACTTTACATGTAGGAACATGTTGTCTGTATATACAGTAAACAGTCCTGCTTACAGCCCATCTAAAAGCTGTGCACAAGGCAGTTTATCATAGACTCTGTTATGAGCTACAGTGGTCAGAGATAAATATGATTTCCCACATTACTGATACAGTACAAATCGCAATGAAGAGGTCTTGATACAATACATATTACAATGTACTGTGTATTAGCCAATGAGTTTAGAACAAGTAATGCCAGATAATCATGAGACAAATAGTCCATTGTTTGTAGATAAGAAGTCTATTTTAGCAAGGTTTGCAATGACCAGACAAGGCAATCACAATACAATGGCTGAGTGGTCTAAAGCGCTCTCCATTATAAATCACTGCCATCTCGCCTCTGTCTGCGTTGGTTCAAGTCTCAGAATTCAGCCAATGTGGGTATGTGAGAAAGCTGGCCAGCAGCTTCTCATGGGTCAGTGGTTCTTTCCGGGGGATTTCCCGGGTTCTTCCTCCACCATAATACTGGCAGCCATGTATAGCCTATCATGTGCTGAAAAATGGCATTAAACCCAGCTACAACAACAACAACAATGACCAGATGAACAATATTCTTTCCTACTGCTGAAGAGATATTTCACAACAATTGCACTACAGTACTAAGTTAGTCATAGAGTATCTATTAAAGGTATCACAATTCTACAATGGCATGAGTAGTAGTAATATAAACTATGTATTTATTATCATGAATGAAGTATCCTGATACAAAAAAAACTTACGATAGACAATGAAATAAATAAGTTAAAGTGTGCAAAAATAATTATTTCTTTAAATTCAAGTCACTGATGTATCAATTATCCCAGTCTTTGAAAATCAATGTTTCTATCATTGTAAAAGAAGAGTTGTTTATATCAACCCTTGTATTTATGTTTGATATTCATCAAATCGAAAGGTTACATTTCTCATCCAGTCCCAAAATAATCATTATAATGTCCATTTATGTGTAGGTTCTGCTGCAATAAGCTTGTGACAAAATGCATTAAGTGAAAAACATTTGGGGACATTTCTGAAAAATGAACATTTGCTACATTAGCAAGATTTTATATGAGGTTAATGATTGAAGTACAAAAATGATGAATGTGTTGTTAATACTAATTGTTGTTCCTGTCTTGGAGTTAACACCTAATAATCCCATGGAGATCAACGAATATGATGCATCCAGACTTTGATTGGCGTCACATAGCTTTCAGGGTTACACTTAATCCATGAAGACTTTGATTGGCGTCACATAGCTTTCAGGGTTACACTTAATCCATGAAGATTTTGATTGGCGTCACATAGCTTTCAGGGTTACACTTAATCCATGAAGATTTTGATTGGCATCACATAGCTTTCAGGGTTACACTTAATCCATGAAGATCAAACAATATGATGCATCATATTTGAGTTGCAGTGATATAGCTTTCAGGGTTACACTTAATCCATGAAGATCAAACAATATGATGCATCATATTTGAGTTGCAGTGATATAGCTTTCAGGGTTACACTTAATCCATGAAGATCAAACAATATGATGCATCATATTTGAGTTGCAGTGATATAGCTTTCAGGGTTACACTTAATCCATGAAGATCAAACAATATGATGCATCATATTTGAGTTGCAGTGATATAGCTTACAGGGTTACACTTAATCCCATAGATATTAAACAATATGATGCATACATGTTTGAGTGGGAATAACATTACATTATTTAAGAAGCTTACAAATCTTGTCATGGTTCATATTGCTATATCTTCTAACATTCAGCTGCCAGAGTTGCAATATATGTTGTTCTTTGGATGAATTGTATTTCGTGCACCAGAGCTTGCATTAATTTTTGACTACTGGTTTATTTTTAGAATCCATTTTTGCCCACAATGCCTCAAGAAGATGTTGCAGATATCAGAGCAGCCTTACTTGCAGCCCGAGGAAGACCTAACATGGATGACAACCCTGCTCTCTATCGTAAGACATGTTACTTTGATATTGGTGTACAGCCAGTCAATTATTTCATCATGTGGTCATATGAATGTATACACAGGTGCATAAAAACTGATGGGCAGAAAAATATGGAATCATAGTGTTGAATGCCAAGATAATTATTTATTGATTGTTCAACTAATGAGTGTACATATTTTTTAATTTACTTGCCCATATGGTCAAGTGTGTGAGTTATATCATCCTTCATCAATAAAGTATCACTTTTCACTTAATTTTACGCTGGTATTGAAGTATTTCAATGATGTTCAGTTGATGGTGATCTGCCATCAAATTTGGCCAGGTATCAAAATAGAAAAATCAGAACAACTTCTCAAAAGCAGCTCAACAGAATTTGAAATTTTATAAAAATCAACTAAGAATGAAGAATTTTTAATGTTGCAGGAATAATACCGATCCATTGTCAATTGTATCAGCTATTGATAAAAAAAAAATTAAAAATCAATTTACTTCTTAACAATGCTTGACCGAAATAGGTCAGATTTAATTTTTTTCATTATTGTTATTTGTATCACTCTTCATTACAGGTTGTCCAAATGGTCATCCCTACATGATTGGAAATGTAAGTTAATATGTTTGTACTGGATCTTTTAACAGTTAACAACATCATCATCTATCATTGTAAATCTCTCTATCTTTCTATAATATCACCCACTTTAGTGTATCATACACGACCTTGATGCTACAGAGCTTGGAAGTAGGCTACTACCTCCTGCAGCACCAGGGGTTAAAGTGTTAATAGCACAGGTAATAAAATGAACAACAAGGTACCCATTAGAAAAAATATTCCAAAATGAGATTGAGACACATAGAATAACACTTACAGTTCAAGGCTCGTAACATGTGCACATTTATTCATCATCACAGGGGTTTGTATGGCTGCTTAGAATTTATTTGTCATACACATGTACAATATAATAATATAAGATAGGGCACTTCTCACATGACCTATTTAAGAATCAATGATGATATTTAAAGCTACACTGTCCTAACTTCATGCCTGCCCATGGTTCATGTGCCATTTTTTCATGACATAAATGCACATGTTTTGAGATCTTGATGACATTAATTAAGTCAGAACCTTTTGTTGAATGCAACAGTAAGTACTGATTAATAAATATTTGCACAAACTGCCTTTTTTATATGATACATTGGATGATACACTGAGTTTTCATTTACTCCATTACTTTTAGGAGTTGTAAATTGTATGCCTTTAGGATCCTAGTGACAAGACAAACATTGGAATCCAGAATGCCTCCATTCTCCAAGGGGGCTTGTAATGCATCTTTGCATGTAACAGTAACACAAGAAGGTTGACTTGGCCATACCAAAAAATGGGTTACTCCAACCTTATTTTTATGCATGACCTGAACATTGTCAGCATTCCTTTTACTATACCCACAATATCTCAGACCCAGTTTTACTCACACTTATGAAAATTGGGACTTAGATGCATCTGCAGGAGAAAAATCATAACTCAACCAAGCCATAAGTGGGTCACTGTGACCTAATTTTCAGGCTTGAGTGACTTGTATTTTTACCAGTCTGTATATTGTCAGCTACTCCATATACGCTCCTGGTGAGCAGATTCATGTTGATGAGTAAGTACTAAACTTATATCTGAGCATTGTGGCTGTTGTTGTTGTTGTTGTTGTTGTAGGGTTTAATGTCATTTTTCAGCATACGATAGACTATATATGGCAGTTAGTATTAATGGTGGAGGAAGGACCTGGAAAAATCCCAGGAATGAACCACTGACCCACAAGAAGCTACTGGCAAGCTTTCTCACATACCCACATTAGCCGAATATGAGACTCAAATCAATGCAGACAGGCGAGATGGCAGTGATCCATAATGGAGAGCATTTTAGACTACTCAGCCACTCGGGGCCTTGCATTATTTTTTATATTGTTGTGTTTATTGTTTGAGTAATGTGTCATAAATATGACACTGGTTTATTCAATGCAAAATTATTGATGTGGCATATATGTGTACATATTTAAATCATGTGCATATATTTGCATTATTAACTGCTATGGTAGTAGATGATTCAGTATAAATGCTCATCAAATATGATATTGAAAGAAATATTGCATCTTGCAGCATAATATACAAAATCAGTCTTTTAGTCAGTGTCCTGTTTTATAAGCACAATTTTGAAATTTTAATTCTCACAAATTTGTGTTACTTGTGTTTTTGCACTTTTTATGTCAAGTTGTAATTCTAATGTGTTGTATTATAAATTAGTATTTTCTATTCATCAACAGTATAACTGTAATCAGTTAATTATTACAAATCAGTTAATTATTACATGACAAATATATTTATTTTGGCAGTGTGGTCGCCCAGTACAAGCAGCAACATGTAAAGAGTGTGGTGCTCAGATTGGAGGCCTGAATCACACACTACTTCCAGGAAATACTCCTGATAATCAGTAAGTACTTTGTCATTAAAAGTGGTCTCTGTTTCCCAGTAGATACTCCTAATAGACACGAATACTTGTGATTGCTATTAAATTATTCATGTGCCCTTATTTTGTATATACCATTACTCCTATATACTGTATATATAAAAAAAAAATTGTTCAAATGAATTTGTTTTTATGAAAAGAGTGCAGATTTTAGGTACTGATAAAAAGAATGATTAATATTTTAACCTTCAATTTTTAACAAAGAACAAATAAATAATTTATCAAAAGTGTAAAAAACATGGCAGATTCTTCAGTTTTTTAATTTTTTTAAAAAACATTTTTATGTATGTTTGACTTTGTAAAAGATATTCTTACTTTTTTACTTTGAACATGACAAAAATCATGATCAAAGCTTGTACATGAAACTTGCATATTTTGCTAGTTTTATTGTATATAATAGCAGTTGTGCCTGGAAATTGGATTCAGTGGCAAGACATTAGCAGCTCTTAGTGAAAAGCTGTATAATTGTTATAATTTTACGCAAAGCGAATTCTCAGCACAAGTAAATAACAATATTCAATGTTCTTTCATTCCATGAAAATGTCAGTAAGCTTATAAGTGTTGGCGCTTTAAGACATAAATACATATTGTTATTGTTTGTCCTTCAAGATTAACATGACTGACTGGTTTGCTTCTGTTAGTGGCTTGATCAGACCAATTTGTGCTCAGAACTATTTGTGGCACACTTGACAGGATATGCTGCTTCAGTTTACTTGATCATTAAGAAATGCTGCAGTTTAGAGATGTATGCTCTGTGCAGTTCTGCACTGCCTTTCTTTTCCTTACATTTCTCCAGGAGTTGACAAGCTGTGAGCAAGATTTCTGAGGTCAGAGTTTGCATCAATTGGATCTCGAGTTGGATGCAGTTCTTCAACAAATTCCTGCTTCACATTCTCCGGTTTCAATTTGGAGACATTACATTGTTTGGACACTTCTTTTTTGCTTTGTGGTTGTCTGCTAATCTGAATCAGGATATTAATTGAGCTTGGAGAATATCAACCTGTGATTTTCTAGCATGGTCTTCATCACTCTGATATTCTGTCTATTTTTCTGTCGATTACAATCAGTAAGATGCCAGTGCTTGAAACATGGATGCATCCAAGATAGCTTAATGTGGTTGGGCAGACATAGACTGATAGGAGGAGCCTGTTGTTGTATTTGCCAAGGCCATTATTTACCAATGACAACTGGCCATGTCTGTTGATATGTGCCAAATCGAGCATTGAAAACAGATGACGAGGTTGCCTGCCTTTGGCTTCTCTGCAGTAAGTGACTCCAGGTCTTCATAGCATTGGTCCTTGATCTCATCTGGGTTTGATTTGGTGGGTGCATAGGCACTTATGATAGTTGCCTGTCTATTTTCCTGTCAGTGTAAATCTCATTTGCATTAATCAGTCTCTCACATGCTTTTTGAGATTTTTGAGCTTACTTACATTATGTGGTTTTTCTTTTAAAGATTAATTTAAGGATGCCAGTACATTTGTAGTACATTTGTATTACTGGGATGTTTGTATGATGACATTTGATGATAAATCGTAGAGGGTCCCATGGAATTGAAACTGTCTATATGACAAAAATATTTTCAAACTTGACGATCTACATTCACAGAAAATCCCATAAGCGAAAAAACTGTTGTGTTACTTAAATGACTGACACTTGAGTTATTTTAAGTTAGTACATATGGTATCTAGCTGCCACTACAGTATCCACAAGCTACAATGACAGCCACTACAGATTTTTAGATAAACTAGTGACAAACACCTACCTTGCACCCTTTCAACTGATGCCTTTGAATCAAATTCATTAACATTGCTTTGCTTTGTGATAGTATTGTAGTCTGCGTACCTTGTGAAACAAGGGCAATGTAAGTTTTATTGAGGTACAACTGTAACAGTAAATATCATGATTTCCCAGACAAGACATGACAGAGACAGGCCACATTCTGGGTGCTGCTAACCGGAGAGCTCTGGGTGCCGTACCAGAGAGAGAAATGTCTCCTGCTTACTGTGCTGTTGTCAGGCTGATGCTTCACCTATCCATGATGCTGGGAGCTAATCACAACCTGGAGGTAAAGCTTTCATATATCCTTTGACTTCATGTAAGCATATGAATAAGCAATTATATCATGGCAGTTCAATGACTTTTTCTTCATCCCAAGTATGAGAAGTATAAGTAGTTTTAATTTTCAGTCTTAACACATTAAACCATTAGTATCCAGAGCTCACTGTGCCCCTTTACGTATCAATATTTATATGTGCCTACACACATCAGAATGTTTCCATTCTATAACTTTTGACACCGTTTTCTGGCTAATATGTATGTATATATGGTATGCTTAATTTTTGGAGGTTGTGGATAGAGTTTTGGCCTACTTGACTTTTGCCATGATTGTAGTAGTAAGTATGATGTTTACTAAAATTTTGAGTTCAAGGTCTAACTTTGTTTACAAGTTAGTGGAATTTTCCATTCAAACTCCAGAACATTCCATTTTGTCTTAGTTTAAGTGAAATTAGTAATTATAGGGGGAGTTGGTTAACAAATTTTCATTCCCATCCTAGGCTCAGTTTGTGGAATCCATTTTTGTTATAGCTGTGTTCAAATATAATTCTAGACAAATTATTAAATAATTCATTTAAATTACTAAGTGTTCATTGACTGGATTAACACATTATTTGAGGATTTTTGTGAATTCGTTCAAAGACATTCAG
Organism: Unio pictorum; assembly: GCA_030141615.1. Taxonomy (NCBI): domain Eukaryota; kingdom Metazoa; phylum Mollusca; class Bivalvia; order Unionida; family Unionidae; genus Unio; species Unio pictorum. The sequence goes on from JARLTB010000118.1 coordinate 2,813,073, forward strand.
GATTGCGCTAATGGTATAACAGGACATTTCAAACTTTGGTTCATCAAGACATTCATGACTTTTAATTTATTTGGAATATTGTGTATATTTGGACTTAAGGATTAATTGGAATTTAATTGACAATACTGTCTTTAAAAAAATTGTAATTTAGAGAAATAAAATGATCATTTTACTAAATTTGTTTTGTTTCACATCTTTCTGTTATATAGTTTAAGACTATTGAGTCATAATATTTTAAAACAGAATAAGCTCTGTGTCATTTTGTTTTTAGTTTTAATATAATAATATAATATAATGTATAATAAATTATCTAGGTCTCTGCAACATACAAAAAACTTTACTTTACTAAAAATCATTTGATTTTTGTTTACAGACCTATTTTTTTGTCTTACCTTCATCACAATACTTGCATTCAGAAAATATCCCAATCTGAATGTCTGTTCTGCACCTAAATATAGAATGTAACATTTGGTTTGAGAAAGTCCATCCCAGTGCATCACCTTAAAACTATGAAGAGTAGATGTAGAGCCACTCTGGATTCTATTAGAAAGTCTCTAAAGAAGAGTATGAATTTATAAAACACATGTACTGAAATATTACTTATTATTGAAACTTTAAACTTTCAAGTCCAAGGCTATTTTAAAAACAGAAAGGGAGACATTTGGATCTATAGTTACCATGCTGGACAACAGGCAGCCAGCATTGTACATGTTTGAATCCTGCCTAGATGAGGCAGAATTCATCAAATACATGGCAATACTCTCAACTTACATTGTCTTGGCCTGATGTTACCAATCTTGGGTTGACATATCATTAAACACCAATCAGTCAGTCATTAAACACCAATCAGTCTTTCAGTCATTTGACACCAGTCAGTCTTTCAGTCAATAAATACAAATCAGACAGTAAGAAAAATTGGTAAGAAAAGTCCCAAAATATCTTCTCTCATATTTACATGATACGACAGAATTCCTCCATAGAAGAAAAGCATAAAGTTTGGATTTGCCTGTAAAGATTAATGAATTGTATAATGTAATTTTCTTGATATAATATGTGTTTTACTTTAATCAAGCTCATTTGGTAAAGAATATACACTTTGATTAAGATAGCAATGATGCCAGAAATCGTGTAACATAATCAGCATACTTAAAGCTTTAAATCCATAAACTGGCATATGATGTAAAACTCTTCAGTCAGATAGTTTTTGATGCAGCCATTTTGTTTTTCGATCAGTCTTGGGTCTTGATGGTTTTCAAGTGCAATGATTGATTTCTCAAAAACTTGATTAAGTTGAATAAAGATTTCTGCTGCTTATGAAACTAATAACTTGATATTATTCTTACCATAGATAAATGGCTATTGCTTATAATTTTTGTTTAACCTTTTCAGTGTGTCATCATTTACTAGTATGTTCAATTCACCATCTTAGAATTTGAATTGATAATAGCTTGTATTTTTTAGAATTTAGCTTCCTTTCAATTTACTTTTGTTGTCGGTTTGTTTCTGAATTTCATGTCACAGTATGCTTCTGTTCATCATTTTAGACCATTTGTCAACTTATCAAGCCAAAGATAGAGGAAACAATGGTAGTCCAGTTTCTAATGGAACATATTCATCGTGACCTGAATGACCTTCATAGAGCACTGGGTAGAAGTGTTGATGATGTTCTCGTCATGTTGCATTACATTCTTCATCAGATCTTACAGACATACAGTGAAAGTAAGAGTGTCATATAATTTCAATTTGTGTATTTTAGCTTTCCATGCTCTTAAATATTTCTTTATTTTCCTTCTGTGTATTATGTACTCTTACCCTAGTTTAATTTTTTGACAATATAACGAAGTTGAGCCTACCTTAGAAGACCACCCCATCTGCCAAACAAAAATTGTCTCTCAAGACAAGTGGTCTTTCCACAAAAGTAATCACATAAGAAAATGTATCTGTTCATAAAATATCTGGTTATAAACAGCAGGTGGTTGTTTGCTCGTTTGGCCACAAGGCCAAGTGTTTTCTCACCTAACTGTATTTCTCTGAATCTGTCATATAACCATCAACAACTGTTATTTTCAACTTCTCAAATACTGAACATATTTCAGTCAGACTTGACAGGACACTGAAATGAAAACCTTTCATTTAGCTTGGTACAAATGATGAAAATCCAGTATCAAATATGGCTATCATTATTAAATTAGATAAACCTTTCAACAACTCCGTATCAGAAACTGATCACTTGTCCATAGCAACTGTTAAACAGAATATGGCCAGATATGACAGAAACTGTTTCTGATATGAAGGTCTTACAGATTTGTACAAATGTAGCACTTGACCTCCAACATGGCCATCACTATCAAAATAACAAATAAGTCAATTTCTGTCAGTCTGAAAGATGAAGATAAATGAAGACAAATCTGGCATGTCAGAAAAAATACAAAGCATACCTGTATCAGTCAGCTGTCGATTATATTCAGCATGTATCACCACCCCTGACTTTAAAGAGGTTTATGATGTATCATCTTGCACTGTCGACAATGTGGTTATTATTCAGTTATACAGATAATACACATGTACAGTACATGTATTATTTGCCAACTGGTCCTACATGGTCAAAGAACTTGAGAGTCATGTGATCACACTTCTCAAGTAGACTTGGTACAACAGCCTATAAATAGTTTCAGTTTCTGTGTATGCAATATCCTTTTTGTACCTGACAATTTGCTAATAATATTAACTTGCTTGAAGTACTTCCATTGAAGCAAATCTCTTGAATTTCAGATAGATGTGTTGTTGAATAAAATTTTAATGGGTCATTTCAACTTTGTGTATAAAAATGCATTATATAAGTAAACGTTCTTAGATAAAAGTGGCTGAAATTCGAAGAAGGTAATAAAATGTCTGACACAGAATCAGAAAAGTTTAGCTCTATCGATAAGTGAAGTTCAATAATTAAAATTGCACATTGAAACTTTTCAAGAGAAAGTCATTGGGAAGAAATTTAAGTTTGGTTTTAAGAAGTTCTGGTTTATTGAATTTATTGTATTAAATGAGAGAACTATGGAAACAGAAAATTATTTCATTTTCATGGGAGTTTGGTTTAATGATCAATGGTCTTGAGAAGCTTCACTATATCTAACAAATGTGCTTTATTACAATTTCCTAAAATGTTATGGTATGAATTTCAGAAGAAAATCTTGGTGAGGAATTATGTGATCTCAGAACAAAGAGAGCTCGACTTGATTGGGAGAGGATGTTTTCAGGAAGATTTTTAGCCCCAGTACTACAGGCAAGCAAATAAATAAACCATTATTATATAAAGTTATTGTATCAGTGTTGTGTCTGCTTATAACACACTTTACACTTTGTAACTTGAAGCCTTTATTTCAGTTGTAACAAACTTATTTTAAACTATTATTAAATCAGCATGAACATTTTGTCCGAAAATAAGAAATCTCAATTTATACAGAATTTGATGTTCATTTATTCATATTATTATGTACCAAGGATTTGAAATAAATTTAGTCTGATAGTAAAACAAATGAGCACAAAACTTGAGCTAAAATTAGATACTGTACGTGTACATTTGTCATCCCCCACCTTTTTAAAACAGTTGATAACCTAATCTTCACCTATCCTTCCATGTGTCTTTAGCACTTTTGTTCCCTCAGAATAACTTTAAAGACATTTGAGGTTTACGGATGAAACTTTATATACGTGCATATATTATGATTAGAAGATTTGTTACATACCACTTAAGATGACATCTTCATGACCAAGGTCACAGTTGAATATTTACATTTTTCATCTTTTTGTCAATCTGTCCATTAATAATTTGTTTCCACTCTTTAAATTTAAAACCATTTAGTTATACGGATAGCATTTGATATAGTGACATATTATTATTAATAGATGTGTAATTATCAAAATTTAGGATTTTATTAAAGATCAAGTCATGGCTGATTGTTTTACATTTTATATAAAACATTCCACACCATACACAGTTACCAGACTTTCTGTATGGCTTGCACTTGGAGTAAAGAAGATTGCTATTTATTTTTAAGCTAACAAGTCATGGTCACTGTGACTGAAAGAAGCAAAATGCCTTCCATAATGCCTTCAAGTTGTCTACCATCCAGTAACCAAATCTTGTGTAAAAAGGTCAAAGTCACTATGACTGAAAGACAAAAGAAAATTGATTTCCTGACAATAATGCAAGTTCTCCACCATTTTCAATTTTTGGATCTGTGTAACTGAAAGAAGGAAAATAATTTTTACCTAATAACTTAAGTCCAAGGCAGTTTAACTTGTCCAACAATTGTGGATGGCTTGCCCTTAAGGTATGGATGAGGCCTATTGATTTTTTATTCAAAAGAGCAGAGGTCAAAGTCATTGTGTCTCACACAAAATTAGTTTTTCAGAACAGCCTTTGTTCTAGAGCAAGTTCTTTCAGCAAAGTTAGATGGCTTGCACATATGGCAATAAGAAACCAATAGATTCTCGGGTCTAAAGGTTGGAGGTGAAGGTTATGTAAAGCCATTTAAGAAAATAATGTCTTTTGCACATTATTAGTTAACTTCAAGACCATCAATAGGATCCTGCTATAGTGTGACTTTATCTCCCTGTTTGTTTGTACACCCCTACCGATTTCAAAAATGGAAATCATTATTGTGATAAAAGTGCACAGAGTTTAGTCAATTCATTCACTGGTTTAATTTCTAACCTGACTCTGATCAGAGTGGCCCTAATATTGGCATCCATTATGGGCTAGTTTATTTTCCTCAGACAACAGAGTGACATAGTTCATCCTTTTTGGGAACTTCCAGATAATTCCATAACTTAACCTAATGTTGAGAGTTTAGAGTTATAAATTATACTACTTGTTAAGTCAAAGTGCAAGGTAAATTTGTTATTGTCATTCTTTTCCTTGCTTGATTCGACATGGTAAATATCGAAAGCAGACAACATTGTATTTCCTTCTATGTGTGTACAAGTGAAGTCATGCAAACACCCTTTCACTGAAAATGGACTTGTCCAAGAACTGGAAATGACTGGCAGGTAGGTTAGTCTCTTACACTAAAAACTTCCATTTGGAATGAAACACGCAGATGATAATGGTGTTAGGCCCCACCCCTGGCCATAATCAGGTTTTAAATTATAAATCAATAAATAAACTAAGTTTTACATATCTTTTGTCAATTTTATACATTTTGTTTTAAATTGGTAAGGGGGATAAAAACAAATTGGGAAATATATTCAGACTGTAGTTCCTACATATAGGTAGGCATACACATTGCCATTCTCAATAATCTCATTATTTAGTTTCCAAAATACTAAATTAATCTGTTGTGCAGAAAGAATAAACCTTAATGTTGTTTTAAATTATAAATCAATAAATAAACATAGTTTTACATATCTTGTAACAACTATATATTTACTGTGAGATTTCATTGACTACTGTCCATGTAGAAATATCTGTGAAGAAAATTATTCTGCACCAATAATGCTACAGTGTTATTTTTTATATATTAAAAATAACTCGTTAGCAATAAAAACAAACATAGAATGGACAGTGGGACAATTAATTCACTAGCTATTAAAAAAAACTATGCAAAGTGGGACAAATGTAATACCGTTAAGTCGTGCAATTATTTTATCAAAATGTAATGCAATGTCTTTTCTATTAACACTGGAAATATCTGGATCATTTTTTGAAATATATTTACAGAACCTTGATGCAATCCTGCAAGAGATGAACCAGAATCTAGCTAGAGATAAAAGACTAGGTATGTTATGATGATACAGTGCTGTATTTTACAAATCAGATTGTTAGATTAAAATAAACTTCACATACCATGTTTTCTTTCTACATGAATTACTTAACTTGGTCGCCATAGGCTTCATAAATATATGAACAGCTAACTTGAAAATATGATTTATTTTAATAGCATGTATTTATATCTGTAACTTAGTATTCAAGTGCCAAGGAGAAAATGTTTTTGCATTTTAGGACACAATCAGGTTTTCATAGAGATCTTTGTTCAAGCTTTAAACTAATCTTAGAATCTCCACTACAGTCTTTTGGATTTAGGCATAGTAGTCATAGGAGACATTTTTGTAATTAAAAATATCACTCTTTGTTACTTATGATGCATTTCATAATCTTTCATGAAAGTGTGTTTTTGTTTTGATGTCATGTTGTCATGACTTATTTCAATCCCACACCCCATTCTCTTAATTAGACTTGAGTCTGAATGATTCTTGGTGTCATTCATACATGAACTGAAAGTTGAACAGTAGCTTCAAAGGCCAAAAATGTATGTTTCATAAGTAGAAACTTAATCCAAGTAATATTGTTTGCTCCTATGTTTGCGATTTCTTTTTTTATTTTAGCCGAGTCCTTACATATATTTTTTTTTTTTAAATTTAAGTTGAGTTGCTTTGGGTATTTGTTCCTAGTCATTGTTATCAGTCAATATTTTCACCAATCTTTAATCCTTTTAAATGTTAAAATTATTTCTTTTTTAGAGCATCTTTGTTATGGTATTTCTAGCATAAATATTTTCTTTTGGGTATATATATATATATATATATATATATATATATATATATATATATATATATGTAGATCTATTTATTATATTTTATTTTTATCCTTGCTGACTCACAAACATCAGCTGATTTACCATATCTTTTGTAAACTTATAACACAAAACCAGATTCCATGTCAGGCATTTTGAAAACCATTTACCAGTAACTTTCCTTTTTTCTCTTGTATAAAACATGCTTTGGATTAAAGAAACACACATGATCTATTATTGACCACAAACACTTCTTAACTTGATTTACCTTTAACTGTATACTGAAGTTTCCATTTCAACTGACTTCAACTTTTCTTCTGTCCTTGAAATGCCATTAATTTCAGTTTTCAAACTTACCCATTATGGTGCATCACAAGATGTGTTTAGGGCCCCATTTAACTGACTGAATCCAGTAAAGACATCGGTCATGTAAAATGTGTAAAATGACAATTCAAGAAAAGTACACAAGTCTGTTTTTTTTTAAAAAGGAGATAAAAGTCTCAAGAAATCATAATTACTTTTATGACAAAATCACACAATGAACATTAATAAAAAACAGTTTCATCTTGAAGACAAAGTTTTGCCCAATTTTCTAGCAGACTCAAAACATTAAAAAGAAAGTATAATTGTCATTCTTATCAGAGTAATTACAAAATAGAACAATTTACAAATACTTTAAAGGAAAAGTTTTCTAAAAGCAAAGCAAATTAAACTGAAGAGTGACTTGTGCTATTCCTGAACAGTGATAGTCACAAATTGAATTGATCCAATATCTCTCACTTTTCATTTCACATAAAATTATTAAAATTGTATGTGTATGGTATTGAAGGGTGAAGATTCTTTGTCCAGTTGGATGCATCATCTGCTATCAATCAAACATTCTATGGCTACAAAAATCAATGTAATGATGATTGTCTACCACAACACACACCATTTTATAAGTAATGCCATATCCCACCTTATTAACCAGCCAAGTCAATAGTACTGCCAAAGGAATGCTTACCCAAAAATCACTACTAAAATAAGTTCTAAAACATTGAAATTACCCAGAGTGCCTCTCATCTCATAATCCTTATTCTATACCACTGTATTCAAGATTCGCTTAGTTAAAAAAAAGTATTCTCTTATCAAGTTACCTAACAGTATGGAAATAAAAATACATATTCACTATTTAACAAATAATACAAATTTGAGTAAAATGTAATTTGTACATTTTACAAAAGATTTCTTGACAACAGCTGTAAAAATAATAATTAAATGCAGGCGAAGAAGCAGCAGAATGTGAATAATAATAAAAGTATTTTATTATTATTATTATTATTATTATTATTATTATTATTATTATTATTATTATATCCTTCTCTGTAAAGAAATTTGATTATTAAATGTCTGCCTTAAGGTAGAATGTCTTATGTTAGGAAATTTAATATCCATCTGTTCATTGTTCATCTGTCACTGATTTTGTTTCTGCACAATTACTCCATTTGTCTCCAATCTACAGTTATCAAATGTTGTAGATGGCTTGGACATTGGATAAGGTAGAACCCTGATGATTTCAGGGTGAAAAATAGCAAATGTCTAGGTCATTGTGACTGAAGGTAGAAAAAAAATTTTATTACATTAAATCAAGTTGTACAGCACTTGTGTAAAGATTTGAGAAGGATATCAAAGTGCAAGAACTGAAAGAAGAAAATGGTTTCTGAACTTTAGCTTCTGTTCATGACCATCTGCAATTAATTTTTTTTGTAGATTGCCCATAAAGAAGATCACTATAAATTTTTTTAATTCAAACGGTCAGAGGTCATGCTCATTTTAATACAGTACAGCTGTTTTCCACACAAAGACACAAGTCCTACACCACAAACTTGTAACAAACTTTGTGGATTGGTGGCTCTCATGGTAAGGATGAAGCTAATTTATTTTGGGGTCAAAATGTAAAAGGTCAAGGTCACTACCACTGTAAGGAATAAAAGGGGTTCCTGAACAAAATTTCAGTTATCAGCACAGAAGACTTTTAAATGTGGGGCAGATGTATAATGTTGTTTTGGGTTTTTTTTATGGCACTTGAACACAATGGTTATTCTTAGTATTTTTCATGGATGTAATTTATTTTTTCAGTTTTTATAATAACTGTATAATTAAATAACTCAAATAATAGTGGTGAGAAACTTGAATTGCTCATGAAACTTGGCTGTGTTCACAGATACATTATAAATTGTTCAGGTATTATAATTGATTTCATACATTGGTTTTTTTGGAACATTTTGTTTTAAAAGCGCACTGCTCTTTAGAAGTAACAACCTAGATGTGTTTGTTTGACATCATAAAGTCACATGATATAATGATATGTTTAATTGTAAACTTCTAACTAGGGTCAGTCGGGGTATAAAATGGATGCTATGCACACCATTTGGTTCACAGAATAACAGTCCCTTCAATCCAGTGTTATTTGCACTTGACATTGAAAAATAGTTATGTTGCTCAACTCAACTTACAAATTTCAGCCCTAGTTAACTTTTAGAGTATAGTTGACATCACAAAAAAGCATGCATTAAACTATGTATGAATCCTGAATACTGCACTAGAAGAAATAACATTGGTATTTACATCAGTCGATTTGTCATTTAAGCTGTAGTTTGTGATGCCATCAAGTATTCTTAACAAATTCCTTTCTTTTTTCTAGGATCAGATCCATTACTGGGTCTTGTGTTTGAAATAAACACACCTCAAGAGACAGTCTCACTAGCAATGCTTCAAGAAGATCCATCCATTTGGAGCTACCGCACACGGATCACCATTGACCATCTATGCCATGAGTTTGATGTCCAGATGAGTGCTGTCAAAAAGAACCAGAATCAATACAAAGTCCTTCATCTCTTTCTTAGAGAGGTATAATTTTATTTCTTTCTAGAAATGAAATTATTTTTGCATTAGTATGCTGCAGTCTAGCTTTTAGTACAGTATCATAAATCTGATATTTAACTTGATTTTCGTTTATGACATGTGATAATTACAAAATGGTTTCACATCTTAATGCACTTTTGTGTATATAATGTAAAGCAGAAAAGATGAACTTCTGCCTGAAAATGTGAATGTACAGGTTTCAAATGTCCCTGCTCTATCTGTGGAGGGGGCATTGAATGTTATGCATGTCAAGTATAAGTTAATTGATTAAATTTAATTTAAGTAATACACCATACATCCTTCTGTGACTTGATGTGCCCCTGTTTGTCTACTATGGTTTCTCTGTCCAGACATGATGTCATTGTAGCCAGTATATGTTAATAATCTGGTAACTAAATTTTGATATGCTGTCATGCTGAACCAATCAGATGACTAAGTTGGAGCATGTGACCAAACATTGTGTTAGTTGGGTCATTGATACTGGAACACCTGTAGAGACATGTTCTTTTGAGTGTAGATGCTGCATTTAACTTAACATAATTTGTGGAAAGAACAAACTACCTTTCCTCCTTCCACCATGTCATATTTTGGGTCATTTCTTGCATGGCATACCATTCCAGCTCTGTTCTGGGGTAAAAGGCAATATTGGCTGATGTGTGTTATCATGGCAAACCCAATCAGCCTTTAAGCTACTGTACATATGTAGGGAATATTTGGGGCCAACACGGCAGCAAGTGGATTCTTTTAATCTATTCTTTTAATGTATTATCATTAAATAATAAATTTTAAAAAGAAATAAACTTTTGGACTATAATCTGTTCTTTTTATAATACTTTGGCCAATTATAATATGGGCATACATTCACAAGCTCTCACTACAGATGCATCCATGGAAAAGAATGCTCATTCACTTGAGTAGTACCTGATGATAAATGGGAGTTTGTACTAACCCCTCTATCCAACCTGTTAAGTTCTTTTGTTAATAAAATAAGACATAAGAATTTTAGTTGGCAAGGACTAGATATGCAAGGTAGTGGATCTTCTCCTAAAATATGAACTGGTAAGTATTGTCAACAAACAATTGTACTCAGAGAAATAGGTGTAGTTTGTTAACTCTTTCAAACCTTAGCAAAATTTGTCTATATTTTTACATGTCAGGAATAGTTTGGGACATTTCATTCCTGCACAAGTCTCAATTAAGACGTTTCTGGATAAAAAGGATCCACAGTATTAAATGTTTCAATTATAAAATTATGTTCTGTTTGAACTAAAAGCATCTCAAGAATGTTATTTTTCCATCCAGGAGCACCACTTGAGGGCCCTTCGCTTTATTCCCAGCATTATAAAGCTACACAGGATCCTGTTCCAAAAATTTCAGCGGAGACTGGCTCGTGCAGAAGCTTCATCCATTACAGTGGATTCTGTCATCAGGGAGGATAGGGGAAGTGAGTAAAAGATCAAGGGATCTTGGACCAAAGTGTGTGTGTGTGTGTGTGTGTGTGTGTCTGTGTCTGTGTGTGTGTGTGTGTGTGTGTGTGTGTCTTGAAAATCAAAAAAACTACTTATAAGTTGATCTTATGGGTATTGATATAAGACAGGTTAAACAAGCAAATTACATCTTTCATATTTCTAAAAGAATAAATGTAAAATGTACTTATGAACATATTCTCCCTAAAGTTAACTCACCCAAACATGAAAGGCAATACTTGGTAGGCTTCTAAAAACAGGTTGACCAGGAATTTCAAAGATCACACATATGTGAACTTCTGTTTGTATCCATTAGATCAGTGTTTATGTTAGAGACCTTGATGTTAATCAGATTGACATATGTTTGTGACTGCACATTGTGCCTGACATGCTGGTCCTGACAAAGTTGTGTGGTGGGAAAGTATATATTTTTTTGTTAGCTTATGTTCCATGCAAACAATTTACACATTATTGATCTTGTTTGGCTGAAAATGGCTAGTTTATGTCAAAGCTGCCCAGACCATGTTTCCTTGCACAGTTAACCCTGGTAGTGTGGAAGCCATATATTTATGGATGATGTCACCAGGTTGTATATGCGGGAACCATATATTTAAGGTTAAACATCACCAAGCTCTGTGTGCAGATACCATATTTTTTATGGCACAGGACAGTGATGTCTACGAATGTCCAATCTAGGCCACTTATTAATTGTATGCTAATAATAACAGGAAGCACATTAATAATCCAAGCAGTTCACAACTCAGTATCATTGTAACAGAACGTCAGTGAAATAAATATTAAAACAGACTTGTTTGTCAAGGAGAATCTGTGGTCAGCAGTTGACGTTCATGTAAACAATATGGTGGCTGTTAAATAGTTGCAATTTCTCAACTGTCTCAAAGCGACTTTGCCGCTTATTACCGTATCTATGTAAGGGATAGTCCAACTTAGAATAAAGTTTGTTAGGGCTTTGTGTGAAAGTGTAGAGGTATAAATAGCAATACACAGTTTTCTAAATTTGGAAATTATTTTTCTTCAGAAATATACCACATATTAATATGAAAGTACTCTTGACTGACACTATCACATCATGATATACAAGTGCTATGACATGGCCATCCGATTCAGTAACAACTGAAAGTTCCACTAAATTGAGCTATATAGTAGCTATGTTTATCAATGAGTCTGTCATGTGCAGAACCTCTCTTATATTGGGTGATACATGGCATCATCAAGAGTGAGAACTGTACTAGCTTGAAAGGGGCCGACCATTAATTTTAGGGGTTGTCATGTGTCGACTCCAAGGTATTCCTTCCTTTCCTATCATTTCTTTTAAAAATAAAAAACACAATACTTGTATCATTTTATAAAGTTCATTTGCTCTCTCTCTCTCTCTCTCTCTCTCTCTCTCTCTCTCTCTCTCTTTTGCTCTCTCTCTCTCTCTCTCTCTCTCTCTTTCGCTCTGTCTCTCTCTCTCAGTAATCACATTAAAAAGAAATGGACGAGAGAAAGAGATCCATTTCTTAAGTAACCCACTCTTATGACAGCAGTGAGAAATGTATTTGACTTAAGAATCTAATACTCAAGAACCTCATTCAATATCTGAACTTTCAATCTGTTGGAAATTTTTTCTTTTATTTTTGTCAGTTTGTTTTGTTTCATTTTAACAGAACTAGTTTCAGAGGTAAGCCAATGAACATATAAAATTGTTCTTTTTTAAAATTTATTTATTTTCCTCAAACATTCAACAATGTAGAAGTTGTAATATGTTATGATTGTTGCTGAGAAAAATGTCTTCTTTCAGTTATTTTTGGGAGGGTGCAATTAATAATTATCATTGAAAACTTCACAACTCTTGTACAATAATTTATAATCAGTGAGAAATAAATATGTTAATTTTTGGTAATAATGACTGTCAGGCCTCTTAAATGCAAAGCTCCACTCAAAGGAAAACTGATAACAAAATGTCACCATCATACATGTGTACTGGACAGATGAGCTCCTGATCCATTGTTGCAAACTACCATCTCACTGTTCATACGGTTGTTTTTTTCTGCCTCACTTGGCAGTAAATATCAAAGAGCTCACTTGGCTTGGTAACACATTAGCATTTTTCAGCTGATGTTTGGTTACCATATATAACTGAATAATAATAGTACACTAATCTATTGTGTCAAGAGATGATCAAAAGTAATGGCTGTGATAATATTGCTTTGCCTGGTTTAAAATTATTAAAAATAAGAAATTAAAACAACTTGAGTTGTAAAGAAAGTTATTCTAAAACTATATGTGTTGTTGTATGATAAAGAATGTATTAATTGTAAAATATATTATAGAAATCAATTACATAATGTATCCATACTATTGATATGCATTCAGTTTGCATGTTAATAGACAGTAAAGGAAAGTTAAGACATACATAAGATTTTCTTGAAACAGGAGGAGGAAAATGTTTATGCATTACAAGTCTAAAAATAGCCCTAAAAGTTGTTCTTGTCACCATAAAACATGACCAGTATAATTGTTCTACATTAGGATAATTATTATTTTACCTTCATAATTAAAACAACTTGATAACATTGAGTTCTCTGAGAAATGGATGATGTATTTAGTTGGATAAAAGATTCCGCTAACAATATTATTTTAAAAAAAGTCTTTTATACCTTTCAAACACTAACATAACCTATTGGTTGCTATGGCAACCAAATTAAAGCTATAGTTATTTATCATTTTCAGTATGATTAGTATTGGATTCCCTGTCAATGAACTATAAGTGAATATAATTAAATTTTGTATGGAGAAAATTTGTGAATAATAACTACATAAATAATGCATCATCTGAATATTGTAACATACTGAAATGTAGTGACATGTTTGAAAATAAAGTTTGAATTCTCTAGCATAGGCTTAAAAGTAATGAACAGAGGATATATGATAGTTAAGAAAACAATTAACTGTCCAGGTATACATTCAGAATAACTATACTTGATGGAAAAGTATACACTATATTTGATTTGTTGTCAAAAATTACTTTTACTTTTCCACCCTTTTTCTCTGTTTAGTTGCTATGGTAACCATCAACACATAATTTTCACTGACATTTTTAGTGTTAGCAATCTGCATGTATATATTCATCATTTTATACAATTTCACTACAATCTGTTCATAAATTAAAGTTGCAATACTGCTATATGGATTTGGTACAAAAAGTATGCATTGTTCTGAAACAATTCAGCATGCACAGATGGAATAGTTAGAAACAAATCAACACTGGTTTCAAGGTCATTCAAAAAAGAACACAGCACTACCAGGGTTAAGAAATGATTTTAAAAAACTTATGAGTAATGTGACCACTGAGAACTAAAAGAATGTATGCATGTAATGAACATTCCATGCCTAAAGTTGTGAAACCTCACACACACACACACCAAAATAAAATAACACTGGGTAACAATGAACAAGTCTTGTCAGAATCTTATTGTGTTATTTGTATTATTTTTAAAATATGCAATAATAAATAATAGCACATTATTCTGGTCCACATCCAGTTTGCTGTATGCATTCTTGAAGCAGTATTATTTTAAATTCTTGAAAGGTCTAATATGGAGAAAATGTTCATGCTTTCTATATATAGCACAATATGTGTAAATTAAATATCCACTCTTCCGGTAAAATTTACTCAATAAAAGTTACTGAAGAATAGATGCTTTCTGATAAGGTCTTTTGCAGATAATCTTCATACCATTTAACCTTAAAGATAGGCGATCTGGCAGTTTCTCCTACATGTCTCCACCAAAATTTGCCATTTTCAAAATGGTATACTGGGGTAACTTATAAATTATAAGTACAGATACTGACAGAAAGCTAATTTCATATTCCTTTTAGTTGTATGTTTTATAACAGTTTCTTTAGATTTAATGAATTTATTTCAACTTCCAAACACTACAGTAAATCTCGGCATGTCACAAATTTGGCTGCTGCTGATGGCCATCATTCCAAAAAGTACTAACTGCATTACCTACCATGACAAAGGATAGTTTGTTGTTTTGTGTCATGTCATTCCAAAAAGTACCAACTGCATAACCTACCATGACAGAGGATAGTTTGTTGTTTTGTGTCATGTCATTTCCAAAAAGTACCTACTGCATTACCTACCATGACAACGGATAGTTTGTTGTTTTGTGTCATGTCATTCCAAAAAGTACCAACTGCATTACCTACCATGACGAAGGATAGTTTGTTGTTTTGTGTCATGTCATTCCAAAAAGTACCAACTGCATAACCTACCATGACAGAGGATAGTTTGTTGTTTTGTGTCATGTCATTCCAAACAGTACCAACTGCATAACCTACCATGACAACGGATAGTTTGTTGTTTTGTGTCATGTCATTCCCAAAAAGTACCTACTGCATTACCTACCATGACAACGGATAGTTTGTTGTTTTGTGTCATGTCATTCCAAAAAGTACCAACTGCATAACCTACCATGACAGAGGATAGTTTGTTGTTTTGTGTCATGTCATTCCAAAAAGTACCAACTGCATTACCTACCATGACAGAGGATAGTTTGTTGTTTTGTGTCATGTCATTCCCAAAAAATACAAACTTCATTACCTACCATGATAAAGGATAGTTTGTTGTTTTGTGTCTTTTCATTCCAAAATAAGCCAACTATCCATTACAATGGAGGTCTATTAATTGAGGTACCCCTTCAAATAAAAATATTTGGGGGTTTTGTGCATCAAATCAAAAGGGGCAGTCAATTTCTTTTCTAATTTGTAAGAAACAAAACCTAAAAAATAAATATCTTTGGACCTAATGTGTCCGAATGGAATATCACAAAGAACTATTCAAGTACTTTCATTTAATTGTACCAAAGTTTTAAGCAAATAATGACTAAAAAAATTATTACAAATCCTTATAAGCATTTAGAAAGAATTTATAAATAGAATTTCAGTAATAATTGTGGGAGGATGAAAGAGAGAAGATGTATAGTAACAAAAATCAATTTAATTTTAAAATATTTCTTTTTATTAACATTTATCTAAACATTTATCTAATAAAGGAGAAGTAAAAACTGCAAATACCAGGCAACATGGCAACAAATTATGTTGGGAGGTAAGAGTAGCATGGTTGGTGTGGTGGTACCATTTTAAAGAACTGCCATTTATTGTCTTTATTTTTTATGAAACAAGATAAATATTTAGTGTATTTACTTGACTTCTTACAAGCTGAGGTACTACATTCTGTCAGCATAGGTTGATAGTTTGCAACTCCATTATATCATGGAAGTTGATGGATCCCATTTTTTTTTATTGAAAAGTTAAAGATCATTATCAATGGTGGCTAATGAAAATTGAGATATTTTATCAATGATAATTCATAAATGTTAAGAAAACAGCATATGTTTGGTAATATTTTTGTTAAGAAAATTGTTTTCTTAATAAATAACAATATCTGTTGAAATATCAATCAAATGAAAATGTTGTTCATTGCCTACTGGTGGCAAAATAGATCCCACTTAAAGAGATCATTTTAACTGAAATTTGCATTTTAATTTCAGTTTTTAATTTGGTTTTTATGTAGTCAATGTAGGTGTGATGCATCCACTTCAATTCAAATGTAAAAAGTCAATTGATTCTTGCAGCAATTCCAGTAACCACTTTTATAAAATCTATTTAGGTGGCCAAGCTGGATTTGTTATGAAAGTCTTTGGGGTCTTAATGGATCTGTCATGCAACCTGATTAAGACATTATCTCAACCAATAGCTTTATATGAAAGGTGTTGACGTCATGGTAACATCCATCAATACGGTCCACCTAATTTCTCTTCATAATCAAACACCATAGACAACTATGGCTAATCTATGAATTGTTCTCCAATTTTTGTGTTGATATTAGGCAAGCTACATACAGTCTTTCTGGCTCACAAAATGCTTTATTTTTGTGCACAGCTTTATAAATAGGTAAAAAGTTGAAGTACAAATTACATGTTTCAATGATTGGATCAATATCAGGTGAATATTACATAGGGTTATGTGGTAACTCTTCATTTATTTATCAAATAGGTGTGCAACTTATATGGTTTATCCAGGATAAATTTAATATAACTGTCTTAATTATTGAGACTTTTTTTGAGTGTTTGTCACCAGATTTATCTCTTTATGACTTTAAAGAATTTTTGTTTGTTTTCTTTCAGATGAGTTGGAAGCCCTAATACAGGATTATGCGAATGCTTGGGAACTTGTACGCAACAGTCTAAGCATGACTAGTATGTACGGTATTTGTTTATAATTAGTACTAATGCTTGAGGACTTGTCTGGATAAATGTCTAATGGAGTTAAATAGGAAATCTTCATTTGCTTGCAACAATATATATTGTTTTGTATAATAATATAAACATGAGTACCACAGATGACTCATGATAACTTGCCATATTTTGTAACTGTATATTTACAACCGTATACATCAGTACAAATGAAAAGACATGTACAAACATGGTTACAACAGTACTCCAAAGTTAGTCTTTATCCAATTTATGGTTTTCTCCTGGTCTAAAATGTCCCAAGAATTGTAATGTTATCTAGTATGTCGGAACGTCTGTAGTAGACATGATTATAGGTAAAGCTATGCAGCCATCTTGTTTGGAAAGAAAAGATAAGGACAGCAGTCTAGATTTTTATGTACAGAAATCTGTTTAGAAGAATGTACTTTATCACCTGGTAATGAAGGGCATTGGCAAGATCTGTTCTTATGAATTTGACCTTGGAGTTACAGACCCAAAGCAATATGATTCTTTATGAGGTTAAGGGGAATAAACTTTTATGTATTTTGTTGTCTTTTTTCTATATTTTTTTAATATTCATTTGTCCTGTTTTAAAATATGTAAACAATTTAGTACTTCTGTATTTTATTTTAAATTAAGTGATCAGTACAAATATATCACCTAGCAAGTTCAATAAAATAGTGTTACAAATTTACCAAAATGATTTTGAAAAACAAGTTTGTTAAAAAGAAAACAAAAACTTGCAGTTGCATTTGTATGCCTGAAATTTAAATTATTTATTGTTCATTCACTAATTTACTTCTGTGCTTTGAGCCATAAAGAAGGATGTAAATGGGAATATTTTGAGGCAAACAGTAACCATAGTTTCATATCCATAACTGTCTGTGCTATGTTTCTATTTAATATACCTGTTTTGCATATTGCAGTGCAAGTTCTGCAGGACTATTGTAGAAAAGGTATTGATAGAACCACACCCATATCACAACTGCTGCCATCATCAAGTGGTGCTGGACTGTGCACATGGTCACTGATGAGGTTCCTGCTCAAGAAACAAAATGACTTCCTTGAAGATTACTGTAGAGTGCAGAATAAAAGGTCAGTAGAAATTTTTTGGCCTACATTGCATGGTTGAGTCACAGTAATCTATGTTTTCAGCCTTTGGCAGCATTGTTGTTTTTGTGATATAGACTGCAATTGTTAATAAGGATAATAAACATTTTACAACAATACTGTATTGTTGTGTATGCTCATTGATTGGGCAAGATCTATTGGCAATTGTTAATAAAGATAATAAACATTTTACAACAATGCTGTATTGTTGTGTATGCTCATTGATTGGACAAGATCTATTGGCAATTGTTAATAAAAATAATAAACATTTTACAACAATGCTGTATTGTTGTGTATGCTCATTGATTGGGCAAGATCTATTGGCAATTGTTAATAAAGATAATAAACATTTTACAACAATGCTGTATTGTTGTGTATGCTCATTGATTGGGCAAGATCTATTGGCAATTGTTTGCCATGGATTAAATAATCATTGTACTTGTGAAATATTTAAAACAAAGAATGTTGTTTGTGATTAGGAATTTTAATGTAGCTTTAAAAAATTTTCAGTCATGTCACTATGATATCTGTAGTGAGGCATTTTATAGTGATGTCTAGCACTGGGGCATCATGCCGCAGACATGTAGCATGATATCCCACCCAGCCACATTATCCTGACACCAGGTCAATCAGTCCTGACAATAACCTCTTAATACTAAGCACCATGTGAGGCAGCTGTTAGTACCTATTTTATCTGTCTTTGGTATGACTTGGTTAGGACTTAAACCCACAACCTCCACGACAGATGCTCTTACCACTAGGCCACTGAAGCTGTCAGAGAAGATTTAATGGCTTTACAGTTGATTGTTCAATAATAATTAGATTAAGTTTTTTCTTTCAAAAATAAACTAATAACAAAATGCAATGACTTAAAATTGACACAAATAATAGTTTTATTTACATTTTTATAATATGCAGAACTGAAAACCTGTCAAAAGTGAAAATACGGGATTTAACTCTAGCTCACCTGATCAGCTACCTCCCAGAGCAGGATATTCTGCCCTTGGTTCTGGCCAACTGTAATTATTCATTTGAGGTTGGAAAGGGAACCACCATAGAGTACAACTTTTCCAACCTGGAGAGACAAATTATAGACAGATTTCTCTTCGGAAAGTCTTTGATAGACATTGAGGTAAGAGTTTTGTTTTATTGAATTCAGTGTCTACATTGAAGTAAAGTTCTTTTGTTCAGATACATTGCAGGCTGTGGAGGAAATGTTTTTCTTTAGGAATTCCAAATGAAGCTCAGTCTTACTTATTAAATCATGCACTTTAATTTTGATCAGTATTTTTGACGATTTAAGTTGGTCAGGTTTAGAAATGTCATGAAGATCTTGAACACAGTAGTCATTCTATTCACGATGATGTTGGGAAACATAGTTTTGTGTAAAGAAGTTGATGTGTCCCCACTGCTTGCTGGAGGGCATTTGATTTTCTTTTCTTCAGTCCATCTGTCTGTCCACAAGTTCATTCCAAGAAACTTTTTAACATGATTTTACAATAATTACTTGAAATAGACAAATTTCATTTTGTATGTACATGTAGATGTCCTGACAGGATTATCATTCTACAAAACAAATTTGTCAATTACACTTTTTATGCTCAGATTACACTTTTTATTCTCAGATTACTATTCACTTTTGTTACCTTATGTCTCTCTTGGAGTTAGTAGAGATGACTTAAAAAGCAAAGTCATTATTTCTTTAAAAAAGTGGGTTTTGTACAGTAGTATTTGCTCTAAAGTAACTTCCTTTGACCAAACTTTGTGGATGACCAACCATTAGGGTAATAATGACAACCATAGGTTTTGAGGTTTAAATACCAAAAAACAATGCCATGGTGAGTCTGATAGGAACATGATGGTTTTTGCACTTTAGTTTTGTTCAAGACCACATAATTTTACAAAAATGTCAAGGTCATTTAGACCTATTGGTCAGTAATTGGCAGAGTTGACCATTATCCTGCTTCATTGGAGGACTATTAATCACATGGCAGGCATATCATGTGCTGTTCACATTACTCTTGTTGAAAATTAGGATAGAGTTTTTTTTGGCTTTAAATGATCTCAGTCAATCCTTGCTTATGGTATGATGTCCAGTCTCCTAGCAAGTGAAATTCATATTATTAATAATAGTAATTAAGTTTTGGGTAAAACTTAAATTAGCAACAAAAAAGAGACACTATTGACCCTTATTTTTCAAGAAAAAACAAGGAAAATGTTATCAAGGATCATTTCAGTTAAATTTAGACTAACTTGAACCCATCTTATCCATGCCTACTGAATAGAATGCACTTATTGGCCCATTTTTGTTAAAAGTAGTAAATAGAATGTTTTGCAGTATAATCCCAAACCCATCAGAAACATCTACCTTAAAAAAGTGAATCCAAAATAACAGTTTGCTTGCATTGTGAATGAGTGCACATGGAAGAATTCTAACAAAAATTAAAGAGAAAATACTTCTAATCTTGCAAAATATCTTGACAGAACTCTCAGACTGGTGCCAATGAATGCCAGTGATTAAGTATCACCAATCCTTTTGGGATCCTTTCTTACTAGAAATGATCAGCAACTAAATTTTCGTAAAGAAAATGTCAGTTACATTAAAACATACATCTTTTCAGATCGAGGAAATGGTTTACAGAGCTGATTATACAAATGCTGCCACATTCAGAAAGTTGGACGAGAAAATACCACAGGTTAGTTTTGACTCAGTGCAAGATGTTGACCACTTAGGCTGCGTGTTATCTGTCTGCAAAATATCATCTGAAATTTTTTGTCTATATTACAAAAGCCTAGATGTTGAACACTGTTGAATATTATGACTATTTACCACCTTCACCAATTTACATCCCAGCATATATCTTTCTTCTTTTGGTAGGGTGCTATCTTCTATTTTGATTTTTACAAGCTATTTAGGGAGGTCCTTGTGCCCTTTTGTGTTTGCTATATGATTAATTTTTTGTATTTCTAGTTTGTAGACATCTTTTTTTTCTCATTTATTTAAAACATTATATATATTCATCATCAGGAAGAAAGAAGTCTTGTGCCCCATTGAAGATTTCTTCTTCTCGTTTACATTCCCTTCTTTTTTCTTTCCTTTAAATCCTCAAATCTGTTGTTTCAGTTTCTCTTGTTGGTAGTACCGGTATTGCCTTGGGTCTTTTTTCTGTATGTTGTTTAACTTGGATTACTGTTTCCTTCACTGTTTGTATTTGCTCTTTCTGTAGGAATTTACTTTGTTGTGTCTAAGGTCTTTTCTCAATAGATTGTTTAAGATGGGTCACTGTTTTGTTCACTCTTTCTGTTGGGTTTTACTTTGTTGAGCCTGCTGTTGTTGATTGGTTATCCTATTGTTTTGGGTGATACTCGTCCATTTGTGGGGGGTTGGTTCTTTTTTTCTATTTGTTGTTGTTTCTGTAATATCCATTGGTGTTGTTCTTGTTGTTGTTGTTGTTCTCTTCCTCTTTGCACCTCATTGTTTAGGGGGCAATTGAAGGGGGTATGTCCTGTTTCATTACACCTGTCACATTTTCTTTTGTAGATGCATCCCTTGTACCAGGTTTTCGCAAGGAAACCATGCATAAGATATGACCTCTTGATAGATTTTAGTTGTGTGTTCTCTAATTCTAAGATTCTCATCCTGTATGATTCTATGACTTCATTTGTTGTAGTAATGCCATGTTATCCTTAGCAGATGGTTGAATTCTTTGCTGTCTGTTTTGTACATGCCATTGTGATTATAAACACTTAGTTTACTTCTCAACAACAAGTACAGTCCTACCCGTTTATGTCAACATCCTCGGGCCTGAGGAAATATTGTCAAGATAGGTGGATGTCAAGATAAGTATGGGGGGGGGTCTAAAAAAAGATACAAGTTAAATTCTTCAGTAAGGAGTGACCTGTGAGCATTTAAACTGTGAGAAAACAATGAAAATTTTGAGTACATGAAGACAAAACCAGAGTGAAATATACTTGTATATTGACAAATTACATTTTGGTTACCTTTTTGTAATAAAATCCACAATAGAATATTGCATCAGTCAAATCCTGATATGAAAAACATGACAATATTCAGTGTCGGCATTAGCATGTTTGTCTAGTTGTTATTTACATGCTTCAAGTACATGTACTTAAATTGGCCTAGATTTTGATCAATCTGTTCCCATCTTATTGAGGCTACCAAGGGGTTGGGGCTATTCATGGGAAAATAAAACCGGTCAACATGATTGTTTAAACATGTATTTAGTTATAGAAGTCATTGTGAAAATTTTTCACAGACATCTTTGCCGGATGCTATGCCTTCAACTTCCATAAAAGCTAGATATTTTATTTCCATAGACTAAATTTAATCTGCGTTTTACACTGCTGTTGGTAGCCATCGTAAATATAACTTAAAAGATAACTTTCACAGCACAATAAACTTGTTTAATCACTGATCACTTTGGAAAATGCAAGAATCGATCAAATTTCATTGATTTTATTTAAGTAGCCGCGAGAGGTCAGCTTAATAGGACCAAACAAAACCCTGTTGTTTTTTTTTTTATCCCACTGCGACATTAAAGCCTAGTAGCAAGATCAACTAATTGTTGAATAAGTCTATGTTGGAACTGGCCTCTTGCCAACATAAATGATTAGACTGGAAAATTAAAATTGGTGGCAACTAATTGTTAAATAAAGTATGGGTCAGAACTGGCAGCTTGTCATTATGAACAATTAGGCAGGAGAATTGAAGCCTGGCGGCAGGATCAACTAATTGTTGAACTAAGCATTGGTCTGAACTGGCAGCTTGTCAACATAAATGATTAGAAAACAAAGGATTTGTTCAAGCTGGGACCAAGGGCTTCTCTCAACATGTATGTTTATCTTTTATCTCGACATTGACATAACATGACAATTTGGTAGTAATAGTAGACCAAGTGACTGGGACTTTGCTTTTTGTTGACATAAGCAGTTTGTCGACATAAATGATGTCGATATAAATTTGTAGGACTGTATTAGAATTCCAGGGTATATCTTTCAGTTCATAGTAATCACTGTGTAAAATTATTTGAAAAGCCTTGTATATCAATTTATAATTGCATAAAATCACAATATAATCAGTTGAATGCAGGGTATATATATATATATATATATATATATATATATATATATATATATATATATATATAATAACCCATTATGGTGCTCATTCATTTTATTAAAGGTTATTGGAACAGTGATCTTTGCAAATGGGAAAAGGCAGGGGTGAGGTGGGAGGCAATGTAATGTAGGAAAAGTAAGCTTATCTATCCTGGCATATTAAAGTAAAATGGCTTTTTCACTTAATCATCCCTCATCCTTACATTGACATGAAGTATTGAAATGACAATTCATGGCAGACCTACCTTAGATATTTTATTGCTCAATGTATATAGCTCATAGCTCATAGAACATGACTTTGACATGCAGATTATAATTTATGGTATCTACAAAACTAAACCATGTTAGTTATAGTAAGAAATACAAAAAATGAAACAACAACATTTTGCACATAAATTATCAACATATTTTTCTAGCTATATGAAAAAGGCAAAAAATATGATATTGGAACTGTTTTGTTAGCACAACCTTAATTTGACAAAGTAAATAAGACTGGAACAAACTTTTTAAAATTTCTTTTCACAAGATCAATTTTTTTATGAATGTTCTTATTTTTAACACATAGTTTCACTAAAAAGAGGAATTTTGAATAACTTTTTTGTTCACCAGGCCATAAGACCATGTGATATTAAGGTATAGCCCTGCATTGGTAGTGTCCAACACCAATTTATTGTTATCACTCTGAAAGTCATGTTTCTGATCTCATTTTTATCAAACTTGGAATGTGAGTTTATTTCATCCAGATTTTGAACGAATATGTTCAATGGTTAAGATCTATGCATAGTAATAAGGTGATCATGGACTAATCTTGTTTCCACTCTAGAGACTATATTTTGATCAAACTTTGAATGTGAGCTTATATCAACAAGATCTCAGACAAGTTCAGTAATGAGCAAGATCCATGCAGTTAATGAGGTGATTTTGCATCTTTTCAGTTATATCTCTATTGTTGGAATTTATTTTGTGTCAAGCTTTAGGAAAATATTTAAAACTGGCATAACATAAAGTTTGTGTGAGAGCTACTCAGGACTGTGTTCTTGCAATATTGGGCTGCTTTATGAAATGCTAAACTGTTTTATGTATAAGTTTTATATAAGTCTGTTGAGCAATAGCAGGTTCTTGTTGTTTTAAGGTATACCACAGTCAGGGAATTATTGTAAATATCTGGAGTTGAGTAATGTTGTATATAACTGTAGTCCTCCCAACCCAGTCTGAAGAGTAAGAAAATTAAAGCCAAGCAACCAAAATATTTTATATTTTTAGCATGGTATAGAAAGATATATTAATTTACATAATGTAGGAATTTAATAATATTCTTCTTCATACTTAGATTATCATGTGTATAGAAAAAGTGCAGTAAACAGATAAATCTTGTGACTATTTACAGAAACTAAGTGTCAGATAAAAAATATTTAATCTTATTTTCCCATTGTCACAGGTTCCTTTAAATAGTGGAGCCAAACATAAAATAAGTGAGGAATTCCGCAGCTTGCCTGACCTCTGTCAGGCACTGGATAACCTTGACATTGCCATTAGCTTCCTTAAATCTATTGGTGGTGACCCTGAAAGTGACCTTGACAGGTTCATGGTGGAGACATTGAAGATGGAGCAGTCACTGCACAATACTTCGGTAATTTGCCCCAATACATAACAACATTTATGTCTCTACTCTCCTCCCCAAGTCTTACCAAGTGTTGGAGACATCGGTTTTATGATGTCCACATATCTATCCAGCTAGCCATCAACTGTTCATTCATCTGTCACACATTCTTTTTAGCAAAAACAAATTTGATATCTAGATAAATTGATTGGACTCAAAGACTGGTTCAGGTTCTTGTGACCTTCATTTTTAGATCAATAATGTTAAAAGGCATAACTAATGTAGCTAAATAAAAAGTATAGCTATGAGACCTAGGAGACTTGTTAGGATTTTTCCTGGACATTTGTAAAACAAGACAAGAAAAAGTGAGAAGAAGATGAGATGATGTATCTATGCAGGAGGCCATACAATTTTACAACAGAGAAATTGCAAAAGACAGTCACATATCAATTAGGAAGGTGACAGAACAGTTTGGTGTTTCCAAATCCACACTGGGTGATATGATAATTGGCCATGTATCCTCCTTACCATCTATAAAGCCAGGTCCAAAACAACACTGCCTTTGGAGGAAGAAAAGAAGATAATAGAATTTATTAAGGTTACAACCCAAATAGGGTTTGGCATAAGCAAGCAGCAGATATTGAGTTTAGTTTTGGGGGCTGTCAAATCATCTCCTAGAGTGGTGATAAGAAACTTGATAGTTGTAGGCATGCAACACTATGGTAATAAACAGGTGGCAGTTAGTGCTGCATACAGCCTTGAAATCCATACAATTAAGATGCAGTAGCAGATGCTTTGATTGGCCCAAAAAGTTGGGAACTCAAAGTATGACTCTACTAAACTGATTTGCAAGATACTGCAGGAAAACAGCCATACTACTAAATAAACTAGTCCACAGCAAATATGTGTAGCTGTATTTGGATGCAAACCTACTTATGTATATAAAATGAAGAACCTTTTCAAAGAGTTTCCAAACACAGTGAAATTATTGAGGGATTTTTGCCTTAAATTAATATATATTGGGCAGATGCATGCAGACATTTTAACTATATCTCTACTATTTTTATACTGCCTTCCTGTCTTTGATGTGGAATCATGTTTAGAGCACTTATGATGGTTGAACAAGCGTGTTGGGTAAACAAGTGTTTAATGGAAATAAGTAAATATAATAGGTAAACAAGTGTATGATGGGTAAACAAGTATATATGATGGTTAAACAAGTATATGATGGGTAACAAATGTATATGATGGGTAAACAAGTATATGATGGGTAAATAAATATATATGATGGTTAAACAAGTATATGATGGGTAAATAAGTGTAAATGATGGGTAAACAAGTATATATGATGGGTAAACAAGTATATATGATGGGTAAATAAATATATATGATGGATAAATAAATATATGATGGGTAGACAAGGTTATGAATGTTAAACAAGTTTATCATGGGTAAACTAGAATATGATGGTTAAACAAGTGTGTATGATGGTTAAACAAGTGTATATGTTGGGTAAACAAGCATGTATGATGGTTAAACAAGTGTATATGATGGGTAAATAAATATATATGATGGATAAATAAATATATGATGGGTAGACAAGTTTATGATGGTTAAACAAGTGTATATGATGGGTAAACAAGTATATATCATGAGTAAATAACTATATATGATGGGGAAACAAGTGTTTAATGGAAATCAGTATATATGATAGGTAAACAAGTGTATGATGGGTAAATAACTATATATGTTGAGGAAACAAGTGTATATGCTGGTTAAATAAATATATATATATATATGATGGGTAAACAAGTATATGATGGGTAAACAAGTATATAATGGGTAAACAAGTATATGATGGGTAAACAAGTGTATGATGGGTAAATAAATATACATGATGGGTAAACAAGTATATGATGGGTAAATAACTATGATGGGTAAACAAGTGTATATGATGGGTAAATAATTATATGTTTGGTAAACAAGTACATATGATGGGTAAATAATTATATATGATGGATAAACAAGTGTGTGGTGGGTAATGATGTATGGTTGGTAAACAAGTGTATGATGGGTAAGTAAATATATATGATGGGTAAACAAGTATATCTGCTGGGTTAACAAGTGTATGTTTGGTTAAAAAATGTATAATGTGTTGATTGTTTTACATACAGTTACCATCTGCTTCTTATTTCAGGCCAAACTGTACTGTCAGTACAGACATGTCAAGTCACTGTGGTTACTACTTTCCCTGGAGAAGACAAAGATTCTTGCTAAACACAAAGAGGTAACACTAGAAGAAAATGAAGACATGATACCACTTTAGGCAAATATGAAACAGTCTTTAGGCCTTCATTAGATAGTCTTAAGTTCTATATGAAACAGTCTTTAGGCCTACGTGAGATGCTCTTTAAGCCTACTTGTAATAGTCTTAAGTTCTATATGAAACAGTCTTTAGGCCTACGTGAGATGCTCTTTAAACCTTCATGAGATAGTCTTAAGTTCTATATGAAACAGTCTTTAGGCCTACATGAGATGCTCTTTAAACCTTCATGAGATAGTCTTAAGTTCTATATGAAAAAGTCTTTAGGCCCATATGAGACAGTCGTTATACCTACATGTGATAGTCTTAAGTTCTATATGAGATAGTCTTTAGGCCAGTATAAGATATCCATTTGGGTCTGTACTTATGTTTTAATGGATATCAACAATGATTAAATATAGAGAAATATGAATCAATGGATGTATGCATATATTTATACATACATACAGTTTCTGAAAAATATTTAAAGCCACAGATATAATTGCCATGCATTGCTTCTGTCTTCATGCTGAGATATTGTTTCCAAAAAATACAATAATCTAGTTGACCCTTCATAAGTTTTTTAGCTTTTAATTTACTCAAGATAGTTTTGACAAACATGACAATGATTAACAGATGATAGTAATTTCATCTTGGTCCTCTTCCTTGTTAAAAAAAGGAGCAAGAATTAACTTTTTAGTAATAGAAATATATATACTTGAAGTACAGCTATTGTTGTGGACATGGTACATAACAATTTTGTACTTCATCTTGTGCCCTATTTGTACATCATACAAGAATAACTATTTAAAGTACAATAATAATAGTGGATGCTTTATGTTAGAAAATAAATTTTAGATTCCATATTTACTGTTGCAGATGATATTTGATGGGATTCCTGAGGATTTCCACCAACCCCTGACACAAGAACTCAAGAAGGCACTCAAAGAGTACCTCCAACATCTGCCTCTTAAAGGGTTAATCCCCCTGCTGGAATTGATGTTTGAGTGTATTATCCTGGTCATCTCTGTTCCCCAGAATCCAGATGATGAGGATTATGTGGATGCTAAAGAAAAGAAGTAAAACATTAAACTTTCTTTGTACCAATCACCACTTATAAGTGCTCTTTATTAATAGCTATAATTTTCAAATTTGCTGGAAAAAATTAGCATTTGTAGCTCAGTGGTTAGCATTACAGACTTGCTGATAAAATGTGCCCCAATAGCTGCAGCACTAAATGACCTAATTGTGTTGCTGTGTTGTAAAACACCAAACCATTTCACCTGTTGGCATAGGTTCAAGTCGTTTGCCTTTCCAATGTCAGCATGTGAGAAAGCTGCCAGTAGCTTCCCATAAGTTAGTGATTCTTACTGGAAGTCTCCCAGGTTCTTTCTCCAACAGTTATGGCTTTGTATAGCCAGCCTATAATGTGCATAAAAATGGCATTAAACCTAATCAAACGAAACCAACCACAAGAAATTGGAAGAGAATCTTGCAAAATGCAACATAATTCTGCAAAAGTTCTTAAACTATCTTGGAAACAAGGCTTATTAACTTCTCTTTCAATATTTCTTTTGTTTTTAGGTTTGGAGACTACCTGCAAGCTCTTCTTTATGACAAAGAGATAGAGATTCCATTAGAAAACTTCCCTCAGGAAACATTGTCCAAGTACTGTGTGTCAACATGGGAGCTGGCCTACAGGACTTTGCAGGACAAAGAAAGATCTGTATACAGAAATTGAAAGTGTTTGAATATGATAGCTACATTAACGAACTGTAAAAAGCATAACCAATATCTAGACATGTATCATGTGTAATTAAAAATATGATGGATGATGCGACACCAGTTCTGTTCATAAAAAAAAAAATTCAAAATATCAAGGCAAACGACACTTTCAAGGAGCTGTATGCAAACATTATAAATATTGGGATTGAATTTAAATCACTGAGACTCCAAGATGGATAAAAGATGCAGTATTTAAATATGGGATAAAAACTACTGGAGCCAACAAATTACATGTAGATCTGGAGGCATCAACGAACTTTGTGAAACTTGGACTGTAAGGGAGATTAGAGATGACTTCACAGAACTTTTAGACTTCAAAACACATGTAAAAAAAAAATTCCTTCATAATTCCAAAACATTTTCTTTACAAAATTTGTTCTCAGATGCAGATATCAGACATTTTAATTTAATGTACATGCACTGATACTAAACTTATGTAATGAAGATATGTTTAAATCAACATTAGAAATGTCAGAAAGCATTTTTTTAGTTTGTTTATTTATATCATGCTTGAAGATATTGATTTACATTAAAATTAAATTAAAATCAAGAAAATAACATTTTTATTCCAGATGTGTATACCTGTGTTACCCAGTTAGGAAGGAATATTGTATGTCTTTTGTTTCTCACCTTCTCTTAATAAGCTTGCTTATATATGATTGGATTATCTTATAAAATGGAGTTCCCAATAACTGTTTACTTCAGGTATGTTATTGCTGTGAATAATTGTAGCTTTGTGGCTTTGTAAGAACTATTTCAAGTATATTAAAGCAGATTATGTTTTTTTAATTTGTCTCAAAGTAGGAGGGAAAACATAATCTTATTCAGATGGAATCTTTTTTTGTTTTTCTTTACAATTAGTTTAAAATTACAGATTTACAAAACTGTATATGAGATAAACAAAAATGTTATGGATTCTGTTTTTAATAATCAATATTAAACCATAAAATAAACATAAACATATATATTCTGACATATGTAGTTCAGGAAATTATATATTTAACTTTTGCATGTTTAATTATGTACTTGTGATGTAGAAAGTTGTGCCAAAAGTTGCCTTATTGTATTTATATAAATTAGGAAAAAATGATAAGCTAGCATTAGTTTATCAAATTTTTCAGAATTATCTGCCTAAAGGATAACACAGTTTAAATAATCTGTATTTCATATCTACTGATTTGTTGCTTTTTTTTAATTATGCAAATTAAATAAATGTATTTCTGTTTGTAATAAATATGTCACCATGTATTTGAAGATTTAATAAATAGTTGCATTATAAACTATAGGTGCTGTCAATTCCAATTATGTGTAACATTAAATCCCTTTGATATATGCAGTGGTAAATTTTATTGATTTAGGATGAAAAACATGTACAAATAACTTTTTGACTGTAGTAAATTTTTGTGGCTCTTATGGATGATGCGATTTTTTTATACATGAAGTAAGAAATATATCAAGTCATAATTTTAAATTTCCAGATACATTGACCATGCAGAGATGCACATTTATCTTTGTTTTTCAACAAATACCTGACTAAAACAAACTTTGTAGCAGAACATGTACATGTTTTATGCTTCAGTCAATGTCCATCTGTCATGTAATGTTATGGTTGTCACAAATTTCATCTTCATTTAATAACTTTTAAAGAACTTCATAAATTCAAATCAAATCAGATAAAAGGCGTTTTATATATTCAAATCAAATTAGATGAAAGGCTTTTCATAAATTCAAATCAAATCAGATACAAGGCTTTACATCAAGTTTCATTTGACCAGTTTCTTAAAAATTGTACATAGTTATGTCCCATGTTTATTTCAAACTTGGCCTTTTAGTTACATCATATTACTTGTGGCATCTATATGTTATGGATGCATTTTGGGTTTTTTGTTAAATTAAGGGATTTGTTAAAGATATCTAAGAAAAGAATCAATAATTAAATGTTGTAGTTAAAGGTTAATGATTCTGATCTCTGGAGATATTTTGTTCTGGATAAATGGTAGTCTTTACCACTGGTAATTATATTAGGGTACAGAATTAAGTCCATATGATTTGTAATCATATTAGGGGACAGAATTAAATCCATATGATTGGTAATTATATTAGGGTACAGAATTAAATCCATATGATTGGTAATTATATTAGGGTACAGAATTAAATCCATATGATTGGTAATTATATTAGGGGATAGAATTAAATCCATATGATTGGTAATCATATTAGGGGACATAATTAAATCCATATGATTGGTAATTATATTAGGGGACAGAATTAAGTCCATATGATTGGTAATTATATTAGGGGACAGAATTAAATCCATATGATTGGTAATTATATTAGGGGACAGAATTAAATCCATATGATTGGTAATCGTATTAGGGGACATAATTAAATCCATATGATTGGTAAGTCTAGATAATGGACAGTTTATATTGTTGCTGTTTCTGAGTAATCTTTGTTTGCTTTTCAATCAAAAATGGAATTTTATGTACGATAACTATGATATGATGTACAAACAAATTCAGTATAGTAATTCAGATTTGTATACATAGTTAATAAGTATTGTTATAACAAAAAAATCATCCTGAGGTTTTTATGTATTGAAAGAAAACTCAGAATGTAATCAGTAATTTTACCCAATTTTCATATGAAAAACCCATTTATAAAATCATGTAATTTTGAGATACTTGCCTATTTTTTTTATATTTTAAAATTCCTTGTGAATACTTTGGTGACACCACACGTTTCCAATCCTCTGTCATAACTGTTCAAAATATTAATTCATTATACAGTCGGGTTTCTTTGAATCCCTGTTTTTATGCAAAAATATGTTAAGAGTTTGTTTGTCAGAGCAAATGAATCAGCACAGCTTTTTGATGGCTACATGCCTATATTTTGCATTGAGCTACAACATAACACTGAAGCTACCTGGCAAGGGCATGGAAACATCTCTCTGGTCTTAAATTGAGATCACTCAATGAACGTGTTAAAACATTGCAGGGTAAAGTTGTTTTTGCTTTTATAACAGAAGTAAACTGGAAATTTACCATTTCCGAGGTGACTTAATCACCCAATTTGCCTGGTAGCTATGACCCCAGAATAAGTAAATTTATTTGCTACTGGTTTTATCATGCTGCTAATGTTTTTTTTTTTTACTAGCATTTCATTTTTTCTTTATCTTTGTTTATAAGATTTGCTCAGTATTTTGACATTTTGTCTTGATAAGATTTCATCATAATTTCCCTTTTTTAACTGCTATATTGTGGATCATCCATCATTGAGAAATCTACAACAGGAATTGATTTCTTATACTAATTTAATTTAATATCGAAAGAAATTGTAAAATTATCATGTAATCAAAGAGGCTTACATAAAAGAAGAAATATATTTCTGTGACCCATTCTTTTGCTAATGAAACATTAATGTTCCTGTCAAATGGATTGTTGGCAAATTAAAAACATTTATCCATAGGAGGTAAATCCAATCAGGAAAACTTAAGTTGAACAATTTCTTCTGTAAAGGCTGCTTGGGAATCTTGACCTCACTCTGATACATGTGTGGAAGCTCTTATATTTGTCTGTATCTTATCTTTAACTGTAAAAGCTAAATATTAATTCCATAAGATTTATGAATAGTGTGTAATTAAGATGGCATATATGCACCAAAAGGAACTCAACTGTTGATTAAATTAGTATCATGTTAGCTTAAATCCATTTTTATATGCCAGCATAAACACAGATATCAACTAAAACTTTGTAATAACTATAATATATAGAGTTGCCATTGGTGTTTTGTTTTTGGTACCTGGTACCCTTTTTAGATCAATCATTGAAAATCACAATGATGACAACTAAAAATTTAAAGTAATTTTTATTCAGGGTTAATAAGATACTTTAATTACAGACTTGTATCTCCTACATGTCATGAACTGTATTCAATACAGGCTTTTAACTTGTTTGATGTGTGCCATAATTGTGTAGATAATTTTGATTGTTGTTTGTAATCTATAGAATATCATTGAATAAAGATTAATTTTATCACAATCATGTGTTCTTTTGTTGATGCTAATTCAGTAATAAAGAGACAATATTTTTGTAATGTACTGGAATTTCGATAATATGACTGGTGACTGTGAAAGGTATAGTCTTGAGTCCAAATTTTAGAAACTTGATTTAGTTTATTTTTAGTCGTCCTTACATTTTCATCATTTTGTACATTGTTTAGAATTTAAAGACTGTAAATATCCAATAATAGCCTTTGTAAAGTTTAATCCAATAAAAGGACAAGCCACAGCTCTACACATAAATTATTCATTAACCCCTCTGAGCTTTATAAAAGAAGTATTTTAATTACCTTTGAATTCTTATAAGGCAGTTCAGTTACCCTAGTAACTTAGTCATACATTAGACAGTTTTCAGTGCCTTATTTACTGTTTTAATAATGGGTTGCAGTGTACTGTACCACAGTACTATCCTTGGAACTCCACCATAAGAACAGTCATTGGAAAAAAAATTGAAGTCCTGACAATTTTCACAGTCCTGTACTTTAGTAACTAAAATTGGAGGGCTTGTCACATAGCATTGTTAGCTCTCATCATCACGCAAATATCCTGTATTTAACTATATATAATATGAATTTTTTCACCTAATTTTCTTATTTTTAGTTGGGCTGCACATTTGATAGAAGAACTTATTTTTTAAAATGTTTTTATCCAGGTTCATCTGATTGAAGGTTAAATAAACTATGGCTGCCTACATGTCATATTCACTTCATTTGTAATATTAAATACATTGTATTGTGACTAAACTGTTTACCAGGACTAGAATTTTTAAAAGAAAAAATAATGCTTACAGACTTTGAAGGTTTTGTTCTTTGATTACCTTTGTTATCAAACTTGTTTAATTAAACATCACTCTGTAGTGTTTTGTTCAATGCCTTGACCAGAAGCATATGTACATGACTACTGACAACTTCTTGTTCTGTAGCTCTGCTAAGTACCACATTGCACCAGAACATATATGATGTGTTCTGTAACTGTACTTTAAATATTCATTATTCCTTAAATTAAGACAAATACATTTTTGCTTTATGTATTCTTGCTTGAATTAAAAGGTAATATTTTGAAATTCATGAAGTGTTAAAGGACATATATTTTGTGACCATACTTAGTCTGTTACTTTAACCCTGACATATCATGAAAAAAATAAATAATTAATGCATGAATTGGGAAAACATTTTTATTTCTTTGGAAAATAAAATGGTTCTTTGTTTTATTTCTCATCTTCAATTACACTCTGCACTTGGTCGCTAAATACAACTCTGCTCTCTGGCAATTCACTATCCTATTGACTTGCATAGAAAGATCGTTGCTATCGCTTAACCAGCATGATGCAGCTCTTTCATTTTTATCCTGTTTTTCATGATATATGTATTTGTTGTCCATCTTCGTCTACATTATTGTGTTTCCTCATGCATAGGCTTTTCAGTTCGTATGTGTTTCTTTATCTCCTTGTTTTGGAAACGAAAATAATTATAATTTTTCTCAGCTGTATTGCTCCAATGTTATGACATCCTTTGTTCTTGAATAAACCGCCATCACATAATCGCCAGTCAACCCGTTTATGCTATAATGGACCCTCATTAATTGCTTTAAATGACCACTCATTGGCTCTTCATACTACTCAAAACTAAACAAAGTGGGACTACATTCATCATTACTTCAATTTAAACAGAAGTGATAAAAGTTATTATTCCAAGCTGGCCGGCGTAAAAAAAGAAGAATTTTAGTTATCTCCCTTTTGCTCTTTCCAGCAAAATTAAAAAATTCGGCAGTTATTTATGGTAACCTGGTGCAAATCCATCTTAAATCGTAAACCGTTGTGTCAACTTTCCCAGAGATAATCACTGCGTATTACATTATTCAATGCCCAATCAGTGGGACCACCATAAAAGCACACAGAAATAGTTAATCTTATCAACGATCATAAAATCGACATCTTCTTGCTGACAGAAACATGGCTAAAAACATCAGGCAATGAGCACAGGTGCACAGATTTAACACCCACCGGTTACTCCATCAAGTCGTTCCACCCACCACTCTCGCGGATATGAAATTGCTGTCGTCACAAAGAATTCCATGATGAAATGTCTTAAATACAACACATCCTTCAGTTTCTGCCACACATCGTTTGAACTAGTCCAAACAACCCTCACACTAGAACAAAGGTCAGTCCCTTTTTTTTCTTCAGCCTCTACCACCCTCCTAATAGTAAAAAAAAAAAAACAAGCTGTCTGAATCTTTCTGTTTGGAGCAGTTACCGAATCTTATGGATTATAGAAATCTGATAGGTGGCAACCTGATTAGGAGATTTCAACTTTCACTTTAACTGTTGATACCCTTGGTGGAAGCGAGAGCTGTTTTCCAGCTCAGATAGTAACCAGAGTGGGAGAAACGGCAATAAACAGCATTTTGCCATTTTAAAAAAAAAATTCAAAATTTGAGATGATGAGAAAATGTTTCAGTATATTTCTGTCTATTTTATTCAAAGTCTGTTACTTTAACCCAGACACATCATGAAAAAAATAATAAATTAATGCATGAATTGGGAAAACATTTTTATTTCTTTGGAAAATAAAATGGTTCTTTGTTTTATTTCTCATCTTCAATTACACTCTGCACTTGGTCGCTAAATACAACTCTGCTCTCTGGCAATTCACTATCCTATTGACTTGCATAAAAAGATCGTCGCTATCGCTTAACCGGCATGATGCAGCTCTTTCATTTTTATCCTGTTTTTCATGATATATGTATTTGTTGTCCATCTTCGTCTACATTATTGTGTTTCCTCATGCATAGGCTTTTCAATTCGTATGTGTTTCTTTATCTCCTTGTTTTGGAAACGAAAATAATTATAATTTTTCTCATCTGTATTGCTCCAATGTTATGAAGTCCTTTGTTCTTGAATAAACCGCCATCACATGATCGCCAGTCAACCCGTTCATGCAATAATGGACCCTCATTAATTGCTTTAAATGACCACTCATTGGCTCTTCAAACTACTCAAAACTAAACAAAGTGGGACTACATTCATCATTTCTTCAATTTAAACAGAAGTGATGAAAGTTATTATTCCAAGCTTTAGTTATCTCCCTTTTGCCCTTTCCAGCTAAATTAAAAAAATTCGGCAGTTATTTTTGGTAACCTGGTGCAAATCCATCTTAAATCGTCAACCGTTGTGTCAACTTTCCCAGAGATAATCACTGCGTATTGCATTATTCAATGCCCAATCAGTGGGACCACCATAAAAGCGCACAGAAATAGTTAATCTTATCAACGATCATAAAATCGACATCTTCTTGCTGACAGAAACATGGCTAAAAACATCAGGCAATGAGCATAAGTGCACAGATTTAACACCCACCGGTTACTCCATCAAGTCGTTCCACCCACCACTCTCGCGGATATGAAATTGCTGCCGTCACGAAGAATTCCATAATAAAATGTCTTAAATACAACACATCCTTCAGTTTCTGCCACACATCGTTTGAACTAGTCCAAACAACCCTCACACTAGAACAAAGGTCAGTCCCTTTTTTTCTGCCTCTACCACCCTCCTCATAGTAAAAAAAAAAAAAAAAAAAACAAGCTGTCTGAATCTTTCTGTTTGGAGCAGTTACCGAATCTTATGGAGTATAGAAATTTGATAGGTGGCAATTTGATTATGAGACTTCAACTTTCACTTTGACTGTTGATACCCTTGGTGGAAGCGAGAGCTGTTTTCCATCTCAGATAGTAACCAGAGTGGGAGAAACGGCAATAAACAGCATATTGCCATTTTTTAAAATAAAAAATACAAAATTTGAGATGGTGAGAAAATGTTTCAGTATATTTCAGTCTATTTTATCCACTACTTTGCCGAACTGATCATTGAAACGAACTAGCCGTTTCGTCGAAATCAAAGGAGACTTGTATCGTTACGGCATCCCTGACCTCTCGCATTGTCAAATTCCCCAAGATATAGCCGTATCTACACTGTTATGAGTGACGCCTTCTTTGAATAGAGTCTGAACTCTCTGTGTCTGTCTCTCTCTCCATGGGCAAGGACATTCCTTAACTTATGAGTAATTCCTTCTCATAGCAAGAAATTATAAGGTTATGATATGATATAGAAACCTTTTCATAGCATAATACTGTCGTAAAGCAAAGAAGTGAATGATGCTTTTTAGTTTATTTAGACAGACAAAATCGATGAAGAGGACGTGTAAATGAATATACAACTTTCTTGACATCAATTATGAAATAAATATGTACGAAATCTCGATATGTAGGTTGTAAATTGACGCGTAAATACCTTTGTGCAATTACACGACATCATCATAATCAGTAATTATTCAAGATACATTATTTCTAACTGTTTTGCCAACATTTGAACTTGAGATTAGTTCTTGGACTTTCATAGCTATGCACTTTACCCTATTTAAGTAAAACTTTTAGTAAACAAAAACTTTTCGGTTTATAAGGAATTTAAAATATGTTCTTTTACCAGGTTTTTTTTTTTTTTGCAGTTTATGTCTCGTGTAGATACATCATCATATAACAGATAATTTACCATTTTGTCGCTCAAGTGACGTCCTATGATATTACTGGAAAATATCCAAAAAGATTGAAATATTTTATGCTTATGGACAGACGACTGATAGTTAAAAGTGACAAATACCTATATTGGCAGCAACAACAATATGAAAACATTAGACCATCCTATTTATGATTTGCAGGCCAGACGACAGAATCAAGGTAAATAACAAACCTTTCTGAGATATCCCTAGAAGCCTCATCTTCCAAGTCGTCATCCTTAGAATCATCATCACCATCTTAATTAATATCTTCGTTTCTTATTAATGTAATGATGGATTGCATATAATGCTCATTAGCATTCCGTTTACAACATACAAAGGATGTGCGCAGGGAAACTAAACAGAATGAATGATAGATATTAAGGTTAATAAAGGATTATTCTGCAATCATGTATATATGGTACGATATTTGGATATAGAGTGGTGGTATATATATTAACTGACTTTCGAACTGGTATCGACAGGTATGTACATTATGGCCTAAATACTCATTTAGACATGTGTGATAAGAGTATCAAAGACGCAAGGTGTGGGTTTTATGTATGTTCTGAAAATGCTGATACCTGCTTCTAGAGCATTATCGTATGGTGAGCTATTCGGGACATAAATTGGAAACGCTTCGGTATCTCTAGGTCTGATTATGCTAACTAGAAAGAGGTTCTGAATCACATGCTATCTGTAACGTGCGAAATCGAGGCCTCTATTATGTATTGAGAGCTCCTAATTT
Organism: Unio pictorum; assembly: GCA_030141615.1. Classification (NCBI taxonomy): domain Eukaryota; kingdom Metazoa; phylum Mollusca; class Bivalvia; order Unionida; family Unionidae; genus Unio; species Unio pictorum. The sequence continues at coordinate 2,851,596 of JARLTB010000118.1, forward strand.
AGTTGAAATTTAAACTTACACTTTGCACATTCGACCGACACAGAGAGCTAAAAAGACAATACATAAACAACGTTCGCGTTATCAAAGATTGATCGCAAGTATTCCAAACTCTTGAGACCAGTTAGAAAAGTAGTTTGAATCACATAATCACATATTGGATACAAAAATCAATGAGTATTGCCGAAGTTAACATAAGAGAATCTGAGAGTGAACAGAAAGGTAATTTTATCACATGATTTCCCTCTTGATAGCTTGTTGGAGGAGCGATTTACATTTTTTTCTAGACTTGAATACGAATCTCTAGTCTCAAATAAGCGATCTAGAAAGATCATGTGATTAAACTAACATTCTGTTACTAGATCGCGTATTAGAGACTCTAAAACGGAGACATGTTGTCTCGATCATGTGATTCAAACAATCTTCCGATTGGTTGCTGTTGTTGTTGTTGTAGGGTTTAACGCCATTTTTCAGCACAAGATACAGCGGCGTCGCTAGGGTTGGTGTCAACTAGTGCGGTAAACTCATGGTGTCACCCCTCCGACTACACCGAGCAGTGTGTGCTCTGTAAAATTTGCAATTTTTCATTTTGGTGTCACCCCTCTGAGATGGTGTCACCCGGTGCGGTCCGCACCCCCCTAGCGACGCCACTGCAAGATAGGCTATACATGGTGACCAGTATAGATTGTGGAGGAACAACCCGGGAGTAGCTACTGGCAATCTTTCTCACATACCCACATTGGCCGAAACTGATACTTGAGCCCACGCAGACAGAAGAGAGATGGCAGTGATCCGTAACGGTGAGCGCGTTAGACCACCCGGCCACTCGGGGGTTCCGATTAGTTCTCTCGAAATGCAAAAGTTAAGCTTCGAATAAGCGAATTAGAGCTTTAAGAAAGTGAAATGCTTTCGTGGTATCTCTCTGTTGGCATACCTGGTAGTCATATTCAATAAGTAGATAAATTAACTGTGCGTAATGGAGTGTTCGACTATGTAAGTTAAGAGACTATAAGTGTATCCTTAATGTCTCTCTCGAGCTCGCGTAATCCAGCCTAGAAATCGCTAAGTGTTTTCATTTTATCGATCCGATGATTTGCCAGATATATGACATATAAACACAACTCTTGTTTTGCAAATGGACCATTTGTTGTTTAACGTATTAAAGTTTTTATGACTGGTATAATATTTATTATCAAAAGCAAAATACATTGACATAGAAAGTACTTGATTAAACACAAGTCTACACTTGCCTCAGCAATCCCTTCTGTCAAGTTCAAAATTAATCTAGATATACAATTATAATTACATTTTAATATCGACAGAATAAGAACAAAAAGATCATTTACTTAAACAAAACTTAGAAAAGAATGATTTAAGAGATCAGAACTACAGCACATAATCAAAGAAAATTCATATTACAAACGATTTACTACCGGAATTCTTACGATCGGCTTTCGGGAAATGATTGTTTGTTCTCAGTTAACTCATGAATATCTAACACATAATTCACATTGTCTTACTGTCTAATTTTTATTCTCAAAAGTAATGTAACATTTAGTTATCTTGAGTTGAAGCTGGTTACATCCAGGTAATATAGAGCGGGAGAAAGGGGGACAGACTATATAGTATTTGAACATGAGGCCTTTCGTTGATATAGAAGTATATCTATGAAAGACAAAAATAAGACAACACCAGGGTATACAATCAATCAAAAGTCTTTTAAAATGCTTTATCACTAAATGCAGTTTTATCATCTATCTCGCGGCAGTTGAAAAGTCATAAAAGAATGCTCTAAATCCTTGTTGTTATTTGTATCAAACTAAAGGTTTTGAGATCCATTGAAATGCATTGTTTGTACTGTTGACATCACAGCTTTAAAATGTAGTAAGTAACTTCCATCTAAGTGTAGGTTGGCAGTAACGTTTCTAAGTTTCTAAGCAAGTTCCGCTATCCTCAATCAGCCCTAGGGCAATGTAAAAAGTGAACATTGATTTATTTAAGCTTTAATTTTACTTTTGAAACGGAAAACCTGCCAGTAGTTTCCAGTGGGTATGTGTTGTTTTTTTTCCCCCGGGTTCTTCCTCCACCAAATATAGTAGCCGCCATATATATCCTATCATGTGCTGAAATATGGCATTAAACACTTGCCAACCAACCAACAAATATTTATCACAGATGCAACACTTTTTCTAACAATTGTCTCCAGGTAACTGTTATGCGGGCGAAAGTTTTTTTTAAATTAACACATCAGTCAAACGTCTTTTATCATAAAATGATTATAGTCTAAGTCATAAAAAGCGTGGTTGATTTCAAACAACAAACAGTATCGAATTGTCGATAGTTGAAACTGCTTGCAATATCAAAAATATACCGTTTCAAAGGCATGTCATCTACTCAAGTTGCAAATTAATTTAAGTAATGTGCTGAATGAGTTTTATCTTTTGCAGGTCGTGATGAGCACAAGTTTGACATTTTTTTTTCAACAAGTTTGTCATTTGATTAAAGCAAATAAAAGATAGTATTTATCAAATGACGATGAACTACTGGCTATATTTTGTCAAGCAACCTACTAACAACGTAAATAAAGGATCTTACACAAGCGCGAACATTTTCTAAAACTCGTATCCCAGACTAACTCTAAATTTCTGTTTTCGACTCTGGTCATAAACTAAGTAACAGAAAGTAGCCAAACCACCACAAGCTATGGCAGGTCAAATTTAACAAATAATTTAATTATAAAAGTGATAAAAACAAATGTGGATTTAATCCAAAAGAACCGTCTAAAGAATTATGATTGTCCAAAAAGAATTAAAAGTTCCGTATAAATTTCAAAACTGGCAATGTACTAGTCCGCCAAGTATGATTGGCAAGATGGCGTTAATCAAAAATCTTTTGAATCATTTTCACTAAGTCCAGAATAATATTCTAGTAAAAAGGTGAGCACTTTCTATTCCCACTTAACAGAGCAAAGAAATGTTTTCCTCTTGAATAATATCTAAGTACAACATAAAACACGTCTTTAGACTTACAACGGGAATTTAATAAATAAGAAGGACTCCAAAATAGGAATGACTGATTGCTTAGTTCTCTCCTAATATACACCTTCTATTATGATATTTTTTCACAACATACCCCACCTGACAGATCTTACTACTCAATTTACTTCGAATTTGTCTATTCATGTGACTTAGCCCAAACAACAGAAAACTACCTAATTCTACTAGAACTGTCCATTGGGCCAAAGATAAATAAATCCAAAGTTGTCATTAAGACTATTAAAAGTAATTGTCGACACATACTGAAGCATCTATTTATAAATCCTATGTAATGTTACACACTTTAAGAACCCTAAAACAGACCGTCGTCACGGTGGCAAAATCTAACTAAAGATAATGCGAAATTACTACATTTTACAGCTACTAATACAATTTTTACAAATACATAAAATCATATACCATGAGATAACAAAATAGAGATATGCATAATACTCATAAATATTTTTAGTGAACCACAAATACGCCAAATATACTAAGAACTAGTATTAACCCCCTATATCTAAATAATACTTAAATTGTTTTGTATGAATTACAAAATGTATTGTTCGACATTAAATGCATAAATATTAAGGTTTTGTGACTTGAAAATATAATATTCCTAAACCTATTAGCCATGTATCATGAAGATAGCAACGAAATCGATTGTACGCTGAAGTAAACACTAAAAGAACAAACAACATATTGATTTCTCATTAAAAAAATAAAAATAATGAATAAAACGATGGCTAAATTTTAATTGACAGGTGACTGTGCGTTTGTGTGTTTTCCGAAAACCCCGGAACTTGCCCCCACCCAACCCCGATCCGGCCCTGAGTGAGGATTTGATTTGCTGAACTGGAACACATATTTATAAGCATTATGACGCACTGTTTCTATATCCGGGATTCGCTAAAGCCCCGCATTTATGAGATATAAACAAATTGGCAACATTTTAGTCTCCAAACATTTTTTGAAATATTAACAAACAATTTTTTTAATTTAATCAATTTACTTCTCAGAGCATTCACTGCCGTAGATGTTTCACTGAAACTGGTTACAAACTCACAATTGATGAGAAAACCACCTTTACGTGCAAGGTTTATCAAGAATGAACTTCAGTTTCCAGTAGTCACATTGTTGCACTTAGACTGAAGTATCAGCCAGTAATACATTATCGATTGCTTAAAATAGAACACATTTCTATATCAATACCACTGTTACGCTTAGACAGTGTAATTTGCATGTACTTTAGAAAAAGTGGAGAAAAAAAAAACATTGTTGACAAGATACAGCCTGTCTAAGACTTATTGGACACTGCGAAAAAAAATCTCTTAATTGCACTTGAAATTTTCAGACAATCTCTAACATCTGCATATATTGCTTGTAGCATTTTTAGCATCTTTGTACTAACGTTACACACACACACTGAGATTATACCATAAAGCTTTCTTATTCATTATATCAAAGATATCAAAGGTCTTTTGGAAGTTGATAAATTAATAAAATCTGTCCATTGTGATAAAAATATTCCAAGCAAGTGCATTTGGAACGAATATATTGTCTCCAGTACTGAACTGTATGTGTGTATATATTAGTGTTCTTTATACTGTAGTATTATAACTGCGTATGTGCGTGTCATGTACATTATTGTAACCTCTGTGTACGTTAGTGCTATCTTTAGTACCGTAGCATTTGGTTGTTTGTATGGTGTACAGTACTATAACGTGTGTGTGTGTGTGTGTGTTGTCTACGCATTTCGAATTCCCAAATGTTTACACCTGGTGTATGGTTTTATATTTGACCATTTTGAGCATAATTTCAGAATATTACTAAATATTTTACTCGTGAAAGGTAACCTACTTATTCCTCTGTCGTTCGTGTTGGTTGACTTTCTTTAGAAGTGGAACAATTGTAACTATGCACCATTCTCGTGGAAAGCTGCATTAAAGATTGCATTAAATAACGATCTAAGTAGAGATATAATTTAATTTGTAGACGAATTTAACATTCCACAACTTATTCCATCACATCTTGGTGCTTTCCCTGATTTTATATAATTTATTGTTTTCCAAAAATCTTCTTTAATGATACAAGTGTGTTATGTATATTTAATTTGCATAGTGTGCTATTATTTTTATTTGTATGATTTTTAATTTTTTTAAAATTATATGACTTTCTCCATGATTGGTGTCTGTTTTTTTTTAACAACATTGGATAACAATTAGAACTATTATCTTAAGCCGAGTCAACGACATTTGTATTTCTTCACATAGCCAGATCTTGTGTACGTGATAACTGTCACATGCTTTATATATATATATATATATATATATATATATATATATATATATATATATATATATATATATTTAAATATGTCATATTTAAATATATATAATTAAATATGACAAAAGAAATCCGGCTGAGGCTGAAAAGCTCATGGTTCCAGAACAGCTAAGTCTGTTACCATAAAGCATGTTTGATCAGCCATGCTAGTAAGGTGATGCTGAAGATCATCTTGAACAGACTGAACCCACAAGCAGAAGAAATAATCGCTGAAGAACAGGCAGGGTTGCCTGGTGGAAGAAGCACAACAGAACAAATTTTCAATCTTAGGGTTCTGTGTGAAAAGTACTCACAACATCAACAAGACATCTATCATGTGTTCATATATTTCAAAAAGGCTCTTGATAGAGTGTGATATGAGGCATTGTGGGCTACAATGAAGAAGTACAACATGGGTCAAAAGTTGACCAACACCATCAAGTAGCTGTACGCCAAGGCTACAAGTGCAGTAATTGCTCAAGGTGGGGGACTGGTTCAAGACCACAGTTGGAGTACGGCAAGGCTGTCTCCTGTCACCCACGCTTTTCAACATCTACTTAAAGCGCATAATGAGCGAAGCCCTGGAAACCCACTGTGGGACAGTCAGCATTGGAGGGCGTAACATCACCAACCTCCGCTTTGCAGACGACATTGATGGGCTGGCAGGCAGTGAAGATGAGCTTGCCACCTTAGTGAGAAGAACCTGGATAAAACATCTTCCAGATTTGACAAGGAGATAAGTGCCGAGAAGACAAAGCTGATGACAAACAGTGGCAAACAAATCTCAACCAAGATTAAAGTCAGAGGACAGGAACTGGAAACAGTGGGCCAATTCAAAATATCTTGGTTCCATAATCACGGAAGAGGGATCAAGAGCAGAAATTTTGTCACGAGCAGCACAAACAATGGCAGCTATGTCACAGATAAGACCCATCTGGAGAGACAAGAACATCTCTCTGAAAACTAAAATCAGACTATTGAGAGCACTAGTCATCTCTGTCGTTCTGTATTCATGTGAGGCCTGGACCCTGACAGCAGAATTACAACGAAGAATTCAGGCACTTGAAATGAGATGCTTCAGAACCATCCTTGGCATCTTTTACACAGACCGCATCACAAATGAAGAAGTGCGCAACACCATCAGGCACAAAGTAGGCCATTATGAAGACCTCCTCACCATTGTCAAAAAGAGAAAGCTGAAATGGTATGGCCATGTCACTAGAGCCAACAGTCTATCCACAACAGTACTGCAGGGTAGTGTCCAAGGTGGTAGAAGGAGAGGTAGACAAAGAAAAAAGTAGAGTGACAACATCACAGAATAGACCAGGAAAAGTTTTGCAGAGACACAGACATTGGCACATGATCGAGTCAAGTGGATGGAACTGGTCAGATGTTCAGCAGCACAGTGCCTCAACGACAACACTAGGTCAATAGACTGATGATAATGATGATGATGATGATGATGATGATGATGATGATATTAAACCAGTACTACGCTGCAACATATGCCACTATTACACTGTTAAGACGTTATTTGATTCATTAGGTCATGCTGAAGCCTGAAATAAATCTGTTATGAAAAGGAGGTTTCTTATTACTTTAAAATAAATTCTAATAAATCTACAACGATATATTTAGCAAAACATACAATTTCATTGAAATTCATAACAATATTACATTAGTCTCGGTTTCACATATGTAACTTGATCATTCTCCATGATAGAGAATGAATTCTTACGACTGCAATTTCCTGTGTAATGTGCTATATCTTTTTTCATGCATTTGTTTCAGGGTCTTTTGTTCATACTAGAATGTCATTAGAGTGCTTACACTATTATAGAACGAAGGATGTAAGTATTTTCTAAAAATGATAAATTCCCCCCAAAAAAACCCATCTATAATTCGGGGTAGATTGTCGTATGAGCACAAGTTAAGTACTGAATGACTTTAAACCGTGATCATATATTTTCTGTCATACAGATTAAAGAGAGGTTACATTTAATCACAATGTGATTTATTGTTTAAGTTGAACGCTTTAAAAAAAATAAGTCAAATTATTAATCTGCATGGAGACTGATGCTGGTATTCACGCATTCCATACGCATTGAATACGTTATAATGAATCAGAACTAAACGTATTTGTTACGTTATGTTTGCAGTTTATGATTTAAGATTTGTAATAGCACCGTGTTTCCATATGTTTATTTCGGAAGTGAAATCAGTGCCTTGAATGTCCTCGTGTGTGGAGCATCATGGGATGCCAAGGTATCTGCTTACGTCAACTTTCAGTATCCACTTCCAGGAACAATACGCCGAAGAACAACACCATGGAGAAGTAGTACCCATATAAACGATGCCGACAATTCTTAAATTTATTGATTTGATTTATGGTTCATTAGCTTTTGTATTTATCTACGACAAAGTCAGGGACCAGTTAACTGAACGATGCTTGAGACCCTTTAGAAACTTGAAGTTTCTTCGTGTGTATGAATTCGTGAAAATGAAAGTAACTTGTCTTGTGCAATCAAATGTGGAAGACGAAAGTTGGAAACACATGATTACTCGCTGTGACAAATTTTTCAGCTGGTATGATTTCTTTTTCTGATTTTTTTTCCTGAGTATAAATATTGAAGAGAGTATTTACATTTTGAAAGCGTTGTATCCATCCTGTTTTGTTTAAATAAGATTACAGTCTCCAAAATGTTGATTGTGTAGGTTCATTGCTTATGGTATCAGCTCCCCCCCCCCCCCCCCCCCGTTCAGGTAACTCTGGTGAGAAGGGGAAAAATAAAAACCCAACATAGGGCAGGAAGATTATAAAAAAATTTTTATTTTTATTACTTATATACATGTATCTTGCTCGTTCCAATCAAAAGTGAAAACACGGCACGGCACCGATTTCTTTTTATGCGCATATTATTGTCTGAGGTACTGTAAAGCCCAGCTTCATACATACCATGGAAACATCGTTTAAAGTCCTGTTTAAATTTGCATAATAAACCAAAAATGACTTAACTAAATATAAGGAAGTATCATATTGTATTGTGTAGGTTAAATTCATAATTAATCTGTGGTATTTCTTTGCTACGGAAACATCAATTAAGTCCTGTTTAAGACTATGATATTAACCATAGCTGGTTTGTACCTGACTATTAGTAATAAAGTAAGTATGCACATAGGATAAAATGTAACAATTTAATGGCATATCATATTTAACATAAACAAAGGAAAACGTGTATGGCTGCTTTGTTGAGGTATTTTGACCTTTCAAAGTATTTTCAATTATGGCTAGGGTTCTCCATAGGATTTTAAAAGTTGCAGTCCAGGTCTCCATCCATGAAACAATTTGCCATCCCAGCCTTAAACACTGGAGTCCAAAGGATGATACTTTTTTTGTTGTGAAAATAATTCAGAACATTATATGTGTGTATGGTTGAGTTACCAATATACATGTCATTAAATTGCTAATACTCATTGTGAAATATTCAGTATTAGTTAAAGTAATGTAGCAATTTAGAACTGTGATACTTGTAATTTTTTGTGATGTGTCAGCTATAACAGCGGACAGTCACTTTACCATGCTATAATTTATTTTTGTGTGCAACTGGTAGAAAATGGTGCCACTCAAACATTCACTATCATCATCAATGTTGCCATCTGGGAAGTCTTGTTATTGCTTCATCTCATGAATATATGGCCATATTAACAAAAAGTGTCTTTTACTAGAAGACTTGTAATGTTTTGTTAGTCCTACTTAAAAATGATACTGATCTAATGTAAAATATGGTCACCAGGCAGCTATCATGAAAATCTTACTACAGCCACTCATGAATGGAAAGTGGTATCAACATAATTGTCATCAGAAGACTTTCATAGTTGGGCCTTAGCAAAAATGGTTTCTGTCAGACATCTAGTATTGCCATAACATCAACTACCCAGAATGTCTTGTTTTTACTACTTCTCATGAATGGGTGGTCATTTGCTGAAGACTTATTGTATCTTGTTTGTCCCAAATGACCATCTTGAAAAACTTGTAATTGCTGGACCTCCTGAATGGATGGAATGGATGGTCATACCGTATGTATTTGCTGTCAAGTCTAATTGCAAACAGCAAAGATCCTTATCTGTCATTGCATAATGTACCAGAAGATCAGGGTATATGTTATTTGTTCTACTAAGAAACTGCACAGACCCAGATCTGCCAGCACAATATGCTACCATGGCAGTCGTGACTTTTTGTGAAAATGGTGTCAATCTAACATCAAGTATAATCACCAAGGCAGCCATCTTGAAAATCTTGTTACAGTTCCTACTAAATAGAGAGTAATCTTGACATGGGGTTTTCACCAGAAGACTTATTACGGTGTCAAGTTGGGCCTTTATGAAATTTGCATGGATCTGACATCAAAGATAAAAATCTTGATATCATTACTCCTCAATGGATGGTCATATCCATACTGTGGTTATGCTGCTAATGATTTCTACTTGGTCATAAGTAATTTATTTCCCTAGAATCCTAACTGAAAATTTAAAAAAGAACTTGGAATTTTGAATTAAATCCCAAAAAAGTGTTAAAAGTTCCACAAGGATTACAAATGTATGAAGTTCCAATGAAATTTTGTGGTATTCTAAATAAGTTTCATGTTGTTGAAGTGCATATAGTCTCAAACTAGCTAATGTGCCAATGCCCTGGAATGTGGTGATGTGTTATCACTCTTTTATTGTATCTCAGTACTAAATTATATAATCCAAAATGTCATTGTATAGATTAACTGTAATTCCAAATTAATCTTTATGGAAAAGAGTATTATTAATCACTTTGTAAATTGCCCTGAATATTAGTGTAGAATAAATGAATCCAGTCAGAAACAAAAATTGAACTCAACAATAAGAACAATAAGAATGATTTTGCTTCAGATGTTAAGGCAAGAATCAATAATTCTTAGGTACACAGGATTATGTACCCCTTTACTTGATACTGGTTGCAATTCCTTTTTTTGAAAAATACTGTGAACTTGATAGAAAATTTCTATTCTGGAAGTTTTTAAAGTCAGAATCAAGACTGTATCTTTAATCAAATTAAAGTACTTTTTTTCCCCTAATAATAATGATCTGAATAAAACATGGACAATGATATTAAACTATTAGATACATATTTGTTTACAAAATAAATTTCACTGGTCAGGTGCATCATTAACTTGATTTTGAATAAAGATTAAGTACAGAATACAGATCTACATAACATAAATATTAAGAAAAGCCAACAAACAATGCAAATTAAATATATATAACACTGACGTTCTTTTGGAGAATCAGAGCATCAGTCCCTTCAAGGGACTCTTGTTAAAAGAAATATCCCACAAAATATCTCTGAGATGAGTGTATGAAGGGACTGATGCTCTACTGGCCAAAAAGAGTGTAAATTAAACTGGATGTTGAAGCCATCTTTTATACCGCTGCATCAAAGATTGATGAAAAGGCTACTGTGGCCTTCGTTTGTGGCAAACACATAGCAAAAGATCGTTTGCCAAACAATGCGTCCATTTTTTCAGTGGAAATCAGATCAGTACACCTTGCTCTGAAATTTATCAAACAAAAATATATTTTAAATAGCATTATCTTCTGTGACTCATATCAGTGCTTCAGTCGCTGCACAATAGAAAACTGTATGATCCATTATTAGTCAATCTTGTGAAAAATACGGAGCTTAGTACTGTAATGTGCCAAGGGGTCAAGGTCAAATAAAATGGAATAGATGGACAACTCAAGTCTTTTTCAGTTACTAGATCTCTCCAGTGAATTGTAGTGTCAATAAATGGTGTGTTCACCACAATGGTCCTATTTAGATAATAAACACACAAAAGAAAACAAATATAAATAGTCAACACAGTTTATTATATGACTTCCAGGATTGTATGTGTTTGCTCACAAACTTAAGGGCTCAAAATGCTGAAATATAATATTTACTAATTTTCAGAACATTTGTTTTGATAAAGCTTATTAAAACTCTAGTTTCAGTGGTATATTGCATGTAAAAATCAGCATCAATATTCCCTTTGTCCCACACAACAACAACAAAAATAAGTTAGTATGTCTCAAAATGTGTTTGTATGACGTACCGAAGTGGTAAGGATATTTGTGCATCCAATCAGTGTTCGTAACCAGACTCGGGTTTGTGTTTATAGTACAATGGTTAATGTGTTAGAGGCATAGTCTGGAACTGGATGTTAAGTGTCGCATTCTTGACTGAGACACAGTTTGTCGTTTTGAGCGACACCGGATGTCAATAGTCTGCGCTTGAGTTGAATGCGACAATGTGTGTTGTTTTGCAACAACAAAGTGTGTCGTTGTGTTGGGTATATTATTTTGCCATCGAAACAACACAACCACTACAAATTGGATGGGAATTTTATATCTCAGAATGATACATGTAATTGAGTAGGAACTTCGATAGTGCCAATCCGAGTACTAAATTTCCAATGTATAGCAGACAGCTGTGTTGATGACGACACAGTGACGGTGTGTCCTCAGCCTAATCTCTTTATGGGGACTTTTATTTAATATAACAAGGAAATAAACGTGAAACAATATCAGAGAAACATTATAGTAGTCATTATGAGTATTAAATTTAATGTGTCGGTAGTGAGTAGTCTACCTTGCTATTAATGCTTGAAATTATCAGATGGGTTGACTAGAAACTTGTTCTGTTTCATGTGTTTGTTTGATCGTGAGACCTTTACTGGAGTCCAGCAGAAACACAACTGCCAAAACGGCGGATCTCACCCCTATTTATAGGTTTTGGGAACACATTACAATGTTTTCACGAAAATGACTATATATGGAAGAATTCGGAAAGATTAACTTGAGCGCCTCCTAGTGGAAAGCCGAGCGCCTAATACACACAGTAGTAAACATGGCGCCCGATTTCAAACGACAAAGATAACAATTATTTCACAATAAATGATACAAAGATTCACATTGATGATGAACAGTTTCATCATGCTGGCGACACATGAACTTACATGAGTATTACCTTAATTTTGGAGTGAAAAATGGATACAATTACCTATTTCTCTCTCAAAATAGGCGGTAAGTAATAACACTTTACAATCCTGTCATGTACACTCTGGGCTTCAAAAATCTTTACCCAGATGATTAATATTTAAACAAATAATTTTTATATGATTTACATATTGTATGAGATTACCTTTGTTTTGTACAATGGTCATATATCAAAAACTGTTACCACAGTTACTAGTATTTGCATTGGAAATAGGTAAAACTTTACAACATGAAGGGAATGTAAACAATAAAAGACGATTATAAATTCCCTCAAACATTAATGAAATTTGCAATTTCACTTTATAAAAATGTAAGTGACAGGTAGTCAGGATTGTTTCAGTACCTCCTACAATATAGTATACTGTTGGTTACCTAGCCATATTGGTATTAGGTAATGAAGAAGCAGACTGGGCTGCTAAGATGGCTCTATCCCAAGAACCATCGGATTTTAAATTACCGTTTACTGATTTCAAACTTTGTATCAAAAAGTACCTACGCCAGAATTGGGATGATGCAGTCAATAACAAACTTAATGCCATCGAACCTACCCTGGGAGAATGGACTCCTTCCTACAGAACTATCCATAGGGATTAGGTTGTCATTGCAAGAATCAGAATCGGTCATACATACATTACCCAATCCCACATACTAAAAGGTGAAGATCCACCAGAGTGCGTTTCTTGCAATGAACCATTCATTGTTAAGCACTTTATGACAAAGTGTTCCGACCTTCAACCTACGTGTAATAAATACTAAAATGTACATGACATGAAGGAACTTTACAAATCACTTGTATTTTAGATTTCCTGAAGGAAGTAAATCTTTATTTTAAACTATAACTTGTATGCCATCACCTAGAATATTTTTATCTAATGCAAATACGACCTCTTATTTTCAACATCTTTTCATCAACATACACCATTTACATCTCCTGTTGATTGGGTAGCTTCATATTTTACTATTACCAACATCTTACCATTTTACTTTGAACTATTTGGTTTTATATGTCACTGGTCGATATAAAACCTTTTAGTATCTTAAACATGTACAAGTACAACCTTTGGTATGGCTCTAAATAGCCTAAGTGTGCTGGTGTGCCATTAAAAATAAACAAACAAACAAACGAAGCCATCTTTGATATTATTCAGTAATAAGATTTAAAAATTTGAAGTAGTGGCACACATATTGGAAGCTAGATCAGCACCATTTTAATTAAGGGCAAACTAGATACTGTTAGAAGACTTTTGATGAAAAAAATGATATGACAGTCCATTTGGGAGAGCTATTGACAAGATTTACAATACAGTAAAATCTCTCTTGTGATACCACCTGTCTTGAAAGACTGCACTCTCAATACACAAATTTAATGATTATATAGCAGTATGACCTGTTATGAAAAACCACTTGTCTTGAGAGGCCATATCTTTTTTGGCAAGCAAGGTGGTCTCTCACGACAGATTCTACTGTATGTACATTGTACATCAGTATTTGAGGTCTGATTGACATCACTTTCATTCAGGGGCCCTGAGTGGTCAAGTGGTCTAAAGCACTTTCCGTTACGGATCACTGCCATCTCATCTCTGTCTGCGTGGGTTCGAGTCTAAGATTCGGCTAATGTAGTTATGTGAGAAAGCTAGCTTTTCGTGGGTCGGTGGTTCTTTCCGGGGGTTTTCCCTGGTTCTTCCGCCATCAACAATACTGGCCGCCATGTATAGCCTATCGTTTGCTTAAAAATGGCGTTAAACTGTACAACAATAACAACATTGGTCAACCAACACATGGGGAAGTATAGGCCATGTAAGTCGGTAAAGCCGCTCATTCCCACAGTCAATTAATTATCTCACAGGTTTATCCGGTCCGATAATATAAAAAAGTGGAGAATTTTTTAATGCATAAGTGCGAAGCTCATCGAGCTTCGACCTCGAGCTTTGAGGCCCTGAAAATGCTCCAAAATTATCAAGCCTTGAGCTCGAGCTTAGGCTCATCCCAAACTCTATATGAGAATTAATTCAAGTGAAGTAGCGATTACAAGATTTTCAAGTAGCGATTACAAGATTTTCATTATGGTTACTGTGGTGGTCATAGTGAATGTTTAAGCAGCACAATTTTCTTTTATGCTAATTTTACCTGACAAGTTTTCTGGTGAAAATCCCATGCTAATATGATTTTCAATTCAGGAATTTTAGTAATGAAAAAATTTCAAGATGACTACTACTGTAATGGTCATATTGTATGTTTAGGCAGCTTCAGTTTCATTTAGGACCAGCTACCGTAGATATCTTCAGTCTTCTGGTGAAAACTATGCTGATACAACCTTTTGTTCAGGAAGAGTAGCAATGAGTTGATTTTCAACATAGTTGCCATGGTGACCATAGTGCATATCAGATAAATGCCATTTTGATTTAGGACTAACTAGACAACATGAAAAGTCTTTCAGTGAAAACCCCATCTTGATAGGATCCATTCAGTAAGCAACACAATTTTCAAAATGGCTACTGTGATGGAACCAGGTTCTTTTAGGGCCAGTTGGACATTTTTGTGCTTTCAGGTTGAGTATCATTAACAAGAGTTTTGAGATGGCTATGAGGTTTATTTGTATGTTTATCACTTGAAAACTGAAAATTTCTTTAAATTTTCAGAGACAAAAAGGGTTTCAATTCAGTTAGTTTAATTGTATTGTAATTAAAGAGAGAGACAGTCAGGACCAGAACTATGATAAGGTTTGAGATGGATCTTGATTTACTTTGGCTTTAGTCTTGAGAATTCACTTTAGTAGGTACTGCTTATTTTATTAGTATGCCCACTTTGACTTCCATCATTTTGCTGGAGACAAAATCAGAAACGGCCTTTTTGGTGTGCTGAATACATACTGAATATACAAAGGGAAGGTTTCCTCTCATTGGAAAAGTACTTATCACTATGGTGCACAGACACTTTTTCAGCAAGTAAATTAAATGATGAAAGCTCTAGAATCCATAGAACAATTGTCTGTGTCATCCTTAACCTCATATGCTGCCCTCTTTTTTTTTGAGCTGCCTCAATTAATATGCTGCAGAATGAATCTCTGTCACCAAAGGCTCTCCACCATAGGTGTGCATTGTCCCTGTCCAGTCTTGCTAGCGTAGCTTAACGACCTCTGCCAGGATGTGACTCTGGACACCTTCAAGGTCTTCTTAGAGCACAGAATGAACTGTCTGAAGGCTTCCTCCCTGGAGGCCAAGATTCTTCATGAGGCTCATACCTTGTGTCCACTCAGTATCTGAGAGATAATCAACACCATTCCCTTGCAATCACTTCTGACTCTTCAAAACCAGCCAAGAAGCAGAAAAATCCTGACTGCTCTCAGGGCTGACCGGCTCAAGTTTTTAAAGCTGTACAGCTCCAGTCAAAGCAACAACCCCATTTCAGCAGTCCTCTCTGCAGGTGGGCCATAGAAATTCATGCCACAAAAGTTCAGAGAAGAAGTTTTCTAAGGATAAGGGTGGACGGTTCTTGGGACTTGTTCTTTCTCTCTAGAAGACCATTCCTCATATTTTGGTTCCAGTTGGCGCCAGGCTAAATCTCTTCACAGGCTTGGTCAGGCATAATGGTTGATGGTTGTTGGGTAATTTAAGAGGTGGTTACCAGCTTCAGTTCTAGCATCTCCATCCTCTAGTAAGGTCCCCTGTTATTTCTGTCAGTTAAATTGCCTTGGACATGTATACTTTCACATTCCTATCTTTTCTCCACACAGGAAGTATCTCTGATTTTATTTGGATGGGGAGGTCTTCATATTTTAAGTTTTCTGTTCATCCTAGAGTATGCACTTAGAGCTAATGCCAGTGGCATAGAAGTAGTTGCAACCTATTTTAGGTTGTTGGGTATCACAATTCTTCATTGTTTTGGTGATAGGTTGATCCACAATGGTAATCGAGGGACCTTCAGACTAGATCTGTCTTGTTGTTGTCCACAGTGATCAGGCATTTGCTGGTGGACCATTCCAGGGCCTTGCACCAGAGAAGGGACTTTTGTGACAGCACAGGGGCTGTCTCCTCTACAGCAGCTTAGAGATTCAGATTCCTGACCATCATGCTTCGCTCATCTCAAACGATCTCTTAGCAAAGAATTTTTTAAAGCCAAGTTGCCACGTACATCATTCAATCCAGGAGAAGATAAACCTCTAATGTATATTATGCCAACTAGAGAGGTTTTTTTATTATCAATTTGATATAAAACCTCTTAATTATAGATGTCCCTCTGTGAGCAGTGGCTCATTTTCTTTCTTTCTTTTTGAAGAGAAATAATTTTCTTTGTTTCTTCTATTAAGGGCTATTGTGCAGGCTTTTCCAATTTTCCAAAGGCCCTGCAATTGGGATGGATTCTCTTTTAGTGGACCTGTATACTGGATTGCAAAGACCAATATCTTGTTCTCTAATGCCTAAATGGAATGTTGTGTGTCCTGTGGTCTCTAAATAACTCTATAATACACACTTTGTGTGAAGTTTCCACAGAGAACCTTACTTGAAGATCAGAAGACCATATTTTAATACAATATGGTTTTCTAGCTCACCTCAGTGTTTCTAAGACATAATGAGCTTCATGCCCTAGAGTAGGTATAGGACATAAAAATTGAAATACAGTTTTTGTAAGTAAATCAAGCTATTTTTCAATTGAGATGCATCCAAGAAGGAAACAAATTCAGTCTCAACTGTCTCTGTGATGCAGCATGGCGTACTTTTGTGACATGAAAGGAGTTGACAGTTCCCAAAATGCAATTTTGTCCATTTTTAGAAAAACCTGGTCCTACTTAATTTCATGAAAATGAACAGAGTATACAACTCTGGATTGTGCCAGAAAACTTGTGTATAGCTTCAGTTTTAATTAAGACAAACAATGAAAGCTATACCAAATCACACGTGTCGTCAACCTGTCAAGGAATGCATGTACTCATTATTTTGAATAGAGCTTTCTAGGACTAAATTCATACAGATATAATCTTGCCATGACACCGTTCACGTAAACAAGTTTGATACATAATTTGAAGAGAAGACATAAACACTAGTTTTGTTTATCTGAATGAAAATCAATATATATATATATATATATATATATATATATATATATATATATATATGAAATAACTTGGCAGAAGTTATTAAATTGAGTTTTGTACACTAACGCCATTGACTGACAATGGGGTCAATGCGTTAAATATTTGAGGGATAATTTGGCCTAGACACTTGTCATTGCAGATATGGCTGAAGCGACTAGATAGGACTCCTGAATTGAGACTTCGTATGGTAAATAGAAGTTACTAAGAAATATGAAAAATACATGGATATATTCCAAATTGTTCGAAGCTTAAGACCTACTGTGTTTATTAATATTACCTCCTCTTAATGTATGAAAATAAAACTTTTAAAATTTTCAACGCTTTGCAAAAATACATAATTTTTCTTCCATGTGTCGCTTAATACCATAAACAAGTATCCAGATATGTATTCTGTTGGGTTCTAATGATTTTACATTCAAACGATCCAAATTTATCTCAAAATTTGCCGTAACAGCAAACCATTGTTTTGGAACCAAAGCGGCATCAGAAAACAGGAGGCCAGAAACGGTTATTTCCCCTGTCAATCCTATACCTACCTAGAGTTGAAATGCTCAGTTGAAATTATGAGTCAGTTTCTCTCTTTTTGCCATCCCGGTGTTTCAGCAAAAATGGTGCTTCCTTTGGTTGCCCCACCTCCACTTAAGATCCCCCGTCTCAGCAGTATATGTATCTGTGCTGGGGATTACTAGGATAGACTTTTTTGTTATTATTCAACATTTTTACTTGGCAACCCTTAAAGAGGGAAGGAAGGATACAAAAAGTCGTCTTCTACTCATAAAAGGTTAAGCTGATATTTCTGGTGGATTGCATTAACATTCATGAAAATCAAGGCACATGAAGTTGATGACATTGCAGTCTCATGGGCCTACCTGACTTGTTAATCTTTGTAGGATATAATGAGAGCCTCATTTGGGCACTCTCACACTGCTTTCTGCTTCTTTTACCTTTGCCATTAGCCCATCAAAGTGAAGTAATTGTTTTACTGTGCCAAATGGTCTTGCTTATAAATGTCCCACATGGATTTCATCCCACATAAGTCTACTGTATGATTGTAAGGGTGTCAGTATTCCATGTGTGTTTTTCCCATTTGCCTGTTTTGGGATGAAGACACCGCCCACCAGACTAACAAATTCAGCTATTCAGCAGCAACAGATATGATGTTATTTATATTAAAATGTATTTTGTGTGTGGTATGTGGTAAAACCTACTTTTAATATTTAATACCTGTTGCTTTTGCAGTATTCCCTTGTCCCTTCCTCACCATGTCCCACTTTAGGTTGCTTTCTCAAAATAATTAAGAGGGCCTTCACAAATGCCTGGGATATATGGAGTTCACTTTGTGCTGGTCCAATGTTCTGAAAAATTCTGGTTCACCCTAATGGAAGGAATTTTTGTCATTGGGTTGGGTATTTCCTTATTGAAAAAATGATGGTAATTTGTAAGTATTACTTCCTTAAACTTAGCCCCCCCCCAAAAAAATAAAATAATTATATACCAGATAATCATCATTTTGTACTTTTAGCCATGATCTCAAAACATCTGCCTTAAGTAAAATGTAGTGTTTGTATACAAGTGCTTGTATGATCAAGGAATGGTGTAGTTTATGCAGATCTGTTGAGTTAGTTACAATTAGGGGTTGTCCATAAAGGACATCCGCATATTATACCTGTTTTCCAACCCCTCGATCGGCTGCAGACATCCGCATCTAGCATCATACACTGTTCTGTGGTCTAGTAGTGTAATAGCTGGTGCTCTCAAAATACATTCTCACTGCTCAAATCACAACATGTAGCTCAGAACAAAGAAAAAATTAAACAGAAAGTTCTTTCTTTGAAAGCCTTTATTTAGAACATACCACTAAAATTGTCATCTCACAGAAACCTAAATTTGATAGACTGTCAATGTCTTACTCCACTTCAACAAACGTAGCCAGTTATCCATCTCACTTGCTGTTACGTCCACCTCTGTCTGAACGTCACTATTTATTAACACCACAATTGACAGAAGTTCCAGAGATGACGTGGTTAGCGTCGAAGTAGTTGAATCTGATGCTTGGCTTAGACTTGCATTAGGCGTGGCAGCACAGGCACACAAGCTCATCAGACATAATTTTCTTTCTGCTACACTCACATGCCAAACTCGAATCAAGTTTTTGACTTCTTCATTTTGTTTACAATTGTTTTACTGCTCCTGTGCACATTTATGTGCCAGATCTGCCTTCAGATCAGGGTGTACAGCAATGAAAGCATCCTTAAAGTCATTATACAGTTTATAGCATGCATCCATTATTAGCATCGGTAGTATACAGAATATTCCACACGATCTGAAGAAAATTATAACTGAACAATCTGGATACAACAAAAGAGCACAACTTGATACCAAGTATAAAAGCCTGAAAACTGAGAGATCACTCTCTAAAACAAATGTTGTATCGTATTCTAAGACACAGTTTTTAAATTCCCCAAATTGAAAATTTAAAAAAAAGGGGAGGAGTCATGTGATCGTGTTTACATATTTAAAAAAGTCATTTACACAGAATATGGCTGTCAATTGACCAATGATTATACTCCAAGAATTATTTTTTTTATTTTTTTAAAATTTTTTTAAACCATGTAATCCAATCATGACCTTGACAACAATCAATCAGTTGAAAATAAAAACAGAAACTATTCACCTGGCTAATCTTGAATCAAGGTCAGGATCCAGGTCAACACCTTGTGCTTATGAAAGAATGATTAAGACCAACCGGTTTTCTGGAAAAAATATAATCTCCAGTGAATACATTTACATTATAATAGCAAATAATACAATAAAAAATTTAAAACTGACAAGCAGATTAAAATAAATATGAATTAAATCATATATACATAACAATATTTGTAAATAATATGTAGTGTTAGCTGGTAAAAAATAATTTTAAAAGCTCTGTTAAACAGTATATTGCCTATATCACTGATTAACACACATGCGTAAGGCACCTGGAGTCTATGCTTTCAGACGTACTGTGCGTAGCAGCAATGTAGTAGTGGCTACTGCAGCCAGCCACCTGCTTCAAGGCCAACCCATTCACATATACCCTCCATGTCATCCAATTCTGCATGTCGGTTAAATCCGTGCAAAGCTGTTTAGAGAATAGGCCGACCTTTCGTGAGTTATGAAAACATAGGGGTGGTATCCATTGTGTCCAAAATAAATATTAGTATCCATAGAATATTCTGGTGACAATTGCCTCTTTTCAAATGGTAAGCATTGCAATATTTTATTTTCGACAGTCTGTTGAATTTGGTATGCATTTTACTTCAATATTGGAGACGGAGATCTTAAGTTCACAGAAATGCCCAACGGCATTGTATTTCATGGCACGAATCATACAAATTGAAATTCACAAATAATTGATACTAGTGTTCACCCATTAAGGATGTCCGCAAAACATACTGGAATAGACGCAGTAGTCCTAAAGCAGCTGTTCAACATAGAATATAAGCAAAAAAATATACTACCTTGTGGACATCCACAAGGTCCTTTACACCCCCTCCACACCTTGTCCACAGTTGTCTGCATTTGAACAAATCCCTCTCTCCCTTCTTTGTGGATGTCCTTTATGGACAACCCAGCCCAGCTATAACAGGCACCGTTATGTCATGAATTAAGATATAACACAGTAGTGGCATGGCTCCTGAAATTTTGTATGCATATATTTTTTTCATACCTGAAAAAAAATCTGTTAAAGTACAAAAAATAATGTGTAAAAAGTATCATTTCTGGTAAAAATTCATGTTTGAGTTATAATACAAGACAATCATGTTTCGGCACCTGAGTTTTTGTTTACATGTATTTTTCTCAGGCATAAATTTTTTCTTCTTAACAAATGGGCATTTCTTTTGTCATTTGCAAACTTATATTGTGATGACTAAGATATTTAATTAATTGACTGAAATCACAGCAGTTTGAATCATAGTTGATCAGTTACAGATAACAAATGGGCATTTCTTTGGTCCAGCAAAGTTGTTTAAGCTGTGACTTCAATAACACATTCACCTATCATCAAAGTAAGTTGGCTACAATCTTCAGTGACAATAGAGCACCTTTCATCAAAGAAAGTCATCACCAAGCTTAAATAAATGCAATGGAATTGGATTGATTGTTGTGTTTTTGCAGTGACAGGAAGACATTTGCTGTGGCGTGTAAGTTTCCTTTTGCCGATTAAAATCATGTTTGTTAAAAGATTGCTACCAATGGTGGTATAAAATACAAATTAAATTTCCAGTCTTTGGAAACTATAGATACCTGGCCATGAAATTACCTTTTAATTTGTTCACGTTTTCATTTCGAATAGCTGCATCCCCGGGGTAGCCATGGCAAGATGATAGCTGTCTCCAGCTGACCAAAATCTAGGCCATTTATAGTACATGTACATGCAGCATGTAAACAAATATAGCCACATGCTACTGGCAGCATACAATATCTTTTTGAATAAGTTTTGTGACACATGTTTGTTGACAATGGGATAGAGATCAAATGAGGACTACCATATTTTATATAAGTGCTATTTGTGTTTTCTAATGGTATGTGACTGGATGAATTTTATAACATGTGACATATATTTTTCACATAGATGTACAGTGATTAACTTAATGCAATATACTGACTGTACTTCACAGATGTAAGTTGTAACGATGCAAGAGTATTTCAGACTAGTATTGTCTTCATTAATCATAAGCACATATTTTTATGCCCACTTTGATTACCCCACCCTGCTCTCGATCATCTTTTGGGGTACATGCATGATTTTCTTCAGCTAGCTGACATGGTTGCTTATAACATGGTTCAGTCAATGACATTGTTGGGTTATATAGACCGCAACCACCATGCTATAGTGGGGTCACACTATATAGTTTTTCTTAGAGGGGTATATCATGTTGATATATTGTAAACATGAAGAAAATTTGTATATCATGAAAGGACTTTGGTAGCAGCAAGTATTGTCAGAACACAAGAATTATATGCTTTAAGAAAGTTTTGAAGACAAGATAATCTGCTCAGGCAAAAATCCACTATACTTCTTTGTCACCCATGGCTGCCTGTGCAGAGATTTCCTTCATTTACATGAATATGCATAACCACAATTACTGTAAATGCTAGTAAATTGTTCACACCATTGTGACCCATCATATTCGTTTATGGTATTTGAATGAACCAAGGAAAATTTCTCTTGCAAGTACTGTCACTTATTGAATGATAAAACTGGCACATTCATTGCTAGGTAAAAAATAGTTACAGTTTGTTGTTGATTTTTAATGCATGCATATGAAAAACAAGAAAATCTCTGTACATGCAACCACAGGTGATGAGAGTTTCTCACCCAAGTGACAAAGAAATCTAACTGTTTTGCTAACCTTACTTTTCTTATCTCAGTCTAGTCATCTCAGACCAATCGTCTCAGTCATGGTGTCCACACGCTGAGAACTATTTTTAACAAAAGAAACCCTTGTCTTCTGCTATGCCATAGTTGTTCTCAAATAAAACAACAACAACAGCAACAACAACAAATAATATATAACCAAAAACATAGGAAAACAAACAAAAACATTTTGATAGAGACAAATACACACACGCATACTATTTCGAGGTTTTGATATTATGTTAGTTCGTTCTAACTAGCACGGTCAAGTTTATCCTATATGCAGGACTATCTCAACAACAACGGAAAACTTAGCAACAGCCAGAAATGTGTTATGTCAAACATGCTCTATTATAATTTTGTTAAGCATCTCCGTTGTGCTCAAGCTGAATATACCTGCAATATTTATTGACAAACAATACACTTACCAGCCAGAAGGAATAAGTTATCCCTCAACACACTAATCCATAAGCAAATTTCACTGCATCACTTGCCATATTTCCAAGACAGAAATGTAAATTTTCAAAGACTCCGTGAACTTGAAAGTTTAGCACATTTTTGTCCTCCGGGGACCGCATATTTGGAGGGCGATGAGGGTCTTTTATACGGGAGAGTGGGATACTCAAAATTGGAAATGATGAAAGGAAACAGTTTGGTTCTAATAAATTATAACTATTTATTGTTAATTTCATATAACATCCATATATTAAATATTATAATACCTCATTACTATGCGGCGTTTTATATTGTTATTTTTCTTTGCTCACATGTATGATCTGTGTACTTCGGACTCGACTGTCACACCACAGCCCTCATTAGCTTATTTGTATTCATGCGCCACATGTAAACATTGCTATGTGTACACTTTTAAAGAGTTCTTTTTACTTTAAAGGATAATATTGGGTAAGAAAAATAATCTACGTTGGGGTTTGCACCGAGACAATGAAATCCCAGCCGCGGGATTACATTATATATCTCCCCACTCGGACAAGCCTTGTTTGGAGACAAATAATATAACCCCTACGCTGGAATTTCATTGTCTCGGTCCAAACCCCAACATAGATTCTATATGTAGCAGATTTTCTCCCATGGCATGCTATGTTGGAAGTCATATTGTATGCAGAATTGCTGGATTACCTATTAGCATAACCCCTGAGAATGTTGATGAGTTTGTACTAATACTTTGTATATTTCCTTTTATTTTCAGTGAATAAAAGCAATTCTTCAAAGTGATAATATATGACAAATCTTTGTATAGAACACTGAAGTGTACATATGGACATTATGTAGCATCTTTTAAATAGGACACTTGTGAAAGATGCGTTGTGATAACTGTGGTGCAGAAGAGGAGGATGGAGAAGACGCTTCTTTCTGCACCCAGTGTGGACATGAATTTAAGAAAACGGTTGTTCTTTGTCAAGGAACACTGAAAAATGGAGCTCCATGCAAGGCAGAAATTCAAAAGAAATTCAAGTTCTGCAAGAAATGTGGCACCAAAGTCGATTCACAGTGGTTTTTCAGTAATGTGGTTACTTGCATTGGCAAGAGGATAGATGGATCTCTTTGTGGGAATACACTTGAAAAGGAGGATGTGTTTTGCACTGTATGCGGAACTGCAGTACCTACTGAAGAAACAGGTTATTTATAAACTCGTTTTTCTAAGTATCAATATAATGTTTATGCTAGCTTTTGTACCAAATGGCCTCCTCCAACACCTCCAGGTCCTTACGTCCGTTTCTAATTCCTTACCTTCAGGTGCATAAATTTACAAATTGTGTCCTTTATACTGAAATTGATGGTCAGAAACTTTCATGCATAAATCAGATTAAAAAAAAGAAAAAGAAACTATTCCTACTACATCTAGCCCCCAAAAGTGAAAGTGACAGATCATGTTATTTGTCCTTTTGTGTTGTTATGGTTAGGAGTCAGTTTTTTTTCAAAAGTCTGTCCAGTTGGCACTTGCAGCTAGTTTTGTTTATGGACTAGTAGTTAATTTGAAGTACTTGTATCTTGACCAAATGGTTTAAAGCTAGCATACCAGCCATATCACAATGTCACATATCACAATTACCTCTCCTTGCCATCTATAGGTGGTGCTAGTCATTGTGAACTGGACAGACACAGTTCACTTCATCTCCAGAAAATTGGTTGGGAATTTATGTTATGTTCATCCATCTGTTGAGGATTACATTATTTTCCACCTTATTACATCTTATTCTATAGGTTGTAGACTTTATTTTTTTAAATTTTGACCATATGTATATGAAATTTCTTCATCTGTTTGGACACAGTGCATGGCTTCCAAGATAAACTGCACAATGCCGCATCAAGCAGATTCATGGAATGTTGGATTTGCTGGGGATCTTATTGAAACACTTCACTGGTAATGCCACCATCTGCACTTCTGGCCATACGACTGACTCGGGCACAAACAGATTTTTTATTTTGACAAGCCATCTGTCATGGACTAAGAACTACATCCTACAGATAAATCAAGCCATTTACTCATGGCTTACCAGAACGGTACCCTGACAGTCTTAAAGAAGATGGTGGCCATGTCTGTATTGCAGAGTTTGCGTTATACTGATATAATCTTGATCATGACCAGGATGACCCACACACTGAGGATAAACCTGATAATCGTTTACACTCAGATCCCACAATGGAGAGGACTTGGAATAGCTTTAAAGCAGCTATTGAGGAAATTTATTTGGTGTTTCAAAACTGTCCACCAATTCTATCTTATACGCTGGCATACACGGTCAAAGGCCTTTTGTTGATATTGATGATGAAGAATTCAGCCCCACCTAAGGTAAAATCAAGGAAATTGTCAAGAGGCTTTCTGCAAGGATCATTGATCCAGGCAATTCCAAAGCCTTTTATTTTTTTGTGAGCAAAATACAAATTTTCTCGAGATCTCAATGGTATAGAAATCATTCTGACACTTTTTTCACACATCTTACAGCCATACACCAGAACTACATCACAATCAATATGACTTTGCCTACTGACTATAAGATGAACAAAGGAGATATGCTTGCCACTTAGACCAACAAATTGTTCTCCACATTTTCTGTTTTTGGTCTGGCGGTGGATACTAATGGCGTAATGCACTGATCAACATTCTAGCCATTGACTCCCAGGTATGTTCACTGTTGGCCTTGTCTGAAAACTGGAAAATTGCCTGCAGCGCTAATTCCAACAATAAAGACATGGCTATGATGCTGCAAATGAGCTTCAAAGTGGCAAGCTAGACCAACAAATTGTTCTCCAACTTTTGTTTTGACTGGCGGCAGAGACCAACGGCAGATTGCACTAATTGTGCTGAACCGTCCGCTGGTGTATAAGCTGATGATCGGACCGCATGCTATTAATTAATACATTCATTTAGACATAACCTTTGTATCCAAACGGTTAGTATAATCACTCTTCTAATGATCCACTGCGTTAAATCCTTTAGAACACTCACTCTTTATAGTATAAATCCATCAGAACAGAACACCTGTGTATTCATCGGCTGTTAACCTCATATTTGAATAACCCATGCATGTGTGTAAAGCAGCATCACCACAAGGTAAGAGTAATGCGTGGAAACCGTCTAGCATATATCACTGGAAACTGACTCATGCATTGGTGGTAGCTGTGCCATTTAGAAATTAAAGAGAGAGAGAGAGAGAGAGAGAGACGTTATGTCAGAATTGTGAGATAGAGTCAATGATACATAAATTGGAAAAAGACCACAAACTGTAATTCAGACAAGGCCAACAGTGAATATGCCTGGGAGTCAATGGCTAGAATGTTGAAGTGGATTAACTGGGTGGCCTACCATGCAATGGCATGCTTTGATGGCTTCTGCCAACCTAGATCTTGTGCAACAGGATGCATGCATGCTCTTCAGCTTGCTCAAGCCTCATCACACACTGTCCCTGCAGAACTCTCTTTTTGGATCTTCTCTCCTGTTATGTGGCAAGACTGCAGTCATCTTTAGAGATGTGATGACAGTAGACAAAGGGATGTGGGATTGTTTGCTTCTCAACCCCACGATAACTGTAATCCCAATCTGATATACAGAGACAATCTGCTTATTAGTCTTGGAGGCAGTCCTCTTGGAGATGAGGAAACCAAGTTTTGCCACCCTCAGCAACACTGCCTGCAGACAACTGGTAGACTCTTGTTTTTCAAACAACATTTGAATGATTTCTTTCAGCATGATGAAGCTGGATTATCCACATTATATACAGGGGACTTGCGATCTTCTTTTGTCACCCTCTTCCCTTTTTGCAATCTCCATTCCTGAAAGAATTGAAACAAAATTAGATCAATCTCATCCTGCAAGATAAATGGGTGATCCAAATTGGTTCAAAGGGATGTCAGAAATCATTTTACCATCCCCATATCTTTTTTCCTATCCATTCCTGATGAAATTATTGTCTGATGTGGCAAAGGATTTGCTTTTACAACAAGATATCAGGGTGCTTATCGAGAAGCAAGTGTTGGAGATTGTTCTGAATCCACAATTTCTCAGTTTAATGGTCAGGAAGGCCAATGGCAACTCAAACCAATCAAAAAGTTTTCATATATTCTTGCTCCAGTATTGACACATCCCAAGAGGCTTTCAAACAGGGTCTGTTATGTCCGCTCAGATTTTATTAGAAACAACCTGAGCCAATTAGTCGGGCATGATGACATATTTTTCTCTCAGTTCAATTTGGGAAAGAGTAGATAAACCCTCAAGCCCTTTCGTTGTGGCTGAAGTGGGTAATACATATGGCATACTCTGACATGTTACCAGAACAGAAATAAGAGCAGTATCTAGAAGCCTTTGATTGTAATGTTTCTATTAAATATATTGTTGAGACAGTCAGTTGGTGTGCACAGTCAACCTTCTTGAGTTTTTATCTTCAAGACTGCACTACAGTAACATACTCTGGATCTGTTAGTCCAAGTCTCAGTTGCACATTTGGCTTCCAGACCCAGTTGACATCAGCAACAACCTCTGGATGTGTACTCTGTGCAGCTTTTGCTGGATTCACCTTTTTTCTTCCCAGAGGTGATCAGTGTCACTTCCAGGTTTACTGCTTTCAACTAGGAGAGCAGGTTAACCTTCATTTAGGAAATCCAATAATCTCTCCTCAGGTTACAACATTCCTTCTTCTTATTACCTATTCTCATAATGTTAATGTGATCGGGGAATGTATTCAGTAGAGAAAACAAATTATTTTACCAATTATGTTTTTCTTAAAATACTTACCTGATCACATTACTTTTATACTCTCTCAGCCTTCTGGTAACGTGAGTATGACATTACATGAAATTCCACACAGCTTTAAAGTAGTGCCTCTAGTAGGTGGCAAGGGGAGGTAATGGACAATAATTAATGCCCTTTGTCTCTGTTGGAAAGATGAATTTTCATCTTTGGAAGGGCATGATTTGGGAGGTAGTAGGGTTTATATTCCTAACATTAATGTTGTTGAGTAAGTATTCTTGGAGAAAAATCATTTGCTTAAAGATTTGCTTTTCAGTTTAAGATTTGTGTAGCAGAAATGGACTGTACAAGTGGCTTTAAAACTTAACATGTACCTATGCTAAGGACACATACTGTAAAATATAAAAATATAAAACTGGATACCATTTTGATTTTTAGATCCTGTTGAGGAACAAGAGAAAGAAAATGAAGAAAAGTCTATTGAGGAACAAGGGAAAGAAAATGAAGAAAAGTCCATTGAGGAACAAGAGAAAGAAAATGAAGAAACAAAGTCCATTGAGGAACAAGAGAAAGAAAATGAAGAAATGTCAATTGAGGAACAAGGGAAAGAAAAAGAAGAAGAGTTCATTGAGGAACAAGAGAAAGAAAATGAAGAAAAGTCCACTGAGGGACAAGAGAAAGAAAATGAAAACAATTCCATTAAGGAACAAGAAAAAGAAAATGAAGAAAAGTCCCTTGAGGAACAAGAGAAAGAAAATGAAGAAAAGTCCAAAAAGTCCATTGAGGAACAAGAGAAAGAAAATAAAGAAAAGCCCATTGAGGAACAAGAGAAAGAAAATGAAGAAACAAAGTCCATTGAGGAACAAGAGAAAGAAAATGAAGAAATGTCAATTGAGGAACAAGGGAAAGAAAAAGAAGAAGAGTTCATTGAGGAACAAGAGAAAGAAAATGAAGAAAAGTCCACTGAGGGACAAGAGAAAGAAAATGAAAACAATTCCATTAAGGAACAAGAAAAAGAAAATGAAGAAAAGTCCCTTGAGGAACAAGAGAAAGAAAATGAAGAAAAGTCCAAAAAGTCCATTGAGGAACAAGAGAAAGAAAATAAAGAAAAGCCCATTGAGGAACAAGAGAAAGAAAATGAAGAAGAGTTCATTGAGGAACAAGAGAAAGAAAATGAAGAAAAGTCCATTGAGGAACAAGAGAAAGAAAATGAAGAAAAGCCCATTGAGGAACAAGAGAAAGAAAATGAAGGAAAGTCCATTGATGAACAAGAGAAAGAAATTGAAGAAAGGTCCATTGAGGAACAAGGGAAGGAAAATGAAGAAACAAAGTCCGTTGAGGAACAAGAGAAAGAAAATGAAGAAAAGCCCATTGAGGAACAAGAGAAAGAAAATGAAGAAGAGTTCATTGAGGAACAAGAGAAAGAAAATGAAGAAAAGTCCATTGAGGAACTAGAGAAAGAAAATGAAGAAAAGCCCATGGAGGAAGAAGAGAAAGAAAATGAAGAAAAGTTGATTGAGGAACAAGAGAAAGAAAATGAAGAAAAGCCCATTGAGGAACAAGAGAAAGAAAATGAAGAAAAGTTCATTGAGGAACAAGAAAAAGAAAATGAAGAAAAGTCCATTGAGGAACAAGAAAAAGAATATGAAAAGTCCATTGAGGAACAAGAGAAAGAAAATGAAGAAAAGTCCATTGAGGAACAAGAGAAAGATAATGAAGAAAAGTCATTTGAGGAACAAGAGAAAGAAAATGAACAAAAGTCGATTGAGGATGACCAAGAGATTAAAGATGTTGCAGAAACATCACAAAGTAGGAAGGATGGGTACTCCAAAAGTAAACAGAAACGTTTAAGAAAAAAGGAGAAGAAACAAAGAGAGAAGAAAATTGAAGCTGCTCAAGGAGAGAAACATTCAAAGAGAAAGACAAAGAACACAGAAAATTCACCAACCCAGGTACAGTCAGATTTGTTCTACATGCTCCTCTGTTAGGCAATAACCTGTCCTGAACAGTCACCTGCTCAAGGTCCCTATGGCCAGATTTTATCAGAAATATAACTGTATTGAGCAACCATCTGTTTTAGAAAACTATTCTGTCTACTGCCCAGATATGGCTACTAGAAACAGACTTAATAATTGTATTCCTGCTAGGTTTAGGCAGTAGACTGACATGTACGTAATGTTAAGAGTTGCTAAACTAAAACACGTTTTTACATAGGTACAAAAATCAGGGTTCTGCGCAATGAAGAGTTGAGTCCTAGAACAATTACTCAGTTCTATCCATCCATTCATCAACGGATTTGTTTCTGCAGTATAACTTTACCCAACATTGTTGAATTTCAGCCTAATTCAACATGCAGCTTTATATTAGTGGGACCTCAAACATAAAATATTTTGATTTCCAGCATCCACAATTTCATTACAGGAGTTATTGTTTTTAATTGCCCATTCTTGTAGCAAGGTTTGCTTTTATTTCAACCAAATTTGATATGGAACCTGATAAGTATTGCTTTGCCAGGCATTTCATGATTACATTTACAGGGCTTTTAGACTCTTGATCACCCATCTTCTGAATTTTGGTTTTTGAGTATAATGTCAAGGATTCTTGGATTTATTGCAGATTTGGTATTTGAGGTTTTTTTTTTTATTGAGACCATGAATGTCTTGGATTGTGCATGTTTTATGGCATCATTTACAAAAGTTATGGTCCCTAATTGTCTGGCCGTCTAAACTTTGATTTCAACTTCATAATTTTACTAGGGCATGGGTGGTAAAGTGGATCCATAGCACTCACCTTTACAGGTCATTGACATCTCTCTTCTGTCCACAAGGATTTGAGTCTTGGACATGGACAATGTTGGTATGTGAGAAAGCTTGTTAGTAGCTTCCCGTGGATATATATTCTTCCCAGGGTTTTCTCCAGTTCTTTTTCACTAAATATACTGGCTGCCATGTATAGTCTTTAATGTGCTGAAAATGGCATCAAACCCATAACAACTGACCAACATAACTTTACCAATTATTGTTTGATCTCAACCATATCTTGTATGCAGCATAAAGTGAACAAAATATTGTACAAATTAATTTCCAAGCTCCTATTTTAGCATTGAAAGGAATTATGGCCCCTGATTTCCATTCTCCAACACTTTTGTTTCTGCATTACGAGTCTTGCAAGGGTTTTTGGCTTTAAAATTAATTTTGTGTAAGGTGACTTTAATATACCAGTGTCAGTTTATTTCCTTTAAATAATTATTAGGCTACAGTGTCATCCTTTTTTCCCCAGACATGTCTTTAAGTTATGTACACCTACTTTCTAGATTCTCTTCTTTTTGAAAGTTTAAGCATAATTTTTAAGGGAGAGCACAAAGTTTACTCATTTTTATGAGCACACAATATAGATATTGTGATGAAACAATATTTAGAGGTTTTATAAATTCTATGAAAGTTATATTTTTTTATTCCCAAATGGACAAATATACAGGTTCACATTTACTGTTATTTTGTACATGAATAGATACATGATGTAGTTGAAATCTACCTTGCACTGTGTTGCTATATGGTACTTCATTGTTATCTTGTGTGACAATGGAGCTTTGAAACTGTTTTTACATGTCTTTCTAATAATATTACAACTAGATACTTTTGATGTATTAGTACTGTATTACATTCTAAATCTAGGATTTTACTGGTAATGTTATTTCCTGTTCTGATCATTTACATTTATTTATAGGTGAAAGATAAACAGAAACAAGCAGGCACTACAGGAATAGAAACTCCTGGGTTTAGGTCTGTAAAACATTTACTAAGCTTTTACAACATTTATCGTTGAAATTATTATTTTTTTTCTTTCTTGGAGATTGCATAAAAGGTTTAGTTTCCTTGATCTGAAATGTTTATTTGATATAAATACATAAATTAGTTTTCCATATTGATATTGTTACAACTCTATGGTCGTAAACTAAGTAACAGAAAGAAGCAAAACCAAGTTGAGTAAAAATCAAATAATTGATTTCCCTAGATGAAAAAGTGAAAATTCACAAGACATTTTACATTATTAAATACCAAATAGTTCTGAATGTTCTATCATTGGTCCAGAAGTGTAGAAAGTTCTGAATGTATTCCAATAATCTTGAATGAGCTGATTTACTAGTAGTCTTGCTGTATCACAGTGATATATTCCAGAATGTTTATTTTTATTGAATTCCAGACTTGTTTCTCATGTACAATTTTAATAATTTACTTATCATTCAGTAACCACTTTTACACTAACAGGGTTCGTATGGTCTTTGAAGGTCTTTGAGAGTTTGGGAAAACTTGAGGTAGCATTTTCAGGGCCTTGAAAGTTTGGGAAAATCGAGCATATTACCCTGAGGTCTTTAAAAGTCCTTGAAAATTGAAATAAACCCCAAAATTTTAATTTCTTTCCAGAATCACAAATAAAATTATCCGAGGTCGTTAGTTTCGGATGTAATCTAGTTGTCCTGGTTTCTTTCTTTTGATGACCTGTTCAGTTTCATTGCCGCCACAACATCAAAAGAGGCTTTGTTGGCCATCCAAAGTTGGCCTTGGCGGCGACTTCAATAACCACTCTTCATCAAAGCAATACGGCTACACACTTAATCAAAGGAAGTCACAAATAAAATTGCCTAAGGTCGTTAGCTTCAGATGTAGCTGGTTTTCCTCACTTCTTTCTTTTGACGAATCGTTCAATTTGATTGGACGAGTCCATCTTTGTTCTTGAATTGCGAGTATATAAAAAAAAAAACGTGTGCTGTGAAGCTTTAACGTTAGGAAGTCAAGTTATTTGATTAGGCAAGTAAAAAAAATTATAATAACATATTTTCAGTTGATGGAATGTCCCCGTTTCTCATTGCCGACCCTCGACTTTTTCCCCAATGATATAATTTTTTTAAAAATTGCATTGCCGAAATTGATTTGTGTATCTATAGTCAGACTATACATCCCCGTTTGTTTGTACCCCTATTGATTTCAATAACGAAAATAATTAAATGGTAAAAGTGCACAGAACTAAGTCAATTTCTAACCTGAATGTGACCAGAATGGCACTAATACTGCCATCTCCTGCACATTTCATGATTAACGGACTTCCGACTATAATTGAGCCAGTTTTGCCCACTACTTTGAAGTGCTTATAATATTACTAGATATAGAGATAATATTTATTTAAAAAATGGAGAAAAATACCACCTAACCTTGATGAAGTGTTTTATTCTGTCCTTTCCAAAAGAAAGGAATATGTCAAACTTTGGAATGTTGTCCAGAAAATGTTGTTGTCACATGGGCAGGCAACAGTGGAGAGAGGATTTTCTGTCAACAAACAGGTATCTGGTGAGAACCTCAGCAGAGAAAGCCTCAGAGCTCAAAGGCTAATCATTGACACAAGGGGAAAAGCAGGTGGACCTTTGGAAATCATCATTAGCAATGAAATGATGACATATGGTTCCTCTGCAAGACATAAGTACCATGCTTATCTGGATAAGAAGAAAGCAGAGAAGGATGAGAGAAAAACCAAAAAGGAAAGAAACGGGAGTTAGCCTTGGATGAAGTAGTAGAACTTGAAGCCAAAAAGCTGCCTCTTGAAGCTAACATTGCCAGCCTACATGCTTCCTGTGTTCAGAAAGCAGAAGAGGCAGAGTTAAAAGGACTCATTGTGCTTGTCACAGAGTCAAATGCTCTTAGGAGAAAAGCAGAGGAAAAGATGAGAGTGGTGGCGTCTCTTTCCAAAATGATTGAAGAGAAAAAAAGCAAATATAATAATGCATTTAAAGCAATGCTGATGTATGTTAAGAGAACAATTTATTTTGTATTAAATCTGACACCGAATGTTAACCTGTCTTCCAGATAATTATAATACAATGTTAGGAAATTAATTATAGTTTGACTTTAATAAGTAATTAATATTGTAGTATTTGGCATTCATTGTTTTCTCAAACAAACTGTATACACAATATTAGCAAAAATAGGTCTTGGAAATCTCTGTTTGTGGTCTTTGAAAGTTTGGGAAAGTCTTGGAATTTATCATTCATAGTTCAGTATGAACCCTGATTAAGCTTCTCTGTTGCATCATGTCTACTTGGACTGACTTTAAATGCTATATTCAAGGGGCCCCGAGTGGTCTAAAGCGCTTTCCGTTACGGATCACTGCCGTCTCACCTCTATCTGCGTGGGTTCGAGTCTAAGATTTGGCTAATGTAGTTATGTGAGAAAGCTTGCCAGTAGCTTCTCGTGGGTCATTGGTTCTTTCCGGGGGTTTTCCCGGGTTCTTCCTCCACCAATAATATTGGCTGCCATGTATAGCCTATCGTATGCTGAAAAATGGCGTTTAACCCTAAAAAAAAAAAATAATAATAAAAAAAATGCTATATTCCATTATGATTGATGGTTTGTTTGTTCATGCCTTCCAAATGTAAGTGAAGACATGAAATAGGATGTTTGTAAGGCATTCATAGTGTAAAAAAAAAAGGGCATGGTGACCAAGAGAAGTTCAGCATCTGATCAAATGGAGCAGCCTGAAATGACCTAAGAGGTTAAAATCAAATCACTGACCACTAATAATTTATTAGTCTGCTTTTGAAGGATTTTGTTTATCTTGTCAAGGATGAGAATGGCATATGAACAGATGACAGTCTTTATTTGTTTATAATGTACATACTGGAAATACAGCCAGTTTGTCAACATACATAAAATGGCACCACCCTATCACTGACAGACCTACAGAAGATAATGATAACAAGATGTTGATATATGTTTTGTTAATTTTTCATATTGCAGGCTGTGTATGATGAATCATCTCAATACATGGCACATGTGTAAATTTTCACCCCTTGAGACAACTGTGATAAAACATAACACAATTTATCTCAAGGTTTAATTGGTAATTTGGTCCTAAATGAAAACGGCTTTCTTGGACAACCAATAAGGCAACTAATATGGCTACCACAGCAGGCAAATTGAAAATCTTATTGCTATGCTTTCAGAACAGATGGTCATATTGACATGCGTTTACGCACACAAAGACTTCTTATGATGCCCCTTGTGCACCCAGTATGGACACCATGGTGGCCATCGTGAAAATCTTGTTATCATTACTTTTCATTATGATTAGTTGTTTAAAAATGAAGTTTTCACTTTTTCACTAAAAGACTTCTTGTGTTGTCTTTTTTGGTCTAAATGAAAATGGGGCCAATCCGAGATCCAATATGGCTGCAGTGGAAGCCATCTGGAAAAATCTTTGTTTCTTCTGCACAGACTATGATAATGACTTGGGTTTTTGCAGGTAGACTTCTTATTATATCTTATTGGTCCTAAATGAAAATGATGCTGATTATACCTCAATATGATGGCCATGGCAGTCAGCTTGAAAATTTGTTATTTGCTCATGAACACATTGACTTCTATATGTATAAGTGAATTTTGACCAGACTTTGTATATATTTGTATTCCAGTGAAAAAGTTGACAGTCATCAGGGACTTAGCAACTGGATCAAAACTACCTTAGATTCCCACACTCTGACCTTATTACTGGTAATGGAAGACAAAGTCATTTATGTTGCTGATATTTACCCCAGGGGCTATGCCTAACTCCTAAGGACTAAGCTCCTAGGTAATAACTAGAAATCTAGTAAGATGCTCATCATAGAGCCACATACATGCAGCTACCAATGACCTCATTGACCTGTCATTGTCCTTTGCGACTTCAAGTCACTGGGTCATAACTTTAGATTCATTGAGATCATTAATATGTACGAATGCTCAGCATGGTGAATTTAGATATGCCAATAAATGGCCTATGGGTCTACTCATACCCATCTGGGTCTTGCCTCATGGGCACAGCGTTTATGTGGTGGCAGGACATTGCAAGTGCATAGGGATATCTACACAAAAAATAATAATAATTCATCTTTACATTTGAAACCTAAAAATGTATGACTCCTCCCCCCCCCAAAAAAAAGACAGCAAAATTTGAAAAAAAAACCATAAAATCTGAAATTGTTTTGAAATGCTTTACCCTAACCGCCACACAAATTCTTTTTTAGACTCAGTGTTTTGTTAGACTAGCCTAATGGTCAATAAAGTGTGTAAATTTAGTAGTACTTGCACTTATTTGTCTTCTGATTATATATTAATTTTCACTTTATCTTTTCAATTTAAAAAAAAAAAAACCAACCTAAATTAAAGCATACTTTATCAATGTTTTGATCAGTTATGCTTACCATGGAGATATTCTTATAAATGGTTAGTATATTGGACTACACAAAATATTAAAACTTTGACCCCCCCCCCCTTAAATTGAAAAACTGAATTTCACTTTTTACCCTGTGTGTGATTTGCAAACACTCAGTTTTCTTTTACATTTAATGTTTTTTTTTTTTCATTGCTGTACATAATCATTTTATGTGCATTGATGTATCTGTTTGTTTTAGTTAATAAAATAGTTTATTTTATGCTCAGCAGTGAATTACTTGATTTTCTAGTTAAAATAATATTGATATTTCACTGCAGTGAAAAAATAACAGTGAAAAAATAACAATATTTTTTCACTAGAGGAACTACATTTTTGGGTCACAATATTTGCTTGAAACGAGTGAATAAACGAGTGAAAGAGCAGATTTGAGGTAGCCAATGTATGTGAGCATAAAATAAAAAGAATATTTGCTTGAAACGAGTGAATAACGGATATATTTCATCTCTTGGATAAAAAACTCTAGTATTTTCACTCGTGGCTTTGCCACTCGTGAAAATACTGAGTTTTTCATCCACTCGATGAAATATATCCGTTATTCACTCGTTTCAAGCAAATATCCTCTATTTTCCTTCTTTATGTCTATACCATATTTCACTGTATTTATTTTTAACACCTTTTTTCTTTGATGACACTACTGTTTTATTTAGTTCATACCATATATAAAAGTGACATGTATATCTATTCAGATTAAGATATACATTGGCACTGTACATCTTCAAGATTACCACATTTACAGGGGAGAAAAAAAATTGTTTTTTCTTCTTCTTTCAGGGATGAAAATTACATCACTATTCATTTTCATGTTCTGGTTTCGTCCGATTTTAAGTGGGATCTGAAAAAGGACAAAATACTTATTAAGACCAAACTTAAAGACTTTGGAGACTTTGAATCCAATGAAAACCACATGCAGCATGTGAGGTAATATAAATATTCGTCTCTCCACTCTTACAGTAGTGAGTCATATGTGTCACTTGTTGGTAACAGCAGCAATTTTAAGTGTTGAATTTTTGTGTATTCAAGTTTTCACAAGTCAGATGCATGAACAGGGGTGACACTGCAGAGGATATGGATGCAGGTGAGACATCAGGTCAGGTTCTGTGGAATAATTGTTGCAATTATTAGACTTTACATATGTTTAAGAGTGAAATATAGATTCATTGGCAAAATAATTGTCATATTCTTTGTTGTTGCAATTTCTATATTTTTACATGTGGTAAATTTATCCTTAAATTTTCACATGTGAAAATATAAAATTTCCCAACATGCTATATGTTGTTTGATTGTACCTGCAATGTAGTTTACTGCTATATAATAAGTTAACCCAATCCTATTGCTTTCTTAAGTTGCTTAGATTTAATATTATCAGGATATGAAAGTGTGGTGAATTTAGAAAAGATAGGTGAAGGTGAGCGTTTTGTGCAGAAGAGTGAGTGAATTTATCTAAGCTCTGATTTTGGAGCAAGTTTGGTATGTAATACAATTTTTCTTTTCCTGTGTTAATATCAAATATTTTCGTATTGTGGTACCAAAAACTTTACAACTCATGGCTATGACACTTGTTAAAATATTATGTTTTTGCTACCACACAATAAAACATGTCCAGTATTAACGTAATTAATATGTATATATTAGCTAGTATAAAGATATACATTTTTATTGAAGTAAAAGAGATGTCAGCAGGCTGCAGATTTTATTTTGAAGCTCAGATTCTCAATTTAATTCTCAGCATCACATCAGTCAAGATATGACCTTGACCTTTTTGTCATGTTGAACTGATTTGCATTAAATTAATTGATTCTTTATTCTCTTCTTCAAACTATTTAAAGCCATTCATCAATGCGTTAACTTTTGTACATCAATTTTTCAACTTCTTAGGACATCTGTTCTCTACAACCCAGATTCTGGATTTATTTTAGTCTACGTGAATGCAGGATTCATAGTAATTTCTCTAAAATTACACCAAATCGTTCTCTGAATGTGTATATCATTTTTTGTTAGCTGTAGCTTTATTTCTTCATTAAATTCCTCATGTATTTAAAACAAATTGCTCCATATTTTTCAAATGAAGAGTGTTCAGTGCTAGAATAGAGCTTTCTAATGTGAAATAGATTGGAGAACATTTTGAAAACCATTGACTATGGTGGATAGGTTGACACATACTGTGTTGCCAGTATTAGGCATCATACCTGTGAAGTGTCGAACCATAGTATTATGAAGGGCTTCATGCATCAACTGATATCTGACACATTCAGAAATGTTATAAAAATATGCATATTTACATTCACAAAATAAAGTTCTCATGAAACCTTTAAAAGACTTTTTGGTGCTTACCGTATATACTCGTGTACAAGCCGAGAAATTTAGGACAAAAATAAGGCCTGGAAGAAGGGGGGTCGGCTTATCTGCGGGTCAAGTTCCAAACCTGAAATTTATAATGCTTTTTCCCCTCGATTTCCAATATTTATTGTTTCCGTCGATCGCCGAATATGAGATCACATGCCTAATGATGCCACATGGCTGATAAGATTTGTCCTAACGTGAAGTAAAACAAATATTTTTTTTTCTAACATAAGTGGTAGGATAATGAATGAAAAACGTTTTAACGTACTTGACGTCTATTTGACAGATGTCCAACCACCAGAAAATACAGCCATACGTGTTATTTAAACCACGCAAATACGTGTATTTTCCAAAAGACCCGCCATATTAGTAATCTCTATTCAAGTATTTAACCCTCAGCTAAGCAGTAATCATTAAACTCTATGGTTTCATAGAAATGCACGCTAGTTTATTTCAGTGTAAATATGAAAAGAATCTACGTTAAAAAAAATAAAAGAATTACGATACTGAAGGTATACATCCATACATGTTATTTGAACTACGGAAATACGTGTATTTTCCAAAAGAACCGCCATATTAATAATCTCTGGTCAAGTATTTATCCCTCAGCTAATCAGTAATAATTAAACTACGGTTTCGTAGAAATGCACGCTAGCCTATTTCAATGTAAATATGAAAAGAATCTACGTAAAAAGAAATAAAATAATTACGATACTGAAGATATATACGACAAACATTTTGATCGAGAGTAGAAATACATATATGACAGTCTTCGAGAAACAATAACGAGAGGCTCCATAGGGTTTTGTTACACGCACGCTTAGGAACGGTAAATAACAGTGCAATATACGAGTCAGCGTGAATAATTGTAAAACAATATAATTTGTTGGATTTTTTTGACAGGTGTTTTAGAAGTAATCGGGAGCCACAGTTTATATACAACTATTGTTTAGTTGTTTGTAAAGCAAAGTGGTTTGTTAGCGGAAGATTGTTGTACAATAGCTACCATATGCTTAATCTGTGGTAAATGCCTCGGGGATAATAGGTTTGTTTTGTTGCACAATGCCAATGACTTAACTAATAGATGCCAACTCTCAGATGTATTGTTTAATGAGATATGGTAGTGGACATGGTTTCTGCTCAAAGTTATAAACTGTCACAATACTTGAATAATGTCCACGCTGAAACCAATCATAGTTTGATCGATTGAATCACACTACCCGTAGTTTAAAAAACACAACACAAATAACAATGATAAATAATTATCAAATACAAATTGAAAACCAACCACACATAGAAATAATTACAGGATAAGGTATATAAATAGTATACTACTACTGAAAGAAATTATTTCAGTTCAATCTCTGTAGAAGTTTATATTCAATTCAATCGGATAAAATGAATATTGCTGGAAGTAAAAGAAAGCGGTCTGCTTATGATGCAGCATTCAAACAAAGTTATTGAATATGCAGAAGCAAATAACAACTGTGCTGCAGCACGCGAATTTGTTGTGAACGAGAAGCAAGTACCGGGGGACGACGTATATGATGAAAGCACGCCCGTAACAGAAGCCGAGTTTCGTGAACTGTTTGGCAAGTCTGATACAGAGCCCGATTTTGAAGGATTCTAAAAGTGATCGAACTTTTATAATTCATGATTTTAGAATGAGGATTAATTAAATTTCCATTAAGACTTAACACTTCAGAATTGTTTTTATTTTAACATATAAACTAGATTTCTTTCTTTTATTTTATTTAATAATGTGATTTACCTAAATAAACGTATTCAGAACTCACTTTGTGCATCTTGTGATGTACCGTTTGTATAAAAATTATGAGTCGGCTTATACGTGGGTCATGCACTTTATACCACTTTTACCAACTCAGTTTGGGGGGGTCGGCTTATACGCGAACGGGCTTATACGCGAGTATATACGGTAGTTTAAATGTAAAGTCAACCAATTTGCAATTTATGAAGATGAAAAAAGCCTGCAAAAAAAAAAACAAAACCAATCATCATACCTAATATTTATCAGTGCAATAAAAATACTTGCTTAAGAAGTGATGAATGATATTTTTTCTCAGACATGTGAAGGAGGTTCATGAAATGCGGATCAGTCTTAAAATCAAAAGGGAGATAGCTTTTGAGAAAGGATTTTGCTACAGGTATGCTGTCCTCCATGAAAAGAATGACATAAATAAGGTGGAGTGTGAATACTACTACAAAGCAGGCTGGACATCATTGACTGCTGATAGATATTTTCTCCTCACAGATGAATGGAAAAATAAGAGTAAGTGTAATGGTGGCATAGTTTTATCAAAGATCATAATTCTTCTAATACTTTTTGTTCTACATGATCATTACATTATTCTCGCACAATTTCCAAAGCAGGGATAATTTGATTTTTTCTATCTGTCTGATCATATGTCTATTAGCATATCTTCTGAACTGCTGGTGGGATTCACAAAACATTAATATGTACGATTCATTTTGCATCATGATCACTTGTTTACTGCCTGGGGTAGTGTGACTTATAGTGTTAGTTCTTGGTGGGGTAAGAAGCAGTGGATGGAATGTGCTGTAAAATGTTGTGGATAAGCAGTGATTTGCAATGCTTTTTTTAAATTTTCACTGCATTTAAGTCAAAGTCAGTTTGAATGCAGAAGTAAATAAAATACTGGTAACGTAATAGAATACTTGCTATTACTGTATTGCTATATCTTTTTGGGATAGTTGGGATACCCAGTTCAAGTACATTATTCCCTCCTTTAGTCAGTAATTTGAGGTCTGGAATATACAGTCTGATACCTTAATGCACTTGAGACAATTGCTATTACTGCATTGTTATATCTTTAGGGTGCAAAATGCTTTAACTTGTCAATAACTAAAGTGTCTTAGTTGAAATTTGAGTTATACATATGACATTTGCACGCAATGGATGGGAAATATTTGTGAGACCATATTGAGAGAAAGTGAGGAAATGTACCAAAGATAAGGATGCTATGAATATTGCTACTCCGCCTGTTAACAGTCTTTTACACTCAAAAGAGGAGAGCTCACAGGTCGATAAGAATATATAGCAGGTCATATCATCACTGGCCTTACACACAGCTAAAGCTCTGCCTTTGCCACCATGATAAGAGCAGATTTTCTTTGCAGTACCTATGTGACCAGGCTCCAACTTGGTAAAACAACCCATCTGAACTGATGACTACATTAGAGGTTAATTGCCTATATTCATTGCTGACTCCACCACATCCACAAATTATACTTGAAGAGAATGGGTATAGTGATTAAATATCCCATGTCAACCTGACCAAGTATCACAACACTGGCTAAAGCGTCGAAGAGAAAATGACCTTTATCCAGTACTGGTCTTTCATTTCCATGACAGTTGTTTGCATTATAATTTAGATACTGTTCATGTTTAATTCGGATACAGTTGTCACATTAGGCTCAGAGGAATTGATCAGGGAACCAGACTGACTTTACCAGAGCACCTCAGATGTTCAAAACTGTGCATAATTTATGATGCAAAACATCTGCAATGATAAAGCTGTTGCTTATTTATTTATTTTTAAAATTGCATCCAGCAAGCAAAATGCCAGAATGAAAGGGACAATTAACCTCTTAAAAAGTTTTATTAGTACAGAATAATGAAAGAATCTTGGGATAAAAAGTAGGAAGGGCAACAGTTACATTTAGTGGACATCATTTTGTTGATTTGAGTTTGTCAGATGGTGTGAAAGATGTTTGCTGTAGTCATGGCCAACATGAATGTTTTTTAAGTATTACATTAGGGTGAGAGATACGAAGAAGCCATTGAAGCTTTGAAATTGCAGTTTGCACTAGAGGTAATTAAGGTTAAGTTAACTTTACAAACTTAAATTATAATCTGCACAGTTACCAGCTCTATGTGCAAGGTGCCAACCTCCTGCCTTAATTTTGGGAAAAATGATTGGGGTATGGCTCCTTTATCAGCATTAATTGCACATCAGTCTCCTTGAGATCAAGACCATAATTAATGCATTTCCGCAGGAGATGCTGTCTGCAATGGGCATTTTCATTTTATCTGATAACTCCACTGTGGTAAATTACAATGCAAGAGGAACTAAATCCCCAGATCTATGCCTTTTAGTTTGAGAATTTCTCAGGTGGTGTCATGGTCAACAGACTCGTATACAAATGGACTTGTCCAGAGAGAATCAGTTTATTCAGACTGATTAGTCTCTTCACCCCTTGGTAGTCAGATGAATCTGCACTCACTGAAGTTGACCATTCATAGATCTATTTGTGATAAGGTGTAACACAAAGGCACCAACCTTTTTCACTCCAATCCCCAGATCCAGAAACATTGGCAGTTAATGCTTTTTCCAGGAACTTTTATGGTGTAATGCTTATGCATTCCCATCAGCCCCTTAGATTCCCAAAGTCTCACAGAAAGCAAAGGAACCAGAATGCTGAATGATTCTGATTGCACCTTGCAAGTTGGAAACATCATGGATAAATTATCATTAGCAGTTGAAATTACCAGGAAAATTGTGGCTTTTCTTCAACTGTTATCTCATCTATACCTGGAATTATTTAAACTGCATATCTGACTTGCATAAAGCAAGTTTCTTGTGCCTACCAGCACATGAGGTTTTGGCAGTCACCATTAACATAGCATTTGAGTGAACTGTCTTATGACTGATATTTTCCTTGTCATTTGATGGACTTCATAAGTGATTTATCTTGGAGTTCTTTTATCCCAAATGGCTTAGTTTCACCTCATTTGACAGATAGCAGCAACAAAAAGGTTACCTCACCTGGTGACTGCTCCTGTGGTCTAGTGGTTTGAGCATCTGCCTTGGATGCAGGAGGTTGTGAGTTTGAACCACGGCTGAATCATACCAAAGACTTATGAAAATTGTACTAACAGCTGTCTTGCTAGGCACTTAGCATTAAGAGGTTTTTTGGACTAGCGTCAGGACATTGTGACTGGTTGGGACATGATGCTACATGTCGGTAGCATGATGCGTAAGTGCTAGACATCACTATAAACTGCCACACTGCAGACATTGCAGTAATATGACAAAAATTGTTAAAGCTATGTTAAATATCCAAATCACACACAGACAGAGACCTGGTCATTTAGCAGCCTCTGTGTTTTTGCCACTCAGCTTTTAATGGATTTGCAGTGGGGAAATGTTTCCTTACTTGCTGCCTCGGTGCATATTGAGATGCTGTCTTTTTGATAAGACTTGAAGCAGCTTCTTGTACATGACTGGGTTTGGAGAGTGAGCCTTCTGGATGAAGGAATGTAACTCTATTCACCTCTTATCTGTTCCCCTTATGTATTATGATCGGGTAATGTATTTGTAGAATAAAGCATTTTTGAAGTAAAATATGTTTCTTTGACAGTACTTGCCTGATCATAATATAGGTACTTTCTTCCAGCCTCCCCTGCAGTTACATTTTAGACCTGACCAAGCATGCATATTGGGTCCAGTATGAATCATATATGATATATTTAATGCCAGTCCATTTGCACAAGGTGAGGTCAACCGCTCCGGTGGCCTAGTGGTTAGAGCGTTCGCCGCGGAAGCGGGAGGTCGTGGTTTCGATCCCTGGCCGAGTCATACCAAAGACTTACAAAAATGGTACTAACAGCTGCCTCGCTTGACGCTCAGCATTAAGAGGTTAGTGTTAGAACTGGTCGGCCTGGTGTCAGGATAATGTGACTGGGTGGGACATCATGCTACATGTCTGCGGCATGATGCCTCAGTGCTAGACATCACTATAAACTGCCTCACAGCAGACATCATAGCGATATGACTGAAAAATTGTTAAAGCTACGTTAAAAATCCTAATCAAACAAACAAACAAGGTGAGGTCTCTCTTGTCTTGACTCACTCCCACCTATGTGGTCAGATGGCATTGATCATTATTGTTATTAAAACATAGCTTGTTAGTGCTGGATTTGTGAGACAGTGGTCATACTTCTTATATATTATGATCCAGTAGGTATTATGGAAGAAACATAATTTTTTAATTAAAA
The DNA here is from genome assembly GCA_030141615.1 of Unio pictorum. Classification (NCBI taxonomy): domain Eukaryota; kingdom Metazoa; phylum Mollusca; class Bivalvia; order Unionida; family Unionidae; genus Unio; species Unio pictorum. Next base: position 2,896,356 of record JARLTB010000118.1, read on the forward strand.
GATGGTTTCTCAACAAATAAAAAGGTCATGAAAAATGAGCATACTGTCTATATTTTTATTTTTGATTAAGTATGGAACCTCTCTGAATGTATGATGTCTAAAAAATTGAAATCAGCCATGATTTTTCCTATAAAAAGAACAATGGACTAGCGTAATAAATTTTTCAAAATGTTGGGGGTGGACTTGTAAATCTTCTATGCAGTTTATGTAAAACATGGGCTTGTCATCATAAAAATTTGATTAATACAAAAGTAATAGTAATTTTTTTTTTTTTTAAAACCTGTGTCATGGCAGAAGAATTTCACAGATTTGATGGGATCATAAATCCAGATAAAACCAGAGTTGCTCAGATAATCAACAAGGTCAGCAGTAGTTACACAAAGAAGCTAACAGAAGATGCAGAAATATCAACTAGAATATTTGCTGCAGAAATATTAGTTTCCACGGAAAAGAGGTCATCGAAGTTGAATAAAGAAACAATGGAGACATTAGGCATGCTCCTGTCTGGCCTAATGAGAACATATTGGCTTGATGCAAAATGTTGGTCATCTGAAGAAGAATTAAAACAAAAGGTACAGCTTTCACTATACCAATGAAAATTTCAATTTTGTTCTGCTTACTTCACATGTATGTATGTAGTTTTAGAGGTTTATACACAAAAATGATTTATGTTAGTGGTGATTTTGATCTTTTATTTCATTCCTCATAATGTTTGATTTAATGTACCAAGTTCATTTGTTTGTCCTTTTTATTATTTTTAATTTTCTTTTTTTCATGCAAGTGAAAATTCAGAGAGAGAGAGAGAGGTTGCCTAGAATGGCCCATTGATTTGATCGTTCAGTTTAACATTTACAAGGAGCCATATGACATGGTTTTCTCACTCATGTATACCATTTGCAATACTTGTACATTGCTCTACCTTTTTTGTTTGGGTACACCAGGACCAAACTGCTGGTCCAATGAAAGGTCAAATGGAAAAACTACATGCTATTTATCAGCCACATGGAATGATGGGCAAAAATGTCCATACTAATCTGTCATTTAAAATTTTCTTATTTAGACCCAGTTAATAATAGATAATGAATTTTTAAAAATAATTTTCATTTAAATCATTTCAGGTATTCAAACTAATGTAAAGCAAGTGGTTGTGTAAACATTGAAAATTTACTTCACCATTACATTGAAGTAATTTTCTCTTCTTGAGCATTCCAGTTATTCAGTTCAGTTGTGTACTTTTTCTAATTCCCATTCAAGCTCCAATTTCACCATTACATTGAATGAAGTCATTTTCTGTTCTTGAGGATTCCAGTTATTTCAGTTGTGTACTTTTTCTAATTCCCATTCAAGCTCCAATTTCACCATTTATACTTATCAGGCCTACATATTACTGATTTCACAAACGTAGCCTTGTGGATGACAGCAAGAATTGTTCCTTTGTGTATATGGAATGTCATCCTTATAATAGGGGCAAAACAAACAAAATACTTTTTTATTACCTGAAAAAAGATTTTTCAAGAGTTATGTTCCACTTTCTTTTCCTTTTTTTTTGCCTTTATATTGTCTGCCTGCATTGCAAGTTCATTCCTTTTTTTATAGTAGTAGCTGAATGATACATCAGAAGATATCTGTTGGCTGGTGTTAAAATTTGCAGCTAATGCCTTGTTAATGCACCAGAATCCCTATTCTGTGGGTTGAATTTATAGTATTCATTCATCTGTTGTTGTCATAATCAGACTTTATCATGTTGCTTTAATATTAAATGGCCCGAAAATGAGGATTTTAATTTTAATGGTCAGATAAAAGAATATATATAATCTTGAATTATTAAGTACCTGCAAAACAATTAATTTAATACTTAGTATGTAGCACAAACTTCATCTTCCCCATCTACTTTGTATTTATAGATGTCTGATGTCCTGCTGTCTCCCTTGTTGAAGTCACTTGAGTTTGAAACACCATTGACTGAGTACAGGGAGACTCCACAAAAGGCAGAAAGACGGATGCATATAGCACTTTTTGTCTTGGTTGTGTCGGATCAACACAAGCTTCAGTTGTCCTCAAATTACATGTCCTTATTGGCCAGATCTCTGCTGCTTCGACCTCACCATGAAACACGGGAACTACATGACTATGCAGTTGTGGATGCCTACTTTTCCAATGATAAAGAGTAATTTTCTTTTATTTATTACATGTACCCATTCTGTTCAAACAAGCAACAAAAATAATATAAAAACTGTGCTTGCATACCTGTGTTATTTACAAGGTTCCCAAACTACTGGAAAAATGGTGAAAAAGTTGGGAAAAAGAATAGCTATACACTTGATTGGTAATGTCATGTTCTTTTGCCTGTTTTGGTTGAAGTCGGGGAAAAACTGGTAATTTTCATAAACTACTATCATGCACGCTGACTGAAAATTGAACTTTCCCTTTGGAAAATTGAGCTTGACCCCAAAAATTTGGTCAGGTAAAGAATGATTGTGTGTTTGTGTGTGTGTTTTGAGAGCGAAAAAGAGAGAGATAGAGAGAGAAATAGTGAGAGATTAAACAATTAAAACAGTTTGTCATACACAACATTATTCTTTATCATTCCAATTAAAAGTTTAATTGATTATGTAGATTTTGCACCCAGGAGGATAATAAGGTCAGATTAAGTCCATCACTGAAATGGTCACAAAATTGTCAATGTACTCTCATGTTCTTCTAGGGTGTGTTATGTCCACTCACAGGCCTGCTTCCACTTTCAATTAGCATTTAGTCACCATGAAATCACCTACATGCATCATAATATTTTACAAGCTCACTTTTGAGATTGAGAATGCACATTTTTTTTCATTTAATTTGTTTGCCAAGCAGTATTTTCAAATCAGTCTCTTGTTAATTACCAAACTAACAACAGATCATAAACACCATGTGTGGGTGTTCAATTTTATTGATTGTACATTGAATGAAATCCTAGTAGTTAATTATTGGTGATGAGTGCCTTTTATTTCCAAAAACACCTGTAAATGAAATCTTACAAGTTAGATTATTAACAATTAAGCAACATGCATCAAAACAATCTTTATACTCAACCAGCTTACAATTTGCCTGAGGCTAGATAAGGGACCTGAAGATAGGTTAATCCTGCATACATGCAAATATTGTGATTAAAATGTAGCTGATAAGATAGAATCGCAATATTTATTTATTTGTCAAGTCGGGGTTTTAATTAGTAACAGAACAGGAACAAACTAACTTTTTTGTAATTGCCCCTGGGCAAGTTTCTTGAAAACTTGAGCTTTTCCCATGAGAGGGCAAATTGGTTCGTAAATTCTCGACTGTAGATGGATCAGTTGCAGAATGAAAACATTAATAATGGGGTAATACTATTATAGAAAATCCGGAAATATTACTGAAATTTCAAACAGAGCAGGTAAAGTTATTCATTTTGCTGTTTTGGATGCACCATCAACAGAACATTTAAAAACCTAAAGTGTCTTCCATTTCTGTAGCAAATTCCATTTCAGAAGGGTTTACTAGTCTAAAAGTCCTTGCATGGTTTGGCTTCTAATTATCTGAAATGTAATTTAAATTTGTTGGAAATGTATATATGTATGAGCTAAGATCCATCTCAAACAACAAGTTGTATTGCCTAAACCAAATTCA